>JARQOC010000003.1:835455064-836055064 GCA_033576535.1 Allobates femoralis
AGATGGATTAGTCGGGCAGCAGAGTTGAGGATAGATTGGATAGGTGCAAGGGAGGTAGCGGGGAGGCCAGTGAGCAGGAGGTTGCAGTAGTCCAGGCGGGAGATGATAAGAGCATGAATAAGTGTTTTAGCAGTGTCATGGTCAAGGAAAGTGTGAATGTTTTTGAGCTGGAGTCGGCAGGAGGTGGCGAGGGCCTGGATGTGGGGCTTGAAGGGGAGGGAAGAGTCGAGGATTACATGTGAACACATCCATAGTGCGATGATCACGACTGCAAAGATCCAGTTGATGTTTTACAAGGAAAACTCAAAGAAGTATGCAAAGTAATATTTTTTTTTTTTTTATTTTTTTTTTTAACCAATAAATGTTTATTGAATTTTTCAAAGGTTACAGGGAAATATGAGACAGTCAATAGAAAGGGCAATGTACATAAGGCCCAACAATCAACGTAATGATTAGGGGAATAAACAATAAGGGGAGGGGTTGAGGTAGGGGGGGGGGGGAGGAGGAGGGAGAAGGGGGGGGGGGGAGAGGGGGGGGGGGAAGGGGGGGATTCAGGGGGAAAATGGTTACAGTGACAGTATCAAAGAGAAAAAAAACAGTTATACAATTATACGTGCACCGTATTATGTACAGAGGTGACCCATGGGTCCCACCAGTTGAGAACTCTGTTCCTTTTTGAAAGAGAATGTGACAATGTCAACTCGTGCTGAAAATGAGTATTGAGTCTGATCACCAAGTCTGTCAGGGAGGGAGCTGTAGTTGATCTCCATTGCATTGCGAGACACTGCCTAGCTGCAATAAGAACATTAGTGCAGATAGGGCGTATTGGAGCAGGGACGTGTTCTAGTCCAATGCCCAGAATTACCAATTGGGGGAGAAAGGGGATGGTGAGCCCAGTCAGTCCCAACAGCAGAGATTCCACCTCCTTCCAAAAATGTCTGATTATCAAACAATCCCACCACATATGCAGGGTGTCTCCCAGAACCTGACAGCCCCTCCAACAGTAGGGACTGGTCCGAGAGGAACTTCTATCAAAGCGTGCCAAGCGCTCAGGAGTATGGTACCATTGCATCTGAGCTTTCTTGGACTGCTCCAGGTGGGTCACGCAGGAGGAGTAGTGGGAGGCATGCGTGGCAGCTGCTCGCCATTCCTCACTGGAGGCTGAGAAGGACAATACTGCTTCCCATTTCTGCATGTAAGGCAGCTTAAGATTCTCCTCAGAACATTGTAAGGCCCTATACATGACAGATACTCCATGTCTAGCAGAACTCCCGGCCTTCATAAAGGACTGCAAAGTAATATTGAGCCAACTGGTCATGGTTTTGCCCCCAGGATATTTTTACTTTTTATTTTTCTCTAGAAAAGCCTTTGCTGACAGACAGGGATGCAGATTTACTTGTCTTTTATGGCAAAAAGAGGAAGGAAATGACTTGTTCTGCAACAACAGTGAGGAACATCACGGCTGTCAGGAGCATCTCAGATTACTTATGTCACAGATGTTTCTTACACAAAAATTGAGACTTTAAGTTCTTTGAAAATGTTTCACAATTTAAATCTTTATGGAAAGTTCTGTAACTTCACAGGAACTTTCCTTTACTCTTCGTATACAATTTTAAGGCCCCAAGACGCCAAACACTCAAATGGAAACTTTCATAAAATCCCAAATCAGAAGAATAAGTATTGTCAAAATTATTATTATTATTATTTATTTATATAGCGCCATTAGGTTCCATGGCGCTTTACATGAGGATAAGGGAGACAAGAACAAGTACACTAAATCTAGGCGATCAGGACGTACAGGTACAGGAGGGGCGGGGACCCTGTCCACGAGGGCTCTCAGTCTACGACAAAATGTATTAATATTTTAGCTGTGGATATTTGTAAAAGTGTGATTTAAAAGTGAACTATCCCTTTAAAAATAATTATAATAATAGGCAGTGGAATACCATCATAAAACATTTCTGACCAGCCATGACCTCAAAAAATGATTTATGGATGATCACACAGACTGGCCGGCGGCTCCCCACACCCGAGTGTGACAACTGCTTAGAAATACATGAAGTGGTTGGGTCAGGAGAGCAGTCCGTGCTCTGCGATGAAATCCTCATCTGAGTTATAAGACCGTATGACCCCATTGTAAAAATTTCTGTTGAGCCATGACCTCAAAAAATGATTTATGGAAAGTCACATGGACTGGCAGGCAGCTCCCCACACCCGAGTGTGACAACTGCTTAGAAATACATGAAGTGGTTGGGTCAGGAGAGCAGTCCGTGCTCTGCGATGAAATCCTCATCTGAGTTATAAGACCATATGACCCCATTGTGAAAATTTCTGTTGAGCCATGACCTCAAAAAATGAATTATGGATAATCACATGAACTGGCTGGCGGCTCCCCTGACCGGAGTGTGACAGCTGTTGGGTCAGGAGAGCAGTCCGTGCTCTGCGAAGCGATCCTCATTCAAGGTATAAGGCAGTCTGACCCCTTTGTAATGATTTCTGTCAGGTCAAGACCTTAAAAAATGAATTATGGATGATAACATGGTGTTTATCTTCTTCATTGCTTAGTCATTGGCTGAGTTTTAGCTCAGCTCCATAAGGGCAGAGCTGTGATAGGTAACTACATTTTAGGCCGGGGTCAGATGGCCGTATAACATGGATGACGATTGTATCAAAATGCATGAACTGGCCAGTGATTCTACTGACCCAAGCGTGAGAGCTGCATAGAAATACATGAAACTATTGGGTTAGCCAGTCAGTCTGTGCTCCGCAATGCGGTCCGGGTTATAAGGCCGCCTGACCCCAGTCTTAGCTGTACTGTGTACAGGGAGTCTGGGTGTCTCGGGTCAGTAGGAGACTTGTGAAAGCTCTGGATCTTTTGATTTAAATGTGTTCAATAATTTATTTTTTAGCAGCAAGGGTTAATGTCAGTTTTTCCATGCTGGAAGCTGCAGGCTAGTTCATCTCAAGTTGCAGTCAGGTTGGTAACCACACCCATTTCTCTTTAAATAGTCACATGACCCATCACCTGATAGATTCACTCTATTCTGACCATGGTGGAGTAAGGAGCATGTCTCTTGTTGTTGCTGAGGTGGTGCTGCTTGCAGTCCTGGTGCTTGGCAGCAAAGTTGAGTTTGGAATTGGAAGTTCTATCCTTTGTGTATCCTTATTGTTGAGGCCACCTGTCTGTTTACCTATCACTGTGTCTGATTACATCAGAGGTGATGGCGAGTGCACACACTGACCTTGGCACTTGACGTGGTGAGTAGAGGTGACAGCCAGGGTCTAGGTACATTATCACAGAGGGGAAGGACCCACTTAGGGATGATAAGGGAGATTAGGGACAGACAAAGCTTAGTATCAGGAGTTATCCCATCCCCTGCTACCTTTTGTCAGGGTCTTCCTCCCCCCATGCCATCCCGTTGTACACCCTCTTTGTGTTGCATCATAATCCTGACACCTCTTGTCCGAGCATGACGTTGGGGAAGTGGTCTTACCAACATCTTCTGAGCATGATATTGGGGGGAAGCAGGGTCTGACCAACATCTCCTGTCCCATCATTGGCTCAGGCTGCGGATATTCCTTGACCTGTTCAGATTGGTTTCTGTGTAAAAAAAACAAGCTCAACACGGGCTCAGCAGGAAGTCAATGCATGGAGATACAGCCGATTCTTACAGCCATGGTAGAATGATCACAAAGTACAGTTTGAAGCAATTTTTTTTAGTGAAAAAATACTGCACAGGAAGCAGGGGCGGATTAAGATTAGCCAGGACCCAGGGCTGTTTTGAAGGCTAGGGCCCCCCAACCCCAAGTATGTTACATTCTCCAGACCCAGTATACAGTAGGTTACTTGGAAGTACCATTAAGCAAAAAAAATCTAAGATGCTGTAAGACCATAACCGTCAAACCAGCAGCTCTGGGAGTCAATTCTGACATCCTGCAAACAAATGCAATCAGAAAACATCCAAAACCTGACAAGTGCAATAAATGCAATATTTGTGAAGGTGATATCAAAGAAAGGCGATATACAATATGAGACATACTGGTAGGATGTTTACATTGTGAGCCCCTATGGGGACAGTGTTGGTGATGTATGTAAAGTGCTGTGGAGTTCATAGAGTAATATAAATGTAAATAAATATTTCTTCATATGTCGTCACAATACCGGGATCTGAGGATCTTCTATTTCGAGGTCAGGGACTCTCTGATGCCATGTTGCTGCCTGTCTCACTGTCTTCCTCTTTTGACACTGCAGTGCGGTGGACAAGAGAGCATTAACTGGTTAATAACAAGAAGTATCGAGTGTGCACTAACTGAGCCATAAATCCTCCCCATACCATGTCCAGCAGACATTGTAGGATTACTATATGGATTTTATTATTAGGACACGGACACACTGGGGTGAAACTCGGATGAGTGCAATGTGTGATTTTATCGCAGTGCAGTCAGTTAATCAACGTCTGAAACACATTGGTGAGTGTCGGACGCTTTATTCTCATCCAGATTCTGGATGGGAAAAAAGTCACAACATGCTGCGACAGTATGCGATTCATGTGCGAGACTCGCCAATGCAAGTCTATGAGTCCGACAAAATCATGGACCGCACACTGACAGCACACGGGCCATCCGAGAGGCATCTGTTTTTTTCACTGATAAATTATCATTCTTCAGCTGAGACAACTGTAAAATGTTCCTGTAAATAGCAGTAATAGCTGCTGAGAAACAAAACAGATTGCACATGGATGTGATCTAAGAAAACTGTCGGACACTCGCACAGCATTTGGATGTCCCAGTGGCCAGCCACACAGACAGCCCGCCACAGCCACACACAGAGCCACAACCACACAAAAACAGTCAGCCACATAGACAGCCAGCCACATAGACAGCTACACAGACGCAGAGAACCACACAGAGAGACACACCACATAGACAGCCACACACATAGCCACAGCCAGCAACATAGACAGCCATAGCCAGCCACACACAGGCACACACAGACACAGCCAGCCAAACACAGACACAGCCAGCTACACACACAATGTCAGCCACACACACAATCATCCACACACATAGCTAGCCACACAAACACAGCCAAAGCCAGCCAGCCACACACATACAGCCAGCCACATAAACAGCCACACACACAGCCAAAGCCAGCCACACACAGGCACAGCTACCCACACACACAGACACAGCCATCCACACACACAGCGAGCAATATAGACAGCCATAGTCAGCCACACACAGACATACAGCCAACCACACAGCCAGCCACCCACACACAGTCAGCCACACACAGCCAAGCAGCCCCAGCCACACACACACAGTCAGCCACACACAGCCCCAGCCACACACAGACATAGATAGGCACACACAGCCAGCCACAGCCACATAGCCCCAGCCACATAAAGACACAGTCAGACACACAGACAGCAACATGCAGCCACGCAGCCCTAGCCACACATAGACACAGTCAGCCACACAGACACATTTTGCCACACACAGCCATCCACGCTGCCCTAGCCACACATAGACACAGTCAGCCACAGACACATTTTGCTACACACAGCCAGCCACGCAGCCTCAGCCACACAGACACAGTCAGCCACAGACAGCCCTAGCAACATAGACACATAGTCAGCCACAGCCACGCAGCCCCAGCCGCACACAACCAGCCACAAAGCCCCAGCCACACACAGCCAGCCACATACAGCCAGCCACAAAGCCCCAGCCACACACAACCAGCCACAAAGCCCCAGCCACACACAGCCAGCCACATACAGCCAGCCACAAAGCCCCAGCCACACACAATCAGCCACACAGAGCCCCAGCCACACAGAGCCCCAGCCACAAAGCCCCAGCCACACAGAGCCCCAGCCACACAGAGCCCCAGCCACACAGAGCCCCAGCCACATAGACAGAAAGACACACACACACAAAGAGAGAGCGACACACACACACACACAACCCACCACCACCAGCTGCTGCTGCTGCAGCTCGTCATGATCTTTCTTTATCTTTACACATTTTGCTGGCTCCCGCGCTGTGGAAGTTGGAACAACTTCCGGGGCCTGCAGTAGAGATGGGGAGGCGGGGCCCAGACATTGACTGGAGATAGGAGGACCCAGGTGATGTGAAGGGCTCACGTCACACAGGTCCTCCTATCTCCAGTCAATCTCTCTGGGCCCCGCCTCCCCATCTCTACTGCAGGCCTCTCCATGCCTCCGCTTCTCCCTGGAGGGAGAGGAATGGCTGCAGTGCCGCCTCTCTCTCTGACACTGTCTCCTCCGCGGCGGGTCTGTTCACTGCCTGCTGCAGGGGGCGGCCGGTCCCCTGGGCCCCCCAAGAAGCCTTGGGCCGGGGGCGACCGCCCCTATTGCCCCAATGTAGATCCGCCATTGACAGGAAGAAGCCTTTAATTGTAGAAGTTATTTATATCAATTATCAAAATGCAAAGTGAATGAACAAAGAGAAATCTAAGTCACATCAATATATCTTGACTGCTTATTGCTTTCTGAATGGCCTCAATTCTTCTAGGTGCACTTACACAGTGGGAGGTTGTTCCAAACATCTTGTAGGACTGACCCCAGATCTTCTGTGTATGAGGCTTGTGCGGATCCTTCTGTCTCTTCATGTGATCCCAGACAGAATGGATGATGTGAGATCAGAGCTCTGCAGGGGCCGGATCATCACCTCCAGGACTCTTCATTGTTCTTTGCTCTGGACATGATTATTAATGACATTGGCTGGATGTTTGGGGTCGCTGTTCTGCTGCAGATTAAATTTGGGCCAATCAAACACCTCCCTGATGGTATTCCATGATGGAGTAAAAATAACAGCAATTGTACAGTATAGAACATAATGGAACTGGCAAGGATATGTATGGCTAACACTGGTATTCCTGCCAGCAGCAGTACAATATAGGTATAACATGTCAAGCATGTGATATCCAGCTGTGTGAGGGCATCGGTATAGAGCACAATTCACAGGCAGGAAGATGCTACGGTCCATCAAATCATTGGCAGCAACCATAGGTGAAAAACAACACTTTTCCATGCTTGATTAATTTTGACAAATGTAAGGTTTTCCATACTTGAGGAGGACAATCTGGTCTGCTTGGTTGTGACAAATCCACCTGACGCTTTGAAGACCCACTCTGACAATATATTAGAGGCTTAATAAGACAGTACACCCATTGCAGACTAACTAGGTCAGTTCTTGATACTGGTCTAATTTGCTAACCCAGATGTCCATGGGGTCATGGCATCTGCCAGATAAAGGACACCGTGTTCAAGCGGTGCATCGGTATTTGCTGATGTGTTTCCGGTTGGTGCAGCGAATCTGATCCCTCATGTGAAATGGCTGGTGCTGTCCCCTCAATTACTGCTTGGTATAGCCGTAGCGCAGGCCCCACAGGCGGGAGAGCGTCAGCTCTGCAAAGAGCATAGGGATGTCTCCTGGTCAAAAATGCGGTACGCAAGTATCTGCTCAGCGAGAACTTTGCCAAACCTATTCTGGTAATACACCAATTTTTACTCCTTTTCGGAAGTTGAAAAAAATTCCCCCATTTTGTTGTTATAGTAATTGTGTAAAACTGTGACTATCGAATAGGTCATTAGCTTGATATAATGATATATGCATAAAAATAAGGTACTTAGTAAACATTATTGTGATAAAAAAAATGTAATCGCCATCCCACCCTGTCAAGGCAACCCCATCGGGACGGTCCTAACCTAGCATCAAATATTAAAAACCTTACCAGATGTCAAGTGACGTACATGATAAGGACTGAGCAGATCCGGGGTCCCAAAAGAGAACACCCAGCAATGGGTGTCAGCTTATTTTTGTTTCTTTTCTTTGGTTTTGCTATGTTGAGTCCTGTGTGAACATGCACCTAAATACTGCATGGTTATATTTATGTTCCAGTTCAGTTTTTGGTTTTCTGCATCAAGAATGCTAAAGAATGATGCTAAAGGTCCAACAGGGCCCCCAATTATTGCAAATCTTTAATATCATGTCTTTTTCTATAAGTCAAAGGGACTTTTGGGGCCCCCTAGGCTCCAGGGCCCGGGTGTGATAACCCCTGCTCCTATTGTAGTTACATCCCTACTCTTTTCTTCACTCCTCTTCATTAGGGCTGCTCTACAACAGACACTCTCTATACAATTTAATCAGTGTGTTATGGTTTTCTCTTCCAATCACTATGGCTAAGCTGTGAGCTGTAAAATAAGGTAAACCGCTGCACACTGAACACTAAGAAGAAACTGAATCTGGCATACAAACCAGAGAGATGCTGGCTTTTACCAGAATCACTGAATCTGTGTCGATAGCATATGGCTACAGCCTCACCCTCTGATTCGGCTACCATCCAATATATACTTGAAGGTCTACTTAGGAGCACCCTAACACTGGCTATAGCAATGAATGGCAAGGCAAATAGGTAAAGCTAATTCAAATGTGTATGGGGAAAAAAGCATAGCAAAAACTGCTTAAGAATACAGAAAAATAGAGAAACTTAGCTGATGCATTGGCCAATTTATGAGAGCCCGATAACCAATGACAAGGTGTTCTCTTTATATCGGCTCCCAAACCTTATACCTCTGCTTGCGATCTGAGCTGTAAGCTGTGGGCTGTGACATCCTCACACTATCTAAATTCACCTCAAAATGGAGCTGCATTCCCTGCCTCGGCTTTTATTCTTGTTATGTGTGATGTGAGCCACTACAGTAATAACTAGTCCCAGAAGGGGAGAGATAAGACTACAATTACAGATAATTATTATTACAGTACTACCTACTGGATAATTAAAGGGAGGTCTAACGATCCAAGGTCAGATCCAGGAAATGGCTCAGTACGAAAAGGGGTAGTCAGAGACTAAAATCCACTTCACGAGGCGGAGTCAGCAAAACCAGAAAGACAAGACAGTTTACAGGGAACAGGCAAAAGAGTAGTCAGGTCACAAGCAAAGGGTGTAAGTCCAGGAAAGGGAATAAAGTCAGGCTGGGTCAGGCACAGAGCACAGAGGGATCAGTCTTACACAGGCAGCAGCAAGTGTATGATTGACACTGGTTGGAGGAGCTAGCAGGCTTAAGTAGATGACTAATCAAGGGAAATGACCACATATGATCGCAGCACAGACTCAGCACAACCATAACAGACTGACAGCTTCCACACAATAGTAACATATCAGACAAGAACAGTGTGGAGATCGTGCGTGTATGATAGTTCCTCTTCATTGGCTGTACTATGCCATGTGCAATGATGGATACAAGGTATTATGGAGGAGCCCACCTACCCATACCCGAACTTATGTTATCTTTCTCTAGTTGCTACAATTTTCTGCATTGATTAAAAGGTGTGCAAATTGTTTGAATTCTCAAAAATTACCGTAATTCTCTTAATTTCAATGAAACATTCAGCTGCAGAGAAATGTGATATAGATTGAGTGGTTGTAGTATCCTTCAGTTATTGTGTATCTCAATCCCAGAGATCAGTTTCCCATAAGTTATAGTGAATGAGACCCACAGAGGCTGCTCAAGAATCATATTAACCCTTAAGATCAGCATAGTAATAAGGACTTGTTGCCCAATATGAATGGGCAAGACATAAGAGAACACAGTTATATTAGAGAGGAGAAATGGTGACTATTTGGCATATACCCCGCAATATTTATATGTCATAAAAATAGAATAGATAGCTGACTGTATATACGGTAGTTGTTTTTTGATGCTATAATTTATAACCTATTCATTGTATGTTAAACATACATGTGGCTATGCTAATGCATGGCAGGTTTCGTTCCTCAGATGGCTCTCACCACACGTGCCCGGCTCTGGTATTTGGATAATGTCATTCTCCTCACCTATAATATATTACGTTCAATGTTAATAACTAGGTAAAGTGGACAAATAACAGATTAGATCTGTAAGTGTGCCGCTATATATTCTATTTTTATTTTCTATTTTTATTATTGTGACATATAAGAAAAGAAGGAAGAAAGAAAAGGATCGACCGCCAATACTTTGTTGTCAGAGAAAGCTTTCCGTACACCCATATAGTTACAGAATATAATATAATATAGCAAAGCTGCACAGGTTGTTTCCAACAAGGTTTAAATTATACTGAAAAAAAACTAACTTTGTGGCCAGTGGCGACAGATCACAAGTCCACTATATGGTCTGTGAGTCCGGGGACAAGATGTAAGCGCCAGCACCGCCCCCAACCGCCCCATACCCGGCATTGCATTTCCAGCTGTATCGGCATTGTGGATGCCAATACAGTTAAAGCTAGTTGATGAAGGAGGGATCACTCCGCTCCCTCCTTCATCATTCCCCCTCGGCATTTGAGATGACGACAATAAAGTGTGCCCGCTGTGCTGCAATGTGTAGAGCTGCAGAACACTTACCACAAACACCAGAGCAGTGGGGGAAAGAGAAATGGAAAGTATTGATTACATTTTTTAACCAGTGAGTACATTGGTGGCCACTTTTCATTATTTCTTATACATAACTGTGGGGTACGCGTTATACTATTTTGAGGGCTATTGGGGGTACATTATAATATATGGAGGACTATAGGGTGTATCATAATTGATGCAAAACTATGGCGGTACATTATACTATATGGAAGACTATGAGAATGCATTATAAAACATGGAAGTATTAAGGGTGTGCATATGGAGGACTATGAGGGTGCATTATCTTACATGGAAGACTATGGGGGTGCATTATAATATATAGAGGACTATGAGGGTGCATTATCTTACATGGAAGACTATGGGGGTGCATTATAATATATGGAGGACTATGAGGGTGCATTATTGTGACACCCACAGGGCATGATGAAGAGTAGTGGACTTACTAGACCACTAATAGTGCAGTGGTAGCTGTATACCCGATTCTCAAGAGACAGGAGAATAAGCTTCATTAAACCAAAGATATTTATTAAAGTAAGTAAAACAACAGGGAAATGGTATCTGAGGGGAGGACCCTCTGGATCACAACACTGTACCACGTAGCGGAGCACTGGTGAGGTTGACCACTGTACTGGGATTCCTCCCATCACAACACCAAGGTGGCCTAAATGCCACGAATCCCAGACTAGAGTGGCGACCCATACAGCTTGGAATACTGAGAAACTGGAATACTGGCTGTCAGTGGAGAGAATACTGGAGGCTCCGTATAACCTTGGAAAGGCTTGGCCAGCCTGGGGTGGGATCTGGAGTGTTCAGAGTGATCCAGGATGGAGAACAGCCAACAGAAGATTCTGTGGAAACAGCGGTGTTAGTATAATTCAAAGCAACAGACTTCCAATTGCAGAGCACAGCAGAGTGTGGCCTGAACAGGAGGCAAGATCATCCAGACTGAAGATGTTGCCCAGGCACCTCCCTAAAGAGGAAGGTTCCTTTTATGCAAAGAGCATCACAGCAGAAACAGCCCTAATAGAGAACATGTGCTCTACTGCTTTAAGTATATGGTGGAGGCGGAGCGCGGCTTCTAAGAGCATTTCCATAAGACCTGCCAAAGGAACGCAGGTGCTTAGCAGAGAAAGGAGCTGCAGATCATCTGGAGCCATGGACAGGGTGAGCATTTCCTAAAGAGCTGTGTGATAGCCGCCCATATACCTGCACAGAGGAGATCAGACCCATGGCTGAAGGCATGACAATTATATTATATGAAGGACTATGGGAGATGAATTATACTATATGGAGGACTATAGGGTGCATTATAATATATGGAGGACTATGGGGAGTGCATTATACTATATGGTGGACTATGAGGGTGCATTATAATGTATGGAGTATTAAGGAGGTGCATTATAGTATTTGAAGGACTATGGGGTGCATTATACTATATGGAGTACTATAGGGATGCTTTAAACTATAACAAATTGTGGGGTATTGGTTTGTCTTTTGGTCCAAAACACGTAAGCTTGTGAGCCCCTACACGGCTCCCCACAGATTACAAGTCCTATCCACTAAATTCTTATCTCAAGTGAGCAAAGGACAAAATAGAAAATAAATTCTCTTACCACAGCAGATTCTGGTCAGACGACCATTACACTCAGTGCTGTCTGTAGCTTTGCCCAGATTATAACTGAAGGCATTATGAATGCAAGACACCAGCACCAATCACTAGCAACCTCCTTTCACACAGAGGGAGCGACCACTGGTTGTCCTGCACACACAATGGGCTCCATATAGGGCGCAGTTCACACAGGCCTGCACAGTGTATGCCCAGCCTCTTACATAAGCCCCCATTTCAGTAGGCGGGCTGTTGTGGCATTCAACACCGCTACCTGCGCCGTAACAAACGCACCCATACGGCCCAGCTACACACAGCAACAAAAGAGTGCAACCTGGGCAAAGATGCAGACAGCACTGAGTGTAATGGTCGTCTGACCAGAATCTGCTGTGGTAAGAGATACTATAGGGATGCATTATACTATATGAAGGACTATGGAGGGTGAATTATACTATATATAAGACTATAGGGTGCGCATTATAATATGTGGACGACTATGGATAGTGCATTATAATATATGGAAGACAATGGGGTGCATTATAATATATGGATGACTATGGGAGTTCATTATAATAAATGGAGGACTCTGGGGTGCATAAGAATATATGGAGGGCTATAGAGTGTGCATTATACTGTATTGAGGACTATGGGGTGCGGGGTGCATTATAATAAATGATGGACTACGGGGGTGCATTGTACTATATGGAGAGCTATGAGGGGATGCATTATACTATATGGAGGACTATGGGGTGCATTTTACTATATGGCCCTATGGCCATAATACTTTATGCATAACTGTAGGTTATGTGTTATACTATGGAGTCTACGCGGGACCATAAAACTATATGGAGTACTATGGGGGAGCATTATACTATATAGAAGGCAATGTGGGGCTCATTATATTATGTTGACGACTAAGGGGGATCAAATACTTATTTCTCTCTGCAAAATGCAAATACATTTATATCATTTAGACAATGTTATTTTCTGGATTTTTTTTTATATTCTATCTCTCACTGTTAAAATTAACCTACTTACCCTTACAATTATAGTCTGTTCATGTCTTTGTCAGTGACAAACTTACAAAATCAGCGAGGGATCAAATACTTATTTCCCCCACTGTATATGGTCAGAAGTCAGAGCGCAGGGAGAAGCCAAAAAGCGAAACCCAAGATTGGGAAAGAGCTATAGTGCTGTATGTCTTGTTTCTATTGTACAAGCTTTTAAATGTTTGATTGTGAGATTGCTGTAAACAACTTGTCTAACTGTGATGCCCTATTTAAAGTTGTTTTTTAAGGTTTTCTTTTGCTGGATGAACCATTGGCTTCAACAATGCAATTGGACAGCACCAATACTGGAAAATAATATAGACAAATTTGACAGGGGAAGAGATGGTATTTAATCTGATTCTTGGATAGAAAGGTTTGCTGGCTGGCTATTCCGACTTTGCCTTGCACCACTTGTGGTTGAGGGAGTGCTAGATCAAGTCTGTTGTAGACTCGTAAAGTTACTGCTGCCTTAGGCAAGAGAAATGTAAGCAATCGTAGAAGTAACCTGACCTCCCAGAGGACTTGGGAAGCAGACTGAGTGAAGGAGAAAGTGTGCAACTCTTTAGTTGTTCCATAAGTTGGTTAGGTTTTGACTGGGCCACCAAGAATGTCTAGAGAAGCTCGGAGAGAGTCTCTGAGAAGTGACCTCACTGGCAACTCTTAATTTATTGCAAAAGTTGGTTAAATCGTGAATGGACCACCAAGAATGTATTGGGAAGAACCGGGAGAGTCTCAGAGATATGAGCTCACAGGCAACTCATCTTCAGCTCTTCATTTGTTCCAAATGTTGGTTATGATTAGGGTGCCAAGCATGGAGAAAGTGTCTGAGAAGAGAGCTCCAGGCAATGTATAATGCTAGCTCACTTAATTGCAGAATGTGGGAGATGATTGATGGAAGGCCTTTGGAGAATATGTGATGACACATTGATGAGAGACTTAAGCAATTCAAGTCTCCAAAGATCTCAAAACTATCAAGAGGTCTAATGTTGAAAGCTCAATGATTTCTGTTGGTAGTTGACGACTGTGGTTGCAGAATTAGAGCCGTGGTGTGATCAGAAACCTAGACGAGGGGATCAATCGGACAGCAACAAGTCATAGAATACGCTGGAAATGTAGACAGCAAAAGTCAGGACCAGGTTGAAAGACAGGGTTTGGTTGCAATAAGAAACAATACCGTAATCAAGATCAGGATCCGAGACAGAAGAAATAAGATCACAGCTACAAAAAGGATCAGATGGTCAAGAGCTTGGGGCACTCTGCTGGGGCAACACAGCATTTGACCAATTGTGTTGGGGGTTAAATGCTCTTAATTTGGCCAGTCATATTATTGTTTGGTAAATCTAGAGACATTTGCCATTGCTTTATGTCAGACTGACCGGTGTGTTAATTTACGGATTACTTGCTAAAAGTGCATTGCTTCAGTCCCTCTGACTAGATCACTCAGAGGAAAATTGTCCATTCGGATTGAACTAGTGACCAATGAGGGAACAGCTTTATCCGATTGATCCTGTAAAAAGACAATACTCTGAAATGAGAACTGGAGGTATAAAAAGGGAATTGATCTTGTCACCATGGTCTTCATATTCTACAGAACTTCAGCTTTGGATCCAAGGATCCAGCTGGAGGATCAACGAACTGCTTGAAGAACTCAGGTTGGGACCATTTGCATATTTTACTCTGCTTGATCAGCTTCCTAAGCTTGCTGTTATCCCTTTTCAGTGGATGCTCACCAAAAGTGGGTGCTCCTGGACTGGGGTATTTGGCCCTGGAAGCCTCAAAGGCATGAAGATTCTAATCCTTGATGAGACACAAGGAGGGTCAGATTCTTTTGCTTCTACTATCTTGTGTTATTGGTGGGAATGTACTATATGCCTTTGACTGTTGATGAGCCAGTAAAGTCTTACCGGAGTGTGGTTACCTCACCTTGTATTGTCTGAGTAGTGTTCTGCACACAGTTAAGTAGTTTGGACGTTCAGTGGGATGAGGCCTGGTCCATGCGGTCTTTCTAAAGACAACCAGGCCAGCAGACGAGAGCACCTATTGACCTTCGTGTCTCTACATGTGCCTTTAATGCTGAGGTTCTTTTTAAAAAGGCTGCCTGAGTTTATCATTTGTTATTTGCGACCTTATGCTGCATTGTTAGGGCAGAAAAAGAGCTACAGGTCAATTGTTCTAAACCAATGGTGGAGATAGGAGATGTCAACGGACAAGTGGCGGTGTCAGGTTGTCGTAAGAGAAGCCGCAGCCATCAGGGAAGATGTCCGTCAAGAAACTGGTGCATTGAGTAATAGAGAGAAATAGTAAAGAATATACAGCAAACATCTATGTGTATCATTCTGATAGCTGAAGGTTTCCAGGTCTATGATTGTCAAACAAATATTACAACCAATCAACAGCATGATCTTTTAACAAGCATGATCCTACAATATCCATCTAAGAATTACCTTTAAAGGGAAGTTCTCGTCATTGTGAAAACTTCATTAATGTTTAGAAATTGAAAGCATTGTTTTCCTTCTAATCTGAAAATGGTGAAATTGTGGAGAAATCTGTGTTCACTGAAGACAGATTTTACCCTGGAATTAAGAATTTTGAGATGTAAAGATCAATCAAGGAGGAAAAAAACAGAGTTCTCTGATAAGATGCATTCCAAAGTTTCTTATTTTCATGTTTATTACTGGTTTATTAAGAACAAACATTAAAACAATGGTTACTGTTTAAAAGAGGTTGTCCTAATTTGACAAGCAAGGTCATTTTGGTGGGCAAACTGGGCAATTGCAAAAGGCTCCTTTCCACAAATGGGGCCCCTGCTTAAATGTACACTGTGTACAGAATTATTAGGCAAATGAGTATTTTGATCACATGATACTTTTTATCCATGTTGTCCTACTCCAAGCTGTATAGTCTTGAGAGCCAACTACCAATTAAGTAAATCAGGTGATGTGCATCTTTGTAATGAGGAGGGGTGTGGTGGAATGAAATCAACACCCTATATAAGGTGTGCTTAATTATTAGGCAAATGCCTTTCCTTAGGCAAAATGGGTCAGAAGAGAGATTTCACGGGCTCTGAAAAGTCCAAAATTGTGAATGTCTTGCAGAGGGATGCAGCAGTCTGGAAATTGCCAAACCTTTGAAGCGTGATCACTGAACAATCAAGCGTTTCATGGCAAATAGCCAACAGGGTCGCAAGTAGCGTATTGGGCAAAAAAGGTGCAAAATAACTGCCCATGAATTGAGGAAAATCAAGCGTGAAGCTGCCAAGATGCCATTTGCCCCCAGTTTTGCCATAATTCACAGCTGCAACGTTACTGGAGTATCAAAAAGCACAAGGTGTGCTATACTCAGGGACATGGCCAAGATAAGGAAGGCTGAAAAACGACCACCTTTGAACAAGAAACATAAGATAAAATGTCAAGACTGGGCCAAGAAATATCTTAAGACTGATTTTGCAAAGGTTTTATGGACTGATGAAATGAGAGTGACTGTTGATGGGCCAGATGGATGGGCCAGAGGCTGGATCAGTAAAGGGCAGAGAGCTCCACTCTAACTCGGGGGTAGTATGGTGGTTCAAGTGGTTAGCACTGCCGCCCTTGCAGCACTGAGGTCCTGGGTTCAGTTCTCACCAAGGACAACATCTGCAAGGAGTTTGTATGTTCTCCCCATGTTTGTGTGGGTTTCCTCCGGGCACTCCGGTTTCCTCCAACATTGCAAAGACATACTGATATGATATTTAGATTGTGAGCCTCAAAAGGGACAGCATTACTGATGTATGTAAAGTGCTATGGAATTAGTAGTGCTATATAAATGAATAAATATTATATAATTATATTATAACTCAGACGCCAGCAAGGTGGAGGTGGGGTACTGGTATGGGCTGGGATCATCAAAGATGAACTTGTGGCACCTTTTTGGGTTGAGGATGGAGTGAAGCTCAACTCCCGGACCTACTGCCAGTTTCTGGAAGACAACTTCTTCAAGCATTGGTACAGGAAGAAGTCGGTATCGTTCAAGGAAAACATGATTTTCATGCAGGACAGTGCACCATCACACGCATCCAACTACTCCACAGCGTGGCTGGCCAGCAAAGGTCTAAAAGAGGAAAAAATAATGACATGGCCCCCTAGTTCACCTGATCTGAGCCCCATAGAGAACCTGTGGTCCCTCCTAAAATGTGAGATCTACAGGGAGGGAAAACAGTACACCTCTGGGAACAGTGTCTGGGAGGCTGTGGTGGCTGCTGCACGCAGTGTTGATGGTAAACAGATCAAGCAACTGACAGAATCAATGGATGGAGGCTGCTGAGTGTCATCATAAAGAAAGGGGGCTATATTAGTCACTAATTTTTTGGGGTTTTGATTTTGCATGTCAGAAATGTTTATTTCTAAATTTTGTGCAGTTATATTAGTTTACCTGGTGAAAATAAACAAGTGAGATGGGAATATATTTGGTTTTTATTAAGTTGCCTAATAATTCTGCACAGTAATAGTTTTCTGCACAAACAGATATCCTCCTAAGAGCCAAATCTAAAAAAAACCCCACTCCAACTTCCAAAAATATTAAGCTTTGATATTTGAGTCTTTTGGGTTGATTGAGAACAAAGTTGCTGATCAATAATAAAAATAATCCTCTAAAATACAACTTGCCTAATAATTCTGCACACTGTGTAAAATGGCCAAAAATGAAAAAATAAAACACTATAGTCTTAAAACTTCAAATTCCTCTAAGGGGTTGTTGGGACTAAATATAATAATGCTCAGTGGTTCGGATTCACTGGCC
This sequence comes from Allobates femoralis, assembly GCA_033576535.1. NCBI lineage: Eukaryota > Metazoa > Chordata > Amphibia > Anura > Aromobatidae > Allobates > Allobates femoralis. The sequence goes on from JARQOC010000003.1 coordinate 835,472,907, forward strand.
ATGCACCTTTTATTCTCCATAGTGCAGGATATAGTCAATTTAGTTCTCAGTGGTCTCCAGCAGTCCCATAGACAATGACTAGAGCATAGGCTCCATTCTTAAGTTGGGACAAACTATTTCACATATTGATTCAGCTTTTTTGTGTGTGGGCAAAAGGCATTCCCATAGATAAGCTGGGTGTTAAAGGGAAGCAACCAGCAGGATTTAGAGCTATAATGTGAAGCCAGTGCCTTACAGACACTGGGATACTGAGTGCAATCATACCTTTACTTCAATGATTCCATGTTTGATTGCAGAGAAAAGTGTCATAAAACTCATGGAAAACAGGGCAGCAGATGATTGATGTGACAGCATCGTGTCACTATTTAGGGTTGATTTTTTTTTTAATTACTTCCCTGTGGGCTTGCATTTTGACTGTATGACAAACCATCCCCCTCTTATCTGAAAGTACTGAAACTGAAAGTACAGATGAGAGGGAGGGGAAGGGTTTGGCTTACAGCTGAAAGGTATGCCCACAGGGGAGGGGGAAAAAACAAAAACCCCAAATAGTGAAGCAGTGCTGCACACATCAATCATCTGCTGCCCTGTTATCCAGGAGTTTTATGACACATTTCTATGCAATCATTGAAGTAAAGGTATGATTGCATTCAGTATCCCAGAGCCTGTAAGGCACCGGCTTCACTTTATAGCACTAAATCCTGCTGGTTGGTTCCCGTCAAACCCTAGAACCTCTGGCTCGATTTGAGAGGTAGAATGTAATTTGTGTTTTTCTTATGTAACATATACAGCATATATTGGATATGTGCAGACGAGATAACAAAATATCATACCGACTGTTTTCATTATTTATTGTTTCTTCACAGTTCTCAGGAAGTTCATCAGTGTTCTATGAAGGTGATGAAGCCGGAAGGAAGCCCGGCCCGCAGTCTGCTGAGGTTGATGGGCGATCAGGGGTGTAAAATAAAGGAGCTGGTAGAGATTTTACAAAACATCGGCCTGTCAAGTGCTCTCGAGATCCTGAGCCCCCGGGGTGAGTACTTACAACTTTGTTTTTCACTTTTTTTGTCTTGATTTTGTAAATTCGGTGCTATGGGTCTGGTACAATAATAGACCCAGAATTCTCCTTGGTATTTACAAGGGGGCATGGTTCATAGGGTAATTGTGTAAAACAGCCTAAAGACACGCCCCAGAGGATCCTGTGATATAAGAATAAAAAGGCCTGTGTCTCAGGAACCGTACGGCAAATTTTTATACACTATGGGAGCAGCGGCAATAAAATAAGAGTTTAAACTGATCACTTTTGAGCTGGTCATAGGTACACTTTTAAGAAGATATCTGAATAGAAAAAATACTAGCTAGCTGATTCTCTGTTTATTGGGAAGGGTTCTTTGTTCAGGTCCCTCATTGCTTAACAGATCAGAATGCTATGAATTAAAAGTATGTCTTAAATATTTTGAAGAGAGGAGCAAGGAGTATGTACTAAAGGTACTAGAGGTAATTCATCACCATTCCACCTGGAAGTAGGGATGAGCTAAAAAGCTCAGCTACTGTGAATGTGATGCACACCCAAAAATAGCAATAGTTCATTGAAAGTCCAGCAAATAAGAAAAAGTGGCACTCATTAATTGCAATTAAAAACAGTCCTGCATTCCAAAATTCATTTAAAGTAGGCAGGTTGGGTACATGATGTGGGCACACACAATATAGACTACGGCTGTTCTTGATCTGTAGAAGTGCCAGCTGGGCACAAAACAGCTGTAGTCCATACTGTGTGTGCCCACACCATGTACCTTACCTGCCTCCTTTTAATGAATTTTGGAGTAAAATATCAACTTTTTTAATTGCAACTGGTGAGTGCCGCTTTTCTATTCTTACTTGCTGGACAAATATTTCTCACTTTGTAGAATCCAGCACTAGAGTTATAGAGTGGAAACACTGTAAAGAGAAAAAAGAAATCCCTGAAACGCCACCCCAAAAAATACAATAAGACACACAACTAATTTTTTTTTTTCCATTTTTGAATATATTTTTCCACTTAAGGCCTTTATGACCTAGGACATGTTCCAGACTTTGATGTGAGCTTCACACATTGAGCTTACATCATTCCCCGCACACGTCAGTTGATCTAATCATCAGACGTGCAGGTAACAGATCGGAGATTCTCTAGCTTCTATTAACCTGTTAGATCGTGGTGTCAAACTCTAACACATGCCAGAGTAGATCACACCATTTATCGCCACCATCAGGGCACTGTGATGCAATGAAGGGGCACCGATGATGACCTCTGTCATTATCATGACACACTTCTTGTGAATGCAGGCTGAGCACCGGCGTTCACAAGAAATGATCATTTGTGCTGTGCAGCACAGATCTATACAGCACAAGCGATTGAACAGTGCAGGCTTCAAGAACCCTAAGGGTACCGTCACACCTGGCTATATCGGCAGCGATTTCATAGGCGACGCAGGGACGTGGCCTATCGCTGCCGACATCGCAGGTGCGTCGCCTAATTTAAAGAGGCGATGTCGACGCCTGGTTTCCCAGCACTGCTCTGAAACCAGGCGAGCACTCTGGGGCGATGTGCACACATCGCCCCATGTAACATGGGGATGGCGATGTTACAGCCGATGGGAGCCTATGTTACAGGATCGCCGCTGGGGTTTGTGGACACCCTAGCGGCGATGGCGCCTGTAACATCGCCGGTGCGTTGCCGGAGGTATCGCCACGTGTAAACCCCAATGCTGGTGGGGCGCCAAAACCGTGCGCGCTCCCGTGCATCGCCGGTGATATCTCCGGCGAGGTGTCCAGGTGTGACGGTACCCTAAGGGGACTAGTAAAATAAATAAAAAGTGAAAAATAAGTTTTGAAAAAATATGAAAAAGATACTAAACCCCCATGAAATTTCAAATCACCCTCCTTTTGCTCCATTGAAAAGAAAACTATTTAAAAAAAATACTGTGTTTTCCCGATAGTAAGACCGCCCCGAAAGTAAGACAGGGTGGGGGGGGACGGGGGGTCTGCTAATGTAAGACCCCCCCCCGAATGTAAGGCAGGGTAGGGGGAGGTGGGGGGTCTTACTATCGGGGAAACACGGGGGGGGTTTACATACATACATACACACGTACAGACACATGCATACACATATATACACACCATACACACCACACAACACCACACACACACATAGCACCGCTTCTTACCGGGTCCGGTGTGGCGTCCCCGATGGTCCTGTGCCGTCCTCTGTGCTCCAGTCCGGTCCCCGAGATGATCCGCTGCCGTCCGCCGTGTTCTGGTGCCGTTTTGCACCGGTATTGCCGGTCCTAGGCTCCATGGTCCCTGTTCTTCCGGAGTTCAGGCCGCAGCTCCGCCCAGGTCATAGTGTGGGCCAATCAGCATAGCGGCGCTGACGTCAGAGGCAAGCGCCCGATGACGCTTGCTTGAGCGCCGCTATGCTGATTGGCCCACACTAACCCGGTAAGAAGCGGTGCCATGTGTGTGTGTGGTGTGTGTGGTGTGTATGGTGTGTATATATGTGTATGCATGTGTCTGTCTGCATGTGTGGGAATGTGTGGATGGATGGCTGCAGTGTGTGGATGGATGGATGGATGGATGGATGGTGGGGCCTCCAATGTAAGGCCCCCCCCCCCCGAAAGTAAGACAGGGGCCACTTTTGGCCACATAAAGAATGTAAGACCCTGTCTTACTTTCGGGAAAACAGGTATATAAAATGTATATATTTGAAATCGACGCCTTACTTTTTTTTTTGCTTACCACAACACTGCAATAAAATACAATCACAGGCGATCAAAACATCACATCTACCCAAAACTGGTATCATTAGAAACGTCCGCTCAAGATGCAAAAAATAAGACATCACACAGCCCCAGATCCTGAAAAATGAGGACGCTACGAGTCACAGAAAATGGCGAGAAAGGCGCAATTCTAACTAATTTTGCAAACTTCTGAATTTTTTTCACCACTTAGATAACAGTAAAAGTATACATGTATGGTATCTACGAACCCATACTGACCCGAGGCATCACACTGACACATCAGTTTTACCATAGAGTGAACATGGTCAATAAAAAAAACAAAAAACAATGGGGAAATTGCATTTTTTTTTTTGCAATTTCACCCTTCTTGGAATTTCTTGGAATTTCTTTTACTATTCTCCAGTACACTATATGGTAAAATAAATGATATTATTCAAAAGTACAACTCGTACCGCAAACAAACAAGCCCTCGTGTGGCTATATTTACAGAAAACTAACATTATGGTTCTTGGAAGAAGGGGAGGGAAAAATGAAAAACAAAAAACGGAATGTTGCCGGCTGGTGAAGAGGTTAAATAAAATACTAATTTGGTATCTCTGTAGTTCTCCTTACCAGGTTCACTTATACTGCACAGTACCGTATAAGTATAAAAAAAAGTCCCAAAAACAATGTTAGATTTGCTTTTTTGCCAATTCATTTGGAATTTTGTATTTTTAGTTCCTGTTTTCCATTATGTTGAGTGGTAAAATGAATGTCTACGACTCATCGTGCAAAAGAAAATAAACAAATCCTCCTACGGTTATGTCAATGGAAAAATTTAAAAAGTTATGGATCTTGGAAAGGGGGGAGGAAAAAAAATAAAAGTGTAATGCTTCAGTTCACCTGCAGAGGTGCTGCAGGGTAATTGAACACATTGTAGTCGTAAGACAGTGATGTCATGTAATGATCAGAAATCAAATCATTTTTGGAAACCAAGATGAGAAATCAAATATTATAAAATGCTAAAAGTAATACATACACAGTATACATAAAAGCAGTTGCATTCTAGAAATTCTTCTATCATGAATTGTTTGTTCTGCTGAGTAGATGTGTGACTGTGAGGCCACTTCCTTGTGTGTTCTTCACTGTTGTCTGCAGCATGTGAGTAATCCCCGGCCCCCGGGGAGCACATTACCTGGGTGATGCTCTATGAAACATGTATTTACTTCAAGGAAGTTTCCACCTCTCATTGAAAACTGATCATTTCTACATTGTTCAGGAGGATTTTCTCACCACACACGACATGAAGGCTTAGTGTTACAGTACGGTCTCTACACTATGTTGATGACTAAGATCAGGTCTGCGGGGGTGCAACCTCCTATCATTCCTGAAAGTGGCTGAAAGTATATAGTGTACAGGTTCAGAGCAACGAAACTCCATACATTGTGTAGTGTTGTGCCTGGTACTGCAGCCTGGCTCCCATTTGGTGCAATAGGAGCGACGGTACAGTACCCAAAGTGGCCACTACAGGGTGTATGGAGCTGTGCTAGAGAATGTTTACCCCAGAACTGATAGTTTGGGTGAAGGATGTTGTATTCCACTGATATGATATTGAAGACCTTTCTTAAGGAGAAGTCATCAAGATCACAATTTTGGACAACCCTTTTAAGACTTGAATTTGTTTTCCGAGATAGATAATTGATAGACAGATAGCTAGATAGGTAGATAGATAGATAATGAGAGGTAGATAGATAATTTAATGGGACCACACACTCAGCTTGCTTCTTGCTTCTTGAAGTAACGACAGTGTCGGGGTCAGACACCATCCAGGGATTGCGGCCCCCAGAGGTTGTGGTCCCGGCCAGACATTTTAGGGGGATGTTTACAGGGGAGATATTGTCCGTGACGCCAATTGTAGTTCTGACCATAGATGGCCAGAGGCTACTGTGGAGTTTCCAAGGGGAGATGGTAAAGAAGCCAGATGGTATACCCTCTCCAGTCAGGGCAGAGGTCACTTGTAAGGTGTAGAGAAATGGAAGGGATGGAGATGAGGAGGAGGGTGAGGGTAGTAGTGCAGGAGGAGGCAGGAAGGATCACATAATACACAGTCTCTGCAGTTCTTACTCTTTACTTAAACTTGGTACTAGTTACAACCCAGGTGGGGTATGACGATGTTCACCAGCAGCATGGCCTGACCAGCCCAGATGTATTTGAAGTCCACCTTGCTGAGACAATGGGTATATTGCCTTCTATCTGCCTTTTCCCGTTCTGACCCTTGTTACCCCATTTCTCTCCTAAGTGTCCATGGTTGCCGTTCCCTGCCGGGGAACAGCAACAGCAGCTGGTCTTGTGAGCAATAATCTTTAGTCCTCTGACCCTATATAGCCCCTTGAGCCCTGGGAGGGTCAACAAGGTGAGTCACTGTACTTGAAGCCCAGTGACCTCCAGTTTAACGATCAGTCTTAAAGTATCCCTGATCGAGTTGGGGCTGGTGCCCCTGCTGCAGATAGTTCCTCTGCCCAGCTTCAACAGCTGGCAGCAGATTCATTTCTACAGGCCCTCGGCCTTGCACTTCACTCCATTCTCCATGCTGCTTCTCAAGCTGCCTAGAATCAACTAGAACTCTCCTCCGTGCCACCCACCCCTCACCCAACTCCTCCCTCCAGCCAGGAAGTGGGGACTGCCCTAAAGGTGGGTCTCATCCACCCAGCACTTCCCTGGACTGAAGTTCAGATGTGTTGGGTATATTTGGGGGTCTCAGCAAAGTATCCTACTCTTAGCTCAAGAGATGATATGACACATGTAAATACATATAGTACCACTTGTGGTGGCCTGGCCGCAAGGGTGCCACAACAGGAACACTTTTACTTAAAAAGTCCAGCAGGTTTATTCAGCAACACATAAACCGCTCTTCTGGAACATAACACAAGCCCTTTCCCAGCTTCAAGGTACGTAGGCACGATATCACAGTCCATCTCGCTTGCAGGTACAATCGTACAGATTTGTTTTAAGATGTTTTTATTAATCAGCAAAGAAATATAACATTAGTATGTCAAGATAATAAAATTTTGATATACGTATAATAGACATAAAAGTATTGGTTTGTAGCATATACATATACAAGTATAATAAAATAAAATTAGAAAATAAAATAAAACGAAAAAGTGAATCCTAAGGAAATTAAAGAATAAACTATTTACAATTGACATGACAATCATTACTTAGTGTTGAAAATGTATATATCTCCTAAATACAAGTCGATCAAAATAAACACACTCGTACAGATTTGGAGACAATCACCTACTAGAGGTGTAGCAGACTCCACAAACACTTTGCTCAGTCAGGAAAAGTGAATCCTCTCTCTGAGGTTCCTTCAGGAGGCATGACAACCTCCTCCTGCTGACCATGTGTCAAACAGACACCATTATAAGATATGAGACACACCCATAAATGGAGGTATGTGGATAGCCAGACCCTCCTGTTTCTACGTCTATCCATTAAATTAGGTCATGGAATGCCCTAATAAGTCTCGTGGTACTACAGGTATCAGAGTAGACACCCAGGTGTACAGTAGAGGACAACCACTTCTGCGATACATACCGGCCATTTACTATGTACCCGGCTGTCATCTTACAATACATAGATATGTGAGATAGATAGATGGATAGATAGTGATCTAGATTTGAGTAAAAACATTTGCAGGAGCCACATCGATAGTTCATGGTCACTGAACTAAAAACCTATGAACCTCCTTTTTTACCTGACAGCACCTCCAGGCCTCTCCTGATTATTAGGTCCCTGTGATGTAATAACTTTGTCCTTCCATTACATGATAAAATCGCAGGGCGTACTAATCAGAACAAGCCCAGGAATGCCAGAGGTTACCGCTGATCTAGTGGCCACAGAATGACCAGTCAGTTAGGGTCCTGCGAATGTTTATGCTCTATTCTGTTGGATCCCTATGAAAATTCTGTATCAGGACTCAAGACATGCCATAAATCTCCATATGTGGCAGTGGGACCTTTAGGTCATTAATAAGCCCAATATAAAACATTTCTTGGTTGCATACTATGACTCTGGAACATTACTCCAGCCTGTGTCAATAGTCAACAGAATTCAGACTGCTACAGAGTCATATGCTGAGTCAGGGTTGGACTGGTGCACCGGTACATCGGAGAATCTTCTGGTGGGCCCTGACCCCAGTACAGCACTGCATCTCTTGCCAGCTTCACAAATATTATTTTCGCGTGCACTGAGGGGTGAGTGCTTCACTTTACCTCCATCAATGGCAGGCATGTGGTTGCGCATAGTGGTGCACGCAGGATCAGTAACAGGCTAGTATTGGTCCAATCCGGTAGAGCTGTATCTAGTAATGTTCTCAATGACTGATCTTGTGTTATAGCAGTGTGACCGGAATGACAAAAGTTTTTTTTTTTTAAACTCTTTAGGGGTTAAAGTTGTCGTGCACCCAGAGTCGATGGCGGTGCGGTCCGGACAGATGGTGAAGCTCTCCTGTGTAGCCGCCGAACACCCTGTTGTTAACTATCAGTGGTTCAAAATGGATAAAGAGGTAAATTCTAGCCAATATTTACAGCACATACGGATGCAGAAATTTTTCTCCAGATTTACAGATTAGTCTTCTGCCTATATACCGTAATAAGTCTGGAAACAAGTGCAGTGTCAGCAGATTTCCTGGATTATCATGGACACATATATATGCATGGTTTAAAAATATAAAATTTTCTGTTCCCTTTATTATTTATTATTATATTCTGTTTCCCGATATTTATCAAAAATTTCAATAAAAACTATTTGAACATAAAAATATATATATTGGTAGCAAAGGAGCACAATCAGATAGACCATAAATGATGAAAGATTAACTGCAGCCACAAGGGGGAGCTGAAGAGCAGCCTGCATACTGCTTTATTACAGTATGTAGTCAGCGCCTCCTACTGGTGGATGAACACAGCTCGCATCTTCTCAGGTATTTAGGTCTAAATATATACAGAGTAGATTTTGATTTTAAGTCTCGGGGTATGAATCAGCCCTATCACCACTAATGTGTTATTATTTTATACAGGTTCCTTATGGGAATTCATCAGAGCTGACGTTTAACCCTGTGGATGTAGATGACACCAGCTTCTACATTTGCCGAGTCAATGACTCTCACACCTTTGATTACAGCAATTGGGCTCAGCTGGAAGTCATTGAGAGCAATTTGGCATGTCATGGTAAGTTATACCAAACATCCGGATGGAAAAGTGGCTGTACGGGCCATTGGGGCGACTGTGTGCCCAAGTGGGTCTCATGTGATCAGATAGCTGGTTGATATGCATGCCCCATGCCCATCACTGGGTGAGCTCTGTCGGTGCTGTGCTCTGGATATATCATCATTGCCGCTCTTCCCTCCCTCTCACAGCATGGAGCATCACACAGGATGGCAGTCTGCAGTTGTATCCCCTCTCCCCCCCCCCTGTTTTATTTATGGCATTGCTGCAAATGTTTTTTCATGAAGCCTACAAGCTGCCCAATGTGTATGTCCTATAGTACCATCACTTCTACAAAATCATAACTTCATGTGATATCCCATAAAGCTGCTAACCAGCAATAGATAAAGTATAGATAACACATCACAGTGTGGTGCGCTGTATGTTAGAGAACACTGGATAACAAAAAGATTATGCACATACTACTAAAGGGTTTGCATTGCGTTGTAATAACTGAAATGTGGCACCATTCAGAACCTGTGAATTGTGAAATACATTTTACAGAGAACATAACTACTATAATACTGCCCCCTATGTACAGGAATATAACTACTATAATACTGCCCCTATATACAAGAATATAAACTACTATAATACTGCTCCTCTGTACAAGAATATAACTACTATAATACTGCCGCTATGTACAAGAATATAACTACTATAATACTGCTCCTATGTACAAGAATATAATATACTATAATACTGCTCCTATGTACAAGAATATAACTACTATAATACTGTCCCTATATACAAGAGTATAACTACTATAATACTGCCCCTTTGTACAAGAATGTAACTACTATAATACTGCCGCTATGTACAAGAATATAACTACTATAATACTGCCTCTATATACAAGAATATAACTACTATAATACTGCTCCTATGTACAAGAACATAACTACTATAATACTGGTCCTAGGTACAAGAATATAACTACTATAATACTGCTCCATTATACAAGAATATAACTATAATACTGTTCCTATATACAAGAATATAACTACTATAAAACTGCTCCTACATACAAGAATATAACTACTATAATACTGCCCCTATGTACAGGAATATAACAACTATAATACTGCCAAATTATACAAGAATATAACTACTATAATACTGTTCCTATATACAAGAATATATCTACTATAATACTGCTCCTATATACAAGAATATAACTACTATAATACTGCCCCCTATGTGCAAGAATATAACTACTATAATACTGCCCCTATGTACAAGTATATAACTACTATAATACTGCTCCAATGTACAAGAATATAACTACTATAATACTGCCACTATATACAAGAATATAACTACTATAATACTACCCCTATGTACAAGAATATAACTACTATAATACTGCCCCATTATACAAGAATATAACTACTATAATACTGCTCCTATATACAAGAATATAACTACTATAATACTGCCCCTATGTACAAGAATATCACTACTATAATACTGCTCCTATATACAAGAATATAACTACTATAATACTGCTCCTATGTACAAGAATGTAACTACAATAATACTGCCCCCTATGTACAAGAATATAACTACTATAATACTGTCCCTATGTACAAGAGTATAACTACTATAATACTGCCTCTATTTATAAGAATATAACTACTATAATACTGCCCCTATGTACAAGAATATAACTACTATAATACTGCCCCTATATACAAGAATATAACTACTATAATACTGCTCCTATATACAAGAATATAACTACTATAATATCTGCTCCTATATACAAGAATTAACTACTATAATACTGCTCCTATGTACAAGAATATAACTACTATAATACTGCCCCCTATGTACAAGAATGTAACTACTATACTACTGCTCCTATATACAAGAATATAACTACTATAATACTGCCCCCTATGTACAAGAATGTAACTACTATAATACTGTCCCTATGTAAAAGACTATAACTACAATAATACTGCTCCTATGTACCATAATATAACTACTATAATACTGACCCTATATACAAGAATATACCTACTATAATACTGCTCCTATGTACAAGAATGTAACTACAATAATACTGCCCCCAATGTACAAGAATATAACTACTATAATACTGTCGCTATGTACAAGAATATAACTACTATAATACTGCCTCTATTTATAAGAATATAATACTACTATAATACAGCCCCTATGTACAAGAATGTAACTACTATAATACTGCCCCCTATGTACAAGAATATAAACTACTATAATACTGCCTCTATTTATAAGAATATAACTACCATAATACTGCCCCCTATGTACAAGAATATAACTACTATAATACTGCCGCTATGTACAAGAATATAATTACCGTACTATAATACTGCTCCTATGTACAAGAAGATAACTACTATAATACTGTCCCTATGTACGAGAATATAACAACTATAATACTGCCCCTACATACAAGAATATAACTACTATAATACTGCCCCTATGTTAAAGAATATAACTACTATAATACTGCCCCTATGTACAAGAATATAACTACTATAATACTGCTCCCTATGTACAAGAATATAACTAATATAATACTGCCCCTATGTACAAGGATATAACTACTATAATACTGCTCCTATATACAAGAATATAACTACTATAATACTGCTCCTATGTACAAGAATATAACTAATATAATACTGCTCCTATGTACAAGAATATAACTACTATAATACTGCTCCTATGTACAAGAATATAACTACTATAATACTGCTCCTATGTACAAGAATATAACTACTATAATACTGCTCCTATTTACAAGAATATAACTACTATAATACTGCTCCTATGTACAAGAATATAACTACTATAATACTGATCCCTGTGTACAAGAATATAACTACTATAATACTGCCCCTATGTACAAGAATATAACTACTATAATACTGCCCCTATGTACAAGAGTATAACTACTATAATAGTGCTCCTATGTACAAGAATATAACCACTATAAGACTGCCCCTAATGAACAAGAATATAACTACTATAATACTGCCCCATTATACAAGAATATAACTACTATAATACTGCTCCTATATACAAGAATATAACTACTATAATACTGCCCCTATGTAAAAGAATATAGCTACTATAATACTGCTCCTATGTATAAGAATATAACTACTATAATACTGCCCCTATATACAAGAATATAACTACTATAATACTGCCCCCTATGTACAAGAATATAACTACTATAATACTGCTCCTATGTACAAGAATATAACTACTATAATACTGCTCCTATATACAAGAATATAACTACTATAATACTGCCCCTATGTAAAAGAATATAGCTACTATAATACTGCTCCTATGTATAAGAATATAACTACTATAATACTGCCCCTATGTACAAGAATATAACTACTATAATACTGCCCCCTATGGACAAGAATATAACTACTATAATACTGCTCCTATGTACAAGAATATAACTACTATAATACTGCTCCTATGTACAAGAATATAACTACTATAATACTGCTCCTATGTACAAGAATATAACTACTATAATACTGCTCCTATATACAAGAATATAACTACTATAATACTGCCCCTATGTGCAATAATATAACTACTATAATACTGCTCCTATATACAAGAATATAACTACTATAATACTGCTCCTATGTACAAGAATATAACTACTATAATACTACCCCTATGTACAAGAATATAACTACTATAATACTGCCCCTATGTACAAGAATATAACTACTATAATACTGCTCCTATGTACAAGAATATAACTACTATAATACTGCCTCCTATGTACAAGAATGTAACTACTATAATACTGCCCCTATGTACAAGAATATAACTACTATAATACTGCTCCTATGTACAAGAATATAACTACTATAATACTGCTCCTATGTACAAGAATATAACTACTATAATACTGCTCCTATGTACAAGAATATAACTACTATAATACTGCTCCTATATACAAGAATATAACTACTATAATACTGCCCCTATGTGCAATAATATAACTACTATAATACTGCTCCTATATACAAGAATATAACTACTATAATACTGCTCCTATGTACAAGAATATAACTACTATAATACTGCCCCTATGTACAAGAATATAACTGCTATAATACTGCTCCTATATACAAGAATATAACTACTATAATACTGCCCCTATGTACAAGAATATAACTGCTATAATACTGCTCCTATATACAAGAATATAACTACTATAATACTGCCCCTATATACAAGAATATAACTACTGTAATACTGCCCCTATGTACAAGAATATAAGTACTATAATACTACCCCTATGTACAAGAATATAACTACTATAATACTGCCCCTATGTACAAGAATATAACTACTATAATACTGCTCCTATGTACAAGAATAAAGAGAATTTTGTTTACTTACCGTAAATTCTTTTTTCTTTAATCATCAATGGGAGACCCAGACAATGGGGTTAAGGGCACTGCCCTCCGGAGGCCACACTAGGTACTACAAGTTTGTAGACACCGCCCCCTCCGCTTATAAACCCCTACCGCAGGGAATATCCTCAGTTTGGTCCATAAGCTGCGAGGAGACACAAAAGAACCACACCCGAAACCTCGGGAGAAAAAACCGTGAACAAACGGTCCAACAACCCGGAATAAATTGTTCCAACTGGGAACAAGTCAAATGTGACAACAACCAACGGAACACTGGGTGGGTGCTGGGTCTCCCATTGATGATTAAAGAAAAAAGAATTTACGGTAAGTAAACAAAATTCTCTTTTTTCTTGTCATCATAATGGGAGACCCAGACAATGGGGATGTCCTAAAGCAATACCCCAGGGCGGGAAGAGTTCCTCAAAAGACGGATAACACATGGTCCCCCTCTTCAAAGGTGGGCAACCGCCGCCTGGAGGACCCGCCTGCCCAGACTTGCATCCGCAGAGGCATGGGCATGCACCATATAGTGCTTAGAAAAAGTATGCAGGCTTGACCATGTGGCTGCCTGACACACCTGAAGAGCAGAAGCTCGATGTCGCAACGCCCAGCAGGCACCGACAGCTCTAGTCGAGTGCGCCTTCAATCCCACCGGGAGAGGCAGACCGGAAGAACGGTAGGCCTCCTGAATGGGCACCTTGATCCATCTGGCTAAGGTAGATTTTGATGCCGTGGACCCCTTACAGCGAGCCGCCGTAAGGACAAACAAAAAGAGTCAGAACTCCGGAAGGAGGCAGTTCTGGACACATAAATGCGCACAGCCCTCACGAGATCCAGAGTGTGAAGGTCGCGCTCAACCTGGTGAACGGGAGCGGGACAAAATGATGGAAGCACAATCTCTTGGTTCAGGTGAAAAGTGGACACCACCTTAGGCAAGAATTCTGGCCGTGGGCGTAAGACCACCTTGTCTTGGTGAACCACCAGGAAGGGTGACTTGCACGACAGTGCAGCCAATTCTGAGACCCTTCTCAGAGACGTAATTGCCACCAAAAAGACCACTTTCTGGGATAGACGAGAGAGAGGAACTTCTCTCAGCGGTTCAAACGGCGGCTTCTGAAGTGCCGCCAGGACTATGTTGAGGTCCCAAGGGTCCAGTGGCCGTCTATATGGCGGCACCACTCGAGACACCCCCTGTAGGAATTGACGGACCTTCGGTAGAAGCGCCAAACGTCTGTCAAATAGCACAGACAGCGCCGACACCTGACCCTTCAGAGAGCTAAGGGATAAGCCCAGCTCCAAACCCGACTGAAGGAAAGCCAACAGCGTCGGAACCGACAAAGGCCAAGGTGACCGTCTACCAGAAGTACACCAGGCGAAAAAGATTTTCCACGTCCTGTGGTATATCTTCCGCGAAACAGGTTTCCTAGCCCGATTCATAGTGTCAACCACTGTAGAGGAGAAACCCCTGGATGTCAGCAGCCAGGCCTCAAGAGCCATGCAGTCAACCTGAGGGCCCTGGAATTGAGGTGGAAAAATGGGCCTTGCGCGAGAAGATCTGCGCGTTCTGGAAGAGCCCACCTGTGTCTGCCTGACAGCTGCCACAGGTCTGGATACCAGGACCTCCTGGGCCAGTCCGGAGCCACCAGAATGGCCACCTTGCACTCCGTCCTGATCTTCCACAAAACCTTGGGAATCAGAGCTAGAGACGGGAACACATATGGCAGAAGAAATCTGGACCAACTCAGGATCAGAGCGTCCGCTCCCAGAGACTGAGGATCCCACGACCTCGCCATGTATTGCGGCACCTGATGATTCAGCCGTGAGGCCATCAGGTCCACATCCGGAGTGCCCCATCTGCTGCAGACGTCTCGGAAGACGTCCGGATGAAGAGACCACTCTCCGGCGTCCATCCCCTGCCGGCTCAGATAGTCGGCCCTCCCAGTTTTCGACTCCTGGGATGTGAACTGCGGAAATCAGGCAGTTGTTGTCCTCCGTCCAGGATAGGATGCGGTGGACTTCGGCCAGAGCCTGTGCACTCCTGGTTCCTCCCTGATGATTTATATATGCGACGGCCGTCGCATTGTCGGACTGAACCCGAATGGGTTGTCCTGAGAGGAATTTCTGAAACGCCAGGAGTGCCAGATAGATCGCCCTGATCTCCAGCACGTTGATCTGCAACGCCGACTCCGACTGAGTCCAGAGGCCTTGGGCCCTGTGGTGTAAGAACACCGCCCCCCAGCCCGTCAGACTGGCGTCGGTGGTCACCACCACCCAAGATGGCTTGATGAAAGACCGGCCCCGAGACAAGTGATGTGGCAGTAGCCACCACTGCAGGGAATCCCTGGTCGGTTGAGAAAGAGTTACCAGCCGATTCAGAGAAATCGTCCTCTTGTCCCATCTGCGGAGAATCTCCAGCTGGAGAGGACGGAGGCGAAATTGTGCGAAAGGCACCGCCTCTATTGATGCCACCATACGTCCCACCAACTTCATCAACGCCCGTAGGGAAGATTGTGGTGCCAGGAGGACCTGCTGTACTCCGGAATGGATGGCCAACTGTTTGGTTCGTGGCAGAGACACCAGAGCTGAGTCTGTGTGGAAGTCCATGCCCAGATATGTCAGTGACTGGGTCGGAACCAGGGTCGACTTCTGAACATTGAGAAGCCACCCAAAATGTTCCAGAGACTTCATGGTCGCCTCCAGGCTCACCCGACACAGGTGTTCCGATGGTGCCCTGACCAGAAGGTCGTCTAGATATGGGATGACGGCATGTCCCTGCACATGCAGGAGAGCCATCATAGAGGCCATCACTTTTGTGAACACCCGCGGGGCCGAGGCCAGACCGAAAGGGAGAGCCACGAACTGGTAGTGTTCGTCCCCCACTGCGAATCTTAACCAGCGTTGATGAGCTGGTGCAATGGGCACGTGAAGGTAAGCGTCCCGGATATCTATAGACGCTAGGAAGTCCCCCTGTGACACAGCCGCGATCACGGAGCGCAGGGATTCCATGCGGAACTTCCGAACCAACACGTGACGGTTGAACAACTTGAGGTCCAGAACCGGGCGAAAAGAGCCGTCCTTCTTTGGGACGATAAAGAGGTTGGAGTAGAAACCCCGGAACCTCTCCCCGGAAGGCACTGGTACCACTACTCCGTCTCTGCGGAGACCGTCCAACACCAGATGAAAAGCCTGAGCTTTTTCTGGAGACGGGACCGATCGATGGAATCGGTGTGTCGGCTGCGACGTCAGCTCTATCCTGTAGCCTCTGGAGACTATATCTCGTACCCACTGATCTTGGACCTGGAGTAGCCATCTGTCCCGAAAAAGAGACAGGCGGCCCCCCACCTGTGGGGAGGCAGGAGGAGAGCGCGAGTCATGCGGAAGTGGGTTTGGGGGTGGCAACCGCTGCCCCCGCCGGCTTCTTCTGGCGACCCTTGGGACGCCACTGAGTAGAGGACTTGTTCCCTCTGTCCGCACGGGCAGACGGTGCTGATGGCTGTGAACTGGATCGAAAGGACCACTGTTTTGGGTTCCTTTTCACGGTATACCGTGGCTTAGGTTTATTCTGTGGAATCTTTGACTCAGCAGAATCCTTAATCAGCTTGTCCAGTTCGGTACCAAAAAGCCTGTCACCAGAGAACGGAAGATTCTGTAAAATCTTCTTAGACGTGGCATCTGAGTCCCAAAGACGCAGCCACAATAGCCTGCGGATCGCTATAGCGTTGGCTGAAGCCACAGCAGAGCGATTCGCAGTTTCCAGTACTGCCGTCCTGGCGTAATCCGCATAGGCCCTTGCTCTATCAGTAAGCGCCAGGACTTCTGAACTGGACCCTGCCAGATCCGCGATACCATCCAGACAGGAGGTGATCGCCTGCAGAGTCCAGACCGTGGCAAAATTAGGGGCAAATGAAGACCCCACAGCCTCATAAGAAGACTTGGCGAGTTGCTCGACCTGTCTATCTGTCGCATCCTTTAATGAGGAGCTATCAGAGGCAGAGAACAGAGAGCGTGCAGCAATCCTGGTCATGGAAGCGTCCACCTTAGGGACTGCGACCACTCCTGAAGCACCTCCTCAGGAAAGGGGAAGCGATTGTCCTTGGACTTACGGACATAACGCCGTCCAGGATGAATCCTGGGCGCTCTAACCACCCTTCCAAAGTTAGTGTGGTCCATAAAGGAACCACTTGGTCTAGCCTCCGGCCGCAGCCATTGGTAGACCTCCTTCGGGTGAACGTTCACCTCCTCTGGGGGTGTCACGAGACGCAGAGTCTCGTTGATGGAGGACACCAGATCCTCCACCCCCTCTGGTGGTTCTGACACGGACCCGAGTAATGAACCCCCATCATCCTCATCCCCCTCAGAGAGACCCTCCTCTTCAGAGAGTGTCTGGAGCTCGGGTGAATCCTCACGTCGAGTCCGCTTAAGGGGTCTCACAGTTGAGGCAGGAGACACTCTGGAGTAATGTGAAGGAGCAGCTGGATTGTCCAGTCTCCTGGTCAGTACCTCCAGGGATTGCGACATGGAAGACAGCTGGGATAACATAGATTCATTTATCTTGTTCTGTGTCTCCCATGGCCCTGGGCCCTCATGGACCACAGGGTACAGCACCGAAGCTGCTGTCTCAGCAGTATCAGCCCGGGCCTCTGGGCGTCCGCAGTTATTGCAGGACCCCTCCACCAGTGTCCCTTTGCATGTAGCACAGGTAGTGGTGTTACTGGCCGCCTTAGCAGCGTTCTTCCCAGCTGAGGACATTCCCACAGCAGGGAGATAAGCCAATCTTTAAAGAGACAAACCGGTACAACCGGCGGCTTACCGACTGCAGTAATGCGGCGGAGGAAGCGGTGTGTGCGTGTGTGGCCTCCGCGAGTCTTCCGGTCTCCCCTGTAATGAGTGCAGCCGTGCACTCCAAGCAGATCCCAGCCGGGAAGTGAGGGGAAGATGGCCGCCAACAATACAATTGTGGGCGGAGCCGAAGACACGCGGGAAGCCACACGCACGCCCCTTAATTACGTCACCGCCGGGGCTGCTTCCATCTCCTCAGGCAGCCCTAGTAATGAAGGCGCCGAGGCCCGCAGCGCGGGAAAGTATCGTGACACACATAAAACACAATACCAAGGCTGCAGACAAAGTCTGGAGCCGACAGCCGCAGCCCCTGTGAGACACAGGGCGGTCAGCCAGAGTGGCCCCAGCACGGGGTCCACTGCCAGAACCGCGGACCCGAGGGTTGCGCGCGGTCTGAGTGTCCCAACACATATAGTGCCGACACTACCCCCAGGCACACAGGAGACACACAAGGTGCCTCAGTGCCGGTCCGGTCTGTAAGCACCTTTAGGGAGGCCTCGGACGGGGGTGCAGCAGCAGTCCGGTCTGTAAGCACCATTTAGGGAGGCCTCGGACTGGGCTGGCTCCAGTCCGGTCTGTAAGCACCATTTAGGGAGGCCTCGGACGGAGCGGAGCTGTGCAAGGCTCCAGTCTCCCACTTTCCAGAGCCCCCAAACAGGGATGGGAAGGAGTGCGACAGCGTACCGGGAGACACAAAGTGTCCAGGCTCTAGGCCCTCCGGTACCTCGACCTGCGTGTTCCCAAAGGTGAGCAGGGAGACTGCCGAAGGTCCCCGACCGGGACCATATTACCTTGTCTTCAGACGCCATCACGTAAGTAGTGAGAATGCAGTGAAGTGCAAGCAAAGCGTGTGATACCTCCGAGCACACTAAGTTAAAAACTGAGGATATTCCCTGCGGTAGGGGTTTATAAGCGGAGGGGGCGGTGTCTACAAACTTGTAGTACCTAGTGTGGCCTCCGGAGGGCAGTGCCCTTAACCCCATTGTCTGGGTCTCCCATTATGATGACCAGAAAATAACTACTATAATACTGCCTCCTATGTACAAGAATGTAACTACTATAATACTGCCCCTATGTACAAGAATATAACTACTATAATACTGCTCGTATGTACAAGAATATAACTACTATAATACTGCCCCTATGTACAAGAATATAACTACTATAATACTGCTCCTATGTACAAGAATATAACTACTATAATACTGCTCCTATGTACAAGAATATAACTACTATAATACTGCTCCTATGTACAAGAATATAACTACTATAATACTGTCCCTATGTACAAGAATATAACTACTATAATACTGCTCCTATGTACAAGAATGTAACTGCTATAATAAGGTCATGCACAATTTTAAAATAAATTAGTCACAGCCCCATTAGTACAGGTTATGTATACACCCTCCCCACGGATAATCCCACAGACATGTTCCTTGCCTTTTACAGCCAAGTCCAGGAAGCAATGCCATAAGGGTCTGCGGCATCTGACAGGTCTTTTCCTTCTTTCACAGGACCTTCCATGTTACCAGACCACAGACTGCAGATCTGTAACCAGCCTCAGTCCCAAACACTGGAGGTGGGGGCCAAGCTAGTGCTGGACTGTGCCGCCATAGGAAAACCCTTGCCGTGCTATCAATGGTTCAGAAATGGTGCGGCCATGGCGGATGCCACAAACAGAGTGTACACGGTATATGTGCTTGTTATGTTATATACGCTTCATATTGTCTATAGAGAAGCAAGCTGACAGCCGGTAATGCTGCCATCACATCTCCTACAGTGGTTACATAGTTACATAGGTTTAAAAAAGACAAAGGTACATCAAATTCAACCTTTCTCCACCAATTATGTATTAATTGTCACTAAGGCCCCTTTCACATCAGCGTTTTTTGCTGATTACGGCAGATCTGGCAGAGTTACTGCAACGGCTGCACTTGCTGCACACATGCGGCAAGTCTCATGCATAGTCTATGGGGCTTGCGATCAGGTACGGCAAGTGCGGTTCTGCCTGATGCGGCACTTGCAGCAGCGAAAAAAAAAATGCTGCTGACTATTTTTTTTTCATGGTTGCAACTGCCGGATTTGCCGGATTGCGGCAAAACCGCAATTGCCGCACCTACTGCAAGTACCACAGACAATGCATGGGACTTGCTGTACGTGTGCTTTTGCAGCTTCTGCCTGACATTGAGTACTGCTGCTTAACTTGTAACCAGAATACCCCAGTCCTTCTCCTGTTCTGTAGTACCTAGTTTACCTCCATTCAATCTAAATGTAGCAATAGGATTGCTCCGTCCTAGGCGCATTTATCAAGGGTAAACCTCATTTGCCAAGTGTTTACCCATACAGACACCTTATCCAGATCATTTTGTAATATTGTACGATCTCCTTTTAACATCCTGTATAGTTTGGTGTCGTTTGATTCTTTTCTCTCTATCCCATCCAGAAGGTCATTAATAAAGAATTGGTCCTACCACACATCCTTGCCATCCCTACTGCTTACTATAGCCCATTTAGAAAATGTACCATTTACAACCACTCTTTGTTTTCTGTTCCTTAACCAGTTTTTTACCCATCTGCATATAGCTTCCCCTAAACCCTGTTTCTATTGCTTCACTATAAGGCTATTATGTGGTACAGTATCAAAGTCGAGATAAATCACACCAGCCACATTACTACCATCCAGATTTCCACTTACCAACTCATAGAAACCCCACATGTTGGCTAGACATGACTTATCTTTTGTGTATCCATGCTGGTTTCCAGTTAATATATTATTCTCTGCAATATATATTTGCATGGAATCTTTTCTATGTCCTCAAAAACTTTGCACACCATTGATGTCGGACTTACTAGATGGTAGTTGCTTGGATCCACTTTCTTACCCTTCTTAAATATCGCAACCAACCATCCGTCAATTCTTTTGCACCAACCCTGTTACATGAAAAGATACAGATGTCTGTCAAATACTGAGCTCCATTCCCTCAATATCCATGAATGAATGCCATCTGGCCTGTGGGATTTGTCAATTTTTAATTTGTTTATACGTCTTCTTGTGTTAAATTTGGTATATCAGGTGGTAAACGTTGATTTTTGTCTTGCTGAATGATCACTGAAACAGTGTGTTTATTGCTGAATATGGATGAAAAGTTCCTGTTTAATATTTCTGCCTTTTCTTTGTCATCTATAAATATCTTGATATTATTATCTTCTAAGGGGCCTATGCCAGATATTTTTTATTTTCGGCAGTAATAATATATTTATATGGGTTTTCATTGGCTGTAAGCCATAATCATCAACATTAACAGAAAAAAACACTTGAAACAGATCCCTCTGTGTGTAATGACTCTATATAATATGTGTTTCACTTCATGCATGTAATTACTGAAATAAAGTAACTTTTTATGATATTCTAATTCAATGAGATGCACCTGTATGTTAGGAGGCTTATAGCAAACTCCAATTAGCAGCTTTCCATTATTGCCTTCCCCGTGTTCATTGTCTTCATTGAGCATAAGACAAGTTAGATTTAATGAAAATACACAACCCTCTACCTTTTTTGTCTTTCTCATTCTTTCTGAATGTACTGTGACCCCCTTCGTCTGTCACCCCGTTTTTCCTCTTATCCAGCCAGGTTACCGTTATGGTTACTCATCATAATCTGTGGATGACATAAGAGTCTCCAATTCATTTTGTTTGCAGGACTTCTTGTGTCTGCCAGTAGACAATTGGCAATCCACTGTGTCTGAAGACCATCAAGAGTCCTGGCCCAGATGCAGCAAAGGCTGGGGTCACACACACAGATATCTGGGCAGATATTGTTCACAGATCTCTGGTTGCAGTGAAATCATGGACACATGGTTCCATTTTGTGGCTGTGTACAAATGGAGCAATCTGTCCATGATTTCACTGCAACCAGAGATCTGTGAACAATATCTGCCCAGATATCTGTGTGTGTGACCCCAGCCTAACAGGCACAAACTATCATGCTACCACCATGATTCACAGATGGGATGAGGCTTTATGCTGTATTGCATTGGTTTTCTTCCTCCAAACATAACACTTCTCATTTATACCAAAAATCTCTATTTTACTCTCATCTCTCCACAAAACATTGTCCAGGAGATCATTAGCAAACTGCAGTCGAGCACGAATGTTCATTTTGGAGAGCAGTGACTGCTTGCAATCCTTGTCTTTCAGCATCCTCCTGTTGGTGGACTTAAACATTTTAGCAGTAGCTAATACAAAAGAGGCCTTTAGTTGTTTAAAGTTTATCTTGGGTTCCTTTGTGTTGTTTCACACCATATACTTTTTGCTCCTAGGTAGGAGTCACATTTGCTAGAGTCTCATGAGAGTTTTGCATCACATCATCCGTCACTGCCACTGCTCTCTGGACAGGAGCATTCTGCTGCATAGAAATACATGCAGCTGACATGCTCCTGTCAGGTGAGCGGATAGCCATGTCGGGTGATGTGAGACGAGTGTGAGTTTCTCGCAAGTGTGACTCCAGCCTAAGAGTAATCATTGCTGATCAATCACTTCTTGGGAGAATTTCCTCCATATGTTCATAATCTGTCTAGTTGTGAGTCCGAAGTTTTTAACGTGAACCTGTCATCAGGTTTTTCCCTTATAAGCTGTGGCCATCATCATAGGCCTTATACACAGCATTATGGAATACTGTGTACCCAGGCTGATCTGTACATAATATACTCACCTCCGGTCAGATGAACATTGCTGATCTTGATCCAGCGCCTCCTCTCTTCTTTGTTTGTACGGATGATGTGACCTACATCACACACCCATAGTCTCCTCCATAGCTTTACTGCGCATGCGCAGGAAAGCAATCTCCATCTCCTATCTCAGTAATATAGAAATCTGCCTTCATTGAAGACAGATTTCACCCAGGAGTTGAGAATTTTGAGAATTAATGATCAGTCTAAGAGAAGTAAGGAGCAAATTTCTCCAATAAAATACATTACAAAGTTGCTTATTTTCATATACTTTATTGATTTATAAAATAAAAATTAAATGACGATTATGATTTAAAGTGTAAATGTCATTTCATTGGAAAAAAAAACAATACTGCACTGGTTGTTAATGATGGGTCACATAGCAGCTAAGATAATGCTTTTTTTGTGCCATATGACTTCTTTTTTCAGATTTTTCTGTGCTCTTTTAAAAACTCAAATTAGGCTACGGGGCATGGCCAGCAGCTGATAGGGAGCAGTGCAATGTGACACCAGAGAAAGGGAGCTGTGTGAGGAGCCAGGCGACAAGGGGTTAACAGAGATCATGACTAAGCTGTGTGGAGCCAGATGACAGATCAGAAGCTTTTGCCAAGGAAAGAGGAGATTACACTGTTCCTGACATTCTGACGTTGCTCAGCAACTGATCTGTAGGCTACGTTAATCTGATACATTCTTTCCTCTCAGCTGTCGTCAGCAGTGTAGGCCACACCCCCTTTACCGTATATGGTTACATGCCCTTGTTCAGTGTGAAGATGGATCTGAGTGAGAATGAACATATGTCTGCTTCACACACAGTATAGTGAGGACACCTTGTGGAAGGTTTATGAATGGTTTTCAAACAGATTTCATTAATAAAGTATATTTGAAAGTTTATTATAATCACTTGCTCTACATTGTTATTAAATACAAATTTAAATGGCAATTACATTTTAAGTATCAGTGTGTAATACCACATTTCACCTTTAGTGGCCATTATAGAAGATATTGGCGATCATTTAATTTCCACATCTTAAAAGAGGTTGTCTTTTCTTGTATTCCCACCTTTACATATTTATGGCGTATCCACATGAGAGTAAAAAACCGGGTGGGTCCCACTGGTATTGGATATCCTGTGAATTTGAAATAAATGTCCTTTATTTGCATAGTATATCCTAAGGAGGTAGAAAGAACCGGGCACCTTCGGGATACAGAAGGGTTAATGGCTAGCTCTCGCCTACATGGCCGCCTCCTTGCTCTCCATATGCTGGTAAAATAAATGAAGCTTTCCTCTTGTTTCATTTGCACGCCCCATTTAGAAATAACAGTCTCTTAATCTTCAATGAGAAAAAAGCGCGGCGGCACTCACCATCCTGCCATGATGGCTCGGATCGTAGAGAGCGAGGAGAGGGAGTGGGGACCCGTTGAAGCGGTACCCCATAACGAAACAGCAGCCGACGTCCGCCGATCCCCACTCCCTCTCCCCGCTCTCTACGATCCGAGCCATCATGGCAGGATGAAATAAAGGATCAAGCAACTAAATGGTGAGTGCCGCCTCGCTTTTTTCTCATTGAAGATTTGCCTAGTATAACTAGTAGTACCTCCTTTTGCAAAATATACAGTATATTCATGCAGCTCTCCCTGTTTTGTAGGGTGTCTCATAAATGATATCAGCTATATAACAGTTTGCTTCTCTCTTTTGCACAGACTTGTTTTAGGAAATTTTAATAGATTGTAGAGAAAATTGCACAGGACAAACACGTTTATTTATTTCAAGGCACAGCGCCTCTCTTGCCCGCAATATGGCACCGCAGCCCCATTCTTCTATAAAACAATGACAAGCCCGTGTTATTTTCATAACAGCGCCACTCTTGTCTAGAGGCAGTGTATGGTATTGCAGCTAAGTTCCATTTTTTTTTTTGTAAAACGTCACCTCTTTCATCCCCAGAGTGTTTATTCTGTTTGAACTCAGTGAATAGCACAGAACTGCAATACTAGATGCAACCTGAATACAAGAGAGGGCGCTGTTTCTTATAGGTCTTCTAGTTTCATACAGCCCCATAAAATAATTTCAGGTGATTTATAAAATAAAGTAATATATTTTAGACATTTGCTCTGAAGTTCTTTATTTCTGTGGTTCCAGACATTCCACCAGCTGTGTCCTCTGAAACTAGAACGATACACATATTCTTGGCTCTTATTCTTGTGACTAATTTCTAAACCTAAATCCATCCTAAATTTGTTTTAAATCCAGATTCCCTGTATTTCGGCAGAAGATCAAGGCACCTACCATTGTCGAGTGTCTAACGGTCATGAAACTGAGGAGAGTAAGAAGGTGGAAGTTATTGTCGGTAAGTCAACGAGCAGGTGACACAAGGATGTGTAGCATAGTAAGCATAAGAAGTAAAACAAAAAGTGTGCATATATTAAAAATACTAATACAATAACTGATTATTAAAATGTATATATGTATATTGCAGTACAGACCAAATGTTTGGACACACCTTCATTCAAAATTTTTCTGTATATTTCATGACTATGAAAATTGTAGATTCACACTGAAGGCATCAAAACTATGAAATATCACATGTGGAATTATATACTTAACAAAAAAGTGTGAAACAACTGAAAATATGTCTTATATTCTAGGTTCTTCAAAGTAGCCACCTTTGCTTTGATTACAGCTTTGCACACTCTTGGCATTCTCTTGATGAGCTTCAAGAGGTAGTCACCGGAAATGGTTTTCCTTCACAGGTGTGCCCTGTCAGGTTTAATAAGTGTGGATTTCTTGCCTTATATAATGGGGTTGTGAGGACCTACCCAGTTGTGATTGTTTGCAGACGTTTTGGAAACACAGCTGCTCAGTCCCTACCTGAATGTATGTCAAAAATTTGTGTTAAGGTCCCGAAGAAAAAAGCACCAATAGCAATAGAAAAACGCGTAGGCCGGCCTTCCTCAGTACATATTAAGAAATGAAGGTCAGTCAGTCTGAAAAACTGAGAAAATTTTGAAAGTGTCCCCAAGTGCATGGCAAAAACCATCAAGTGCTAAAGAAACTGGCTCACATGAGGATCGTCCCCAGGAAAGGAAGACCGTCTTGCTGCGAGGATAAGTTCAATGAGCACCAGCCTCAGAAATCGCAGGTTAACAGCAGCTCAGATTAGAGACCAGGTCAATGCCACACAGAGTTCTAGCAGCTAGACACATCTCTACAACAAATGTTAAGAGGAGACTTTGTGCAGAAAGGGCCTTCATGGTAAAACAGCTGCTAGGAAACCACTGCTAAGGACGGGCAACAAGCAGAAGAAACTTGTTTGGGCTAAAGAACACAAGGATTGGACATTAGACCAGTGAAATCTGTGCTTTGGTCTGATGAGTCCAAATTTGAGATCTTTAGTTCCAACCACGTGTCTTTGTGCGACACAGAAAAGGTGAACGGATGGACTCTACATGCCTGGTTCCCACTGTGAAGCATGGAGGAGGAGGTGTGATGGTGATGGGGTGCTACACCAGATGACCTGGCCCCACAGTCACCAGACCTGAACCCAATCGAGATGGTTTGGGTGAGCTGGACGTGCAGAGTGAAGGCAAAAGGGCCAACAAGTGCTAAGCATCTCTGGGAACTCCTTCAAGACTGTTGGAAGACCATTTCCGGTGACTACCTCTTGAAGCTCATCAGAGAATGCCAAGAGTGTGCAAAGCAGTAATCAAAGCTAAAGGTGGCTACTTTGAAGAATTATTAGAATATAAGACATATTTTCAGTTGTTTCACACTTTTTTGTTAAGTATATAATTCCACAAGTCTTAATTCATAGTTTTGATGCCTTCAGTGTGAATCAACAATTCTTCATAGTCATGAAGATAAAGAAAACTCTTTGAATGGGAAGGTGTGTCCAAACTTTTGGTCTGTACTGTATATATATATAGTAAACTCAACCAATTATAAAACCCAGACAAAATTACTGTACAATGACTGATAACACCTCTATATACAGTAGATAACACAGAATCCACCATTCACAATAGGTGATGTCACAGCTCACCTCCTCCTGTACAATGACTGATAACACCTCTATATACAGTAGATAACACAGGATCCACCATTCACAATAGGTGATATCACAGCTCACCCCTCCTCCTGTACAATGACTGATAACACCTCTATATACAATAGATAACCAAGGATCCATACCATTCTCACAAATAAGGTGATATGTCACAGCTAACTCTCCTCCTCCTTGTCCCACAATGACTGTTATAACACTCTCACTATAATACAGTTCAAGAAAAGAGGAGTCCACCCCTTTCATAAAATAGGGGCAACACCCATCTCATCCATCCTCCTGTACAATGACTGACAACACCCTCTCAATATCCAAGTCGTAAAGAATAAACAAAGGATCCATTAATCATGAACAGTGTCAATGACAGTCACACATAGCATGCCCCTGCCTTTTTTAACCATAAATGTTACTGCTCCTCTAATCCTACCTTCCTGCCTATATTTACGCCTCATTCTTCTTCGTTTTGCCCAAGAAAATGACCTTTCTGTGATGAGAAGAATGTCCTTTCTTCTTCACATAGTATCTCCCCCTCTTTGGAGGACTTCAGCACGTGAATGGACATCCTATTGTTCATTCAACGGCGTAATGCTTCACTTCCCCTGTGGAGGCGCTGCAGAGGAAGTGAACACTTGCAGCCAGGTCAACTAATAGACTGCAGCAGATCACTGGGTCCATGTGATCAACTTAGCAATGGAGGAATCATCTGACAAACTGGGAACTGTGAAGACCAAAAACTTAAAAAAAAGGAGACAAAACAATCCCCATTTCCTATACGTCACTTTTTCTGCAGATTAGTAATTATGAGTTGTGGATGATCAATTACACAAACAACATAATTAGCAAAGTCAATGAAATCAGCAGGATATTTTAGGCCCCACCAATCCTTAATTATGTTTCTGTTTCAATTCCTCAAGATACATGTTTGCTGTGAGTGAAGAAGAACATTACTGTCTGCATGGACAAGCTGCAACGTGACGACTAGTCCTGCTCAAGGCTGAGAAGTGGATACATTGTATCCAGTGTAGACAACGCTCTGTGAGCTAAACATATCAGCAGCAGCTAAAGAAATCTGCTAGTTTGTTACAATATATCAGCCTGGAGTATTGGATGTTCAGCTCACAGAGAATTGTATAACTGTATACAATGTATCAGCCTGGAGTCATGGATTTTCAGCTCACAGAGCTTTGCATAGACTGTATACAATGTATCAGCTTGAAGTATTACATGTTGAGCTCACAGAGCATTGTAAGGACTGGATACAATGTATCAGCCTGGAGTCCAGGATATTCAGCTCACAGAGCATTGTATAGACTGGATACAATGTATCAGTCTGTAGTCTGGGATGTTCAGCTCACAGAGCATTGTATAGACTGATACAATGTATCAGCCTGGAGTATTGGATGTTTAGCTCACAGAGCATTGTATACACTGGATACAATGTATCAGTCTTTAGTCTGGGATGTTCAGCTCACAGAGCATTGTATACACTGGATACAATATATCAGCCTGGAGTATTGGATGTTCAGCTCACAGAGCATTGTATACACTGGATACAATATATCAGCCTGGAGTCTGGATATTCAGCTCACAGAGCATTGTATACACTGGATACAATGTATCAGTCTGTAGTCTGGGATGTTCAGCTCACAGAGCTTTGCATAGACTGTATACAATGTATCAGCTTGAAGTATTACATGTTGAGCTCACAGAGCATTGTAAGGACTGGATACAATGTATCAGCCTGGAGTCCAGGATATTCAGCTCACAGAGCATTGTATAGACTGGATACAATGTATCAGTCTGTAGTCTGGGATGTTCAGCTCACAGAGCATTGTATAGACTGGATACAATGTATCAGCCTGGAGTATTGGATGTTTAGCTCACAGAGCATTGTATACACTGGATACAATGTATCAGTCTTTAGTCTGGGATGTTCAGCTCACAGAACATTGTATACACTGGATACAATATATCAGCCTGGAGTATTGGATGTTCAGCTCACAGAGCATTGTATACACTGGATACAATATATCAGCCTGGAGTCCAGGATATTCAGCTCACAGAGCATTGTATACACTGGATACAATGTATCAGTCTGTAGTCTGGGATGTTCAGCTCACAGAGCATTGTATACACTGGATACAATGTATCAGTCTGTAGTCTGGGATGTTCAGCTCACAGAGCATTGTATACACTGGATACAATGTATCAGTCTGTAGTCTGGGATGTTCAGCTCACAGAGCATTGTATACACTGGATACAATGTATCAGTCTGTAGTCTGGGATGTTCAGCTCACAGAGCATTGTATAGACTGGATACAATGTATCATTCTGGAGTCCAGGATATTCAGCTCACAGAGCATTGTATACACTGGATACAATGTATCAGTCTGTAGTCTGGGATGTTCAGCTCACAGAGCATTGTATACACTTGATACAATGTATCAGTCTGTAGTCTGGGATGTTCAGCTCACAGAGCATTGTATACACTTGATACAATATACTTTATCAGATCAGAGCAGGACCAGCTGTGTACATGGACTCAAGACTATTCATTCCCCGACAGCAACACAGATCTTGAAATTGAACCATAAACTATATTTATAAGTTTAGAACATTTCATTTATAAACAATAAAGCTTTTCCTTTTTCAAAAAAGTGTAAAACCCTTTGACATTATGTTTTTTCACGGCCCCAAAGGCAGTGGCCTCACTCATATGAGATCGGGTTTGGATGGGTCAGGTCTCAATGTTACTATGATGAATAAGCTGTGGCCGTGTTTTTCTAAAAAAAACATATCATAGATGAATATTAAATGTTGTTTTTCTTTCAAAATAAAAGGAAGTGCGAAGCTCTGGACAAATGTGGCTATGGAGTGCACAGAAGGTAGGGCGCATGTCTGATTCCTGCATGTTCTGGCTTGAGGATGTATTGATTTTGCATGAAAAATCAAACGAAATCACATGAAGGGTCATCTCTGGTGATGGTGGATTGTCTCTACTGCTCTGTCACCCGCTTACATTTCCTTTTCAGCAATCATATGGCGGATGGAATATAGGAGAGGAATATCACTTCCATCATGAGATGGTCCAAGCCTTATATACTGACGACCTTTCCTTGGTATAGATCATCGTAATTGGATTTTCTAAGGTTGATACCTTACAATCCCCCAGTTCAGCTGTTTGCAGACAGATGTACACAGTGTACAAAACTGAAACAGCTTGCAAGATCTCCAACATGGCCCCTAAATTGCACAAAGTCAACCATAGAATTGGTCTTTTCATGTGTCAAAGGGAACTTTTTGGCCTCCGAAGCTCCACAGCATATGTACGAATACATCCAAGGCATTTTTATGGGGTTTATTTGAAGCACTTAGATTAAGGGCACTAAGGGGGAACACCTGGAGTAGAGGCACCAAGGGGAACACCTGGAGTAGAGGCACTAAGGGGGAACACCTGGAGTAGGGGCACTAAGGGGGAACACCTGAAGTAGTGGCACTAAGGTGGAACACCTAGAGTAGGGGCACTAAGTGGGAACAGCTGGAGTAGGGGCACTAAGAGGGAACACCTGGAGCATAGGTACTAAAGGGGAACACCTGGAGTAGGGACACTAAGGGGCAACACCTGCAGTAGGGACACTAAGGGGGAACACCTGGATCAAGTGCACTAAGGGGGAACACCTGGAGTATGGGCACTGAGGGGGAACACCTGGAGTAGGGGCACTAAAGGGGAACAACTGGAGCAAGGGCACCAAGAGGGAACGTCTGGAGAAAGGGCACTAAAGGGAAACACCTGGAGCAAAGGCAATAAGGTGGAACACTTTGAGTAGGGGTCACTAAGGGGGAACACCTGGAGTAGGGCGCAGAGAGGGCGAACACCAGGAGAAGGGGTACCCGGAAATATAGAGGGATTTACCAGTAGCAGGCACTCTAAGCACAGTAATCTGGAGCAGAGATACTAGAGGAGAACCTTGCACAAAGTCACTAAAAGTGACTATTTGATACAGAAGACACCTAGAGCAGGGCCAGTAAGAGGTGGAACGCCCAAAGTAGGGCACTAGAGGTGAAAAACCTGGAACAAGGTCATTTGGAGCAATACCAAAGTTTACATCAGCATTCTGACATTAAATTTTCACCAGATGTTGGTAACAACCTATCTATTCCACACAGGCAAAGAACCAAACCATAGCTGTTTTGTCGTCTTCTGATGACTGCAAATCCCAAGCGCTCTAATCATCAGTCTTTCAGATGATTGTATGCATGTACTTACATCACCAAACGATAGGCAGACAGTGTCAACTCAATCGTCACTGCAGCTGTGGAAAGACCAGGAGAAACGCTGTAGTTTAATTCCAAATCTTGTATTAGTTACAATGGAACGATAGATGAAAAGGAATAATCTGTCCAAGGTTGCACACATGTGTCTTCAGTAATGGCTTCTCTAAACTGAACTGGTGAAGAAGGGAGAGACATCCAGTACAGAGACAAACTAAGGGAGGGAGGTATTGACAAACTTCATACAGTCTAAATCTACCTAGCAACAACAGGAGATTTCCTGATTGGAGGAAATACCCAATGCAGAGAAATATATACAACAGATTGTACCCATTCGTGGGACACAACAATAGCTGCCCATAAATGTAGTTATGTGTAATAATGAGAAATGACAAAAGGAGAAAGTATTGAACATGTTACTGAAATTTTTGTTGGTGATGAAGCTCCAGAAGCCTCATGTATGGAGACACTAGTCCCTGCATTGCTCAGGGGATTTTGGTCGATTCTTCCACACAAACACTCTTCACATCCTGCAGGTCCCGTGAATCCTTCTATGAACTCTGAGCTTTAATTCCTTCTAGACATTTTCTATTGGATTCAGCTCCGGTGATCGGCTTGGCCATTCCAGCAGATTTATTTTCTTTCTCTGAAACCAGTTGAGAGTTTCCTTGGCTGTGTGTTTGGGATCATTGTCTTGCTGAAATGCAGGGCCATATTTGCCACTAGCCACTGGAGGGCAAATGCCTTGGGTTCCGGACTGCAGTGGGGCGGCACCAACGCAGTGAAAACATTTTTTTTATTACATTTTTTTAACCTCCCCCTCCGTTAGACAATCCAGGAAATCTGTTGTCTTTTCGGGGAAGATCAGGGTCAGGAGGAGGCACACCTCTTTATTCACCTCACATGCAGGGAGCTGACTGACCTAAGAGGTAGTGGTGCCGCAACTTGTGGGGTTAGATAATTCCCTGCTCCAAGGTGCTGCTGCATCTCTGCATGTGAGGAGAATGAGATCACGTCACCCACTGCAGAGCACCGAGGAGGAGGAAGATGACATGGGAGCAGGACACAAGAACAGGTGAGCGCTCATAGAGCTGAAGATAGGGGGGAGGCTGTGCTGTATACTGGTGAACAGAGTAGGCTGTTGACAGGAGAGGCTGTGCTATATACTGGGGAACAGGGGAGGCTGTTGACAGGAGAGGTTGTGCTCTATACTGGGGAACAGGGAGGCTGGTGACAGGAGAGGCTGTGCAGTATACTGGGGAACAGGGGAGGCTGGTGACAGGGGAGGCTGTGCTACATACTATTGAACAATATGAGATTCAATGGCTAGCACACGATAGGTGCGGGGGTATGGTGCTAGTGAAGGAGGCTCGTAAGTCCCACATAAATGTCTATTAGAATCACTGCACACATACACTTAAGGAGTTTTTTGCTTGTTAGTGAAATTTATTGAAACAAGTGCTCTTATAGTGATTGCGACAGAATGACGTTTCGGTCATTCAAGACCTTGATCACATAAGTCGCCTTGAGCTATGTTGTGGTTCATGAAGGGTGTTGTTCTTATGGTCAGTATAGGAACAGAGGGTATTCCCTTAGTAGTTCTGAACTGAGGGCTGTCCTGTACAAGGTAATGGTCACTTATGCCTTTTTAGTTAGCCAGGGTCTGAGCGCTCGCTCTATGTGGGGTGGTGGCACGGCGGTTGAGTGTGTTCACACTCAGTTGTAGCAGAGATAAGCAAAGTGTTAACTGTGTATTAACACATTAAATATGAATATTAGCTGTGGGCAACATGTCTCTAGGGGGTGCCCACCCCCCCTAGAGACATGCTGTCCATTCCATCAGCATGTTAGGGGTTAATAAGCCATTTACAGTAAGTCGGCTATTGTCGGCTTTGCACAAATGTATGAATGAAGCCGTGGCTCCCCTCACAGTAGAGCAGATACTGTATGTAATGTACGTATAGTATGTGCCGCTATTCAGGTCCTGTAGGCTTTTACATTAGATCTATGGGCAGTGCACCACCATAGACCTAATGTTAATGGTCACAGGACCCTGGACAGCGGCACATACTATACGTACACTACGTACAGTACTGTCAGGGAGCCACGGCTTCATTCATACATTTGTACAAGGCCGACAATAGCCGGCTTACTGTAAATGGCTTATTAACCCCTAACATGCTGAGAGGAATGGACAGCATGTCTTTAGGGGGGGTGGGCACCCCCTAGAGACAAGTTGCCACAGCTAATATTCATATTTAATGCGTTAATACACATTTAACACTTTGCTTATCCCTGCGGCAGCAGGGATGAGCAAAGTACATGGTAAACACATTGCTCCGGATTACACAACCTGAGCAATCCGGTTACCGCATTGCGGAGGCTAGAATTGCTCCAAAACTGCAGCCTGCATGATTTTTCCCGCAGGCTGCAGATCCGGAGCCGGTAACCGAATTGCATGTAAAGCAATCCGGTTACCATAATGGGCTCCTATGAGGAGCGTTTCCTGATCCGGTTTTGAGCTTTTTGAAAGCTCAAACCTGGATCAGGATTTATAAACCCTGCCGCATGTGTGACTCTAGCCTATCACAGTGGTCACTGGAGCCTTCAGTAGTTTAAAAATTCTTCTGCAACCATTGCTCTCAGTAGGTTTTGCAACAATAAGGTTGTGAAGGTCTTGAGACAGCTCACTGGTTTTGTTAATGCTAATAATGTTATAACGTTCAGTGCTACATCTATTTATAAGGAAAGGCTCTACAACTGGTTTGGTGCCACCCTTTTTTGTGATGTTTATTCAAATATCAGGAAGAGTTTGTAAAACAATATAAAATATCACAATACAAGTATTAAAAAAAGGAGGAAACAGTGGATAATACAGATGGTAGTCCGGAGTCCCACTTTATACTTTGATGGTTGCTGTGGTGTGGGTCATTTTTTCTTATATTATTCTTGTATGGCCTGTAAACACAAGTAGCCAAATTAGTCTTGAGTATATTCAAGGGTCTTATCCTCTATGGGTGGTTATCCTGACTCTAATGGTTATCAGCAATTACTGGACTTGAATAGGGTGCTGGTATTCTCCTATACATTCACAAAACAGACAATTGAGCCCATGATTGAGCCCCTCTGAGAAGCTTTGAATTCTCACTATATGGGTGAAGAAATCGGTGTATTATAATCACCTTATGAACTACTGCTTTACCTTCCTTTTGAGGTTTTGTTTTGTGTAATGGTACCTGCGTAAGGTTTCTGCCGCCTTTGGTTATAGGTTCCTTGATTGCTGTGTACCTACGGTGGTGATCCTTCCCATTGGTGTCACTCACGTTTCTGTTGTCCTTGTTGCGTCCTCCCGGTGGTTGTTACTGGGTCTCTATTCCCTCTAGACGCTGGAAATGCGCACCGTGGCCAGTAGACACGCACTTCCTTGTTCCCGGTCACCTGCTGTGGCGTCATGCTCATGCAGCGGTCATGTGGCTAGGTGGGCGGAGGGTGTGTGGCATCTCTCAGTAGTTCTGGTTGTCAGGGTACCGACATGTTTCGGGGGCGTGTGGCCCTCTTTCTCATGGTGCCTGACAATCAGCTGAGGTCTCTTTTCATATCGTGTGCTGGCTTACTGTTGGCTACAAGTGAAATGTCGGTACCCTAACAACCAGCACTACTGAGAAATGCCACACAGCTCCGTTTCGCCCTCTGCCCACCTACCCACATAACCGCCGCATGAGCGTGACATCACAGTCAGGTGACCGGGAACAAGGAAGTACATGTCCGCTAGGCCACGGCGCGCATTTCCAGCATCTAGAGGGAACAGACGCCAAGCAACAACCACCTGGAGGACGCAACAAGGGCAACAGAAATGTGAGTGACACCAATTAAAAAGACTGGCTTGCTATGACTACAGTATAGTGAGGAACTGTATGTGAGATATCCATACATTCTATATACAGGTAAAACGGTCACCAGGAGTGTGTAGGGACCACTGGAGCAACAATACATGAGTTCTAAGATATTTAAAGACAATATTAGACCTTAGTGTAGTTATATTAAATCTGTGACCTTTACTGCAGGACTGTAGCAATACATGAAGTGCAGGACATATTAATGGTGCTGAGACCAGAGGATGGTATTACAGCAATGAATTAATGTAAGTTGCGGGGAACATATAATGACCAACAGCCCCGACGTGTGAAGTTAAACACGTTACTTTGCCAAGGCTTCCAGCAGCAAAACATCAACGACCATAGAGATAGTGGTCACCCATACGCTAGATCCAGTGTTAAAGCATTAATATAAGTCATAGCTCACTGGTTTTACCCATCATGACATGTTTCTTGTGTAGCACCTTGGTAATGAGATACCTTTTTATATGCCATCAATTGATCCAGCTGATATTATTTTTCACTAAGTGGCAGGATTCCTTTATGTTTACTGAACATTTCAGCTGGTGTCATGACTGTCCATGGTTTTTGAACCTCTTTCGTCATGTGTCAATACTTTTTTCCTGTGTCATGTCTCATTATCACACATAACTTAATTTATAGACATCTATGATTTGATTTCTCTTCCTATGTAGATTGGATGGGTTGTTACCAATATCTGGTAATAAGTTCATGTCAATGGAGCCTTTAGAAATATATTTACTTAGGGAAATGGTGGCGTGTTCAATATGTATTTCAATCACTGTATATAGTGCCCTATAGTGGGTACATGTTGTACAGACACTTTCACTGAAAAAATGAGCAAAGCAAAGATTACTATAAATAATACTGAAGGAAAAAGGAAATACAGAGACCAGACTCCAATGTTCTTGCTACTTTTTTGGATTTGCCTTACTTGCATGAGTGGTAACTGGTACCTATAGCCAGGGGTGTAACTACAATAGGTGCAGGGGTTGCAATTGCACCTGGGCCCTGCAGCCTAGGGGGCCCCAAAGGTCCCTTTGACCTATAGAAAAAGACTATTACAATTAAAGATTTGCAATCATTTGGGGCCCCTGTTGGAGCTTTCGCATCGGGGGCCCGTGAGCTTCACTTGACACCACTGCCATAGCTCTGGTGGTATAAAAATGCCTTTCCTATCCGACCATCCTTCTAATTTCATTTCTGCTCTCTGTTTGATGTCGTCTGGAGCGGTGATGAGCTTTGTTGTACGGTGACATTTATTTTGTGTCACAAGTAAACATACTCAAGCCTTGACATATTGGAAATCGAAATCTCGCTAATCAGGTCCAGGACTCTCAGAGGACATCTATGACAACAGCGCCACCCTCAGGCCCAAAGTGTAACTACACATATGAAATAGCAAAAAAGATCCCCCGGTAATAAAATGGTCCCTCTGTCATCTTCTGAACCCTATTCGCTCAGCTACTAAAATCAGAAAAGCAGAGTAGCAACCAATGTGATAAACATAACAGATCCCGTAGGATTCATCACCCAGCTTTCTTGAATATAAATTGTGCCATCAGGGCTTGGAAAGATAAGTCATTTGATATAAAACCACCACTTTGTTGTGTCCCATCCCACGTTCTGTCTTCAGTTTGCAGCGCTCCTCTGCCGCCCGTGGCAGTACGATCCTAAAGATTGACAGCTTTGTTGACCACTGGTGCAAGTAGCGGCAGATTTATCTCTGCTACATCAGAGGAGCACAGGGATGCTGAATCTCTTTGGATACAAGAATGCTTGACAGCTTCAGAGCAGCACTTGCAAGCTCGTTAGCAAAGAGCTTGTAAGTGCTGCACTTTTTGCTGCTAATAAACTGAAGAAGGGGCCAGAATCCTAGAAAAATGTCCACAGGGTTGGGATTAGGATTAGGTTTAGGGGTTATATGTTAGGGTTAGGGGTTACAAGTTAGGGCTAAGTGTTAGGGTTAGGCTTGCCTATGGGCATTTTCCTTGTGGGTATTTTTCAGGTAACCCCTAGAAAATAAGCAGTAAATTATAAAATTAGAACTCTAAAATCTTTGAGAACATAGAGGTGATAAATTGCAAAGTTGCTTCTTTTTTACCAGCACTTCACAATTTTACCCCTTTAAGAAGCTCAGACAACCCCTTTAACAAGAATATATCAGCATGTTTTTTGCTTTGTAATCTAAGAGCAGCATGATTTAGGGGCAGATACCCTGTTCCCAGTGACTTTGACACTTAGGAGGCTGCCTGTTGCAGTTTCAATAACATCAGTGTTTTATCAGCAGGAGATTATCACTACAGGACTAGTTGTCTCATAAAGTGATAAGCGAACCTTTTAAGGTTCGGTTCAGTTGTAGTTTGACCGCCTGAATCTTTGGGTTCGGTGGCACTGTTCGAGACACGAACTTGACCCGCACAGTTACTGATTAGCTGTTCGTCTGTCCGCCCATATACAGCCAGACATAAGCAGAACACTTCTGGGGGCGGAAGAGTGGGGATTTTTCATTTTTTAGGAGCAAAACACCACCGCAGCAAACTCAGATTTTACCCCCAGCGCGAGCCGATCAAACACTGAGTCGGGCACCAAGGGTATCGGAGCACAGCGATGCTCGTTCATGCACTTTGGATATGCATATCACCCGAACTTTAGCCCTGAACAGGTTTGCTCATCTCTAGTCTCGTACCATATAGTTCTCCTGCTCTATATAACCCCACCTGCACCACTGATTAGCAGCTTTCTGTCTATGCACAGTGTACACAGAGCTCCGCATCTAAAGCACTGCTAAATCTACATCTGATAAAACAGAGATTTTATCAAATTCACAGTAAGGCTGTGGTCACAGTTGACATGCGTTTTTCATGTCATCATGAGTTTTTTAAGGTGTGTGATGGCTCCCTGCGTTTTTGGCTGCGTTTTGAAATCTGCACCCAAAAATAGTGCTTGTACTATTTTTTGGTGTGTTTTATAACATTGGCCCCTATGGAAAACACATGCAAAAACGCATGTACAATTAGTACCTTTTAAGCTGGGGTCACAGTTGCATTTTTGACAAGCGTTTTTGGAGACCTGCGTTTTCAAAAACGCATGTAAAAACCGCACCCATAGGCCCCCATGTTAAAAAACGCATGCCCTAATAGCAAAAAAGCATGTGTGACAGTCCCATGCGTTTTTGGGGCTTTTCCAAAAACGCATGCGTTTTTTAATATGGGGCCTTATGGGAAACGCATGCAAAAACGCATGTACAATTAGTGCCGTTCAAAAACTCATGCGTTTCCCATAGGAGCCCATATTAAAAAACGCATGCGTTTTTGGAAAATCACCAAAAACGCATGGATTGTCACACATGCTTTTTTGCTATTAGGGCATCGTTTTTTAACATGGGGGCCTATGGGTGCGTTTTTTACATGCGTTTTTGAAAACGCAGGTCTCCAAAAACGCTTGTGAAAAATGCAACTGTGACCCTAGCCTAAGCGACTGAAAAATTTACATATCGCTGGAAAAAGGGCCTCAGCCCCTTCATTATGCTGCCTTCACATGGGATAGCAAAAACGTACTGACAGATTCCCTTCAACATGTAACTGCACTTTTGAAAAATGCTGACATGTCAGAGGTTTTAATGAGTGGAGGTCTGGGTGCGGAGACCTTCACAAATCACTAAAATGAAAAGTAAGAGGCCCAAGATTTCCTATATCTATAGAGTTTGGAGTGCGAGAAGGTCACTTCTACTACTTCAGTCTAGTGATACCTTGAAACACCAGGGTCAAACTCCGACATGTCAAAAGTTTCTTAAAATTCCATTCCCCTTTAGCATCTCTAGTTTGAAGTTTATGCTGTTGTGAGTTATTATTATTATTTATTTATAGAGCACCATTAATTCCATAGTGCTGTGGATGAGAAAGGGTTACATACAAGATACAGATATAGGTCACAGTAAACAACGGATACAGAGGGGAGAGGACCCTGCCCTACTGGGCTTACAGGTTGTAAGGTAATGGAGAGGTAGACAGAAGCATGGCGGGGAAAATGGAGTTATGGCAGCTTTGGTGGTTGTTAGGTGGTAGGTGGTCATTGTAAGCCTTCTTGAAGAGTTGGGTTTTCAAGACCCGTCTGATGTATTTGAAATTGAAAGATAGTCATACGGATTGGGGCAACGAATTTCAGAGGATGGGGGAAATTCGGAAGAAGTTTTGGAGGTGATTGAATGAGGGACAAATAAGTGTGGATGAAAGAAGATCTTGCGAGGTCCGGAGATTACATGACGGTAGATATTGGGAGATTAATTGGGAGATATACAGTACAGAGGAGACAAATTCTGGACAGCTTTGTAGGTCAGTGTTAGTAGTTTGAGCTGGATGTGTTGGGGAATTAGGAGCCAATTAAGAGATTTGCATAGAGAAGGGTAGCAGTAGCGTAGAGAAAGGTGGATTATTCAGGCAGCATAGTTAAGGATGGACTGGAGATGCATAATAGTGTTAGAAGGAAGTCCTGGGAGGATAATGTTGCAGTAGTCCAGGTGGGAGATGATGAGGGAATTAATTAGCATTTTAATAGATTCAAAGTTGAGAAAGTGACCGATTTTGGAAATATCTTTGAGTTGGATAAGGCAGGAGATAATGAGAGTTTGGATGTATGGTTTGAAGGACAGAGCAGAGTCAGGGTTACTCCAAGACAGTGGTAAACGTGAAAGTGTGATGCCATTTATTGTCATAGATCGTGTTGATATTGAGTTCAGTTTTGTCCACATTCAGCTTTAGGAAATGAGAGAAAGAGGATATGGCCTCCAGACACTCTGGGATTTTAGACAGCAGAGAGATGATGTGTGGGCCAGAGAGGTATATGTGAATGTCATCAGCGTATAGATGGTACTGGAGAGGAGTGGGTAGGGAATAGACGTCCCAGGAATGAGCTTTAAGGGACACCGACAGAGAGAGGGCAACCTAAGATGGTAGTGTGGGAGTGGAAGAAGTAAATGTGCGGTTGGTTGGTATGAAGAGATCCAGAAGAGGAAAAGAACTTTGATGCCAAGGGAAGAGAGGATCTCTGGTAGGAAGGAGTGGCCAACTGTGTTGAAGGCAGAGGGGAGATCTAGAAGGAGGAGAATAGAGAAATGTCTGTTAGCTTTGGTGGTAAGTCATTATTAATTTTGGTCAGGGCAGTTTCAGTGGAATCGGGATAGAAGCCGGACTATAGATTGTCGAAGGTGAGTTAGATGAGAGGTGGGAAGAATGTTTAGCATGGACATGCTGCTGAAGGAGTTTGGAAGCATACAGGAGTAGCGATATGGGGCGATAGCTGGTAGTAGAGGTCGGGTCGAAGGATGACTTTTTCAGGATAGGCATGATCGCAGCAATGTTCTTGATCTTTGTTCTGCTGCTGTAATACTGTAATTTCCTCCGGGATCAATAAAGTTTATCTTATCTTATCTTATGTTTGAAAACAGAAAGGGAAGTACCAGAAGTTGGATAAATTGTTGTAGAGATGAGTTAGGGCTGAGATAAGCATGGTGGTGAGGTGGAGGAGGAGGTAGGATGGAATGGGGTGCACAAGTGGTGAGGTGTGATTTGGAGAGAACAAGTAGCCTGTCCTTCAGTAATGTTGGAGGGGGAGCTTATAAGGGAAGGGCAGGTGGTGGAGTCTACAAAAAGGTTGTGATGGTTGAACAATAAACACTTGCCTTCTTTGGTCAATCTTATTTTTGTAGTGTGTGGCAAAGTCTTCAATAGAGATGAGGAAAGTGAAAGGGGGCAAAAGAAAGAGGTAAAAGTGTTAAATTATTGTTTGGGGTTGTGGATAAAGAAGATATGAGGGTTGTCAAATAGTCCTGTAAGAAATAAGGGTATTAAGCAATATTCCTATAGCAGCCTTTCTTCATTCAGCACCATCCCCACACTCCAAAGAGAGCGCCCCCTCCTTTGGCCTGAGGGTTAAATAATCTCCTGGATCTTTTAATTAACCTGAGGATATTAATTTCCTGGCCATGCACAAGAGGGGCGACCGAGCCAATAGCTGATGCGAGATGATGTTGTAGAAAACAGTGGCTATGTATGTGTTGTGGAGTGAAGAATTGGAGGACAGTAGTGGGATAGAGTTAGAGAGTGTGTTAAAAGTCTAGATGTGAAAGGTTTCTGAGGGGGTGCACTAGATGCTGGACAAGGGTGGCAGGCGAGGATGACAGGGATGAGACTGCGAGTTGATGGTAGTCAGATATCAGAAGAGGGGAGGTTGTGAGGTTAGATGGGGAGCAGAGGTGGGTGAAGATAAGGTTTAATGTATGTCCATCTGTGTGGGGGGCTGTGGAGGACAATTGAGTGAGACCAAAAGATGAATAAAAAAACTGGCATTTAGAGGCTGCTGACTGGTGGGTACCAGGTGTCAATAGGGATGTTGATGGTGGAAATGTCAGCCTAGAGAAAGTCCAGGAGTAGGAACATGACATCCACTTGGAGTTTAGGGGGAGAGTGAATACAGACAGAATGCAACTGAAAAGAAGAGAGTGTAGGGGTGGAATTGTGTTGAAGGTGCAGTTGGTAGAAAGCAGAAGACCTCACTCCTCCACCATGTCTGTTACCAAGGCGAGGGGTGTAGTTGAATTGAAGGCCATCATAACACAGTGCAGCAAGGGAGGCAATTTCGGATAGCGTCAACCATGTTTCGGTCAGACCCGAGGAGGAAATATTGTGAGAGATAAAGGTTGTGAATGACATGGAGCTTATTGCAGTCAGAACAAGTGTTTCAAAGTGGTCCAGAGAGTGTAGGGGTCAAGTGAATGGTTTTATGTAGGAGAGGTTGTGGTAGTTTCCAGTAGGGTGGGTACAATAGGAAATAGAATTAATGGGGGCATCCAGGATTGGAAAATATATTGCCAGTAGTGAGGAGAAGTAGAAAGAGGAAGAGGAGGTGGGAGAAGGAGAGTGGCTCACATGTTTTTTGCTTTAGTAGGAGAGATCATAGATGTATGAGCAGGTCTGCAGATAAGATCAGGTCAGGTGGTAAGAGGGAAGGTGAGGCAATGATTTGTTTGAAGACTGTTGGGTCTTTGGGATTAGTGGGGCAAAAACTCTAAGAACAAATGTAACCATGGTGAAGGTAAGTGGGGTGTTAAAGGAAAAGCTAAGCATAGTTAATAAACAGTGGTAGCTCTTACATTTTGGTCAGTTCTGGGACATTTCTGGTATATTTCTGCTGTGCAGTTCATAAAGCTGCACTTAGATGGAGCTGCACGCATAGACCTCAGTCATAAGAGTTCTTAAGAGACGCAGTGTTTATTCCAGATACATTACTATTGTCTGAAACATCTGTTACTGTAGACAGAATTCGAGATATATCAAGGGGTAGGTGGATTCATTTTTATTGTGAATGCAGCTTTAACTGTGAAAGGAGAATATAATATAATGTAAGTCAAAGATAAGGGAAGTGAAGGAAACACAACATTTTATTAATAGATTTTGTTCAATAAAGCCAGAGCAAAAATAGTATAAGTATAACCATATAAAATAGTACTATGATGAACAACAAGGGCAGGCAAAGTGTTGTGCTATGAGGTCCCCTGTTTTTGACACCCCATAGAAAGCAGACCTCCATCAATAAGCCAAAGTTAAAAAGCAGTATATAGAGAATCTTGGAATTTCTTCCTCACTCTGGAGGACTCAGCATTACACGCCCAATCTATTGTTTTCAATTGTGTAATGCATCACTTCTCCAGCGGTGGCGCTACAGTGAAATTAAACACTTTCCTGCCAGGTTTCCCCACAGATCACAACTGATCATGGTGTCTTTGTGATCAGCTTGGTATTAAGGGACTCTTCTACAAAATTGTAATAATAAAAATAGCATAAGTTCTTTAAAAATAGAGTACCTGGTAAAAAAAAAAGTTTAAGCCCCCAAAATAATATCCTTTTAAAGAAGACACTCAACTTTGCCCTTTTGAGCTCCAAATCACAGGGCGGAGCTGTAAAAATTAGAAGAGCTACGATAGTGAATATAACACAATAATCAGATTTTTTATTCTGTGTATTTTAAGTTTTGGTATTTTTACAATATTACGTTCTTCACTTTGTTTTAGATGAACTGAGTGACATAATTGTTAAGGGTAAGTGGCAGTTTGTGCTTTTGTTATCTCAAATTCTAAATTAAGAGTATTTTTTAAAAATATCTTCCTGGTGGCAACTAGATTGGAAGTTCACATTTCATTTTTCTGTATTTCCTGCATAGACAGTACAGTAGACGGGGCTGTAAGGCAGATGAGTAAAATTGGGGTCAATTCATTGGGAATAGTGATGAGCGGGCACTACCATGCTGGGGTGCTCGGTACTCGAAACAAGCAGATTAGATGCTTGGATGGGTATGACTCGAGTATCAAGTTTATGGAAGTCAATAGGGAACTCGATCAGTGGATCTCCTGGAAAAAGTCCTCCATTGACTTCCATTATAATCGGTACTTGAGTCATTCCGATCCAAGCGTCCTACCTAATTGTTTCAAGTACCGAGTATAATGGAAGTCAATAGGGAAGTCGAGCAGTGGATCTTCTGGAAAAAGTCGTCCATTGACTTCCATTATAATCGGTACTTGAGTTATGCCGATCCAAGCGTCCTACCTAATCGTTTCAAGTACCGAGTATAATGGAAGTCAATAGGGAAGTCGAGCAGTGGATCTTCTGGAAAAAGTCGTCCATTGACTTCCATTATAATCGGTACTTGAGTCATGCGATCCAAGAGTACCGAGTTTAATGCAAATCAATAGGGAACTCAAGCAGTAGATTTTCAGGAAAAATGCTTGAGTTTCATATTGACTTCTATTATACTTGGTACTTGAGTCATAACAATCCATGCATCCAACTTAATCGTTTTGAGTACCGAGTATAATGGAAGTCAATATGGAACTCGAGCAATAGATCTTGTGTAAAAATGCTTGAGTTTCACGTTGACTTTCATTATACTCGGTACTTAAGTCATGTCGATCAGAGCGTCCAAGCTACTTGTTTTGAGTACCGAGTATACTGGAAGTCAAAAGGGAACTCGAGCAATACATCTTCTGGAAAAATGCATGAATTTCATATTGACTTCCATTATACTCGATACTTGAGTCATGCCGATCCATACATACAACCTACTCATTTCGAGTACCGAGTATAATGGAAGTCAATAGAGAACTCGAGCAATAGATCTTGTGTAAAAATGCTTGAGTTTCACATTGACTTCAATTATACTCATTACTTGAGTCGAACTCGTTGAAGTGTCCAACCTACTCGTTTTGAATACTGAGCACCCGGGGATAATAGCGCTCGCTCATCACTAACAGGAAATGTCCATAAATTAATAGCGTCTCAAAGAAGATATAGTGAACAAGTCTTTCCCAGA
Source organism: Allobates femoralis (assembly GCA_033576535.1). Lineage (NCBI taxonomy): Eukaryota > Metazoa > Chordata > Amphibia > Anura > Aromobatidae > Allobates > Allobates femoralis. The sequence goes on from JARQOC010000003.1 coordinate 835,517,538, forward strand.
CACCAGGAGCCGCATAGAGAGTTTTATCTTTCAATAGCGATATTTATCTGTTTCATATAGGGCTCCAGCAATACAATACTGTAGAGCTGTTAGCAGGGTCATCCTGCCATAACTATGGACAGAATCATGTCCACAGTAGCCCCTTTTTGAAGTTACCGTATGTGTTTTCACCACCGTTATTCAGACCATGGTTGATGGTTGGGGTAGAATAAATGTGCCTCACCCAATAGTAGTGAGGTGACTCTGATGACCATAACCCAGACTACACAGTAAAGGTGAAGATGTAGAGAGTTATAGAGGTAGAATACAGTATGTGCAACACACAGCCCAGGACTATGTCATCACACAGCGGCTTCTGTGCTCAGGAAAGAGAATTTCCTATACAAGATGTTACACGCCTGACCCCTATACTATACTCCCAGCATGCCTCACAATCAGCACAGGGAGGGAGCGCTACAAATAGCTGTGTAATACACCATTGTACCACGTCCTGTATGGACTGGAGGTCATCAATTATTTGTCTGATTAATATCTCTTATCTAATTATATGCCTATCTATATACCCAATATCTCTTTTTCTTTTAATTTGTTTCCTTTTTCCTTTTATTTTTGTTTATTCTCTTTTTTTCTTCATTTAATTTTTTCTATTTCTTGACTTGTGATCTTGACGTAGAAGTATTGTCAGCCTGATTTCGTTTACCCTCTTTCCCCCCTTTTTTTTCTTACTTTCATTCTTTTCTTCTTTCATAATTTCTTTCTTTCCTTCCTTTTTTTTTCTCCCTTGCTCTTATTTTTTCCATTAATTACTAATGTTTTATGTTGAACTCTTCTTTCTTGATATCATAGTTTAATTTCTCTTTATTTTTGGTTTTCTTTTTTCTCCTTTCTTTCTCAGTTTGTTTTTTTCTCCCTTCATTTTCTTTCTCTTTTTTTCTTCTGTATCTCACTCTCTGCTCATTTTTAATTTCTTAAACATTTCTTTATTTTTACATTATCACTACTTTTTATTTTATATTCTTTCTTTATCTCCCTCTTTTCTCAACTTCCTATAATGTTGCTTCCCTCCTGACTTCTTTCTGTTCTCTTTCCATCTAATTTTCTCTTCTCTCATTTCTCTTATTTTGTTTTCCTCTTCTTTCTTTCTTTCTTTCTTTCTTTCTTTCTTTCTTTCTTTCTTTCTTTCTTTCTTTCTCTTTCTTTCTTTTTTCTTTCTCTTTCTTCTTCTTTCTTTCTCATTTCATTTTATTTTCTTCTTTCTGTACCTCACTTATTCTTTCTCTTTTTATTTTTTACATTTTTATTGCTTAATTTTTTTAATTGCTTTGTTTAACTTCTTTCTCAGCTCCCTATACATTTTGCTTCCTACTTGACTACTTTCTGTCCTCTTTTAATGTAAATACATTTTCTCTTCCCTCTTGATTGTTTCTTTCTTTCTTTCTTTTTCTCTCTTTATTTCTTTGTTTTATTCTTCTCATTTCATTTAATTTCCTTCTTTTCTCAACTTTTATTTTTGTACTTTTTTTCTTTTGTTCTTTCTGTCCTGATTTAGTTTCATCTTATGTTCTTTTCCTCATTTTCTTTCTTTTTTCTTTCATCTCTTTTTTCCTTCTTTCTGTAGCTGTCTTTCCTTCCTTCTTGCTTTCCACGTACCTACTTTCTTTTTTTTTTTCCCTCCTTCCATCTTTCTTCTTTTTTTCTTTCTTACTTTATTTCTATTTTTTCCTTCTTTCTGTTGCTTTCTTTCCTTCCATCTTTCTTTCCATCTACTTACTTTCTGTTTTCTTTCTCCTTCTTTCTTTCTTTCTTTCTTTCTTTCTTTTTTCTTTCTCTCTTTCATTCTTTCTTACTTTTTTTCTTTCTTTCCTTCTTTCTCTTTCGCTTCTTTCAGCTCTGTCTTTTTCCTACTTTCTGCAGCTGTCTTTCCTTCCATCTTGCTTTCCACCTACTTACCTTTCTTTCTTTCTTTTCTTTCTTTCTTTCTCTCTTTTTCTTTCTTTATCTTTTTCTCTTTCTTTATTTCCTATCGTTTTCTTTCTTTCTTTCTTTCTCTTCTTTCTTTCTTTCTTTTTCTTTCTTTCTTTCTTCTTTCTTTTCTTTCTTTCTTTCTTTCTTTCTTTCTCTTTCTTTCTTCTTTCTTTCTTCTTTCTCTCTCTTTTTCTTTCTTTTTTCTTTTCTTCTCTTCTTTCTTTCTTTTTTTCTCTTTCTTTTGCTTTCTTTCTTATCTTTTCTCTTTCTTTCCCTTTCTTTTCCTTTCTTTCTTCTTTCTTTCTTTCTTTCTTTTTATAGCATTTAATATTTGAATCTAACATGTTATATCTTATCTTTTTGCAGCAGTCACTGATGAGCCCCTCTTTGGTAAGACATGTTTCTCTATATCACATTGCTCCATAGTCTGCAGCATTTGTGGATCTACTTATGTAAAACTCTATTGTATTATTGTAGTAGAACCGGAAAGCAGCGATCATGCAAATATAGCCGGATGCCATTGAGAGCAGATAATAGCAGTCAGTCCTGTGCACGTGGCTGGCGAGGGGCTGGGTACACGTCTCAGTGACACAAGTGCTCTCTGCTTGCACAATACTTTCCTCCTACAATCACTATATCACCTCATTATGACAGATGCCTGCTGCTAATTGTGCTATTAATAAGTCAGAGTCATTCCCTGTGCTACATTCAGATGTAAAGTGCTCCATATGTTTTATTAATGTTTTGCTGGACATTCCCATAAAGCATAGAGGTATGGCATACGGCTGCTATTACTACTATAAGAATTATCATCCATGTCCAAAATATCAAATCTGACGTATTATGCATCATTGTTGCAGCAGGTGATCCCTTGTCAGATAATTAGGTAGAATTTTCCCTGAGTTCTGCAATTTATAGGAGATAATAATCTCGAGTGTGTATATCGGCTGCCACTTACATTTGGAAGGAACAAACACAAACACAAAATACAAACAACTAATTATTAGCAACTTGTGCATCCACATAGAAACAATGAAGCTCTTTAGTGTTCCTACACAGTGTACACATACACATACACATAGTATGAGGCCACTATAGTGCCCCTACATTGACGCTCAAACAGAATGATGCCCGTGCATAATATGAGGCCCCTACTGTGCCCCCACACATAGCTATGTTAAGTGGAAAACTAACACTGCTTATCACCCTGAAAGCACCATCCCCACCATCATACATAGTGGTGGCAGCATGCTGCTGTGGGGAAGCTTTTCTACAGCAGGGGCAGGGAAGCTGGTTAGAAGTGATGAGAAGGTGGATGGAGATAAATACAGGGAAATCCGAGAGGAAAACTTGCTAGAGGCTGCAAAAGATTTGAGACTGGGACGTAGGTTCACCTTACAGCAGGACGACGATCCTAAACATCCTACAATAAAAGGTTTGCATCGGAGCATGATCCTGTGTGTGTGATTGGCCCAGTCACAGTCCAGACTGAAATCCATTGAGAATCTGTGACAAGACGTGAAAATAGCTGATCACAAATGTCTCCTCCCAATCTCAAAGAGCGAGAGTGAAAAAGAAGGGGAAAAATGTCACCTGTGCAAAGCTGGAGAGACAAAGATCAAAAGACTTGCAGAAGTCATTGCAGAGAAAGGTGATCCTACAAATAATTGACTCAGGGGCTGAATACAAACAAATGTATGTGACAATTTTTAGATTTATATTTTTGTAAATATTTAGAAAATCATGACTCAGGTATAACTTTACAATTCACAAATACTTGCTACTTAGTGTTGGTATCTATTATATAATTGCGAATGGGTTTTTTGCCCCTTCTGAGTCCGCTCGCGCTGCGAGTCAGCGTGGTCATGTGGATACGCCCGAAGCATTGGCCGCGCAGCGGCCATTGCGAGCAGTTCTAAGGCGACTCGCCATGCCCACGCAGCGGGCATGGCGAGTCGCCTTAGCAGCGCGAAGCATTGGCCGCAAAGCGGCCATTGCGAGTCAGAGACTCGCTCTTCTAGAATCCCGATGCATGTGCATCGGGCACCCAGCTAGTCTAATATATAAAAGCCGAAGGCACTTCCGTCACTTTGTCCGGAGCTATATATAGAAGCCAATGGCACTTCCGTCACTTTGTCCAGAGCTATATATAGAAGCCAATGGCACTTCCGTCACTTTGTCCGGAGCTACGTGACGTCACCGGAGCCCTACACCCGTTCAGGGTGAGCCAAGATGGCAGCTGTAAGCGGGAGCGGGACTCATACAGCCCACTACGCTTACGGCCGCCCCTACAGTGCCCTAAAACACACACACACCATCCGAACAACATCACACATACACACTCACACACCCGGACACACACACACTCTTGCTACACTTTCGCAGCACTGCATCCACTCCTCAATCATCAACCCGCAAACACACAGGAGGGGTGAGGAGAGCGTACGCAAGTACCGAAAACCGGCACTACGCCGCCCACAGCCCGGTGTGCCTCCTCCCTCAACATCCGGGAGCCGGACCGGCCCACACTCCGGTGTGCAGCCTACGACATCACCGGGACCACCGCCAGAACCCCCGCAGACCGGCCACATCCATCTCCGCCCACCCGCAATTCGCCGCCCAGCCCTGCCCACAGCCCAGTGTGCCTCCTTCCCCAACATCCGGGAGCCGGACCGGCCCACACTCCGGTGTGCGGCATCCGGCATCCCGGCATCACCGCCAGCACCCCCGCAGACCGGCCACATTTATCTCTGCCCACCCGCAATTCTCAGGCCCGCCCACAGCCCGGTGTGCTGCCTCTGGTCACATCTATCTCCTCACCCCTCCAGCCTCACCTCTCCTCACCCCTCCAGCCTCACCTCTCCTCACCCCTTCAGCCTCCGCTCTCCTTACCCCTCAGCCTCACCTTCCTCACCCCTCCAGCCTCACCTCTCCTCACCCCTTCAGCCTCCGCTCTCCTCACCCCTCAGCCTACGCTCTCCTCACCCCTCCAGCCTCCCTCTCTCACCTCAGCTACCTCTCCTTACCCCTCCAGCCTCACCCTCCGCCTCTCCTCACCCCTCCAACCTCACCTCTCTTCACCCCTCAAGCCTCACCTCTCCTCACCCCTCCAGCCTCACCTCTCCTCACCCCTCCAGCCTACGCTCTCCTCACCCATCCTGCCTCCGCTCTCCTCACCCCTCCTGCCTCCGCTCTCCTCACCCCTCCAGCCTCCGCTCTCCTCACCCCTCCAGCCTCCGCTCTCCTCACCCCTCCAGCCTCCACTCTCCTCACCCCTCCAGCCTCACCTCTCCTCACCCCTCCATCCTCACCTCTCCTCACCCCTCAAGCCTCACCTCTCCTCACCCCTCCAGCCTCACCTCTCCTCACCCCTCCAGCCTCCGCTCTCCTCACCCCTCCAACCTCACCTCTCTTCACCCCTCAAGCCTCACCTCTCCTCACCCCTCCAGCCTCACCTCTCCTCACCCCTCCAGCCTACGTTCTCCTCACCCCTCCAGCCTCCGCTCTCCTCACCCCTCCTGCCTCCGCTCTCCTCACCCCTCCTGCCTCCGCTCTCCTCACCCCTCCTGCCTCCGCTCTCCTCACCCCTCCAGCCTCCGCTCTCCTCACCCCTCCAGCCTCCACTCTCCTCACCCCTCCAGCCTCACCTCTCCTCACCCCTCCAGCCTCACCTCTCCTCACCCCTCAAGCCTCACCTCTTCTCACCCCTCCAGCCTCACCTCTCCTCACCCCTCCAGCCTACATTCTCCTCACCCCCCAGCCTACGCTCTCCTCACCCCTCCTGCCTCCACTCTCCTCACCCCTCCAGCTTACGCTCTCCTCACCCCTCCTGCCTCCGCTCTCCTCACCCCTCCAGCCTCACCTCTCCTCACCCCTCCATCCTCACCTCTCCTCACCCCTCCAGCCTCCACCCACTCATCTCCTCACCCCTCCTGACTCCGCCTCCCTCACCCCTCCTGCCTACGCTCTCCTCACCCCTCCTGCCTCACCTCTCCTCACCCCTCCTGCCTACGCTCTCCTCACCCCTCCTGCCTACGCTCTCCTCACCCCTCCTGCCTACCTCTCCTCACCCCTCCAGCCTCACCTCTCCTCACCCCTCCAGCCTCCACCCACATCAATCTCCTCACCCCTCCTGCCTCCGCTCTCCTCACCCCTCCTGCCTCACCTCTCCTCACCCCCCTGCCTACGCTCTCCTCACCCCTCCTGCCTACGCTCTCCTCACCCCTCCAGCCTCACCTCTCCTCACCCCTCCAGCCTCCACCACATCAATCTCCTCACCCCTCCTGCCTCCGCTCTCCTCACCCCTCCTGCCTCACCTCTCCTCACCCCTCCTGCCTACGCTCCTCCTCACCCCTCATGCCTACGCTCTCCTCACCCCTCCAGCCTCACCTCTCTTCACCCCTCCAACCTTACCTCACTTCACCCCTCCAGACTCACCTCTCCTCACCCCTCAGCCTCACCTCTCCTCATCCCTCCAGCCTCACCTCTCCTCACCCCTCCAGGCTCACCTCTCCTCACTCCTCCAGACTCACCTCTCCTCACCCCTCCAACCTCCGCCACATCATCTCCTCACCCCTCCAGCCTACGCTCTCCTCACCCCTCCTGCCTCCACTCTCCTCACCCCTCCTGCCTCCCCTCTCCTCACCCCTCCAGCCTCTGCTCTCCTCACCTCTCCAGCCTTCGGCCACATCATACTCTGCTATCCACAGAGCCACCTGGATACTCTGCTACCCACAGAGCCGCCTGTATACTCTGCTACCCACAAAGCCACCTGGATACTCTGCTATCCACAGAGCCGCCTGTATACTCTGCTACCCACAAAGCCGCCTGTATACTCTGCTACCCACAGAGCCGCCTGTATACTCTGCTACCCACAAAGCCGCCTGTATACACACAATTCATTTCACCGCACTCCCGTAACTATTAGTAAATAAACTTATATGGATTCTAGATACCCGATTCTTTAGATCGGGCCGCCATCTAGTAGTATAACATAAAATCCCAATTAAAGACATTTAAATTTGTTGATTTTGCATGTACCCCGAATTACCTCCTGCACATTTAATTTTGCACTGCCGCCAGGATCATATATTGCATTGATTTTGCTCTGTGTCTGAGTCGTGTCCTATTGTCTGAACATTTGTGTCTCTTTCCAGCAACGGATAAAGTTGCATTGCTGATCGGGAACATGTCCTACAAGAACCATTCTCAGCTCAAAGCCCCAATGGTAGATGTATATGAACTTACAAACCTGCTGCGACAACTGGACTTCAAGGTGGTGTCCCTGCTCGATCTCACCGAAGTGGAAATGAGGAACACAGTGAACGAATTCCTACTATTACTGGACAAAGGCGTCTACGGTAAGAAGCATCCCATGGATGAGACTAAGGGCTGTACACAGAGCTCCGTGTGTGCGGCATGGACCAGTCTGTGACTATGCTTGTGCACTGACAAAGAGCGTAATACCTCCTGGTAATCCCTGTACTTATAGAATATTCTCCTTCTATTTCCTACTCTTTACCCTCCTGATACATATTTGCTTGAATGGTGTTTTCATCGCCTGAGTGTAGACAAACACATCCATACTGTATGGAGAAAAGTACTTAGCCGCATGTCTTATGGCCACTTTACACGTCCCAACATCGTTTCGATATTGGATACAAAGGCACGGGAGCGCGCATTTATTCGGATGAAATCCAAGATCGCATAGGAGATGTCACACTGGGCGATATCGGCAGGCAACGCAACTGTGATGTCTACGCCCCCTTGTACGAGCGACCCAGGAATGACCATTTAACATGGGAGTGAATAGGGGAAGTTGTGCTCCAAATCGGTGTTGGGCTGTCACACAGCACGATCCTGCCAGATCGTCCATCCAATATCGAGCCGTTGGAGAGCAGCACAATTCTTCCCCCATATCGTTTTGGCATCGTTCTTGCGTCGCATTGCACATTTACACCACACAACGCATGAATGATATCGGAGCCAACGCACGAACCACGTGACTTTTTGTCGAAGTAGGACGACGATATTGGGACGTGTAAAGTGGCCATTAATCATTCTGTTTAGGTTTGATATTCAGTTCCATTTCCCCTGTTGTATAGCATCCGGCCTCTTGCCCTTGGTGTATAACAGTGGCCCCCTGATATATACCATCCGGCTCCCCCTCTCACCCGGTGTATAACATACAGCCCCTCGCCCCCCTCCCTCCCCGGTGTACAACATTTGGCCACCTCCCCGGAGTACAACATCCAGCCCCTCAGCCTCAGAGTCTAATATACAAGCCCGTGCCCCCGGTGAGTAATGTAATATCCATCCCCTCACCCACAGTGTATAACCTACTGACAGTGACAGAGCATCCGGTGGTGCAGAGCTCACTGATACCAGCGCGTCCTGTAATAGGAGCCTCAGGTGTAACAAGTCCGTTCATGACATTTCTTCCTTCTGAATCTTCTCCCATCACCTGTGAGTGATATTATTGAGGAGTGGAATAAAGAGCAGCAACTCAGCCACGAAGTGGAGACCCGTAACATTACAGAGTGGGGGGCCGAGTGCTGAGGAACAGAGGGCAGGAAAGTCCCCACGCTCTGCTGAACCCATAACTGCAGAGTCCAGACCTACTCTAGTAACATCAGCACAAACACTGCACCCGTCGAAGCTTCATGCTGAGCAGCTGCAGCCGTACATCACCAAGACAATGCGAGAATCAGATGGAGCCGTGTAAGCGTACATCACGAAGACAATGTGAGCATCATATGGAGGGTGTAAAGCCGTACATCACCAAGCACAATGCCGAGAATCAGATGGAGCGGTGTAAAGCCGTACATCACAACACAAGCGAGCTCAAATGAGCAGTGTAAAGCCGTACATCACCAAACACAATGCGAGCGCCAATGGAGCGTGTAAAGCCGTACATCACCAAGCTCAATGCCAAGTGTCGAATGAAGTGGTGTAAAATCATACATCACCAACAACAATGCAGAGCGTCGGATAGAGTGGTGTTCAGATGTACATCACCAAGCACAATGCCGAGTCTCGGATGGAGTAGTGTAAAGCTGCCACCACTTGACTCTGGAGGAGACGTGTTCTGTGTAGTGACGGATCACACTGTTCTATCTGCTTCTGTTGGAGGAGTCTGGGTTTGGTGAATGTCAGGTGAACATTCCTCTCTGACTGCATTGTGCCCACTGTACAGTTTGGCGGAGGAGAATAATACTATCGTCTTGTTTTTCAAGAACCAACCTTGGACCCTAGTTCCAGGTAAGAAACCTTTTAATTCTTCATCACAATAAATTGTGGTTGATGGTAGCTCCCGGGCTTTGTGGGAACAGTTTAAGGAAGGCTCTTTTCTGTTCCCCATGACTGTGCCCAGAGCACAAGGTCTATATAGACAGGTTGGAGAGTTTGGTGGAACAATCTGACTGGCCGCCCAGAGCTTAGATCTCAACTTCATGCAACACCTGAGCCCGACCTCTCTCCAACATCAATGTCACCTTACAAATGCTCTTCTGGCTGAATAGGCATAAATTCCCACAGACACCTCCAAAATCTTGTAGAAATGCATTCAAGAAGCTGTATATCTGCAGAAGGACTAGCTCCATATCAATGTTATGGATGTTGGATGGGAGATTAGAAACATTCTTGTTGTCTATCTAAATTCTAGGTATGTATCTATGTCTATCTATCTATTCCTCCATCTACATCCCTGCGCATGTACAGTCCGTGTGCTGTAGTTCTTGTGGTGTCATGCGCATGATGTCTCTTGTCACCACCCTTACTTTACTTCCTGTGGTTTTGCTTGGCGAGATACAGCAGACTGATAATACTGATAATATTCTGCTTCCCTTTGCTGGGATGTACAATTGTTCTCTTCAGACTTTTTCTTTTTTTACTAATTGATTTTGTATTTGCACCCTGCACCAGTGACTACTCCATGACAGCAATATTTACCAAGTATGCAAACTATAAATGATCTCACTCCTTCATATCTCAGAAGTATATAGCGCCTACGGGAAGTCTTGAATGGTAATAATTGATTTAGCCAAATCCTGCTCATATTGTATTGAATCCTTCCAATGAAGCGCCCATTAAACCGACTGGTAAAGTGGCCTCGCCATTGATTCGAACCATGCATTTTGCATTCCATAAGCAGCCACTGAATCTGTCCGGCAGTCTGGTCAGCTTCAGAGCAGCGCTATCAAGCTCTATTGCAAAGAACTTGCAAGCATGTGATCCTTGTCTAGGAAACTGGCCATCTCTTATTTCAGTGGTGCGGGACTCCAGGCCTCAAAGGCTGCCAACAGGTCATGTTTTCAGGATTTCCTTAGTATCACCAGTACAAGTGATTACCGTATATACTCATGTATAAGCCGACCCGTGTATAAGCCGACCCCCCTACTTTTGCCCCAAAACCTGGGAAAACCTATTGACTTGTGTATAAGCCGAGGGTGGACCCCAGCACAGGTATACAGCCCCCAGCAGTGTGGTATACAGGCCTCCCCAGTGGTAGTATACAGCAGCCTCCCCAGTGGTAGTATACAGCAGCCTCCCCAGTAGTATATACAGGCCCCAGCAGTATTACAGCAGCCTCCCCAGTGGTATATACAGGCCCCAGCAGTATTACAGCTGCCTCCCCAGTGCATATGCAGGCCCAGCAGTATATACAGCAGCCCAAGTGGTATACAGCAGCCTCCCAGTGTATATACAGGCCCCAGCAGTATTACAGCAGCCTCCCCAGTGGTATATACAGGCCCAGCAGTATATACAGCAGCCCCAGTGGTATACATGCAGCCCCAGTGGTGTGGTATACAGCAGCCCCAGTGGTATATAGCAGCCCCAGTGGTATATAGCAGCCCCAGTGGTGTGGTATACAGCAGCCCCAGTGGTATATAGCAGCCCCAGTGGTATATAGCAGCCCCAGTGGTATACAGCAGCCCCAATGGTGTGGTATATAGCAGCCCCAGTGGTATATAGCAGCCCCAGTGGTATATAGCAGCCCCAGTGGTGTACAGCAGCCCCAGTGGTGTGGTATACAGCAGCCCCAGTGGTATATAGCAGCCCCAGTGGTATATAGCAGCCCCAGTGGTATATAGCAGCCCCTGGTGTGGTATACAGCAGCCCCAGTGGTATATAGCAGCCCCAGTGGTATTTGGCAGCCCCAGTGGTGTGGTATATAGCAGCCGCAGTGGTATATAGCAGCCCCAGTGGTATATAGCAGCCCCAGTGGTATATAGCAGCCCCAATGGTATATAGCTGCCCCAGTGGTATATAGCAGCCCCAGTGGTGTGGTATACAGCAGCCCCAGTGGTATATAGCAGCCCCAGTGGTATATAGCAGCCCCAGTGGTATATAGCAGCCCCAGTGGTATTTGGCAGCCCCAGTGGTGTGGTATACAGCAGCCGCAGTGGTATATAGCAGCCCCAGTGGTATATAGCAGCCCTAATGGTATATAGCTGCCCCAGTGGTATATAGCAGCCCCAGTGGTGTGGTATACAGCAGCCCCAGTGGTATATAGCAGCCCCAGTGGTATATAGCAGCCCCAGTGGTATTCAGGCCCCCAAATGCTGGCACTTGCCCCCCTCCGTTGTAAGGCCTCCCCCCCCTGCTGCTTAACTTACCATCCCTGGTCTTCTGCACAGCGCCGGTCTTCCGTGCTCCATCCTCCATGCTCCCGTCCTTGCTACATCCGGGGTCCCCGGTCGTCGCAGTAACGATGACGTCATCGTTACTGCGATAGCCGGGGACCCCGGATGCAGCCGAGTACGGGAGCATGGAGGACGGAGCCCGGAAGATCGGCGCTGTGCAGAAGACCAGGGATGCTAAGTTAAGCAGCAGGGGGGGCCTTACAACGGAGGGGGCGAGTGCCAGCATTTGGGGGCCATATATTGACAGGGGGAAGCAGTGCATATATAATGAGGGGCCCCACGTGACGGGGCGCTCATACAGCAGCCTCCCCCCGCCTCCTCCAGCCTCCCCAGCACCGGAAACAGCCCCACCACCGTATTGACCCGTGTATAAGCCAAGGGGGGGACTTTTCAGCCCACTTTTTGGGCTGAAAAACTCGGCTTATACATGAGTATATACGGTATATCATCACCTGTGCAATGCTAAGGAAATCCTGAATACATGACCTGTTAGTGGCCCTTGAGGCTAGAAGTTCTCCACCCCTGTCTCATAGGCTGCAGTAGTGGCCTGTTACATAGGTGATGAACAGTAAACTTTACAATTAAAAATCCTCCGTCATCAAGAACAATGAGAATTTTTAATAGTAAGTAAATTGAAAAGATGTTTGTTTTAACAGACACTTAGCAATCTTACCCATTTATCATGTTGGTCCAACCCCTTTAAATAAATATTGGGATTGAACCTTCATCTGGTAGTCAGAGAGAATCTGAACTAGAATAGCATCTCTCCCCCTGGAGGACTCAGGTATTTTGATTTACATAAAAAGCTCATTGATTTCAATTGACATTTTTCAATGCTCAAACTCACCTGTGGGGGCAGTGCAGGGTCCAACAAAGCTTATAATAACTAGGCATGACAGAGTAGTATTGTAGTTGTTGCCTGCTGCTGACGGATTAGTGATGTAAAACTGCAAATTCCTTCTATTGATGCATATGGCAAAGGATTATTTTCTGTCATATGCATCAACACAGCAGCATGTGTATTTTCACATTAATAATGTGGCAGAAGCAGTCAATTAAAACGACTCAGCTCTTCACTCTCTTATTATTACACGCTCTTGGAGAAGTGCCAGAGAATTGAGCTCTGAGAAAACCAGATAACAGTGATGTAAATCTACTGATGTAGATGCCAGAAGATAAAATGAGTCAGGCCCAGTCCTCTAAAAGAGCTGTAACGTCTGTCTGAAGCCATTGGCACAAAAAGCCTACCTTGGACAGACTTGACATAAGCCTTTGGGCAGAATCCAGAGAAACCCTGACACACTTTAACCTCAATGTAGGAATCTAGATTTACAGTGGGATCCAGTGGATTACTACTTATAAAGGGGCTACTGTCCGGAGATGCAAACCAGAAGTAGGAATGGCGAAGCAGGGTCTTAGCCAAGAGGTTATGTAAAGGACAAACTCAGGACCCGTAAGAGTGGTCAAAAACATAAACCGAGGTCAAAACAAGGAACAATGTTGACAATAGGCAAAACAGACAGGACTGAGCCAGGGAAACACTAAACTATATCTGACAGTGTCCAGCAGTAAGTATGAAGCTTAAGTAGGGTGTTGTGCTTTCTAAAAGGCTGAAACCAGAAGCTCATGACTTCAACTGGACAGCACACACATCCATTCTATCAGTCTGGAAAGTACTGCAGGTCCAAGCCACTCTAACCTTAGTGGATGGACAGAACGTGCACTGTCCAGAGTTTCTGGTTCTGACATTTACAATATCACCAGAACCACCTACAGAGTGAATGTGGTGGACATTCTAGGAGCACATTCTGGTGCAGATGTGACAACTAAAGGTATAGAGGAAAAAACACTACTCCGTCCTCCTCCTCCTCGACCTATCCGCCGCCTTTGACACAGTCGACCACTCCCTCCTACTCCAAATCCTAGAATCCCTTGGCATCACCGACCTCGCCCTCTCCTGGATCTCCTCATACCTTACGGACCGCACTTTCAGCGTCACCCACGCCGACACCTTTTCCTCGTCCTACCCCCTTACTGTCGGCGTCCCCAGGGATCGGTACTTGGACCGCTACTTTTCTCCATCTACACCCTCGGCCTAGGTCAACTCATTGAGTCCCATGGCCTCCAGTACCATCTCTACGCCGACGACACCCAGATCTACCTCTCCGGGCCCGACATCACCTCCCTTCTGTCTAAAATCCCCAATGCCTGTCCGCCATCTCATCCTTCTTTTCTGCTCGCTTCCTCAAGTTGAACATGGACAAAACAGAGTTCATCGTCTTCCCCCCAGCCGCCCTCCCCCTCTGCCAGACCTATCAATCCGAGTCAACGACTGCTCTCTCTCCCCAGTCCCCCACGCAAAGTGCCTCGGGGTCACCCTCGACTCCTCCCTCTCCTTCAAGCCCCACATCCAAGCCCTTGCCACCTCCTGCTGACTCCAACTCAAGAACATCTCACGCATCCGCCCGTTTCTTAACCACGACACCGCCAAAACTCTCGTCCACGCCCTTATCATCTCCCGCCTTGACTACTGCAACCTACTGCTCACCGGTCTCCCTGCCTCCTCCCTTGCACCTCTCCACTCTATCCTGAACTCAGCTGCCCGTCTAATCCACCTGTCTCCTCGTTACTCCCCTAGCTCCCCCCTCCGCATGGCACTCCACTGGCTCCCCACACCCCAAAGATCTAAATTTAAAATCCTAACCCTGACTTACAAAGCCATCCAAAACCTGTCCTCCCCTTACATCTCCGACATGGTCTCCCAATACCAACCTGCACGCAACCTACGCTCCTCACAAGAACTCCTCCTCTCCTCCCCCTCATCTCATCCTCCCACAACCGCATACAAGACTTCTCCCGCGCCTCCCCTAGACTCTGGAACTCCCTCCCCCAGCACGTCAGACACTCGCCTACCCTCAAGAGCTTCAAAAAGAACCTGAAAACTCATCTATTCCAACAAGCCTACAACCCATGATGAGACCCAGCGCCGCTCCACCAACCGCTTGGCGCTTACCCCCCCCTATCGTGCCCTCCCCCACCCCGTAGACTGTGATCCCTCGTGGACAGGGACCTCTCCCGTCGTGTATCAGCAAGCATTGTCTGCTCATATGTACCGTACCTGTCCTTGTTACCCCACTGCTTATGTAAAGCGCCATGGAACCAATGGCGCTATATAAATAAATAATAATAATAATAGAATATAGACTATGCGAGTGATGAAGGCATAGCAGAGCAATGTTGGCTGGATGCCAGCCGAGAGACACTGCACTGGGTGCGCGACCAGAAGCCGTATGCAAAGGTCAAACAGGTTGTCGTGTCTTACTACAGCCCTAGACACTGGTGAAACAGGTTTCACGGGCTATGTGTTAGGTTTTAAAGATATTTATGGATGCTTACTTCTAGATGACACAGAAACTGCAGACTTACATTATTAATTCCATAGCACTTTACACACATCAGTAGTGCTGCCCTCATTGGAGCTCACAATCTAAACATCCTATCATTCTTTGAAATATGGGAGGAAACTGGAGAACCCAGGAGAAATCCACGAAAACATGGGGAGAACATACAAACTACTTGCAGATGTTTTCCTTGGTGGGATTTGAAACCGGGACCCCAGTGGTGTAAGGCTGCAGTGCTAACCACTGAGCCACCACCATACAATGCTAACCACTGAGCCACCACCATACAGTGCTAACCACTGAGCCACCACCATGCAGTGCTAACCACTGAGCCACCACCATACAATGCTAACCACTGAGCCACCACCATACAGTGCTAACCACTGAGCCACCACCATGCAGTGCTAACCGCTGAGCCACCACCATGCAGTGCTAACCAATGAGCCACCCTGCTGCCCAACGTGATAAAACTATTGCACAGAGAATAGTAGATACATGACTTATTAATTATATCTTCTGTTCCCAACAGAGGCACATACATTAATGGTTTCATTTGGCTCCATATATATCATCCAGTATCCAACAGTTACACTCATTCGCTGTTGCTAGCCCTACATCTTTCCTGATAGCAGAGGGTTATCTAGGTTATTCTGGCACCCGGGGCAAGACTTCAGTTTGGCACCCCCCCTCCCGGTCTGAGTAGTCGTCATGTGACCGATCACTCATATACGTATTGCACACTCACCGTCATGTGCCGACGAGCTGCTCTACCTAATTCTCTCAATGATCAATGAAAAACAAAGTATATTACACTTTGTTAGGATTGGGCTACAGGGCTTAGTGTTTGAATTAAAGGGCTCATCCAGGTGTGAGATGAGTCTATAGTTCCTCTAGGTTACTGAGGGTATCGGAATTCTCACAGCGCGTGGTCTGCACACTGGTCAGGATTCTCCTGTGTTAATAGAAGATTGGACGGTCGTGTGAGCACAGAATGCAATTCTTCGTACAGATCATTTTCATTGATCAAGACCTCACATGACTAGTCAGCATGTGACTGCATGTATGTAAATCGCATACTTACAGTTTCATGACCTCTCACCGCCAGTAGCAGAGAATCCTGACAGTGAGAAGTGTATGCTCTGTGAGAATTCAGAAGTCTGCAGTCACATAGAGGGACACATGGAGTGACTGCAGATTTATCACTAAATGTGGGACAACCCCTTTAATGCTTCTACCAAATAAAAACATAGAACCCTTAAATTGTCAGAGGGCACAACACTTTATGAACGTAGCCATGTAACACATAATCTTACAGGTTATAGATTGTTCATGTGTACAGGATCAGAACCAATAACAGCACAAAACTGCATCACCAGACCCACCAGAGGTACAGAAATATAACCTCCATCAGTAGACAGAAACACAGCATCACAACCCTCATCAGTACACAAATACATCACCAGACCCACCAGAGGTACAAAAATGCATCCATATAGCCCCTATCAGTACAGAAACACAATGTCTAAACCCTCATCGGTGCAGAAATACAACACTAGACCAACAGAGGTACCGAAATACATCACCGACACTCTCATCAGTAACAAAATTCATCATTAGAAACACCAGAGATGGAGAAATACATAACTAGAACCCCCATCAGTACATGTATACATCCATATAACTCCCATTATTATAGAAACACAGCATCACAATCCTCATCAGTACAGAAATACATCACCAGAACCAACATCAGTACATGGTAAAACAATTGTAATGTCAGGTCAGACCCAAACACATTTGTGCTGCATGAACCTACAACTCCTACGACATCCTTAACAATGATAAGGAGATACTGGGAGTTGTTGTTACCAGTCATCATCACATCATACAGGAACTACAGTACTGATGACATTTAGTCAGTATCATAAATACGGTAATCATTTACATCTAGGTACCTTATAGATTACTGTGTCTCTGATCGGGGTCGTCTTTACTTCATCTTGTCCAGACACCATAATGACTTTTCACATCCACAGCTCATCTCTGGAGATGTCCATCTTCTCCAGTTTTCAGCACATACCGACACAATATACTTAAAAATGGCAAACTGATCAGAATTCTCATGAGTAAAAATATCTGCTCTACACTGTGTCCCATAATTAATAATTGCTCCTCCTCAGTGCTCACTGCACAAAATATGATTTACACACTATTCCTGTTCTGGCGAATGCCCCCTCATATTGCCCCCACATCTCACTGCCCTCTCCTTTCCATACTGGACTCCCTGGTTACACTGCCCTCTCCTTTCCATACTGGACTCCCTGGTCACACTGTTCTCTACACTGTGTCCCCCTATACTGCCCACAATTTATACTGTTCTCCCTCATCAAACTCAATCTCCTCGTCACTCCACATACTGTGTTGGCAGCCATCCCCCTCAGTCCTCCACACTCTTCCCCCTCATTCCATATACCGTACCACAGCTATCACCCCTCTCTCTCCATATACTGTGCCACAGCCATCCCCCCACTCACCATACTGTGCCGTAGCCACCCCCCCTCGTCATACTGTGCCACAGCCTCTCCCCCTCACCATACTGTGCCGGAGCCATCCCCCTCACTCACCATACTGTGCCGCAGCCATCCCCCCTCACCATACTGTACAGCAGCCATTCCCCCTCACTAACCATACTGTGCCCAGCCATCCCCACTCATCTCATACTGTGCCGCAGCCATCCTCCCTCACCTTGCTGTGCTGCAAATCATCTTCCTCACTTCCACACTGATCCCCCTTCACTCTTTTATACTGGATCCTGAAATTTACACCCTTGGTTAACATATACTCACCCCACACATTCCCTGGAGGTTGGGTTCACATATACTTCCTTCATCCTCTGTCCCCAGTTTGGTACACATATACTTCCCCTACCCTCTCCTTCCCCCTGCCAGGAATGGCTCACTATTCTTCCCCCACCTTGGCTCACATATACTCCTCCACCCTCTATCCACAGTTTGGCGCACATATACCCCCCTCCAGTTTGGCTTTTATTTTCCCCCCTTCCTGCCAGTGTGGCTTACTTATCCCCCTCTCCCTCCAGTTTTGCTCCTATTCCCTCCTCCCCTCAGTTTGGCTCACTTATCCCCCCTCTCCCTCCAGTTTGGCTTTTATTCCCCCTCTCTCCCCCCGTAGTTTGGCTTACTTATTCCCTCCACCCTGTCCCCCTTTCCCTAATTACATCCATCTTCGGGGTCTTCAGCTCCCTTGTGGAGCACTTTTCCCCATCCTGCTGCCTCTGCACCGCAGGGCCACCGAGTGACCTCAATAACGTGATCAGGTGACTGATCACATTACTGATGTCCCCCTGAGTCGGAAATGCCAGGCGTCAGGAAGCTTTTCCATCGTACAGAGTGGTTCATAGCCGCACGGTACAATGGATTACAGGAGACGGCGCACAGCATGTTCTCTGCTCCAGCTGTCAGCTGATAGCGGGAGCAGAGAGAATTGCTGGCTCCCTCAGCGGGGGAAGGGGTAGAAGATGCGGCCAGCGGAGAGACACCTCGGGTGCTGTAGCAGGAGGCCGGACGGCGCCCCCCTGCCTGCTGCGTCCAGGGCACATGCCCTGCTAGTTCCCCCTCCCCCCCACCCGGATACAGCCCTGCCTGAATTTAGATTATTTTCCTTGAACCTGCAGGCACCCTAATTTATAATTAATTCCCCTACTTAGCTATTTAGGCTTCTTCCTCTAAATTTTGTCTGGCTTGCATGTAGCCTCTGTCCCTGTGACATTTTGCCATCTTGGGGTTCCCTAAAACCTCCGCTACCTTTCTGGACCTTCGTACAGTTTCTCTCCTGCCGTTCCTTTGTCTTCTTTCCTAGACGTCTGTCCTTGTCCCGGTTCTACCAGCTATACTCAAGATTCTCCACCATTCAGTTGAAGCCAGAAGTTTACATACATTATATAAAAAGACACATCTGCATGTTTTTCTCACTATCTGCTTCTTTGTGTAGCATCATGGGAAAGTCTAAAGAAATCAACCAAGATTTCTGGTTGAAGATGAATTGTCACTTCAGTGAGGAAGTGAAAAACTCTAATGCCACCCAATAAGGGTAGCAATCCTTGTAATCATAATCGACTCTTTAACAAGCCTTTTAATATGATTTAGTATTTGTGCCAGATTAGAACTCCAAACTGCAGACGCTGCGTTTCGGGGTGACTGACCCTCATCAGTGCTGTGTGTGGGAATTCTGACCTGGCTGTATGACAAGCTGTGACGAGGTCTGGGGGACTAGCTAGTCTCCTCAGGGAGAGGAATCTGCCTGCCGACATATGGAGACAGATAAGCTGATAAGGAGACTTATAGCTGCAATGCTTCTCTGGGAAATATGCAAATTGCCACTTCAGTGAGAATGTGAAAAACTCTAATGCCACCCAATAAGCGTAGCAATCCTTGTAGTCATAATTGACTCTTTAACAAGCCTTTTAATATGACTAGGATTTGTGCCAAATCAGAACCCCAAACTGCACACATTGCGTTTTGGGGTGACTGCCCCTCATCAGTGCAGTGTGTGGGAATTCTGACCTGGCTGTATGATCTGGCACAAATCCTAAGTCATATTAAAAGGCTTGTTAAAGAGTCGATTATGACTACAAGGATTGCTACCCTTATTGGGTGGCATTGGAGTTTCACTGAAGTGGCAATTTGCATATTGTCACGCTGGGAGTGGGGAAGACACCCAGCGTAGGATAACGACGGGGGGGGGATCAGGAGTCCCTAATGCTAAGGGCACAAGAAGGAGACGGTGACCCCTAGACTTCCTAGAGCTGACCCTGTCTGCCCTAACGTCCCTATACAGTCTCCTCAACTGTCGCCGACCACGAACCTCGTCCCTCTCTGATCCTAGATCTATCTTATCAAAGGATCAGATGGAGAGGTTCACTAGACCCCTCCACTATCAACTAAAGACAAAACCAGGGAAGACAGACATTTGGGAAAAGGAAACACTTATCTGACAGCAGAACACAGCAACCTCCACAAACTCAGCTTCTGCTGGAGCAAGGATAAAGTGTGCACAAGGAACTATCACCTGCACCGAGGAAGGGTAATGAACCTCCTTATAAAGGTGGAAGGAGTCTGCTGGGTCCTAGTGACCTACAACATTGGTGGATAAAACCAGACCGAGCGCAAGACCTCCACAGCCGTCTCCCCATAATAGAGAGATCTCATCACACCTTCTTTCCATCAACACAGAAGGTAAATGCTCCTGAAAGAGACGGACCATCCTCCCCCATTATGGCTGGTGGGCCAACCGCTGGGATCGTCTGCGCGTGGCCTCCACCCTGTCATCCGTGCCACCCGTGACACATATTTCCCAGAGGAGCATTGCAGCTATAAGTCTCCTTATCAGCTTATCTGTCTCCTTATGTTGGCAGGCAGATTCCTCTCCATGAGGAGAATAGCTATTTCCACAGACCTCATCGCAGCCTCTCATACAGCCAGGTCACAATTCCCACACACTGCACTCATGAGGGGCAGTCACCCCGAAACGCAGCATCTGAAGTTTGGGGTTCTCATCTGGCACAAATTCTAAGTCATATTAAAAGGCTTGTTAAAGAGTCAATTATGACTACAAGGATTGCTACCCTTATTGGGTGGCATTAGAGTTTCTCACTTCCTCACTGAAGTGCCAATTTGCATATTTTCCAGAGGAGCATTGCAGCTATAAGTCTCTGAGGCGGTCGACAGGGTAGGAGTTACTTGTATATCGGGACAGATGGTCACTTTGATAGGGGATCACGGCTCCGAGCCCTGAATCCTCACTGGCGGGGATGGTGATGGTGGAGAATGTTGTCGTGACGCCACCTGTGGTACCTGGTAATTTAGATACCAGCGCTGCAGACCGGCCGCTGAGGTGATGTGATGCAGTTTGGGTGTTACAGCTACCCAGAGGTGGAGCTTTACCTCAGGGCAGCGAAGATAGATGAGGGGAGCCGTTGTTCTTACCCCTCTGGTGATGCTGAGGCCTTTGGGATGCCGGTGGGAAAGGAGGACAGACACCGATTCAACTCCAAATGTCACTTTACTGGTATCGGCAGATGTTATAGTACACAGTTACAGCCTGGTTCAACATTGACGTAGCCACAGGTTTTGGGTTGCCTTACAGAGTCTGTCAGTGTACCTTCCTTCATGGCTTTCGGGGTCCCAGTCTTTCCTTACACTGTCCTTAACCACCTTTGCAGAGCTCCTCGCCAGTCCCCTGGTCTGTTACTGGTAGACATGGCTTGTTCCTTACCGGTACGAACGGGAGCGACAACAAACAAATCCTCCCGCCACCGGAATTTGGCCCTTTATCTAGAGTGTCCTGGACCTGTTTTGGGATTGAGGTGGAGGTACTTATTTGTGGCACTACGGCTCCCTTATTCCGGTCCCGCAGTCGTATGGTTTGCAGTTAGGTATAGACCGCTCACCGCCTCGGCTCCGGTATGCCGGTTGTTGTCCCCAGACGTTTCCAACTGGCTCCAACCGGTCCTGGATCGTCCCCTCCTGTCCTGGGTCACCCTCTTGAAGACGGGTGCCCTCCTGTCAGAGATGCTGTCAGGCGCGTCCTCTCTGGCTGCCTTACCAGCACTAACTATACTAAGTTCTTTCTCAAGTCTCCTGCTCTAACCTAGGCTCCACCCCCTTTAGGACCTACTGAATAATCAGTCCCCTACCCTAAGGAGGCCTAGTGTTGTCTGTGAAAGACAGACTCTATTAAGGAGAACCCCAAACCTGTAACTACGGAGGCACTACACCTGCTGTTTGGGGTGCAGTACCTCCCTGTAGCGCCTAGCCATAGGGGCGCCACATCTCCTTATCAGCTTATTTGTCTCCTTATGTCAGCAGGCAGATTCCTCTCCATGAGGAGAATAGCTAGTCCCTCAAACCTGTTTGAAGATAATGATTTCCACTATATATGAGCATTAGTCCAAGTCCAGATTATTCTGATACTTCAGAACACACAATCTTGTGCATCAAGTTCCTTGCTTGTCACTTTCTTACCACAGAACTCTCAATGCACAACAAAGCCTTAAAAACAACACTCGGGGGGGCCTTTTTAAAGACTAAACTATTCCTGTTGTGTCCCAAAAATGGGAAGAATTCATTGTGTTTGTTTCTATGCCATGTACTGAATTTGCTGCTGCTAGGCAGAAACCTTGCCTCCTGAAGTTTGTCTTTCCTGTAGTTCATAGTGTTAGCTTAGCTCTTCCCTTCTTCCCCATTATCAGTTTGTTTTAGCCATTTTTTGGATGCACATGTTTATTATTCTGTTTGGATTACTTTTTCCACCTGCTGCATTGTGCTTAAATACAAGATTTCAGAGAAAATCATCAATGTTTCTCCTGGACTCTTATTACAACTCAGTGCCGAATTGGGACTATCATTTGTAAGACTAAAATTGTGCTTTTTGCAATAATCAGATTTGTCTAGTAACACATTTCAGTGTTAATGTTCAAAAAAAATCCCCTGTAAATTGGTTCTTTCCTACTTATTACATTATATTTGGTTCTTCTTTAGAATGTAGTTTCCTGTTTTTGTAATAATTTTATCTGCGGATCAGAGTAGTTGTCAGGAAGTGCATGATTAAGTCACAATCTGCCGATGAAATAATAGTTTTAACTTTCTTGTCTATGGTGGTAGGAAATAAAATGTATGATCCAGACCATATTACCCTCTTCCTATGGAAACCTTATTGTTAGCTTCAGAGAATTTTGGAAATTGATCCAAAATGGACTAAAATGTGTAAATTGCTAAGAAAAATGATATAATTTTCAAATTGTAATCATCAACCCATCAGCACCATACGGTCGCAGTGTGAGGCACGTTGGGATGACAGGCAGGGTCCGCTGTGTAAACGCGTCATCTGATGTCCACAGCTCCTTTACAAAGGGGAAAAAGGCTTTATGTTCCCACTACAGGGAAATTAAGAGTTAATTTATTAAAAATTGTTAAAATATAGCCCCATACGCAAGGGCCGGGACAAGAGCAAGGAATGGCATCGTGGCATGTTTCGAACGCAAACCAGCTTTCTTACTCAACATTCTTTTGCCTGTACCATCAACAGGCTGTAACTGTTAGCCGAGCTGTGCAAATATACTGCTAAAATGGATGTACAGTTTTAGGGAAGCGTCTAAAAGGCGGCTTTGAATAGAATGTGTCATCAGAAATGGATCTTGATGGAAGTAAAAAAAAAATGTTTTTATTTTGATTTAAAAAAAAAAAAAATCTATTCATATTACTTCATTAAAAAAAATGCAATTTTGTCTCTGGCCACAAGACCTAACATTAAAGGGACACTGTCAGGTCATTTTTCAGTATGATACTAATATTACTCTTCAATAGTGCCAGTGCAGACCTCTTTAAAACATGTAAAATCATATATTACCACCCTTTGTAGTTTCCATGTTCTCACCATTGTCAGACGCAGGAGCCTCCTGCATTAGTCCAGTCCCATTATAAGCAGAGACGATTAGTCACTGCTGCTGAATAAACTGTCATGTAATTATGCCCCCTTCCCTGTGCACACTCAGCACTCTCTCCACCCTACTCTACAGCTCCCTCCTCTTCCTACTTTCACTCACCTCTGCTTCAGTGCTGTGGTGTCATTTCTAGAGCTACTGATCCTTTCAGGACATGGAGGGAGAAAGCTACAGTCTCCCTTATCTGATCAAGCCCATTTGTTTCTTTAAAAAAGGAATCCCTGCTGGCTATGAGAGATCCTCTGTTACCTGATCTCTTGTTTGCTGCAAAGAGAGTAGAGAGTAGGATATACCCCGTCCCCCAAAATGATATCCTGTTACTGTAATGTCATGTGAATATGTACATGCATATTCATCATGGGAGAGGCAGCATAGAATAGGTGGATCATCACTGTGAATGAATCTCTCTATTTGAAGTTTGCAGAAGATAGGAGGGAATATAGAATAATAGAAATACATAAATAGAGTTTAAGAATTAGAAAATGATGTGTTAATATGGATTTTTGCCTGACGGTTTTACTTTAAGGATCCACCATTCACAATAGTGATATAACAGTCACCTCCTCCTCCTCCTGTTCAATGATTGATAACACCTCTGTATACAGTAGATAACACAGGATCCACCATTCACAATAGGTGATATCACAGCTCACCTCCTCCTCCTGTACAATGACTGATAACACCTCTATATACATTAGATAACACAGGATCCACCATTCACAATAGGTGATATCACAGCTCACCTCCTCCTCCTGTACAATGACTGATAACACCTCTATATACAGTAGATAACACAGGATCCACCATTCACAATAGATGATATCACAGCTCACCTCCTCCTGTACAATGACTGATAACACCTCTATATACAGTAGATAACACAGAATCCACCATTCACAATAGGTGATATCACAACTCACCTCCTCCTCCTGTACAATGACTGATAAACCTCTATATACAGTAGATAACACAGGATCCACCATTCACAATAGGTGATATCACAGCTCACCTCCTCCTGTACAATGACTGATAACACCTCTATATACAGTAGATAAACAGAATCCATCATTCACAATAGGTGATATTACAACTACCTCTCCTCCTGTACAATGACTGATAACACCTCTATATACAGTAGATAACACAGGATCCACCATTCACAATAGATGATATCACAGCTCACCTACTCCTGTACAGTGACTGATAACACCTCTATATACAGTAGATAACACAGGATCCACCATTCAGAATAGGTGATATCACACTCACCTCCTCCTCCTGTACAATGACTGATAACACCTCTATATACAGTAGATAACACAGGATCCACCATTCAGATAGGTGATATCACAGCTCACCTCCTCCTGTACAATGACTGATAACCCCTTCTATATACAGAGATAACACAGGATCCACCATTCACAATAGGTGATATCACAGCTCACCTCCTCCTGGACAATGACTGATAACACCTCTATATACAGTAGATAACACAGGATCCACTATTCACAATAGGATGATATCACAACTCATCTCCTCTCTGTACAATGACTGATAACACCTCTATATACAGTAGATAATACAGGATCCACTATTCACAATAGGTGATATCACAGCTCACCTCCTCCTCCTGTACAATGACTGATAACACCTCTATATACAGAGATAACACAGGATCCACCATTCACAATAGGTGATATCACAGCTCACCTCCTCCTCTGGACAATGACTGATAACACTCTATATACAGTAGATAACACAGGATCCACTATTCACAATAGGGATATCACAGCTCATCTCCTCCTGTACTTTGACTGATAACACCTCTATATACAGTAGATAACACAGGATCCACCATTCACAATAGGTGATATCACAGCTCACCTCCTCCTCCTGTACAATGACTGATAACACCTCTATATACAGTAGATAACACAGGATCCACCATTCACAATAGGTGATATCACAGCTCACCTCCTCCTCCTACAGTGACTGATAACACCTCTATATACAGTAGATAACACAGGATCCACCATTCACAATAGGTGATATCACAGCTCACCTCTCCTCCTGTACAATGACTGATAACACCTCTATATACAGTAGATAACACAGGATCCACCACTCACAATAGGTGATATCACAGCTCACCTGCTCCTCCTCTGGTACAATCACAGATAAAAACCTTATTATTCCTTCTCACTTGCAGGATTGCTGTACTATGCCGGTCATGGTTATGAAAACTATGGAAACAGTTTCATGGTTCCTATTGATGCACCGAAACCTTACGGATCGACACACTGCCTGTGTGTCCACAGCATCCTAAAGCTGATGCAAGAGAAAGAGACCGGGCTCAACGTGTTTCTACTGGACATGTGCCGAAAAAGGTGAGGAAATATTTCAGCTATTGTGCCCAATAATACTTAATTATTATTAAATTATTATATCAATAATATCATATGTATATTAATGTAATATAAATATTATATATTATTATTTTATTATTATTTTTATTATCTATTATTTTTATACTTTTTTTACATCTAATCTATTTCTCCATTTTTGAATCTATAAATTATTAAATTACTATTTTTTTAATCTATTAAAAATGTTTAAAAAAATTAAAAACATAAAAAAATAATGTTTTTAAAATCTATTAAACTATAATTATTTTAACACTAATGCTAATCTCAAAAACAGTCAGGTCCGAGAATCTTTGAGGCATTTTCGTAGCCTTTTCGAAGACTTTTATTGAAAAGGACGGCTTCAAGGCTTGAATGAGGAATCGACAGGTCCCTTCTTTTAAATGATTTCCAATGTTCAGAAACCTGAAGCCAGTTATTAACGATCAACGTGTGACCGGCTAGTTGTTTTTCCAAAGAAATGAATCGGAACAGTGTTTCAAGCGTTTTTCAGACTTATTATGAGGTTTTTTTGGAGTGGATCTGCTCCAAAAGACCTTCCAAAATCTGGTCTAAGGTATTTATTACTTACACCCGGATAACGGGTAAACAGGTTGAATGCTGCCCCGAAACGGCACTGCTGTCCATCTCTCCTGGTCCTATTGGGCTTCACAAGAAGGATATCCTCCGTATTTGTGTCTCGGCCGCACGTGCGGTGATTCCGAGGTTCTGGAGACTGCCTCAGGTACCATCCTTGCTTGAGAGGCTCAGAGAAATGATGGACATTTTTCGAATGGAGGAACTAAGCTGCTGATGCATCGGGATCTCGTGACAAATTCTCTGTGGTTTGGACTGAATGGATTCTTTTCCAAGATTCTGTTGACTTCAAGAGCATCTTCGCTGAAGTGGAAACAGTGGAACGACCTCTAGCCGACATGGAATCAGGGTGACCCACACTAGGGATGGGCGAATCCTGAAATACTCGGAATCGCTGGACTCTAACGAGTCCGGGTCCGAGACTCGGTACTCGTTGCGAGTCCAGCGAGTCCGAATAGTAACCTGTACTTTTGCAGTGTATCTATACAGATACACTACAAAAGTACCCTAAAAGTTAATCTAAGGTGTTAAAAACAGTAAACATTCATACTCACCTTCTGTGGGGCCTGTACCTTATGTACCGGGACCGGTACCGAAGACCTCCGGACGTCACAAGACCTCAGATCACCGGGAGAAGATGGGCTGAAGGACCTGTGAGATTTCAGCCAATCAGCATGCGGCTAGCGGTCACATGGGTTTGTCACGTGGCCGCACTGCCAGCCAATCAGATTGGCCAGATCGCCAATGTATGTATGTGCATACATAGTTTTGAGATATTTTTTTTTTTGATGATGGGCTCTTCTCTTGGGTGTCCCAGACTTAGGGCGAGTTTACTAAGGCCTCACTCTCACGGGACTTAACAGGTATTATAATAAGATATTAAGAGACAATCCAACACTTAACCTTTTACTCGCAGCCAACCTGACGGAGTGGGGAAAGCTGACATGAAACTTTGATGGGGCTTCCTGCCTCCTCCTTAGCACACAGTTCTAACGCCTGAAGGAGGGTTACTTATTCATGTTAAGAACTGTAAACAGGGGTTTAGATGATCCAACACCCGGAGGGGATGCAATATAAAAGTGGTTGCCCATTTTATAATGTTCGTACACTTGATGTTATTATTGTGATTCTTTTTTTGCTTATTTGTCTGTTTTATACCTATATGCATACCTTTGTAATGCCTTTCAAAATCTAATAAAAAAGAGATTAACCAAAAGACCTTCCAAAATTTTTGGTGTGCCCTACCCCTGCGAAATGTGAACAACTGAACACATAACCGATATGAAGAGTTTTTAGAGCAGAAAATGAGAAGAAACTCTCCAAATCCTCTTAAAAAAGTCAAAAAGTTTCCAAAAACTCAGCAAGAAGACCCATTGTGCACAGTGGCGTAACTTGAAGCCCATGGGCTCTGATGCAAAGCTCCATCGGGGCCCAAATTATTGCAATCTTTAACAGTATTAGTCTTTTTCTATTGGCCAAATGGACTTTTGGACCCCCTATGCTCCAGGGCCGGGTGCAATTGCAACCACTGCACCTGTTGTAGTTACGCTCCTGATTGTTCATATACCCTTAGGCCGGCTTCACACCACGATTTTTCCCTGTCAGGTTCTGTCCGGTGTTTTGCAGGAAGTGCTGGACAGAACCAGACAGCCCCGGACAAACAGAACCGAAGGGCAAATATGTCCTCCGATCCTGTTTTGTGCCAGAATCATTCCTGCACGTGGCTGCCGCTGTTCAGTGCTGAAATTTCAGCATAGCGGCTGGAGGGGAGCTAACTGCGGTGCTGAAATTTCAGCCGCGGCTCTTTCAGCTGTGCTGTCCAGGTGCTGAACGAGTGCGGCTTGAATTTCATAGCCACTGCTCTTACAGCATCCGTCGTCCAGGAAACGGATCGTTTTTCTGCCAGATCCGGCGCGATCCAGCGACCATAGACTCTCTTGTTTCTATGATCCAATGATCCGGTTTTGTTCAAATTTTTCCCTGGACACAAAAAATGCTGCAAGCTCCGATTTTGTGTCCTGGGAAAAAAACGAAAAAAGACAGATCCTGCCGGACAGACACCAAACCGGATGGCAAATAACTGCCATCCGGCCCCATCGGACCATAGGTATACAATAGGGCCACTGGACTGCCCCAGACCTGAGAAAAACGCTCCTATATAGGGAAGATGGTGTGTCACGGTCCGCGCTGCAGCCTCAATGGAATCCCAAGGAATGGATGTCTCCAAGAAGTCACAAGGAAGGCAAGGTTCCAAAGCAAAGATCTCCTTTATTCACCAACGCGTTTCGGCACTATCCTGGCACCTTCATCATGGTGACACACCATCTTCCCTATACAGGAGCGTTTTTCCACGTACGAGTGGCTGGTGGAGGTCCTGCAGCAGCTATAAACCGAAGGCTTATAAAGCAGTTGTGGGTCACACAACTGGACCAGGTGAGTGTACACCTATTGGTATACTCAGTGTGTCACTAGTGATAGGGCACTATTGCGCCTCTTGTCTCCCCCCTTTTTGTATTCATCCAGACCTGAGAAATCGTGGTGTGAAGCCAGCCTTAGGCTGGGTGTAGATGATTTTTTGTAGCATTTTTAAAAACTATGAACTTTTCCAAATGCTTGAGGTTACGTTTCTGCAATAAGTTTTTGACACCATGTTTTAGGCCCGTGTGCACACGGATTCTTCTTTGCCAAGTTTGTGGAGTGGAAACTGAGCAGAAACTCCACGTTTTTGCAGAGTTTTGCATTTTAAGGAGGATTTGAAGAGTTACTATTCAGTTTCTGCTTATTTTATGCTCCAGAACCTCCTTACAAAAAACCTTTGTGTGCATACACCCTTACAGTTCCAGAAAATAGAATGGGATTTATAGAAATCTCATGCCCACTGTGCAACGTTTTCTTATACACAATGTGGAAAACAACATGACCTGAAAGTGAGATGCAGATCGATGA
The DNA here is from genome assembly GCA_033576535.1 of Allobates femoralis. Classification (NCBI taxonomy): domain Eukaryota; kingdom Metazoa; phylum Chordata; class Amphibia; order Anura; family Aromobatidae; genus Allobates; species Allobates femoralis. The sequence goes on from JARQOC010000003.1 coordinate 835,547,011, forward strand.
TCGGATTTTTCCCCATTAGAAATTTGTTTGCAAGTGAAAAAACACAACAAAAGGCGTTTGCAGCCGCATTAATGGCACTTAAAAACCCCATAATTAATACCGCATAATGAATATTAGTGGATATGGTTTTGTCAACACAAATACTAGGAAATATCAAAAACAAAGCAGATTTTTTTTAAATGACAAACAAGACTCGATGTGAAAAACATACATGTAAAAAAAACTCCCTCAAAAAATACAATGCCTTTTTGATGACTACTAGGACCCAGTCATCACCTGAAGTAGTTGGGAACAGCTAGTAGTAAGTGTTTAGTTTCCCTGCAGCTCCCCCACTGGGCAGATGAAGTATTACACTGATCCTAGATCAATCAATAACAAGTCCATGTATAGAGAAGATGATACTTGGTCCTTCAGAGGATTAGACTCTTGTTACTCACTTGTCACTTTGGTTAATACATTTTTAGACTTTTAAAAATGTTTTTTATACCAGACTTTTTTTAAACAGGTATTATAAGCCTTTCACCAATATATCTCTCATTACAGGAACCAGTATGACGACACCATCTTAATTACAGAAAACTTGAAGGTGACTGCGAACATTGTTTTTGGATACGCCACGTAAGTGTATCCTCATATTTCTTTTTTGGTGCCTTATGAAGAATTGTCCCCACAAAACAATCACTAAGAGGTCCGCAAAAATTCAGATTTCAATATAGCAGAGCCGCCATGTTAGAAGACATAACTCTGGCTACACAAAACCACCACTAGGGGGAGCTAGATGTAAATGGATTTATACAGATGTTATCATCCGTCTGCAGTGAGCTTCCCTTAGTGGTGATGCAGGCAGCCAGTGTACATTATCATTGCAACATGGAGAGCTACACAGTGCTGAACTCTCTCCCACCAGGGTGTCACAAGTGTGTCTTGTCCAGATGATACCTTTGAAGTATCTGGGATCAGAAGGTCTTGGCAATTAGCAGATCGCAGGTCCTTTTTAGAATCTGCTCGGTGATTAACATGAATAGTGCAGATTAATTGTCACTTGGTGTTGAAAGGGTTAAGAGTTCCATTTTTATCCTACTTAGATTCCATACCGCTCTAATCTGTGCTGCTGCCCCTTCCTGACACTCCTTTTCATTATTTAAACTCACTCCTTACACTCCCATGTTCCAGTTATAGTTCACCTATGCTGACCCTCATTAACTCTATGTGCCAGTTATAGTTCATCTATGCTGACCCTTCTTACTCTCCATGTGCCTTCTATGCTGACCTCCAAGGAGAAGTTGTCCTTGAGGAAGCTATGGAGTTTATTTGTTGTTTTATTGTTGTCTCTCGTCTTGTCTTGTTTAGTAGTAGTAAGTAGTAGCAAGACTAATATCTTGCTGCCCTTCTCACTAGCCAGGGTTAGCCAGGGCGTAGGCACGTGATCGCACACAGGGGGAAGGACCTGTGTATATACAATAGGGAGTGCAGAGTTTAGTCTCATGGAGTATTTAGGGGTCAGCCCTCTTGCTATCATCAGACCCCCTCTTTTACCATTTCCCTGGTTTTCCCCTTCTTTCGCTCCACACGCTGGACGTCTCCTTTCTCTGTCATGACGCAGGGGCCTGATTGGAAGCACATTACGCCTCATTTTTTCTGTGAAAGAACAAACAAGCATTTTACACATCCAACAAAATTAATGAGATGACTGAACTCTCCTGCACACTTTGCTGAGTTTTTCTTTGCAGCTATGAACCATCTACACATATTTTCACATCTGCAGCATATCAACATTTCTTTTTTCAGAATTTTTCACTCATTTAATTGACTGAATGTAAAAAAAAAAAAAACTACAAGTAAAAAACACATAAAAAGCTTGCATATTTTATGCAGCATTTTTCCTACCAGCACAGTTTTTTGCTGCCCGAAAAATCTGCTGCACATACAGTGAGTACATAGCCTTAATGTTCCTTATTCTTTACTATCATAAGACTGTACATAGGGCATTATAATAATAACTAGATGGATTCCCAATGCTATCGCATCAGAAAGGCAGTGACATCAAGATGTGGACAGACTCTGTGACTGTAGGGGTGGCAGGCGTCTCTCCCCCTCTTTTCCCCCTGTGCTGTCTCTTTCCTCCTGTGCTGTCTTCTCGCTCCTATGTTTTCTCCTTTGACCTGTCTCCCCGTTTGCTCTCTCTCTCCTCTAGCATGCTGTCTTCTTCCCCTGTGTGCTGTCTTCTCCCCTCATGTGACTCTATTTTGAACTGTCTTCCCCCATGTATGAGGTCTCTCTTCCCCTTATGCTGTCTTTTCCTCTCTGTGCTCTCTACTTTGAGCTCTCACCCGTCTGTGCGCTCTTCCCCCTTTGTGCTGTCTCTCTCCCCACTTGCTGTCTTCTCCCCTCATATGCTCACTCCTTTGAGCTGTCTCCCCTTGTGCAGGCTCTCTCCCCTATGCACTTGGCCCCTGGGGGCTGTCTCTTCCCTGTGTGCTCTTCTTCCTCCTGTGTGCTCTCTCTCCCCTTGTGCTGTATGTTCCCCATGCCCTCTCTCTCCCCCTGTTGTCTTTATCTCTCCCCTGTACGCTCTCTGTCCTCTTGTGCTGTTTCTTCCACCTGTGCGCTCTCTTTCTCCTGTGTGCTGTCTCTCCCCTTGTGCGCTCCCTCTTCCCCCTGTGTGTTCTCTCTCTCCCTGTGGACTGTCTCTCACCCCTGTGGTTTGTCTCTCCCCTTGTGCACTCTCCCCACTGTGGGCTGTTCCCCTCCTTTGTGCTATCTCTCCCCACTGTGTGCTGTTGCAACTTGGCGGGGCAATGTGGTGAGTCACGCAGCCATCTATATATATATACAGTACATACTTATATATACACACACATATATATGTATATATACACGCTACTGTTCAAAGGTTAGAAATAATGATTTTTATTTGAAATAATAATTTTTTCCTTCAAATTTTGCTTTTGTCAAAGAATGCTCCCTTTCCAGCAATTAGAGCATTGCAGACCTTTCGCAGGTACTATTTATTGAAGCTGCCAGATGTGGAGCTGTGAGGTGTCGATTTCTCAAACTAGAGACTCTAATCTACTTGTCTTGTTGCTCAGTTGTGCAGCGGAGCCTCCCACTTCTCTTTCTACTCTGGTTAGAGCCTGTTTTTGCTCTCCTCTGAAGGGAGTAGTACACGTCATTATAGAAAATCTTCAGTTTCTTGGCAGGTTCTTGCATGGAATAACCTTCATTTCTAAAAACAAGAATAGACTGTTGAGTTTCACATGAAAGTTCTCTTTTTCTGGCCATTTTAAGAGTTTCATAGGACAAACAAATATAATGCTCCAGATTCTCAACTAGCTCAAAGGAAGGTCAAGTTGTCAGCTGTGCTAACATACTTGTACAAGGGTTTTCTTGGGTTTTCTAAACATCCAGTAGCCTTCTTACACAGTTAGCAAACACAATGTACCATTAAAACACTTGAGTGGTGGTTTTTGGAAATAGGCCTCTATATACCTATGTAGATATTGCAATAAAAAACAGATATTTGCAGCTAGAATAGTCATTTACCACATTAACAATGTATAGAGTGTATTTCTGGTTCATTTAATGATAGCAACATTGAAAAAAATGTGCTTTTCTTTCAAAAATAAGGACATTTCTAAGTGACCCCAAACTTTTGAACTGTAGTGTATATATATATATATAAATACGTTTATGAATAAAGTTGCAGCATTCAGGTCCTTTCTTGTGCAAAAGGGCTCTTTTATATTGCAGCATGGTACTCAATGCGACGTTTCGGGTAGTGTTACCCTTCCTCTAGCTAGAGGAAGGGTAACACTACCCGAAACGTCGCATTGTGTACCATGCTGCAATATAAAAGAGCACTTTTGCACAAGAAAGGACTTGAGTGCTGCAATTTTATTCATAAACGTATGTATTGGGAGCCGATAGTGGATGGCTTTGGTTGCGAGCACCATATAGAAGCACGGTGCTGCCCTATATTTATGAGAAGAAAAAAAAAAAAAATATATATATATATATACAGTGTATATATATATATATATATATATATATATATATATATATATATATAATAGATATACAGTATATATATATATATATATATATATATATATATATATATATATATATACACACACACACACACACACAAGTGTCCAAACATCGCAGCCACGTAAGTGCATATGCAAATATGGCTGCTGTCGGCGTGTGCTAGGAGGACATCCTGACGCCGGAAGTTGATGACAGACGGGACAGGACAATTCTGTAAGAAGATATAAAGGATATAGTGGTGAGTCCCATATTGATTAAAATCTTCATCTTTATTAAACAAGATTAAAATATCATAGTGGTTGGATTATTGTCTCAACATGTTTCAGGCAAAATGCCCTGAGATCTCAGTGACTAAGGGCATTTTGCCTGAAACATGTTGAGACAATAATCCAACCACTATGATATTTTAATCTTGTTTAATAAAGATGAAGATTTTAATCAATATGGGACTCACCACTATATCCTTTATTTGAGAACTTCTGAATTAAAGCTGTATCTGGAGACCTGCACCAATAAGGCGGATTATACTACAAATTAGGACACGGTGAGGCACTTTTCTCTTTATTTACTGTTATGTAAGTATATAGTCTAGATACTATAGTGTAAACATCATATGTATATAAGACTACTTTGGACACTGTAATGTATATATTATGAGTACTGTACATTGAGCACTGTAATGTATATAATTATAAATATATATATATATATATATATCTATTATATAATCACGAATGGGTTTTTTGCCCCTTCTGAGTCCGCTCTCGCTGCGAGTCAGTGTCGTCATGTGGATACGTGCGAAGCATTGGCCGCGCAGCGGCCATTGCGAGCAGTTCTAAGGCGACTCGCTATGCCCGCGCAGCGGGCATGGCGAGTCGCCTTAGCAGCGCGAAGCATTGGCCGCGAAGCGGCCATTGCGAGTCAGAGACTCGCACTTCACGGACGCCATATTGGATCTCCCACCCGCCACACACCACTTGGGCACATTACCGGCATTAGCTCCTGCCGGTTACACTGCTGCACACTCCTCCCCCTCACTTCAGCGACTCGCACTTCACGGACGCCATATTGTATCTCCCACCCGCCACACACCACTTGGGCACATTACCGGCATTAGCTTCTGCCGGTTACACTGCTGCACACTCCTTCCCCTCACTTCAGCCGCCCGCTACCACTGCTGACGAGTCACGACTCTGTGCGCAATGCCGCCCGCACGCCCGGCCTACGCTCCTCAACTGCCTCAACCCTCCGGCCCTTTGCCTCACGCCCAGCAGGAGGCCAAGTGGCCCCTCACACACGAACACCGCTGCTGCCCAGCCTGCACGGAGGGAGAGAGGTATGCAGCCCTGTCCTCTCCCCTCCAGCCTCCCCTCTGCCTCAGCCTCCCCTGTGCCTCAGCCTCCCCTGTGCCTCTGCCCTTCAGCCTCCCCTTTGCCTCTGCCCTCCAGCCTCCCCTGTGCCTCTGCCTCCCTGTGCCTCTGCCTCCCCTGTGCCTCTGCCTCCCTGTGCCTCTGCCCTCCAGTCTCCCCTCTGCCTCTGCCTCCACTGTGCCTCTGTCCTCCAGTCTCCCTGTGCCTCTGCCTCCCTGTGCCTCTGCCTCCCCTGTGCCTCTGCCTCCCTCTGCCCTCCAGCCTCCCTGTGCCTCTGCCTCCCCTGTGCCTCTGCCCTCCAGTCTCCCCTGTGCCTCTGGCTTCCCTGTGCCTCTGCCCTCCAGCCTCCCTGTGCCTCTGCCTCCCCTGTGCCTCTGCCTCCCCTCTGCCTCTGCCTCCCCTCTGGCTCTGCCCTCCAGCCTCCCCTCTGCCTCAGCCTCCCCTGTGACTATGCCCTCCAGTCTCCCCTGTGCCTCTGCCTTCCCTGTGCCTCTGCCCTCCAGCCTCCCCTGTGCCTCTGCCTCCCCTGTGCCTCTGCCTCCCTGTGCCTCTGCTCTTCAGCCTCCCCTCTGCCTCCCCTGTGCCTCTGCCTCCCCTCTGCCTCTGCCTCCCCTCTGCTTCTGCCCTCCAGCCTCCCCTCTGCCTCAGCCTCCCCTGTGACTATGCCCTCCAGTCTCCCCTGTGCCTCTGCCTTCCCTGTGCCTCTGCCCTCCAGCCTCCCCTGTGCCTCTGCCTCCCCTGTGCCTCTGCCTCCCCTGTGCCTCTGCCTCCCCTGTGCCTCTGCCTCCCCTGTGCCTCTGCCCTCCAGTCTCCCCTGTGCCTCTGCCTCCCCTGTGCCTCTGCCTCCCCTCTGCCCTCCAGCCTCCCCTGTGCCTCTGCCTCCCCTGTGTCTCTGCCTCCCCTGTGCCTCTGCCCTCCAGCCTCCCTGTGCCTCTGCTCTTTAGCCTCTCCTCTGCCTCCCTGTGCCTCAGCCTACCCTGTGCCTCTGCCCTCCAGCTCCCCTGTGCCTCTGCCTCCCCTGTGCCTCTGCCTCCCCTGTGCCTCTGCCTCCCCTGTGCCTCCCCCTTTGCCTCTGCCCTCCAGCCTCCCCTATGCCTCTGCCCTCCAGCCTCCCCTGGGCCTCTGCTCTTCAGCCCCCTGTGCCTCTGCCCTGCAGCCTCCCCTCTGCCTCTGCCCTCCAGCCTCCCCTGTGCCTCTGCCTCCCCTGTGCCTCTGCCTCCCCTGTGCCTCTGCCTCCCCTGTGACTCTGCCTCCCCTGTGACTCTGCCTCCCCTGTGCCTCTGCCCTCCAGCCTCCCCTGTGCCTCTGCTCTTCAGCCTCCCCTGTGCCTCTGCCCTGCAGCCTCCCCTGTGCCTCTGCCCTGCAGCCTCCCCTGTGCCTCTGCCCTGCAGCCTCCCCTGTGCCTCTGCCCTCCAGCCTCCCCTGTGCCTCTGCCCTCCAGCCTCCCTGTGCCTCTGCCTCCCCTGTGCCTCTGCCTCCCCTGTGCCTCTGCCCTCCAGTCTCCCCTGTGCCTCTGCCTCCCTGTGCCTCTGCCTCCCCTGTGCCTCTGCCTCCCCTGTGCCTCTGTCCTCCAGTCTCCCCTGTGCCTCTGCCCTCCAGCCTCCCCTGTGCCTCTGCCTCCCCTGTGCCTCTGCCTCCCCTGTGCCTCTGCCTCCCCTGTGCCTCTGCCCTCCAGTCTCCCCTCTGCCTCCCCTGTGCCTCTGCCTCTGCCTCCCCTGTGCCTCTGCCTCCCTGTGCCTCTGCCTCCCCTGTGCCTCTGCCCTCCAGTCTCCCCTCTGCCTCTGCCTCCCCTGTGCCTCTGCCCTCCAGCCTCCCTGTGCCTCTGCCCCCTGTGCCTCTGCCTCCCCTGTGCCTCTGTCCTCCAGTCTCCCCTGTGCCTCTGCCCTCCAGCCTCCCCTGTGCCTCTGCCTCCCCTGTGCCTCTGCCTCCCCTGTGCCTCTGCATCCCCGGTGCCTCTGCCTCCCCTCTGCCTCTGCCCTCCTGTCTCCCCTGTGCCTCTGCCCTCCAGTCCCCCCTCTGCCTCTGCCTTCCCTCTGCCTCTGCCTCCTCTGTGCCCCTGCCTCCCTGTGCCCCTGCCTCCCCTGTGCCCCTGCCTCCCCTGTGTCCTCCAGTCTGTCCTCCAGCCTCCCCTCTGTCCTCCAGCCTCCCCCCTGTCCTCCAGCCTCCCCTGTCCTCCAGCCTCCCCTGTCCTCCAGCCTCCCCTCTGTCCTCCAGCCTTCCCTCTGTCCTCCAGACTCCCCTCTGTCCTCCAGCCTCCCCTCTGTCCTCCAGCCTCCCCTCTGTCCTCCGCCCTCCAGCCTCCCCCCTGTCCTCCGCCCTCCAGCCTCCCCCCTGTCCTCCGCCCTCCAGCCTCCCCTGTCCTCCAGCCTCCCCTCTGTCCTCCAGCCTCCCCTCTGTCCTCCAGCCTCCCCTCTGTCCTCCAGCCTCCCCTCTGTCCTCCAGCCTCCCCTCTGTCCTCCGCCCTCCAGCCTCCCCCCTGTCCTCCGCCCTCCAGCCTCCCCCTGTCCTCCGCCCTCCAGCCTCCCCTGTCCTCCGCCCTCCAGCCTCCCTGTCCTCTGCCCTCCAGCCTCCGCTCTCCTCACCCTTCCATATGCAATGTACAGTATGTGTATATATGTGTGTGTATGTAGGCACTTCCGTCACTTTGTCCGCACTTCCGTCACTTTGTACACACACATACACACATACACACTCCGCTATACATACCACCAGCCCTGCGTCCGCCGCCTGGATCCTCAGTCCACATCTTGCCGCCCCTGAACTACTGCATCCAATATAGCGTCCAAGAAGTCTTGCCAAACTTCCCGCATGCCATATTGGATCCAGTCGTCCAGGGGCGCCACATGTCCACTCAAGGTTGGTGGTAAGTATAGCCGAGTGTGTCTGTGTGTGTGTGTCTGTGTGTGTGTGTCTGTGTGTGTGTGTCTGTGTGTGTCTGTGTGTGTGTGTCTGTGTGTGTGTGTGTGTGTCTGTGTGTGTGTGTCTGTGTGTGTGTGTCTGTGTGTGTGTGTCTGTGTGTGTGTGTCTGTGTGTGTGTCTGTGTGTCTGTGTCTGTGTGTGCTCACCACTCTGGCCCCGGCGCTGCGCTGACCACTCTGGCCCCGGCGCTGCGCTGACCACTCTGGCCCCGGCGCTGCGCTGACCACTCTGGCCTCGGCGCTGCGCTGACCACTCTGGCCCCGGTGCTGCGCTGACCACTCTGGCCCCGGCGCTGCGCTGACCACTCTGGCCCCGGCGCTGCGCTGACCAATGTCACCGCACTCACTGCTAACCACTGAGCCACCGCACTCACTGCTAACCACTGAGCCACCGCACTCACTGCTAACCACTGAGCCACCGCACTCACTGCTAACCACTGAGCCACCGCGCTGTGCTAACCACTGAGCCACCGCGCTGTGCTAACCACTGAGCCACCGCGCTGTGCTAACCACTGAGCCACCGCGCTGTGCTAACCACTGAGCCACCGCGCTGTGCGGCCATTGCGAGCAGTTGTAAGGCGACTCGCTATGCCCGTGCAGCGGGCATGGCGAGTCGCCTTAGCAGCGCGAAGCATTGGCCGCGAAGTGGCCATTGCGAGTCAGAGACTCGCCCTTCTAGAATCCCGATGCATGTGCATCGGGCACCCAGCTAGTATATATATATATATATATATAGTATAATAAGATAAGAAAGCCAGTGGCACTCACCAGGGTTGATCTTTAATTCTTTATTACCGCATATTTTCTGCGGGGTGCAAAGACGAGCAGGGGGAGGGAGGTGCTGACACGAGGACGACGGTAACCGTTTCGCGGTTAATCTGCCGCTTCTACGGGTCCTGACATGTCATGTCAGGACCCGTAGAAGCGGCAGATTAACCGCGAAACGGTTACCGTCGTCCTCGTGTCAGCACCTCCCTCCCCCTGCTCGTCTTTGCACCCCGCAGAAAATATGCGGTAATAAAGAATTAAAGATCAACCCTGGTGAGTGCCACTGGCTTTCTTATCTTATTATACTATTGAATATCTTCACATATAGTGAGCACCCCACGGTGCTGGAGCCTTCGGTCAGTCACATTGCATGAAATTACATGGACTGTAGCAGACGGATAGTGCCCAGTTTTCCCTTCTGCATTGAGACTGAAATATATATATATATATATATATATAAATGTATACAGTGTTGGCCAAAAGTATTGACACCCCTGCAATTCTGTCAGATAATACTCAGTTTCTTCCTGAAAATGATTGCAATCACAATTTCTTTGGTATTATTATCTTCATTTAATTTGTCTTTAATGAAAAAACACAAAAAGAATTGTCCTAAAGCCAAATTGGATCTAATTCCACACCAAACATAAAGGGAGTGGACAAAAGTATTGACACTGTTAGGGTAGGGACACACTTCAGTTCCTGATCAGTTTGTGGGTCAAAACCAGGAGTGACTCCAAAACCCACAACAGGTGTCAATCTTTCAATTATACTTTTTCTCTGCAAGGTTCACTCCTGGTTTTGGCACACAAACTGATGAACACTGATCAGGAAAACTGATCAGGAACTGAAGTGTGTCCCTAGCCTTAGAAAAATTATGTGATGCTTCTGTCGAGCCCACTGGGACGGGGTACTCGGTACCGGACCAGGTCTGCTACTGGGGAAGTCACGGGTGGTCCTGGTCTGGACCGTGTCCCGGGCTGGCAAATAAAAGGGGATATTTACAGGGGATTCTCAGTCGTGACGCCACCCACTATGTGCGGCAAGTGATGGGGCCGCCGCTGCTGCAGAACCTCCGGGGATGATGTAATGGCAGTGTAGATGGTATAGTTCCAGTGGGTAGAACTGTATTACCCGGGGCAGTGTTGGTTAGAGTATATGATGTTGTGTGCAGGCCTGGTGCTGAGTGCAATTCACTTACTGTCCAGATGCTGCAGGAATCCTCTCGGTGCTGGAGCTGGCAAGCTGTGGCTCTGCAGGTTGCGGCTGTTATAATCCTGTATGGAGGGAATAGTTTGCAGGCAGAGACACACAAGAGAGTTGGATTCAGGGTTCACCGTGTTTACTTCTACGTTCTCAAGTTCAAGTTACAGTTCAACACAGTTCTTACAGTTCAAGTCTCAGTACACAGGCACACTCTCCCCTCTGGGTTCCCTTTGCTCTCTGCAGCCAGGTCTCTTTCTCTGTGACCCCTCACTCTGTCTCTGTGCCCTTTCCGGGCTGTTAACTCTCTGCGTCTGTGTTCGCTTGGTGTGCGTCTCCGGACAGTATGGCGGTGACTCGGGCCCCTGTGGGTCCTTCTGGTTGTCACTGAGCTGCCTGTCCTTTGGGGTAGGGACCCTAACGTGTAGCAGTGGTCCCCCGTCGGTTGTTTGGGGATGCCGGGTAAAACTACGATCCCCTCTAGAGCCGACACTCTACTCAGCCCAGCCTCCAGTAGTCCTCCAGTGTGAGCCTCTACCAGGCTCTCTCTACTGTGTCTTCCAGTGTCATAGGAGGGCTACTCCGCCTGCAATCGGTTGTCTCGGCTGTAATTCTAGGGCCTGGGTATCATCGTCCCTCTCTGTCCTCTCACACTCCTGGGGATCTGGTTTCAGATGGGCTTTCTCTCTCCTCTGGCTCGCACTGGCTCGGTACAGATTCTGCGCTCCTACACCTCACTCTTCCAGGATGTGTGATTCCTTCTTCCTGTCAGCTTAAGGCTGCGTTCACACATTCGAGTATTTTATCGCTTTTTTACGCGCGTCTTTTCAAGGGAAAAACACGCGTTTAAAAACGCGATAAGAATACGCGAGAGAACAACTCGCTTCTACTTCAATCGCGCATTTAGACGCGCGTTTTTATAATGGGGCCTATGGAAACGCGCGCGTAAAAAACGCAAAGAATTGACATGTTCATTCTTTTTACGCGCGCGGTTTTTTGCTCCAAAAACGCTGCGTTTAAATACGCGATGTCTGCAAGGCACAAAGTGAATGTCCATTCACTTTGCTGTAAAACGCAGACGCACATGCGTTTTTGGAGCAAATACGCGCGTAAAAAAACGCGCAAAATACGCGATGTGTGAACGTAGCCTAACTCGACCTTCTGCTGTCTCTCGGCCTGTGCCGTGCTCCTCAGCCTGCTGCTGATCTGTGTCTTTTCTGGTCGGCTCACTCTGGCCTACTCTTGGTCTTTGCTGCTCGGCACCCTGGGCCTACTGACTCCTTCCTCCTCCCCCTTCACTATTTCTACTGTCAGTCACCTGACTACGTGTGTGCCCACCCCACTCCTCTAAATCCACCACCCCTCACCTGTCTAGAGGCTCCAAGCTCCAGGCTGGATGCTGCCCTCTAGTGTACGTGGGTTGTGTGGGCAGTGAGGGTGTTGATGTTCAACTGTCGTCCTACCTGTCTGGCTGCAGTTCCCTTTGTGGCCTCCTGAATGCAGGGCGCCACACTTCTCTAATTTGTTTAATTAACAGCACCTGTAACTTACCTGTGGCACCTAACAGGTGTTGGCAATAACTAAATCACACTTGCAGCCAGTTGACATGGATTAAAGTTGACTCAACCTCTGTCCTGTGTCCTTGTGTGTACCACATTGAGCATGGAGAAAAGAAACAAGACCAAAGAACTGTCTGAGGACTTGAGAAACCAAATTGTGAGGAAGCATGAGCAATCTCAAGGCTACAAGTCCATCTCCGAAGACCTGAATGTTCCTGTGTCTACCGTGCGCAGTGTCATCAAGAAGTTTAAAGCCCATGGCACTGTGGCTAACTTCCCTAGAAGTGGACGGAAAAGAAAAATTGACAAGAGATTTCAACGCAAGATTGTGCGGATGGTGGATAAAGAACCTCGACTAACATCCAAACAAGTTCAAGCTGCCCTGCAGTCCGAGGGCACAACAGTGTCAACCCGTACTATCCGTCGGCGTCTGAATGAAAAGGGACTGTATGGTAGGAGACCCAGGAAGACCCCACTTCTTACCCCGAGACATAAAAAAGCCAGGCTGGAGTTTGCCAAAACTTACCTGAGAAAGCCTAAAACGTTTTGGAAGAATGTTCTCTCTTTTTGGGCAAAGGCATCAACATGGAGTTTACAGGAGAAAAAAGAGGCATTCAAAGAAAAGAACATGGCGGAGGTTCCCTGATGTTTTGGGGTTGCTTTGCTGCCTCTGGCACTGGACTGCTTGACCGTGTGCATGGCATTATGAAGTCTGCAGACTACCAACAAATTTTGCAGCATAATGTAGGGCCCAGTGTGAGAAAGCTGGGTCTCCCTCAGAGGTCATGGGTCTTCCAGCAGGACAATGACCCAAAACACACTTCAAAAAGCACTAGAAAATGGTTTGAGAGAAAGCACTGGAGACTTCTAAGGTGGCCAGCAATGAGTCCAGACCTGAATCCCATAGAACACCTGTGGAGAGATCTAAGACTGGCAGTTTGGAGAAGGCACCCTTCAAATATCAGGGACCTGGAGCAGTTTGCCAAAGAAGAATGGTCTAAAATTTCAGCAGAGCATTGTAAGAAACTCATTGATGGTTACCGGAAGCGGTTGATCGCAGTTATTTTGGCTAAAGGTTGTGCAACCAAGTATTAGGCTGAGGGTGCCAATACTTTTGTCTGGCCCATTTTTGGAGTTTTGTGTGAAATGATCAATGTTTTGCTTTTTGCTTCATTCTCTTTTGTGTTTTTTCATTTAAGACAAATTAAATGGAGATAATAATAGCAAAGAATTTGCAATCATTTTCAGGAAGAAACTGAGTATTATCTGACAGAATTGCAGGGGTGTAAATACTTTTGGCCACAACTGTAAGTTAATGATTGGCACGTAATTTAGAATCTAATGTAACAGGCTCTAATGCGCATGCGCCGTACGGTGGATTTGCAACATGCGCTCCGAATGCTAAATGTCATGGGAGCACTTAAGTCATGGATGGCGTTTGAGGTCTCATGGGTAGTAAGTAAAGCACAAAAAGGGCTGTTTATGGATGGCCCAGCCCCTGAGATTCTAGGAACATAGTGATATTTAAATTATGCGCAGAAATAGGAAAAACATTGTAAAAATAAATCCCACCATTTATTTTTGGGCTTTATGTTTGGCGGCATTCCTTGTGCAGTAAAAATAGTTTGTGTCACCATTTGCTACACCCCATAGCTTTTTCGATGTTTCTTTTAGCATGGACAACTTGTCTTTTTTATTATTGGAGAGGGGTAATTATGACTTTTTGTTTGCTTTTTATTCCATTTTTTGAGGGCTACAAGGGGACCAAAAACTGACCACTGTGACATGTTTTTCTTTTTAAATGGTGTTCAGGGCATGATTCAAACTGTGTGCACTGTGCATAGGCAGAAAGCTGCTAATCAGTGCTGGAGGCAGGATTATACAGAGCAGCAGGACTAGATGGCACAGAAAAATAGTTCTTTAGTGATAACCTCCTGCTGATAAAACAGCACACACCCTAATGAGTGACACATTCCTGCAATCAGGGACTCAACCCTCATATCATATTACATAACAAAAACAGGTGATTCTCTTTAACAACCTTATAAAATATGTGTTAATAAATATGATTATAACAAAGTGGTCCACACGCTAATATCATAATATAGATTGCAGATAATGGCTCAGGTATAGTTTCCAGACATTCAAGGTATGCCACTGCTTCTTGCATTATATCCATGGAGCGGGAAGCTCAGGATGAGCAGTTTACGGGGCTGTGGGTTTGAGGGTCTCAGCCAGTTTACAATTGGGTGATCCTGTGCAAGATGACCCGCCCAAGAGGAACCACATTTTTAAAAAAGAAACATAACACCATGACCCCAGATGTCATGGAACAATGAAACAATAGCAGTTATTGATCTCTGCTATGTGGCCAATTCTTCTACATGTGTTCAACAGACAACTCCCCAAAAAGCAGAAGACTAGTGATGAGAGACCACTACCATGTTCAGGTACTCATAACGAGCAGATGGATGCTCATATGGGCTCAACTCAAGTGCTGAGTCTAATGGAAGTCAATGGGGAACTCAAGCATTTTTCCAGAAGACCTCAGAAGACCTCATTGATCTCCATGACAATCGAGAGAGGATCTCCGGTCGTCAATTGGCTGGTTACTTACTATCCCCAACCGCTGTAAACTTAAATAACACACGTACTGCAGTGACTTGGTTTAACAAATTGGCCACAGCAGCCTTTATTGCCTATTGTTTACATACTAACATAATATAACAGGGTACGCCGTCCAACGGGCGTCCCAACTTAAACAATAGGCCCACCCATCATTTTACCCATGGATAGGCCCGGTCCATAAGCCTCTAAACTTTTTGTCCCTGGCCGCAATATCACCGGCCCCAGGGACGAAGTATTGGTTACCTAGAACCAATACCCCACCCTTGCAGAACCCCGTGCCTGCAAGGTACCTTTAACCTGAGCCCCTCAACCTTTGAAGTGGCTCATCTCCCCCTTCCAAATGTAAATCCCCTGCCTCTGGACCAGACCTACCCCCGCCACAGGACAGGACAAGTGACCTCTTACTTGGCCTGGACCCGCCACACACCAAACGCTTGCTCCCACACCCTCTCTCAAATCCAACATCCACATATCCAAGCCAATCTCCGTCAAGTGTACCAAATCAGACTTCAGACATTCTCTCGACCTTGACTCCAATTCTCTGTGCCGTACCACAATCCCCCCGTTACGTGCCACAAATGCCCCCACCACCTTATTCACTTTCACCCTTGCTTTATTAATTTTATCCACCGACCTCCCAAACCTCCATCGTCCCCTTGGCACCATATCCGACCATACCACAATCACACCAGGGTGGGAACACCACATTCGCAACAAATCACACTTAATGTCCCGTATTAATTCCCGAGACGCACGCACCCCCAAATCATTACCCCCAACATGCAGAACCAAGACATCCGGGGGTCTACTCACACTACAAAAATATTCCACTTCTGGCAGCACCTGCCCCATTGCATACCCCTCAAGCCCAACCACTTGACCGACGCTGCACCTCTGTCAAGTCCCAACTGCCGACCATCCGGGCGAACATCCGCTCGACGAGCCCCCCAATACACATATGAATGGCCGAGTATCCAGATCAAGCAGAGGCCTGCACAAATAAAGAAAAAATTAACAATTGACCAAAACCAGCGTGTAATCCTAACCGGTTACTAACAAAACCCATACCGCAACGCCCGCCCGCTTTTTCGGTAGCCTGGGTCATCCCTCCAGCCACTACCTAGAAAGCAAGTGAGGACGTACATACAATCGAAAACGATTTGATTCCCAGCGCCGATGCGCCGCACTACATCATCCCCTAACCCCCAACGAGACGCCTCAGTGGCCGCCCCGATGCGAAACGAATGCGTGCCAAACTCCTCCGGGCGCTCACCCACTCGCAGCAAGCACTCCCGAAAAACTGCCCGAAACTGAAATTTGGACAAAAACAAGCCAACTACATGCTGTAGCAGCGGTCCGGGACCACCACCCCTTTGAGATAAAAAACGCCGTACCATCCCCACCGGACACAGTTGGCTCTCAGCCAAAGCATACAACACCACCAACCTTCCTCTGCCCAGTTGGTCAGTTTTCGAATACCGCAGCCAGCATTCCACCCTGTCCCCCACAATTACCACATCATTCAAAGCCAAGCCACCCGCCATGCATCGAGTTGGGCTCACTAACTCCCCTAGCCTAAATGCTCCAAAGAAGGCCAACACAAAAGCTGTGGAGAACAAAATCATTTCGTAGTTGGACCTGCAAACACCCTCCAAACTCGCTACCATCCTCTCCAATAAATTCACCGACACTGGGCGTCGAACATCCCTCGTCCACACACCTTTCCGGAAACCTTTCAAAGCCTGTCGCACTTTGAAATCTTTAGTCGCATCCTGCCTACCCAACAGCCGAAACCAAAATGCAATCGCTGCCATCCTCTGTGCCCCTGCCGAAGGGGACCTTCCAGACGCAAAATCATTCCCTATGAATGTCAACACCTTTTGCACATCATCCATACCGCCAATCATGCCCTGATCCTGCTCAAATTTCTCCCACTCCTGCCATACTTTCCCATATCGGCACCAAGTAGCCTCCGACACTGAACTCCGAATCAAGGTACCCACAATCAAGTTACCAGGTTCCATAAACCAGCCGGACAAGGCTGACCGATCTCGTCCGCCCAAAGCACCAACTCCCGAAACCTGTGGAACTGAAACCGAGAAAGTGCATCAGCCACTGAATTAGTAACACCCGGTACATGTTTAGCCACAATTTGAATGTTCCATTGCAGACATCTGAGCACCAGATGCCGAAGATAGGCAACAACCGGCAAAGACTTAGCAGACAAGGCGTTAATCGCATATACCACAGAGATGTTATCGCAATGAAAACAAACCTTCCTGTCCGCAAAGTCCTGACCCCACAACTCCACCGCTACCACGATGGGGAAAATTTCCAACAACGCAAGGTTCCGCACCAGACTTCGATCCCTCCAGGACTCTGGCCAACCACCCGCGCACCAGTGGCCCATAAAAAAGGCTCCAAAACCCAGTGAACCCGACGCATCTGTAAACAACTGCAACACCCTGTTGGGCACCACCTCCTTGAGCCAAACCGTGCGCCCATTATATTCCTGCAAGAATATATCCCACACTCTCAAATCCTCTTTAATGTCTCTGGTGATTCGAACAAAATGCACCGGACATGTCTTGCCCGACATGGCCAAAGCAAACCGCCTGGCAAAAACCCTGCCCATTGGCATAATCCGGCAAGCAAAATTAAGTTTGCCCAACAAAGACTGAACCACCTTAAGCTGAACCTTTTTCGCTTTAATCACATCAGCAACTGACCGCCTCAAATCCACAATCTTGTCAGCAGGAAGCCGACACTCCTTAGCCAGTGAATCAATCTCGATCCCCAAAAAATGCATGACCGTGGCCGGTCCTTCCGTTTTTTCCGGAGACAAAGGTATCCCAAAACGACTGGCAACCTCAGTCAAAGCAAACAACAAACCTGCACAAATCGGGGAACCCGCCGGCCCCACGCAGAAAAAATCATCCAAATAATGAATGATTGATTCCATCCCCGAGACATCCCGTACAACCCATTCAACAAAAGAACTAAACGCTTCAAAGTATGAACAAGAAATTGAACACCCCATTGGCAAACAACGATCTACATAAAAACGCTCCCTCCACATACAACCCAACAAATGCTGACTCTCAGGATGCACCGGCAACAAACTGAATGCCGCTTCCACATCCGACTTCGCCATCAGCGCCCCCGGTCCCGCTTGTTTTACCAACTCCACCGCCTTATCAAAAGAGACGTAACAAACCACTGCCAACTCTGCACAATACCATCATTCACCGAAGACCCAGCTGGGTATGACAAATGGTGTATCAACCTAAACTTATTCAGCTCTTTTTTCGGAACAACCCCCAGCGGAGATACCCGTAAATTCGGACAAGGGGGGTCCAAAAGGGGGCCTGCCATCCTTCCCAACTCAACCTCCTTCCTCAACTTCTCGTCAACAACCTCCGGATGATCCTTAGCCGAACGCAAATTCCCCGGGCGAAACAAGCCCCCCTCTACTGCCTCAGATGAAATAACGAAACCGAACAAAAAACCTGAGCGCAATAACTCGGCAGCCTCAACGTCCGGATACCTACTTAAGAACGGCTCCATTGCCTCTACCCTCACCGGGGTCCTCCCTTTTGTCAGCACTGTCTCCTCCCTTTCCTTTTCCTTTCTTAAAACAACGGGCAAAGCTGTGCCCTCCTCCACATCCCAAACATTCGTGTTTAAAGCGACAGGCGGAACCAAACTTACATTGCCCCTCATTAAATTGCCAACAACAACCCTTCCTGAACCCAGCCGAGGTACCCGGTCCCGCACCCGATCCCGAACCCGATCCCCCGGCCCCACTCCGAAAGGGCTGTGCAGGCGCTGTCATCAAACGTAACCACAAGGAAATATCCTTGTGGTCCCAACGCATGTCCGACCGTAAAGCCTTACGCTGCCTGAACTGCTCATCATATCGAAGCCAGGACAAACCACCATACACCCTATAAGCCTCTCCTATAGAATCCATATATCCAAAGAAAGCGGGGGCGCTCCCCAGCTCCTTCTCCCCTACTACGCTCGCCAGTATCGCAAAGGCCTGCAGCCAATTCATAAACGTCCTCGGGATAAGACGATATCGACGCTTCTCGTCGTCCTCTTTTTCCTTTTTGGAAAGGAAGTTAAACTTCTCTAACGGAAGCAGCGAAAATATTTCCACGTACTCCCCTTTCCAAATCTTTTCCCTAACTTCCTTCTTCAAATGCGCCCCCAAGGGGCTCTCAAAACAAACATAAACCTCGCTCTTTGCCCTATCATCCAGCCTAACCACCTCCTCCTCCTTTTCTTTTTCCACCTCAACTGCCGTAGCCGGCGCCGTTGAAGTCTGTCCCTCAACACTCTGCTGCACCGCAGCCTCGCCTCCCACACTGGGCCCAACCCCAGCCGGACCGACCCAAGCTCCCACTGGAGACCCCGCAACAGAACTCAAGCCTCCCTGATCCACCAGACTTCGCAGCAAACCGAGCAACTGTCCCATTACATCCCCTCCCCCGGTAACCCCAGACGCTACCCCCCCACCGGAATCGGCCCTTCACCCACATCACCGCCCGATCCCGACATCTGCATAATATTAGTGTTCTCACCAGGCTGCCGAGGGGCAGCCGCAACGCAGTCCTCTTCCGTCCGATCCTCCCCAGACGAGTCCTCCGATACTTGTCCCTCTTCTGTGCTGATCTCGTCATCCAAGCCCTCCAGGGGTGCTCCGTCTGGAGTGTGCCTGCCGCCGCCGCAACTCTCCTGGCCTCCGCGGCTGCAGGAGCACCCCCAGCCGAGCACTGCTTCTTCCTATGAGACCGCTCCAGCAATCTCCGAACCGTCTCACCCGCCAAATCCCCCCTAGGTCTCTTCTGACCACAGGGGCCCCTCTCCCTAAGCCCGTCCTGCCGACTGCAGGCGGGCTGCTCCTGATCCTCCCGCCGCCGGGATCCCCCCCCTGCTACACAGGGGAGATCCGCTACAGCCCCCCGGGGCCCTGCATCCGTGGATGCTCGCTGGGTACGCACCCTATGGGATCCAAGGGGCACCGTTGCAGGTCCTGGCTGGATCCGTCCAGCCGTGCGCACCGGGGACTCCCCACTATTGCGCCCTCACCAGCCACAGCCAGTGCCCGTCCAGTGGGAGCAGCCCCTGGCCTCTGCGCCGCTTTTCCCCTAGACGCCCGTGGCTCCTCCCGCCCGGGAAGCCGTTCCGCCCCCCGCAGCCTGCAGGGGGCCCCTTCTGCTGGCGCCGGCTGCTCTGCGCGCTCCCGCATCCGCGCTCCCCCGGGAGCCGCCGCTGTATTCCCGCTCCTGGCTCCGGACCGCCGACCGGAAGTCGGCCGCGGGCCGGCTCCGCCCACTTCCGGTCCGGCATTACCGCGCCGTGAATTCCTCCTAACTGCCGGAGAGGGCCCCAGGGTAGAAGGGCGCCCTCCCCGCCGCTGAGGGTCCCCACCGGGGCTTCCCGAACGGGCCCTCCTCACACCTCCAGCCCCCGGGGAATAACGCTCTGGTGGCCTGGAGCGCCGGCCACGCAGCGGTGGAGTGGAGGGGGCCGGTGCCGATGGGGAGACGCAGGCAGCCCAAATGTAGGCCTGCACTGCCTGCGCCCCATGCACCGCTGCTGCTGCCTGGATCAATGCCCCAAGAGAGGCCAAATCCGCCATTACTGCAGGTAAGACGTCTGTGGAAACTTCTCAGGCTGTCCCCAGGAAGTGGAATGAGGGACTTCCTTCTTTGTCCCCAGTATCTTCCCTTAAGCTCCCCCTCTTCCTCCACCTAACCAAACCCCTTCCCAGTTAATCACCTCCCATGCCTCAATCAAATATTCCCATTCCTTCCTCCTCCAATTAACTCCCTCCCTCCCCGAATGTCATGTGGCCCCTCCACCCTAGGGGTTCCTTGGCCTGCTTTATACTTGGTCCTCAAGACGCGCCCGTCCAAGCATCCGTGCTTGTTTCTTGTATGAGCACCCAAGCATGGTAGTGCTCTCACCTCTAGTGACCACTAAATCTTCTGCTTTTTGCGGAGCTATAATCTTGAACACACGTAGTATCCCATAGACATCTACAATGGGAAGCTCAGCTAGGGAGGTGTTTACTCTCTGCGATAAGATCTGGCGTCAAAGTGATGAGGTTCTTCTTGTCATTCC
Organism: Allobates femoralis; assembly: GCA_033576535.1. Classification (NCBI taxonomy): domain Eukaryota; kingdom Metazoa; phylum Chordata; class Amphibia; order Anura; family Aromobatidae; genus Allobates; species Allobates femoralis. Next base: position 835,567,639 of record JARQOC010000003.1, read on the forward strand.
TTTTTCTAGGTGTCAGGGGGCAGAGGCGTTCGAAATTCAACATTCAGATTTAGCAAATGGCATTTTTATGAAGTTTCTCAAAAAACGCTTATTAGAAAATAAGAAGATCACGTCCTGCTGGACGAAGTTGGAGAAGGTGAGTAAAAGACCGGGTCAGAGGACTTACAGTTAAAGTTCCCCTCCAACCGTAGAAAAAAATTAAAGCTAGATTGGTGCTATAATATTTCTTCTACATCTTATTGTGTAGATATGGGACGTTGCCTGCTCACGAAGGATAAGCAAGCATTAGAAATCCGCAGCAGCTTATCCGCCAGGAGGGCACTGACCGACCCCATACAGCACAAAGCGTGTTCTCCAGAGTCCTTGGCGAGAAATCTGCAATGGGCAAAAGCAAACGGTAAGATTCTGGATGGGTTTGTATTGAAATACATCCTCTCTAGGACTGGCGGGAAGTCTCCCCAAAATAGAGGAACCTTCTAAAGCTCCCGGCATAGAAAGATCAGAGATCTGGAAAAATGGTGAAGAAATTAAACACAAAAGAAGAAATAGCATCTTTTTTTTTAATAAAATCTCCCAAAGACATATTTTAAAAATATCAAGATTTTAAGCGCCATCATTTTCACATTTTTAATGTACCTTTATGTAGGGTTATGTGGGGGATAAGTTGTATCTTTGTAATATCACCTTCTTACTTTATTAAACCAAATCATGTTTTTTATTTTTACATTTTTTACATTTTTGTGTTTTTATTTTATTTGTTTCTTACTTTTATTTTTAGTCCAATTCCGAGCTCATATACACTGTGTTCCAAATTATTATGCAAATTGGTTTTAAGTGTCATAGGGTTTTATTTTTATTTTCTTTCAATGAAACCCATTGATGGTATTGTGTCTCAGGGTTCTTTGGATCATTGAAATCAATCTCAGATACCTGGGATAATTAGTTTGGCAGGCGATCCCAATAAAAGGAAAACTGGGTGTTCCAGAATATTACACAGGCCACAGTTTTCAAGTAACATGGGAAAGAAACAGGATGTCTCTGCTGCCGAAAAGCAAGAAATAGTGCAATGCCTTGGACAAGGGATGAAAACATTTGATATTGCACGAAAACTTAAGCGTGATCATTGTACTGTGAAGAGATTTGTGGCTGATTCTTAACACGTGCAGATAAAGGCAGAATGAGGAAGGTTTCTGCCAGGCAAGTTCATCAAATTAAGAGAGCAGCTGCTAAAATGGCCTTACAAACCAGCAGACAGATATTTGAAGCTGCTGGTGCCTCTGGAGTCCCTCAAACCTCAAGGTGTAGGATCCTTCAAAGGCTTGCTGTGGTGCATAAACCTACTATTCAGCCACCCCTAAACAGTGCTCACAAGCAGAAACGGTTGCAGTGGGCCCAGACATACATGAAGACTAATTTTCAAACAGGCTTGTTTACTGATGAGTGCCGAGCAACCCTGGATGGTCCAGATGAATAGAGTAGTGGATGGTTGGTGGATGGCCACCATGTCCCAACAAGGCTGCGACGTCAGCAAGGAGGTGGAGGAGTTATGTTTTGGGCTTAAATCATTGGGAAAGAGATGGTAGGCCCTTTAAGGTTCCTGAAGGTGTGAAAATGACCTCTGCAAAGTATATAGAGTTTCCAACTGAGAACTTTCTTCCATGGTACAAAAAGCAAAAACATGCCTTTATGGCCGCTTTACACGTTGCAACATTGCATGCAATTTCACTTGCAACTTACTGGTTGCAGTGAAATCATGGACACATTGTTACATTTGTACACGGCAACAAAATGGAACAATGTGTCCATGATTTCACTGCAACCAGTAAGTTGCAAGTGAAATTTCATGCAATGTTGCGACGTGTAAAGGTACCCATAGGAGCAAAATCATCCTCATGCATGTCAATGCACCATCTCATGCTACAAAGAATACCTGTGCCATTGGATGCTATAGGCATAAAAGGAGATAAACTCATGGTATGGCCACCATCTTCCCCTGACCTCAACCCTATAGAGAACCTTAGCAGTATAATCAAGAAAAAGATCTATGAGGGTGGGAGGCAGTTCACATCAAAACAGCAGCTCTGGGAGGCTATTCAGATATCATCCAAAGAAAAACAAGCAGAACCTCTCCAGAAACACACAATATCAATGGATGCTAGAATTGTGAAGGTGATATCAAAGTAGGGTTCTTATGTTAACATGTAACTTGGCCTGTTAGGATGTTTGAGAGTTAAATAGCTTTTTATTTCAGTGAATGTGACCTGTTAATGCTGCAAATTCAACAAATGAGCATTTTCAGTTCTTTCAAACATATCAAATGTTTACAAACTCTCCTGTGTGTAATAATTTGGAACAGTGCTTTTAGAGGTTTTTTTTAATTTTGAAGATTATACTGTTATCATTGGGAGGTTTCTTCAATACAATTTGATGTATACTCTAACGGGTGATGACTTTTATTACACTGACTGTCATTTGCACCGACCATTTAGAAAAATCAGAGAAAAAGAACATTTGCATAATAATTTGGAACACAGTGTAATACACTGCCGTACTTCTGTAGTGCACAGCATCATTTTTAAGTTAATATTGGTAGTACTGGGAACATTTGGGAACAAATGATCTCACTTCATTCTTACACCATATAGACTCCATTGTTGCCTCTAGTCAGACACAATATTAAGCCTCTCAATATTCTTCCATCCTCAGAACTCCCGGATAGCATGTGCATTGAATTCAACTGTGGAGTGAAAATCAAGTTGGGGTTTGCTGCAGAATTCTCCAATGTGATGATCATCTACTCCCGAATTGTTAGCAAACCCCCCGACATCACCCACTGTACAGCCAACGTCGGTGACTTTCCACTGGTGAGTATCTGTCTATGTTTACTTTGATGTCCTAAGGCTGCCTTCACACTTGCAGATGCATCTGCAGCGTTTTGCAGATGCATCTGCAAGTATCAGCATGCAGACCGCGGCCCCTATGTTTATAATAGGGCGCACCGCGGTCTGAATGCTCTCATTCATTCCTATATGTGAGCCGTAAGCAGGCGTATGCCTGCTGACAGATCACACTCTCCCGCCCGCACCATGGACGCAACATCTCGCGTCCATAGTGCGGGCGGGACAGTGTGATCTGTAAGCAGGCATACGCCTGCTTACGGCTCACATATAGGAATGAATGAGAGCATTCACACCACGGCCGCGGTCTGCATGCTGACACTTGCAGATGCATCTGCAAAACGCTGCAGATGCATCTGCAAGTGTGAAGCCAGCCTAAGTGAGCTTAATTCCTTCACCCAAAAATAATTTGGAAGAGTAGATGTGGGCATCAAACACAATCATAGAAGAGCATGTCTTCCCACTCTTAACCATTGGCTGATACCAAGGGGTCAATGTGACCCCATGCAGGTTGCATATATTGAGATTTTTGTTTTCATGGTACCAGACTAAGGTTAAATGGGAGCTTGTCAATATGATCAACCTGCCATAAAGAGTTAATATGGATATGTTGGTCATAAAGATAAACACATTGGTACCTTTGTACCCGCCATCTGTTACCTGAATTCAGAGAAATCCCTGTTTTTGACAATATGCAAATGAGGTGTTAAGTGCTCTGTCACACCCAGAGCACTTTACCAAACTCTGCCTCTAGAGCTCATTTCCACACTTCGTCTCTACGAGTGATGTCAAGTCCCAGCTGTTAAATCTACCGCCTACGTCAATCACCTCTTTCCTGAGCCGTACAGTGATGATGTACATCAACAACATAAGCAAAGAGGACACCTGGTGGGTGCAACATTTTTAAGAAGACCCCCCCTGGCTGTTTATAATGATAGTGAATTGTTAGGACACAGAGGGGCCCCTCTGGGACCAGGATTTGGGTACAGGTACTCTCTCCTTGCTCTTCTCTTGCTGAGGAGCATTTAGCAATAGGACTAATGTGGAAATAACTACCGTATATATCTAGCATTTTAAGATTCCCGATAAAAACACTTTAAGAATTTAAAGCCAATTAAAGAAGAAGAAAAGTCACTTTTTTATCATTTGTCTTTATACAGGATTTGTACATTGACCCTAAAGAAACAAATAAAGACACTCCAGAAGAAACAGGAAGCTTCTTGGTATCTAAGGATCTCCCAAAACATTGTCTATATACCCGTCTGAGTTCCCTACAAAAGCTAAAGGTAGGAATGGAAACTTGGCAATGTGCTCAGTTTTCCTACAGCTCCACCTCTGGGGAAATGAGGTATTACAACACCACTGATTCACAGCAATGATAGTGCGTGTAATGCAGGACAGGACAGGTCCTCCAGAGATAGAGACGCTCTTTGTAGCTGCTCTACATCTGGCTAAGAGAGGAGGATATTGTTGATATATGAACCATCACACCATGAGAACCCAATCAACAAGGTTCATTGAGAATAAGAAAACCTTTTATCATCCTAGATATAAACCTCCACCCACTATCTTTACTTTGGAAAACTTGTGAACAGATGGTTGTAGGCACAGGGGCACCTTGTCCATTCCTAAAGGTCCTGTCACACGCGTCAATGTCGTCAGCGATCTGATCGCTGACGACATTGACGGCTGATTGCTGGTGAGCTGTCACACAGACAGACTCACCAGCGATCAATTGACCAGTGACATCATGGAAACGATTTAAATATCGTTTCCACGATGTCCTGCTCCCGCTGCCAGCCTGCTGGAAGCGGGAGCAGCCTGGTCTCCAAGGTACACTGCGGGTAACTAGGCAGCGCGCGCTGCCTAGATACCCGACGTGTACCTTAGTTACCAGCCTCCTCCGCTCACCCGGTGAGCGGAGGAGGCTGGTAACTAAGGTACACAGTCGGGTATCTAGGCAGCGCGCGCTGCCTAGTTACCCGCAGTGTACCTTGGATACCAGCTCCCAGCGCTTCTGAGAGACGCTGGGAGCTGGAATATCGCTAGTCCCGGTGTCACACGCAGCGATGCTGCGTGTCCACCGGGCGACAATCGCCAGGTTTTAGGACTGATTCTAAAACCTGGCGATCATCAACCAGCGATTTATCGCTGGTTGATTCACTATGTCACACGCGTCAATATCGCTGCAACGTCACGTGCAGCCGATATCGTGCAGGCGATATTGACGCGTGTGACAGGTCCTTAAGAATCGGGGTATACACTGGAAAGACAAGAGAAGTGCAGATAGGGTGTTATCTGGGGGAGAAAGTTAGTGGAGGGGACAATAGGCTTACCTGGGGTAGCTGTGATAAGCCACAACTACTATCAGAAGCATATAATAATAATAATAATCATCGATATTTACATAGCACCAACATATTCCGCAGCGCTTCACAGTTCAGAGGTTCATATACAAACAGTCTTAATCGTGATTAAGACTTGTTGAAGTCGAAATGCGTGGGATCTCTCCTAGTGCTAGGATCATTCTACTATCTGCTGGATGATGTTTTAAATGGAAGAATGAAGGATATTTGGTTTTTAATTCATCTGCCCTGTCTGTCTTCGCTGGAGATTTCTCTTGCTTTGCATTCCTGAGAATTGGTGCAGCTCAGGAGAAGCCTTGAAGTCGGGTGTGGGAGGTTTGGATTAATACAGAAGTAAAGCCCCAGTCACACATAACGATATCGTTAGAGAGATCGTTGTAACTGTGACGTTACAACGATCTCTCCAGCGATCTCGCTATGTGTGACACTTTGCAGCGATCAGGCCCCTGCTGTGAGGTCGCTGATCGCTGCAAAGTGCTGCGGGTCATTTTTTTATCATAGGTTTCCCGCTGGTCAGCATGCATCACTACGTGTGACCGTGAGAAACCAGCGATCAGTGACCTCACTGGCTCACTGGCTGGTAACCATGGTAAACACCGGGTATCTAGGCAGCGCGCTGGCTAGATACCCGTGTTTTACCATGGTTACCAGCGTCCTCCCTGCTTAGCGCTGCCTGTAAGCAGGGAAAACGCTGGTAACTATGATAAACAGCGGGTATCTAGGCAGCGTGCGCTGCCTGGATGCCCAGTGTTTCTCATAGTTACCAGTGTTCTCCCTACTTACAGGCAGCTCTAAGCAAGGAGAACGCTGATAACTATGATAAACACCGGGTATCCAGGCAGCGCGCGCTGCCTAGATACCCGCTGTTTATCCTAGTTCCCAGTGTTCTCCCTGCTTAGCGCTGCCTTATAGGCAGCGCTAAGCAGGGAGGTTGGTGACATCGCCTTCAGCGATGTGGAAGGTGGCTCCCATGGCCTGATCGCTGGGGAGATCTGCCTGTTTGACAGCTCCCCAGCGATCAGGTACCGACACTCCAGCGATCCAAGCAGGTCGTTATCGCTGTCGGGATCGCTGGAGCGGTCGTTCAGTGTGACAGGGCCTTAAGTCTAAAGCCACTTCCAGAGAGAAGATAACAGGTGGGCTGATAGACACGGCTTCTGCAGTGCCTCTAGAGAGGATATCCCAAATTGAGTTAACAATGGGAAAGACATGCACTGCCGTGGAATAAACATCAATCCAAGAATTATGAAAATGGTGATTTCAATTCATCAACGCTTTTCTGAAATACATTTTGGCTGCGTGCTGACATTCCTTGGCTGGGACAGGCCAATAACCATAGACCATCCCACCCTGATAATATCAGGTCACTGCTGTCTGCTTTACCTGCACTGGCTATCAAAAATAGGCGGGAGTCCACATCATTTTCTAAATTATTTATTTAAGATGCAGGATTTTCCTCTATTTTGATAAGAAGTATAGATAAAGTAGACAGAAGTGGGCTGACTTTATTAGTGAGCCATGTATATTGTCCCCTTCCCAGCCTGATAACAGCCCCCCGCTGACGGCTTTGCCTTGGCTGGTTATCAAATAGGAGGAGAAGTATTTACTTATTTTTACATTACACACACAACCAGCGTGATGAGCAGGAAAAAGCATACTAACAGCAACCAATCACAGACACCGACACAGAGGATGGGAGAGGTATGCAGTCACTGCAACCAATCACAGATGCTCTCTCAGAGGGTGGGCAGGGAAAGCAGTGAATATTCATAAGGTTTAACAAGCATACCCGGAAACAGTCTGACAGCGGTTTTATCTTCCTGGGAAACAAGGTTTATGTATTGCACTGCTTTATTCCCCATTTTCTTTATTTTTGCAGTTCTCTAGCCCTTAACCCCTTCCCGACCTATGACGTTGTACAATGTCATGGGCTGGTAAGGGGGGTTTGATGTGAGCTGCGGTGCTCACATCAAACACCCGACATCTCAGCTCATCTCATCAGCTGAGATGTCAGGGTAACAGCACTGTTAACCCCTTGGATCCCGCTGTCAATCACTGACAGCGGATCCAAGGCGGCCGTGGCGGGGAATTCGCTGTTCCCTGCCTGCTCCGGACATCCCGCGATAAAAAAAAAAAAAAATATATAAAGTTCAAATCACCCCCCTTTTCCCCCAATTACAATAAAAGTATTTAAAAAAAAAATACACTGTTTGGTATCGCCGCGTTCAGAATCGCCAGTCTATCATTGTATTAATCCGATAATGAGAGCCTTAAACTCCGTAACGGAAAAAAATGGTCTAAACGCCAAAATTTCCATTTTTTTGGTTGCCGTTAACATTGCTATAAAATGCAATAACGGACGATCAAAATGTGCATGTCCACAAAAATGGTATCATTAGAAACATCAGCTTAAGACACAAAAAATAAGCCGTCACCCAGCCCAGATCCTGAAAAATGAGGACGCTAGGGTCGCAGAACATGACAAAACGTCCGTTTTTGTTATTTTTAAACTTCTGAATTTTTTTGCACCACCTAGATACCAGTAAAGGTATACATGTTGGGTGTCTACGAACTCGTACCACCCGATGCATCACCCCGTCATGTCGGTTTTACCATATAGTGAACATGGCGACTAAAATACCCAAAAAACAAACGTGTTATTGCACTTTTTTTGCAATTTCCCTGCATTTACAATTTTTTTGCAATTTCCCTTACACTATATGGTACAATAAATCATTGCATATGAAAGTACAACTCGTCCCCAAAAAACAAACTGTCATATATCTATATTGAGGAAAAATAAATAAGTTATGGCTCTTGGAAGCAGGGGAGCAAAAAACGAAAATGAAAAATGAAAAATTCCACGGTCATGAAGGGGTTAATATCACCATTTTACAGCACTTAACTTGACTTATATGGGGTTCGTTGTCAAGTTCAGGTTAACTCCGAGTCCCGAACCAGAGTTTTTTTTAAAGTCCGACCAAATCCGGCGAACATAAACATCCACAGGTCAGCTCATCTACTATATAGAATCTACCTAATCGTGTCTGTCTGACGCCGAAATCCACGCCAGCGCTCATTGGTTGCCGCCAGCCTCGGCAACCAATCAGCGCCGCGTATGCAAAAAGCTGCGCGCTTTCAAAGTTAGAAGATTATACAGTAGCTGTAACCTGGCGACAGTGACGCATAGGCATCGCTATCACCAGGCTACATTCGTACGGCCGCGGCGACCCCTGACACCGGTGCCCGCCGCCTCCCTCCTCTGCCTCCCTGCCTCCTCACCTCACCTTCCTGCCTCCTTCCTCGCCTTCCTGCCTCCTCGCTTTCCCTGCCTCCCTCCACTCCTCCCGCTGTTCTCACCCGTCTTCTCCCTGTACAGCTGTCATATGACAGGTCGGGCTGATGTGATGTCACACAGCCCGTCCTGTCACATGTTGCTGTACACAGTGCGATGCTGAGGGTGAGAATAGAGGGGGGCGAGGGGGATCCTGCCCCCCCCGCAGCTATCCTGCCCCCCCGCACATCCTGCCCCCCCGGCACCATCCTGCCCCCCACGCAGCCATCCTGCCCCCCTGGCTCTAAGCCATGCCGCCTCATCTGCCCCCGCCTCCATCCTGCTCCCCCGGCTCCATCTGTCCCCCTGCACCATCCTGCCCCCCCCCCCGCAGCCATCCTGCTCCCCCGCAGCCTATCCTGCCCACCCCTGCAGCCATTCCTGCCCCGCCGGCGCCATCCTGCCCCCACGCACCATCCTACCCCCCTGGCTCCATCCCATGCCTTCCCCCCGCTCCATCCTGCCCCCCGGCTCCATCCTGCCCCCCCGCACCATCTTGCCCCCTCCGATCCATCCTGCCCCCCGCTCCATCCTGCCCCCCGCCACCATCCTGTGTGGATGTACTTTGGATCACAATATCCCAAATTATTTCAGGTTTTTAGATTTTTATGTTTTGTTTTTTTTTTTACTTTCAGGAAAACTTGACCTTCACAGTATATTTGACCTACACGTATAAAGGTATGGACGATATGATGGACGAAAGAAAGACAATTGATGTTGGGAGACCCCTGGTTGCAAAATTATACACTCATTCTGGAGTCCGAAGTCCCTGTGCACAGCGCAGTCATATACCTCATGGTTCCTGCACGCAGCCTACCCATATACCTCATAGTCCCTCTGCACGACCCAGCCATCTTCTTCCTAGTCCCAGCACACTGCAACCCAGTCCTATAATTCACAGTCCCTGCCACAGTCCAGAGACTGCTGCAACCTCATTGCCGGTTCCCGGACCCTCTCATCTCTCTGCAAACCCCCGATACCCACAGTCACCAATACCAGCCATATATCAACCGAACTTAAGAAGCAGCATGCAACCGGACACTAGGCAGCAATACTATTCCGGATATCCTCCTAGCAGCGGAAGGAGGTCGTTCTCAGAATTCAGATCACTGTATAGCAACATACCAATGCCAAGACATAGCAACGTACCGGAGGAGAGCACCGAGGACAATTTTGATTTTGGCTATTAATATATACAGATTTTTTTATTATAAATTTCTCTAAATTAATTGTTATTTTGTTAATATGTAATTGTTATTATCAGTATTCAGGATGTTTTAAAGCTGTTTCTACCATTGCAACCATTTTAAAATAACTGCAAGTAGTTATATAGGATTAATGTTAGCCTTTTATGCTCAAAGATGACAGAAGTATTCCAGTACTGATACCTTTATTGGCTAAGCAGAAAAATTCAGAGCACAGAGGCTCCTTCATTAGGCATATTAATTATTGAGACAAGAACACAACATTAAAGAAGTTCTTTATTTTTTGGATTATAAAATGCTATTTTTCCCCCCAAATTGTTTTTATTTATTTGTTTTTCTTACCGAGGGAGGTTGCAGTGGTGGAGTGGAGTTGCAGGAGGCAGGGTCACCGGAGGGGCAAGTCCATGTGTGGCGCTCCACCGGTCTGGTCGCCACAAAGGGCTGCTGCACTCAATAACAGGGTGTGGTATCTCAGTCCAAAAGGAAAAAGGAATAGTGAGCCCTGGCCCCACCAAACACACCCACACACCTTAGGACCCAGGAGACCATGGGTGAACCCAGGGGTAGGGCCCACTCACAAGGGACAAGGGAAGAACAAACCGTGGGAAGTTAGTAAGGGAATGAGAGCTGACGAAGTAGTGAGTAATAGAGTGAGAGAGTGATGGAGGTGAAAGCCAAGTGTGCAGACAGAGAGAGTACCCCAGGGACACAGGCAGAGAGAGAACAGCCTGGGCGCCCAGAACCGGGACTGGTAGTCGGATGAATTGGTTGGTCAACAACCAGGGAAGCGGCCCTGAGCGTGGTGCGGACGCTGCAAGACCGAACCACCAAACCGGAGGCCATGCAATCTCCAGGAGTGTTGGCCGCAACCCAACGCACCTGTTGAGAAGGCAGCTGAACTAGGGTCAGGAGACAGGAACCAGTCGCCGACAGAACCCATGGCTGCTAGATCGGGGCACTGCGTGTGGAGGCGCTGACAGGAGAGGTGAAGAGGCAGTGCTGGGAGAGAGGTACAGAGAGGTACACCAAGGGGCCCGGGCAAGCTATCCCAATTCCTTGCGGACAAATCAGACTGGACTTGGTAAAGAGAAGCGCCCGGTGGCTAATTGCAAATAAAGTGAGTAAACCGGGTGCAAAATTCCAACACTGTGTGAGACTGTGTTATTTCCCGCCTGCGGAGCCACCGACTGCCACAGCAGTAAAGGTAAAGAGGCCCAGCGTGAATCCGGCCTGACAAAGCCAACGCAATTACACACATCTGCCACGGGATCCCGCTCCACCTACGGGGAGCAACAACATCAGGGCGCCATACCTACAACCCCGAAGTTGTGACCTGCAGCATCAGTCCATGCTGCCCGAAAACCGTGGGTGGCATCACGAACATTTACCCAATCCCCTATAAATTCTATACCCATCCTATGCTCCTTAACTCAATATCCCCTGCCAGAGCACTGACTCCCCTGGGGTCACGTAAGCCAGGTCTCGACCCCTGTGACTTCCCCGGCAAGAACTCATAGCCCAGTTCCGAGTACCCCACGGCCCCGGGAGTGGCGAGTCGAAGGGGCCAGAGTTGGGCATGTGTCGCAGTGATGTGTGGTGGCATACAGCGGACGCCATTGTCTGGGTTCCAGTAGGCAATCTGCGCCTGCCTCTAGAAGGATGGTAAGATGGGCTAAAGGCTTTCAAGAGAGCTAATCTGACCCTTAGACTGGGAGTCCCTGGTTCACCCTGCTACCAGAGGTACCTCAGATAGCGAGGCAGTCTGAGTTGCCACCCTAGCCCTATGCTCCTGATCAGTCCATAGACCAGTAAAACACAGCAACTTCTTAGGAAGGGAACAGCAGCAGCACAGCACGCACATCTTCACTGCACGGGGTCCTACTAGAGACTCAGCTCTATATGCGAAACTCGGTGGAGGGAAGTGAAACTACTTAAAGGCTGGGGGAGTGGAGATCTGAATTCACTGACACACACCTCCACCTTCACCTGCAGAGCTGCACACTACAGCAGCTTTCTGAGTTTAACACTCAATGTGCCAAAGGAAATTAAACCAGAATTAAATCACAGTAGCAACACGCATGGACTGCAAGGTAGTCAATACATGACACCAGGACTTCAAGAAAATGGCTGTGGAGTCGGTGCATGTGCAGATCAAGATATCAGCCCTCTGAGATCTTGATCTGCACATGCGCTGTCTACGCGGTCATTTTCTTGAAGTCCTGGGCAATAGAGGCAGGCGCAGATTGCCTGCCACAATCCGGAAAATACGCCACGTAAATTCACCACAACACACCCCCAGCTCGGGGCCCGCAGCCTTACCCCCCCGCCCACTTCTTTCGGTGACCTTGCCATCCATAACGTCACTCCACCATCACAACCCCCCTCAGTAAGCAAAGGCAGGTTGAGGATGGGGTGCAATGTACGAGGATGGCGGCCATGTACTAAGATGGGGTGTGGCCATGTACCAGGGATGCGGGCCATGTACCAGGATGGGGGCCATGTACCAGGATGGGGTGCCATGTACCAGGATGGGGCCATGTACCAGGATGGGGGCCATGTACCAGGATGGGGTGCCATGTACCAGGATGCGGGCCATGTACCAGGATGGGGGCCATGTACCAGGATGGGGTGCCATGTACCAGGATGGGGGCCATGTACTAAGATGGGGTTCATATACCAGGATGTGGGCCATGTACCAGGATGGGGTGCCATGTACCAGGATGGGGGCCATGTACTAAGATGGGGTTCATATACCAGGATGTGGGCCATGTACCAGGATGGGATGCCATGTACCAGGATGGGATGCCATGTACCAGGGTGGGGGCCATGTACCAGGATGGGATGCCATGTACCAGGATGGGGTGCCATGTACCAGGATGGGATGCCATGTACTAGGATGGGGTGCCATGTACCAGGATGGGGTGCCATGTACCAGGATTGGGGCTATGTACCAGGGTGGGTGCTATGTACCAGGATGGGGGATCATATTTGCTAGGATGGGAAGACGGACACTGGCATTATAAGACAGACCCCAATTAACATTAAAAATGATTATTTCTCTCTTTTCCTTCACACAATTTGGGGGTGCGTCTTATTTTATGGAGCAAAAAATACAGTACGGCAATTCATGTGTAAACCTGCCTGATGAAGGAATCTCTGTGCTCTGACTTTTTCTGGTTAGCCAATAAAGGTATAACTCAAAGAATGGTCTTCATGTTCGAAACGGCCATTATAAGCTGCACAGTGTCATGTTTTTGAACCATCTATTATATAATTGCGAATGGCTTTTTTGCCCTTCGACTTCCGGCGTGGTCATGTGGATACGTGCGAAGCATGGCCGCGAAGCGGCGATTGCGAGTCAGAGACTCGCCGTTCTAGAATCCCGATGCATGTGCATCGGGCTCCCAGCTAGTCCATTATATAATTGCGAATGGGTTTTTTGCCCCTTCTGAGTCCACTCGCAATGCGAGTCGCCGTGGTCATGTGGATACGCCCGAAGCATTGGCCGCGCAGCGGGCATTGCGAGCAGTTCTAAGGCGACTCGCTATGCCCGCGCAGCGGGCATGGCGAGTCGCCTTAGCAGCGCGAAGCATTGGCCGCGAAGCGCCATTGCGAGTCAGAGACTTGCTCTTCTAGAATCCCGATGCATGTGCATCGGGCACCCAGCTAGTGAATTAATAAAAGCCTGTGGATTTTAGGGAGCTGGAGCAACGTTTTTCTTTTTGGATTATAACTCTTAGAAAACTTCTGTACATTTTTGGGCATTTACATCTATTTTTCTGGCTAACACGGACACACGTCGTAATTTTTTCTATTATAAATTATTTTTTAAGATTAAATATGAAAATAGCCTCTTCAGAGAGGAAGAGGACTAAATAAATAAATGAATAAATATTATTAATAATGCATTAGAGGATTTAAACTCCAGCGCCACCCATTGGAAATAGCAATTCCAAAAGACAATATCAACCCTTTAACGAGTCTTGCCATGTGACTTTGGATAAAAAGCCAAACCACGATATCAATTTGCAGACACGATGTTTCGGGATATTGTCACTCATTAGTGCAAAGTATGAGACCTGATCTGATTATATGAGAGGCTAAGAATGGGATCTAAGGGGTAAGGTTTCTCTTTGTGGAGACTTACATGACAGTGTTAGGCTTTGGGTTGAACTAGATGGACTTAAAGTCTACCTTGAACTTTAATAACTATGTTATATGTTAAAAGCCAAAATTCTCCCCTGGAAACTTAAGTACACAAATTATCTCTTCAGAGAGGAAGTAGACTTGAACTCTAGTGCCACCTATTGGAAGAAGCAATCCTAAGGGGCAATACTCCAAAACATCGTGTCTGCAAATTTAGATTCTGTTTTGACTTTTATCCTAAGTCATATGGCAAGATTTGTTAAAGGGTCGGAATTGACTTTTAGGATTCCTACTTCCAATAGGTGGTGCTAGAGTTCAAGTCTACTTCCTCTCTGAAGATATTTCCTTTACCAGAGGAGCATTGCAGGCGTTTAAGTCTCCTCATACTAGCTTGTCACTGTCATATAGCCAGATCAGATCCTGTACTTTGCACTGACAAGGGACAATACACTTAAACACTGTGTCTACAAATTGAGATTCTGGTTTGCCATATAGGTATACAGCTCCTATGCAGACTGATTTATCAATATGGCTACAGCATACAAACAGACCCCACAAAGAGGTTTGGAAGCAATAGAACATTTTTGTGCAAATTATCCATGACTATATTATGTATCCCATAATGCAATGCTGGACATACAAGATGGAAAGTAACCCAAAAATGCCAGGTTGCAAAATTCAAAAATTGGATGCAGAATCAGCCCCAAGATGCCTCTAAGGTGAACATATTCATTCATGTTTTGCATTCTTGCATTTTCAGAAGAATGAAAGTTACACCTCCTGTGAGACAGTGTACTACACCCATGGGTGTAACGTGATGCGATGGCACACTGCCAGCTGCCCCGGTGCTAAATTCTTAAGGGTGCCATTTTCCAGTGAGATATTTAGCAAGTGCACTAGCCGGGTAACACTTTGGACCTTATCGTCATCATCATGACACCACTACCTTCAACCCTTATACACTCCCTAACAGAAGTTATGTCGCTTATCCATGTTATGTAAATAAAAGCTTATAACCTGACGTTAAATTCATCCATTGGTTGTATAAATTACTCTTTTGAAAGCTGAAACTCTCCGAAATTTGGTTTAGGTTAAGAAAATAAATTGGCATCAATACTGAAATATTGATCATTTAATGAACACAGAATGGTCAGATTTTAGCAAGACAAAAATGTTGTCGCCTGGTCATATAATGCACCAAATCCTAGTTTACATCCTCACCTGTGCTCCGGAAATGATTGGTTAATTAGTGGGTGTGTCTAAAAATAAACCCAGCACCCCAGACCTTCACTTGAATTGCAACTTGAGGTCTGACAAACATGCCAAAAATCCACCCTGTGACCAAAGCCTTGATTATCAAGAGGCTGAAGACCAGATCCACTGCAGAGGTGGCAGGCACTTTTAATGTGTCTCAGCGTCAAGTACAAAGAATTAAAAAAAGATTTGAGGAGACTGGAGATGTGTTTGACAAGCCCAGGTCTGGTAGACCCCGCAAGACAACTGCTCAGGAGGAACGTTTGTTCTTTAGAAAATCCAAAGAAAGCCCCTCTTCCACTGCAGCAAGGCTCCAACAGGCCTGGTCATCTCAAGTCCCTGTGTCAACTAGAACAGTTTGTTGTATTCTGTCTCAAAATGGCCTCCATGGTCGAATCAGTGCCCAGAAGCCAGCACTAAACAAAAGGCAGATACAAAAAAAGTGTGGCATTTGCACAGTCCCACAGCCTGCTAAACAGATGGACGCTGAAAAAGTGGCAGAAGGTGGATTTCTCTGATGACTCTTCAGTAGAATTACACCACAGCCGCCGCCAATACTGCAGGAGACCTACTGGAGCCCGTATGGATCCAAAATACACCCAGAAAACAGTTAAATTTGGTGGTGGAATGATCATGGTCTGGGGTTACATTCAGTATGGGGGTGTGCAAAACATTTGCAAGGTGGAAGGCAATATCAATAGCCTAAAATATCAAGAAGTATTAACTATCTCTTATATTCCAAATCATAAAAGGGGTCACATTCTGTAGCAGGATGGTGCTCCATCTCATACATCCATCTCTACAACAAAGTTCCTCCAGGCATAAAAGATCAAGGTGCTCAAGGACTGGCCAGCCCAGTCACCAGACATGAACATCATTGAGCATGTTTGGGGTAGGATGAAAGAGGAAGCTTGGAAGACAAAACCAAAGATTCTAGATGAACTCTGGGAGACATGTAAGACTGCATTCTTTGCTATTCCTGATGATGTATGACTCTAATAGCACCACAATGCCATTCACCAATGTTATGCAACATATATTTGTATTTTAAGTTAATTTTGTGTTTGAAACTCACATTACTTTCTGTGGGCGACAAAACTTTTGCCTTGCCAAAATCTGACCATTCTGTGTTCATGAAATGATCAATATTAAAGCATTGATGCCAATTTATTTTCTAAACCTAAACCAAATTTCAGAGGATTTCAGCTTTCAAAAGAGTAATTTATACAACCAATGGATGAATTTAACATCAGGTTATAAGCTTTTATTTACATAACATGGATAAGCGACATAACTTCTGTAAGGGAGTGTAGAGTGAAAGAAATAAGTATTTGATCCCTTGCTGATTTTGTAAGTTTGCCCACTGACAAAGACATGAACAGTCTATAGCATTAACCTACCCTTAAAATTAACAGTGAGAGATAGAATATCAAAAATAAAATCCAGAAAATTACATTGGCTAAATTATATAAATGTATTTGCATTTTGCAGAAGGAAATAAGTATAACTTAATACTTGGTGGCAAAACTCACAGCAGTCAGATGTTTCTTGTAGTTGATGATGAGGCTTGCGCATGTTTCAGGAGGAATTTTGGTCCACTCCTCTTTGAAGATCATCTCTAAAACATTAAGATTTTGAGGCTGTCTCCTGGCATCTCAGAGCTTGAACTCCTCTACAAGTTTTCTATGGGATTAAGGTCTGGAGACTGGCTAGGCCACTCCATGACTTAATGTGCTTGTTTTGAGCCACTCCTTTGTTGCCTTGGCTGTATATTTTGGGTCATTGTTGTTCTCGGAGACTTAGCCATGACCCATTTTTAATGTCCTGGTGCAGGGAAGGAGGTTGTCACTCAGCATGTTACAGTACATGGCTCTATATATTGTCCCATTGATGCAGTGAAGTAGTCTTGTGCCCTTAGCAGAGAAACACCCCCAAAACATAATGTTTCCACCGCCATGCTTAACTGTGGGGATGGTGTTCTCTGGGTCATAGGTAGCATTTCTCTTCCTCCAAACACGGTGGTTTGAGTTAATGCTAAAGATCTCAATGTTTGTCTCATCTGACTACAGCACTTTCTCCCAATCACTGTCACAATCACCAAGATGTTTATTGGCAAACTTCAGACGGACTGCACATGTGCCTTCTTGAGCAGTGAGACTTTGCGGGAACTGCAGGATTTTCATTCATTACGGTGTAATGTGTTACCAATGGTTTTCTGGGTGACAGTGGTCACAGTTGCCTTGAGATGATTAACAAGTTCCCCCATGTAGTTTTAGGCTGATCTCTCCCCTTCCTCATGATCCTGGATACCCCACATGGTGAAATTTTGCATGGAGCCCCAGATCTATGTGGATTGACCTCATTTTGTATTTCTTCCATTTTCTTACTATTGCACCAACAGTTTTCTCCTTCTCACCCAGCTTCTCACTCATGGTTTGTAGCCCATTCCAGCCTTGTGCATGTCTAGGATCTTTTCCCTGACATCCTTAGGAAGCTCTTTGGTCTTCCCATGTTGTAGAGTTTAGAATCTGACTGCTTGAGTGTGTGGACAGGAGTCTTTTATACAGGTAACAATGTAAGGCCCCTTTCACATCAGCGTTTTGTTTAAATCGCGGTAGATGCGGTGAAAAAACCGCATCTGCCGCGATTACCGCAAAACTGCTGCACTTGCGGCACGGTTGCGGCAAGCCCCATACAATGTATATGTGGGCTTGCGGCAGGTGCGGCTGACCGCGGTTTTTTTCGCGGCCGCACCTGCCGCAAGTGCCAAAACCGCACTTGCCGCACCTGCCGCAAGCCCGCATATACATTGTATGGGGTTTGCCACAACTGTGCCGCAACTGTGCCGCAAGTGCAGCCGGTATGCGGTAATCTCGGCAGATGCGGTTTTTTCACCGCATCTGCCGCGATTTAAAAAAACCGCTGATGTGAAAGTACCCTAAGACAGCTGTCTGTAATGCAGGCAATGAATTGATTAGGTCTGTAGAAGACAGAACTCCTAAAGGTACCATTACATGGGGCAACATCACTGGCAAGATCATTTTGGGCATTTAGCCAAGATTGCTATGGAGATGTTACACGCAGAGACATCGCCCACAACGCAGCTGCGATGTTGAAAGCAACTTTAAACTCAACCCAGCGAGTGATCATTAACATTGCAGTGAATAGGGGAAGTTGCTTTCAACATCGCTGGTACGGTGTCACACAGAGCGATGATAGCAGATCGCCTGAGCAACATCGCCTGGTTTACCAACTTATCACCCTGTTACATGTAGCAACGCACTAGCGATGTTGCTTCAACTTCACCACGCTCCTGAGTTGCCGGCGATGTTGCCCCATGTAACGGTATCTTAATAGTTGGTAGGGGATCAAATACTTATTTCTCTATTTAAAATGTAAATACATTTATATAATTTAGACAATGTGATTTTTTGGATTTTATTTTTGATCTTCTATCTCTCACTGTTAGCATTAACCGACCCGTATAATTATAGACTGTTCATGTCTTTGTCAGTGGGCAAACTTACAAAATCAACAAGGGATCAAGTACTTATTTCCTTCCCTGTATCCTATGATTAAGGGCACTTTCACGCACCAGAAACGCGTTAGCTTTTAAAATTCCACCTCTTTAAAATATTGGTTTTAATGGACATTCGATGAAGATTGTTTTCACCGGATGGCTGTGCCTTATACTATTCTAGCTCCTCATTACCCTTCAGCAATAGACCTCACTGCCCTCTGGCCAGTATTCCGCAGGCTGCCGTAGACTTACAATCAGTTTTCCATCGCACTGCACCATCTCTGAAAATGAGGATTCAGATGATGTGAGTATAAACTTTTTTTATGTAGGGGACACAAAGGTGGTATTTGACTTTTGGTTGTGGCACTCATGGGGCATCGTTATTTTTTGTTATGTAAATTTGTGACTTTATATTATAAATAATTGTGAAAATATTTTACCTGGATGTTTTTTTATAAAGGGGTCGCTGAGCTGATGGGTGAACGCTAGCTGCGAGGATGTCTCCCATACACAGCACACACAGACTGGTGGAATTTTTACTCTCCTGTCTCTATGCAGCACATTTCCATTAACAGAAGTATTATACAGTAGTATTGAGCAGTGTAGCTGTAAGTCCAGCACTGGGATATGTATGGAGGACATTATACAGCATACTGAGCAGTGTAGCTGTAATCCAGCACTGGGATATGTATGGAGGACTTATATAGCAGTAATGTGATATTACCTTGAATACATCACTGGGTTATGTATGGAAGAATTATACTGCAGTACGTGAGCATGTAGCTGTGAAATCCAGCTCTAGCAGGAATTGTGTGGAGGACATTATACAGCAGTATGAGCAGTGTAGCTGTAAGTCAGCAGGATATGTATGGAGGAATTAAACAGCATTTCTGAGCATGTAGCTGTGAATCAGCACCGGATTGTGTGGAGTCTCTTATAGCAGTTAGTGAGTGCTGTAGCCTTGATACATCCCCTGTTATGTAGGAAGACATTGATACTGCAGTAGTAGCAGTGTAGCCCTGATCCAGCACGGGATAGTGAGGACTTTATACAGCAGAGTGAGATGTACTGTGAATACAAGTGGGGAGGTAAACACTATAGAGTACCATCTGTCTTGTATCACTTTGCCATTAATCCCTTTGCGACTTCTCTCCTCCATGACTTTAATAAGCACAGAATCTGATACTCACTGTACACAGTCCCTCAAGTGCTTTTACCATTTATTTCAGAGTGGGAATGAATGATTAAGGAGGAAGTAACCTATGCACTAATAAAGATACTGTAAACAAATTTCCTATAACATTGATTGTGATTATGCATACATGTGCAACCACAGTGCAATTTTTATTACAGGATGGAGGACATTATTATAGGAAGTGGCTAGGGCTGAAACATTATTAACAAAGGGCCCAGAATGGGAATTATAAGGGGACCAGGACAAAAATATAATTACGGAAGGGCCCAGATTGAGGACATTATTACAGGAAAGAGACTAGACGCGTGGACATTATTACAGGAAGGGATCCGAATGGGGACATTTTATAGAAGGGAACCAGGATGAGGAGAATATTACGGAGAGGGCCCAGAATGCAGGACATTATTACATAAGGCCGAGATATGGGAACATTATTACAGAAAGGGCCAGGGTGGCAGACATTATTGCAAGATAGGGCCCAGGATGGGGACATTATTACAGGAGAAGGCCAAATGGGACATATTATACAGAGAAAGGGTCCAGGACAGGGGAACATTACTACAGAAAGGACCCAGATGGGGGACACTATTACAGGAAAGGGCCCACGATGGGGGACATTATTACAGGAAAAGGCAGAGGACGGGGGACATTACTACAGGAAAGGGTCAGTATGGGGGATACCATTACAGAAAGGGCCCACATTGGGGGACCTTATTACAGGAAAGGGCCCACAATAGGGGACATTATTACAGGAAAAAAAGGTGCAGGACGGGGGACATTACTACAGGAAGGGGACAAGAATGGCTAACATTACAGGAAAGGGACCAGGAAAGGCAACATTGTTACAGAAAAGTGCCCAGAATGAGGGACATTTTACAAGAAAGGGTTCAGATGGGAGACATTATTACAGGACGGAGCAACATTATCACAAGGATCGCACAGCTAATCAACAGTCAAATGGTGGTAGCTCTGGTCCAGATTTTCCAATGGAACCCAAAGAACTCTACACTGTGTACAGAATTATTAGGCAAGTTACATTTTAGAGGATTATTTTTATTATTGATCAACAACTATGTTCTCAATCAACCCAAAAGACTCAAGATCAAAGCTTAATATTTTTTGAAGTTGGAGTGGGTTTTTTAGATTTGGCTCTTAGGAGGATATCTGTTTGTGCAGGTAACTATTACTGTGCAGAATTATTAGGCAACTTAATAAAAACCAAATCTATTCCCATCTCACTTGTTTATTTTCACCAGGTAAACTAATATAACTGCACAAAATTTAGAAATAAACATTTCTGACATGCAAAAACAAAACCCAAAAAACTTAGTGCCCAATATAGCCCCCTTTCTTTATGATGACGCTCAGCAGCCTCCATCCATAGATTGTGTCAGCTGCTTGATCTGTTTACGATCAACATTGCGTGCAGCAGCCACCACAGCCTCCCAGACACTGTCCCCAGAGGTGTACGGTTTTCCCTCCCTGTAGATCTCACATTTTAGGAGGGACCACAGGTTCTCTATGGGGTTCAGATCAGGTGAACAAGGGGCCATGTCATTATTTTTTCCTCTTTTAGACCTTTGCTGGCCAGCCACGCTGTGGAGTAGTTGGATGCATGTGATGGAGCATTGTCCTGCATGAAAATCATGTTTCTCTTGAGCGATACCGACTTCTTCCTGTACCACTGCTTGAAGAAGTTGTCTTCCAGAAACTGGCAGTAGGTCCGTGAGTTGAGCTTCACTCCATCCTCAACCCGAAAAGGTCCCACAAGTTCATCCTTCATGATACCAGCCCATACCAGTACCCCACCTCCACCTTGCTGGTGTCTGAGTTGGAGTGGAGCTCTCTGCCCTTTACTGATCCAGCCTCTGGCCCATCCATCTGGCCCATCAAGAGTCACTCTCATTTCATCAGTCCATAAAACCTTTGAAAAATCAGTCTTAAGATATTTCTTGGCCCAGTCTTGACGTTTTATCTTATGTTTCTTGTTCAGAGGTGGTCGCTTTTCAGCCTTCCTTACCTTGGCCATGTCCCTGAGTATAGCACATCTTGTGCTTTTTGATACTCCAGTAACGTTGCAGCTCTGAAATATTGCAAAACTGGTGGCAAATGGCATCTTGGCAGCTTCACACTTGATTTTCCTCAATTCATGGACAGTTATTTTTGCACCTTTTCTGCCCAACGGACTTCTTGTGACCCTGTTGGCTATTTGCCATGAAACGCTTAATTGTTCGGTGATCACGCTTCAAAAGTTTGGCAATTTCAAGACTGCTGCATCCCTCTGCAAGACATCTCATAATTTTGTACTTTTCAGTGCCCATCACATCTCTCTTCTGACCCATTTTGCTTATGGAAAGAAAGTTGCCTAATAATTAAGCACACCTTATATAGGGTGTTGATGTCATTACACCACACCCCTCCTCATTACAGAGATGCACATCACCTGATTTACTTAATTGGTAGCCTATATGACTCACCGTAGCCGGGTTCTGCACGTCGCAGGCGTTGACTCTCCTCTGTCACGGAGCCGCGCCTGCGGCTGTGGAGCCCGGTGGTCCAGATCAATAGGGGGGATGGCTGAACAGTAGGGATGTTGATTGTCTTCGTGACGCCACCTGCGGGTGTTCCGTTAACTGTACCGGCGCTGCTAGGCCTCCGGGGGATGTTAGGCAGCAAGATGGGACGCTCCCCACAGGATGAGCGGGAGTCCCCTGAGCCAGGGGCTGCACAAGATGTTGTGAGGCAGCCGCGGTAGCACTGCTGTTAGGCCCAGGAGTCAGACACAGACACATCAAAGTCTTTTAAGTAGCTTTACTGATGGTTTTCAGGTACGCTCAGACCGGGTGAGGATGAAGTCAGCACTCCTGGAGGTTCACAGCAAGCAGTTGTAGTAGGCTTCCTTTCTCTGTTTCTCTGATTAAGGTCGGGTGGATGTGGAATCCAGCCGGACCGGACAGTGTGTTCGATGGAACTTGATTCACCTGGTTATCAGCACTGAGGGCACTGTAAAAGGGTTTGAGCAGGATCAGTACTCTTCCTGGGCTCTCGTAGGTAGGTGCTTCAGGTGTAACAGGTGGCTAAACCTCCTGTTGGATGGGCTGGTTCTTTGTGGTGGCTGGGTATCTCTCACAGCTTCGGTTCCAGTAACCGGATGATGAGGGAGAGAGTTAGAATCACTCTGATGTCCCTGAGAGGTGCTCTTCTTTCCTATTGCCCCAATTGCAAGGGTTTCCTCACTGGCAGGTGTGCTGGTTCGGGCCTAGTAGCTCCTGTACCAGTGTCTGCACACTCTCCACAGTTCTTAAAGGGAACCAACCACCCCAAATGACCCCCCCGGACTGTTAATATGTGTCCCTACACCCAGCACACACATTTGGGGAAATCGTTTTTGCTAAAAAAACTGTTTAGTAGAAGCTAAGATATAGCTTTATAAACTTTAAAAAATGTGGCCGACTGGGTGTTACCTAGCTTGTCCTCCTGCAGTGTTCGTGCCTGTCAGCCTCCTCTTCCCCCCTCCCTTCAGTAAAGCCGTGCAATTTCAGCCTCTCAGGTTTCAGCCTTTCAAGTGATCCTAAACCCAGAAACTGACCCCCCCTTATCTTTAGACCTGTCCCTGCACCCCCTCTTATCATTCCTAGCCATCCCTTTTGCAGAAAAAATCGCTTTTGTAAAGTAAGAGAAAAGTTTATATTACTTTGTCCTGTGTTTCTGTGGAAGCCGCAAATGCCCCGCCTGTCTGCTGCTGCCTGGTAATTATGCACGCCCCTCTCTGCTTCTAAGAGCCTGGCCGCGTCATGAAAGGGGGCGGGGCTCCGGCAGGAGGCGATTTAGCCATGCCCCTTTCATGACGCGTCCAGGCTCTTAGAAGCAGAGAGGGACGTGCATAATTACCAGGCAGCAGCAGACAGGCGGGGCATTTGCGGCTTCCACAGAAACACAGGACAAAGTAATATAAACTTTTCTCTTACTTTACAAAAGCGATTTTTTCTGCAAAAGGGATGGCTAGGAATGATAAGAGGGGGTGCAGGGACAGGTCTAAAGATAAGGGGGGGTCAGTTTCTGGGTTTAGGATCACTTGAAAGGCTGAAACCTGAGAGGCTGAAATTGCACGGCTTTACTGAAGGGAGGGGGGAAGAGGAGGCTGACAGGCATGAACACTGCAGGAGGACAAGCTAGGTAACACCCAGTCGGCCACATTTTTTAAAGTTTATAAAGCTATATCTTAGCTTCTACTAAACAGTTTTTTAGCAAAAACGATTGCCCCAAATGTGTGTGCTGGGTGTAGGGACATATATTAACCGTCCGGGGGGGTCATTTGGGGTGGTTGGTTCCCTTTAAGTGACTGCACACTCTGATGTTTCTCCCTCCAAGACCCTATTTATAGGGGGAACTGGCTCAAAGCGACCAGTGGAGCTCCCCCTAGAGGCTTGGGGTGAAACCAGGTGTTCTAAGGTGTTGTAGTGTTGTTAGGTGTTTTGTGAGTGATGCTTGCTGTTAGCTCCATTCATGCCCCAAGGAGTTCTGTGGTGCCCAACAAGGTGCTAGGGTGCCACATATACAGCTTGGAGTAGGACAACATGTATAAAAAGTATCATGTGATCAAAATACTCATTTGCCTAATAATTCTGCACACAGTGTAGTTTTGCCACTGGTAGCAAAATATTTGCTCACATAAAATTGGATCGAATTGATGCAATCCCGCAAGTTTTCAGCCTCTTGTAATCAAGAATGTAAATAAGCAGAGATCTTGACAACGGTAATGAACCAAGACACAAAGTATATTAGAAAGTTAAAGAAATCGTCCTATACAGTAAAAGTGTTCCCTGAGATTTGCTGATTTGCAGCTTTAAGTTTCTTCAACATCTTTTTACAATTTATTTCCGGAAAATCAGGTAAGAAGAACACAAAGGTAAGAGGAGTTCACAGAGCACGGACTGCTCGCGCAGGTTTACTTTACATCCTCGCTTCAGGTTGTTATTCTCAAATTCTTAGGAAATTCTTTTTCTACAAATTAATTCTGCCGTGAACCCGGTCTCATTTATTTCCCATAACTAGAAACACTGGTTCTACAGCACTGATCGGCTCCACCTGCCCTATATTCATATGAGTTCACTGCATCCCTCATGACTCCACGACTCTGAGCACCATTATATGGCCTTGGCCTTTAAATAGTTCATGTTCTTTCTCACAGAACCTGCAAGTCCATTCCCAACTGAAAAAGTCTAAACTGCTTTTGGTGCACATATTAGTACAGACTTCTATGTCCCAATTCTCATACTCTGTAGCTAGTTGTCCAATTTTTTTTCATAGGGCGATTGCTCTTCACTAGTATTCTGCCAGCACTACCGGAACAGGAACAGGAGTTTCTCACTTTGTAGAATGCATCTGGCTTGCCTGCCCTGAATTGAAAGCCCACCTCTCGGTTATGCCTGTTTTGCTATTTTACAAACAGGAGAGAAATACTAACCTGCCTCAATTTTATGTAAAGAGGCAAAACCCCTACTTCCTGTAATCCATTTTAGTGTTTCTCTGCTGATTGATGGATTATACCAGACAACAGGCAGCAAGTTAGCCAGAAGGGAGACATTTATTGAATTTTCAAAATAAGACTACATCATTTTATTGAGATTGCATAACCCTTTATTAAAGAAGAATGAGTTGTCTGAAAGCAAAGTGATCATTCAATCTATAATTTAAATGTTTATAATTCAGCTCACCTGTTCCTTTTGTGCTCCAGAGAATTCCCAATACATCCAGAAAAAAACTTTCCGGCACCAAAAGTTCTTAGTTCTTTATTAATTTACAGCATAAAAAAGCATGGAAAATCGAGGCTATAGTATAGTCTGATGAAGTACAAGCTATCTCGGGCACTGGTTTACATGTTTCAAGGCTAAAATGCCTCATTTTCTGTTGTAGCAGGTGCGCGTGTCTCTCCCCATTAAGCCTTGCTGTTGATAGAGCCAGTACCTCTGCCACCAGCTTTGTCAGAGGGTGACATTTTCAGCAAGTTATGTACAACGGCGCCTCTTGAAGGATTCTATTGTGCAACCCTTTTGTGCCTCCAAAAGGAAAGAAGAAATGTTCTCCCTGTAGCGTCGGTCGAGAAAGGTGACTAACCAGTATAGGTTGTTGGCGAAAATATGTATCACACAAGGGTCTTAAAACAGACACTTACACATGAACTGTGCCATGTTGGCCAACCTTCTAACAGGCAAATGTTCTGTGTCACCAAGATGAGGAACAATACCCATCCTCTCCTCACGCTGCCTCGCCTCCACCTCCTCCTCTCTAGACCATGCAAGTTGAGTCCACTCAGTAGCAATGGGAGTCCCCTTGGTAGCACAGAAAAACAAGTCCTCTCCCTCCTTATTTTCCTCATCACCACCCAATGTTGCCTCAGAATATTGGCTGGGCTGGGTAGTAAAACCCATTGGGAAATCTTGATCCATAGCCACATGTTGGTCATTCAAAGCTTACTTTTTGAGATTATGCAGTGTTTGTTTCAACAGACAGAGCAGCGAGATGGGTACGCTGATAATTGCCTGACAGCTCTCCACTCACAAGCTTGGTGCAGTACTCAAAGTTCTCATGAACTTCACAAATGTAATCCATCCACAACCAATTGGCAGTTGTTGTGTGGTGTGTGAGTCTCAATGTAATGGGGATGTTGAAGCTGGTACATTCAGCTACAGCCCTCTGCTGCTCACCAATCCTTGACACCATATGATATGTTCTATTCAACCGCCTGCGCAGATCGTAACTGAGTTGTTAATCTGTCAAATTAAAGCAATTTTGCAGCACTCAAAGACCAGCAAAGGCGGTAGAAGAATGGCGTAAAGGGGCAATAATACAGCACACCTTCTGATGTATGTATGGCCAGTCAGGGTATGTTTTTTATAGTTACTGAACAACTAGGTTAAATTTTTGAGTCATACATGGCACGTGTAGCAGCTTATTGACTTTTAAAGCTGCCACAAGCTTACTGCCATTATCGCATACACGACCAGGCCCATAGATGATGGCTCTACCAAATGTATAGAGGAGAGCCCTCACAAATGTATACAGGAGGGCCCTCCAAAATGTAAAGGAGGCCGTCCCAAATGAATAGAGGAGGGCTCTTCCCAAAGTATAAAAGAAGGCCCTCCCTAATGTATAAAGGAGGGTCCTCCCAAATGTACGGAGGGCCCTCTCAAATGAATAGAGGAGTGTCCTCCTAAACATATGTTCCAGGGCCACCTCTAAGCCCTCACCAAATTCAGGTTTGCAGGCCCTTCGAACAATTGATTTGAGGGCTGCTGAATGACATGGAGGAGGAGGAAGAGGAGGAGGGGCGCAGGCAGAAACTGACATACAAGTAGATGGAAACCATGATGAAGTTGGGCTGACTATTCTTGGCGTGGGTAGGAAGTGTGATCTCCCTGGCTGTCACTCTGTCCCACCCTCCACCAGGTTCCCCCAATTTATTGTCCCTGACTGTCCACTACAACATCTCCATGTGTCTGAAGAAGGCTAGTGCGGCGGTGGGTCTACAACTTAGGACTTTCGAGGAGGTATTAGAGGATAGAATTAATAAGAAATGCAAGGCTATAATGAGCAACAATACACACCCGCTCTCTGAACTGTTTTTTGTGAAGCAGAAGAGCACATTCAGCAAGCGTCTAATCCAACTAATGTGTAAAAAGGAAAGATACAGAAAATCGTTTGTTCCGACAGCTGTGGGGATGTTTAACAAATGTATAAGTGTAAAGCGTCCCAAGTAGTGATGGGCGAATCCTAAATTACTCGGAATCGCTTGACTCTAGCGAGTCCGAGCCCAGGACTCGCTACTCGTTGCGAGTCTAGCGAGTCCAATGTTAATGAATGGGGAAGCGAGTAATAGCGAGTAGTGTGAGATTTACAAATCGCAGATGTGTCTCAGAAGCTTCAGCCTGAAGCAATCCTAGTTTTGTCATTTATTTGCATTGCTCGTTTACTTTGTAAGTAATCGCTGACTCGCACAGATAAGAGTCCTGTCTCCTCTGTGCTGGCTGCCAGCTCCAGGGTCCTAGAGCCTGCCTGCTG
Source organism: Allobates femoralis (assembly GCA_033576535.1). Classification (NCBI taxonomy): domain Eukaryota; kingdom Metazoa; phylum Chordata; class Amphibia; order Anura; family Aromobatidae; genus Allobates; species Allobates femoralis. The sequence continues at coordinate 835,595,617 of JARQOC010000003.1, forward strand.
CCTGATGTAGCAGTGCTGAGATTGTTCTCAGTCTGCTCATTCCCTGTGTACAGACATGAATGTCTGTGCACAGAGATGATGTAGCAGAGCTGAGATTGTTCTCAGTCTGCTCATTCCCTGTGCATAGAGATCTATATCTATACACGGGGATGTAGCAGAGAGGACATCGCGTTTTGGACTGCGTCGGACGGAAGAGGATTTTTTTAATTAAAGATGGAGTCCCTAATGGCTTTTTTTTTTATTTCTAATAAAAAATTTTCTTTGTGTTGTGTTTTTTTTAAAACAATTTAATAGAAATTCATGGCGGTCATGTCTAATATTGGCGTGACCACCATAAATTTCGGGCTTAGGGCCAGCTGATAATACAAAGCTGGCCCTAACCTCTTTATTACCCAGCGTGCCACCGCTACCAGGGCCGCTGGAAGAGCGGGGTTCAGCGTCAGAGGATGGCGCTTCAATGAACGCGCCATCTTCTGGGGCGGCTGCGGGCTGCAATTTGCAGCGGGGGGTGCCCAGAAAGCTTGGGCATCCCTGCGCTGCGGATTCCAGCCCCCAGCTGCTTAGCTGTACCTGGCTAGACATAGAAATTGCGCGGAGCCCCACGCATTTTTTTTAAATTATTTCATGAAATTCTGAGATTCTGACTCTGACTCTGAGACTCTGACTCTGAAATTCATTAAATAATTTAAAAAAAATGCGTGGGGCTCCGCGCAATTTCTATGTCTAGCCAGGTACAGCTAAGCAGCTGAGGGCTGGAATCCGCAGCGCAGGGATGCCCAAGCTTTCTGGGCACCCCCCGCTGCAAATTGCAGCCCGCAGCCGCCCCAGAAGATGGCGTGTTCATTGAAGCGCCATCCTCTGGCGCTGAACCCCGCTCTTCCAGCGGCCCTGGTGGCGGTAGCACGCTGGGTAATAAAGGGGTTAATACCAGCTTTGTTATACAAGCTGGTATTAAGCCCGAGATTCTTAATGTCAGGCCACGTTTGACCCAGCCACTAAGAATCTCCAATAAAGGGTTAAAAAAACACAGAGAAAATTTTTTATTTGAAATAAAAAAAAAAGCCATTAGGGACTCCATCTTTAATTAAAAAAATCCTCTTCCGTCCGACGTAGTCCAAAACGCGATGTCCTCTCTGCTACATGCACAGGGAATGAGCAGACTGAGAATAATCTCAGCACTGCTACATCATCTCTGTGAGCAGGCAGGTTCTAGGACCCTGGAGCTGCACAGAGAAGACAGCTGGACTCGGCTCGCAAAGAAATAGCAGTTACTTTGCGAGTTTCCCTGCTATCACTGGTACAGTAGCCAGTGATGACTCGCACGAGTCCAATGCAAACAATGGCAATCCTAGTTTTGTCAGCGTTTCTGACAAAACTAGGATTGATATTGATTTGCATTGGACTCGTGCGAGTCATCACTGGGAAACTCGCCGAGTACCGAGTCCTGCGAGTCCCTTACTACTCGCCGAGTAACGAGTCCTAGCGAGTAGATTCGCCCATCCCTAGTCCCAAGACTATGTGAAGTTCTATTTATGGGGGGAGTAGGTGAGGTACATGTACCAGTCTACCCACATCTGCTGTCCATATAGACTTATTTTGTAAAGTGTGAAATGTTCTTGATCTTTGTTCTGCTGCTGTAATACTGCAATTTCCTCCGGGATCAATAAAGTTTATCTTATCTTATCTTATCTTATCTTACTACATGGACCATCACGGTTACGACGTTGCTGACAGCACGGTTGATATTGTTTAACACATGCTTCTGTAAAGCGGGGTCGGAACACCGGGGACAATAGTGGTGCCACTGACTAGGAAACCAGTATCCTGGGGCAGCCACAGCCAAGAGATTACGGAAAGACTCGTTCACACAAACCTAAAGGGAAACATCTGCACCGCAAGCAATTTGGCAATGTGAACGTTTAATGTTTTTGTCTGTGGGGGAGTGAGTGTGTATTTATACTTCCTTTCCAAGATCTGGGACAATAGCACGCTTCACTGGGATAAAAAAAAGTAGACATGGTTCATGTTGGTTGCTGTGTCTGCGCAACCGCAGTTTGTGGGCAGGAGGTGGGAGCACCTGCTTCATGGACAGCAGATTGTTAAGGGCCCTTCCAAAAGTACAGACTAGTGAACTCCCAAATGTCTAAAGGAAGGCCCTTCTCAAAGTAGAGAGGAGGGCCCTCAAAAATCTATAAAGGAGGGCCCTCCCTAATGTGCAGATGAGATGACCTTCAGTGACAGCAACCATGGCTTTGCTTATGCTGTGTTATTCTTAAGGCAGTGGTTTCACCCCCAAACGTGTAGAGGAGGGCCCTCCCAAATGAATAGAGGAGAGCCCTTCCTAAAGTATAGAGGAGGGCCCGGACAAATGTATAAAGGAGGGCCCTCCCTAATGTACAGATGAGATGACCCTCAGTGCCAGCAACCATGGCTTTGCTTATGCTGTGTTATTCTTAAGGCAGTGGTTTCAGCACCAAATGTATGGAGGAGGGCCCTCCAAAAAGTATAGAAGAGGGCCCTCTAAAATGTCTAAGTAAGAGTGGTCCCTCCAAAATATACGTTACAGGGCCATCTCTGGGCCCTCAGCAAACTCTGGTTTCCTGCCTACTACAGACTCTCTGAACATTTGAAATTAGGGCCGCAAAATATCATGGAGGTGGAGGAGGAGGAGGGTGAAGCCCAACGCTACAATGGGCATATTGTAAACTGCTCTGGAATATGTATTCCACTATCACAGCGCCAATGTTGGCGGGACAGCCCAAATGTCTAAGTAAGGGTGGTCCCTCCAAAACATGTTACAGGACCACATGAGGCCTCTGAGGTCAAAAATCAATATACCTACTGGTACGCTCGAGCTGGCCTTGTGAAGTGCTAGGGAATAACTAACTAATAATAATGTATGACAGAGGGACCTACAAAATGTATAAGTCAGGGCCCTCCCCCAATTTTAAAAGACAAAAAAAAGCTACAACAATATGTGTGAACAAATGCTAAAAGCGATATTTCTTTGTTTCTCTGGTTTATTTAGCCTTGTATACAAGTGATCATGCAGGAAAAACTGTTTGTGAACCTTTTTGGCCTTGTAAATGCGATTTAGGTTAGGTTTGGTAGTTGTTCTTGTGTATCTGTAACAGTGGTGCTATTCCCATAAACCATATGTGAGTCAGACATGCATGTAGGCATATTCTCCAGGCCCTCCCCATTCTGTTTCATTACTTTCCCACCCATTTCAGCCTTTTCCTCAAGCCACAGACCCCGCAGAAAATTACTCTCATTTCCCATTGACTTACATTGTACTCGCTATTCGGAATGAATACGCGATTATTATAAAGTACTCGTAACGAGTATAGCCATTACGAATATTACGGTACTCGCTTATCACTAATTGTAACGCATCCGCATGACAGCCAAAGAATCAGCATCCGCATACGCATGTAAAAATGCATGCAAATGCATGTAAGCACAACGTTCTTAATACTGATCCACCGATGGATCAGTATAAACACGCTACGCTCACATACGTTTTTGACATGCGTATGTATTTTTTGTGCGCCTCCGTACAGGAATTTCTACCATTTCTGGAATAATCGAAGACACCTGCCGTAGTTTATGGGACATTTAACGTGACAAATTCATCCCCCATCCCACAACAGAACACTGGCTGGAAATATCTGAAAAATCAACTGTAAGGCTACGTTCACACATTTGCGTATTTTGCTGCGCTTTTTTGCACGCGCTTTATTGCCGCGTTTTTCGGCCGCGCAAAAAAGCGCAGCAAAATACGCAGGGCCTTTCACACACTGCGCTTTCTTTCCCCCAGAAAGTGCAGTGATGTCACAGAGGGGAGGAAGAATCCTGCTTCCTCCTCCCCTCTGTGACATGTGTGACCGCCCCATTAGACTTCACAGTGTATTAATAAACACTGTGAAATCTAAATTAAACAAAAGCAAGTTAATGAAAAATAAAAAAGAATCAATACTTCACCTCTCCGACGCCTTCTCCCGATGTGCGATCTCCGATTCCAAGTCAGATCTCTTCTGACAGGACCTGTGATGACGTCAGAGGGGAGCGTTCCCGGGGCGGTCCCATCGCTGATTGGTTGCTCGCGGTCACATGACCGCGAGTGCCCGGAACGCCCCCCCTCTGACGTCACCACAGGTCTTGTCAGAAGAGATCTGACTTGGAACCGGGGATCGCACAGCGGCAGAAGGCGTCGGAAGGTAAGTATTCATTCTTTTTTATTTTTCACACACTTGCTTTTGTTTAATTTAGATTTCACAGTGTGTATTAATACACTGTGAAGTCTAATGGGCGGCCACAGCTGTCACAGAGGGGAGGAGGAAGCAGGATTCTTCCTCCCCTCTGGGAGAATACGCAGAAGTAGCTGCGTAAACAATTGACATATCAATTGTTTACGGAGCTGCGCTTTCTCCAGGAAAACGCACTGCGTATTTTTACGCAATGTCTGCACTGCAAAGTGAATTTCCCATTCACTTTGCAGGCAGACAAAAGGCACATTGCGTATTTTGAAAAGCGCGCGTAAAAAAACGCGGCAAAATACGCAATGTGTGAACGCAGCCTTACAGGTTTTTTTTTATGGCGCCACCTGGTGTTCATATATATAGCAATGTGCACGTTCATCCAATGAACAGGATGGCGGCGGAGTGTAGTGGTAGAGTGAGGGTACCTTTACACGCCGCTACATTTCTAGGGTGGCTACAGGTAACTTACTGGTTGCAGTGAAATCATGGAGACAAGGTTCTATCTTGTTGCTGTGTACAAATGGAATAATCTCTCCATGATTTCACTGCAACCAGTAAGTTACCTCTAGCCACCCTAGAAATGTAGCCGTGTGTAAAGGTACCCTTAGAGAGGAAAACTGAATTGGCAACGTAGGAGAAGGGAGCAAAAAACAACAAGCTCTGCAACCTAGGAGAGGGGGCCTGCACAGGCCCGTGCAGCTCCCTGGCCATCACCCCGGTTGAGCACCATTACTCCGGTGCCTTAACAACCGATCTACGGCCATCTACATGCGGGTCCAAAAACATTCCATGCCCATCTACAACCGGTCTACTGGTACCGAAACTAGTAGTTGTTCAGCACTGCTATGCGAACTAGGAGTGGAGGGACCGCTTTACAGGAGCACCCCACCACCGCCGCAAACACACAGTCGTCTAGCCAGCAGAGTACCCACCAAAAGGACCCAAGGCTCCCCACAAATTCGGCTGATCCCCCGGTATGGCAATTGAAGCAGCCTCCTTGTACCCGATCTGGCATTCCTGGGCGACAACGGCAACACAGCTTAGTTAGAATGGAGGAACACCGCGGAGCTCTGAGAAACACTGGTCATTGCTGAGTCCACCCGGTCCGTTACCCATCACTGTATGCCATGTATCACCTGCTGGTTACAGTAAAGTACCCGTTACAGAGACTTTCAGTGTCCGTGCCTTCTTATGAACTGTCTATCTCCGCACACTAAGGTAACCGCAGCTGCCTCAGAACATCTTGTGCAGCTCCAGGCTCCGGGGATCATAGCTCAGCCTGTGGGGAGCGTTCCATCTTGCTGCATTCCATCCCCCGGAGGCCCCGCAGCCCCGGTACAGTTACCGGAACACTCATAGGTGGCGTCATGAAACAATTTAACCCCTAAACTGTTCAGACAACGACGTCTTTATTGATCTGGACCACCGGGCCCCACTACCGGCAGGCGCGGTCTATCCGTGACAAGGAGGAAGAAGCAAACGCCTGTTCCCTCGGAGTCCCGGCCACGGTGAGTCAGTTCTGTTGGGGACGGTCGCGCTGACTCTAGCTGGAGATAGGTGCGGGTATGGGACGGTGGTTCTACAGGGGCTCCAGTCTGGGTCCCTGCGTAATGGGTCTGGACGGATGGCGGGACGGGTGGTAAGGAGGCACGTTATTCCACGACTGCTTGTACTGCTACCGCTGCCTCTCACGCTTCTCGGCCTTCTCTCATTGTTGCTAGTTCACAGGCCCTTTCCGCGCTCCACCGTCGGCACACCCATGCCAGGGCTTCCTCCATGTCCTGGCGGAGCCATCCAAAAGCGTCCCTCCAGTAGTCTGCTTCCCCCTCTAGTGTTAAGAGGGACGCCGCTGCAGGGTCTCCTTGTTCGGCTCAGCCTGTTCTTCGACCTTGCGCACGATGTCTCTCCAACGGGGTGCCGCCATGCTGCCTGGTATGAAGGATCCTTGCTCGTTCTGTCCTTCTCTTCCAGTTTGTCTCTTTATCAGCAGCCTTTCCCAGAGCACTTCCTGTGGGCCGCCCCCCTGAGAGATGGCAATTGCGGCGGCCACAATTATTGGCGCCTCCGTCTTGGCCCTACATTCTTCTAGGGGCTGAGGCACACCACCGGGCCTACACATGGTGTTTAGTACATTGCTACGGCACCATCTTGGGTCCTCCTGCAGTGATGGCGGGAACCCATTTTTGGCGCCAAGCAAAGGCGGGAAAAGTTTGTTTTAAAAGTCCAAGGTGCAATGTACCCGGTAATACCGGGCACGAAGTCCTGTTCATGAGCGCCAGCTATATGTCGAGCCCCAGGCCCTGGGGTAATCGGGTATCAGGCTCGGTGGGTGTTTCACGGGGATCTCATGGGTGGCAGCGCCTGAGCCCGTGGCCTGGGTGACACTTCAATAAGGGGTTATGTACAGGGGATAAGAGTTTGTTGTTGTCACGTGACGCCACCTGTAGTACCTGGTGATGGGTCACCAGCGCCGCCACGGTCCTCCGGAGGGCAATGGTATTGCGGCAAGAGTAGTAAAGCTCCCTACAGGTGGAGCTGGTCCTCCGGGGCTGCATTCCTGTAAGCAAACAGGTTGAATTCTGCAGCATCCAAGACACGGAGGCAAAGTCACTCTCCCGGGTACTCTACTGTAAACAGTACTCAGCATAAAAGTCCACAGTTCAGCAAAAGTTTTTAGAGAAACAGGTAGCTCTACGGGTGGCTGCAAGTGGGTGCCAGGTGGTATGGTGGTACCCGTGGTATACCTTAGTTGACGAACCCGTGTCCTTTCTTCCCCGCCTAGGATGAGTCTATACCCAATGGCTCCTTGTAGGTAGATTTGGGGCTCCCCTCCCTCGTGGTGAAGAAGCAAGCAGACCACTCTGTCTGGCAGGGTGCCGCAGCCGGTGAACAGACCGCAGCAGCCACTTGACGACTTCAGAGGTAGACTCTGGCCGTTTCCTCGGGTCCTGCGTTCCCATGGTGGACTGGGGAATTCCCTGGAGTATGGTCGCTCCACGCTGGGGTTCCCCCTTTCTCTCTAGGGCCCAGACTCCCGCGTCAGGCACCCTCTCTCAGGACCCCCTCAGGATCCTCTTTCATCTTCCCTTCGGATCAGCGTAGAGCCGTCCGGTTAAACCTTCTGCCTCGTTCCACACTCCTCCTCGACTCCTCTCCAACTCCCTTCTCCGACTCTCTATTCCATTCTAACTCTCTACTCCCCCTTGAGGTGAATATATCTCCCTCCCAGGAGTAACCTCCCACTCCTATTCTAATATGGGAGTGCAGGAATGGGTCCCACCCACCAGCCTAGGATCCATATGCAGCTGTGGAAAATTACACCACTTTTACGGGTGCAATACCCCACTGTGATGCCTGACCATGTGGGGCGCCACACAGGCTCTGTATATATAATCATCTGGGAAGGTTTACACCACAAGCTGTATACAAATTAGCATAGATGTCACTCTCTACAAATGCTACATTATAGCTCAGTTTTACTAGAAGATGAAGATTAAGGCCACTGTCACACAATCAGTATTTGGTCAGTATTTCACATCAGTATTTGTAGCCAAAAACAATCAGAAGAACAATCAGAAGAAAAGTATAATAAAACCACGTCACCACTTCTGTATTTATCACCCACTCCTGGTTTTGGCTTACAAATACCGATGTGAAATACTGACCAAATACTGATTGTGTGTCCATGGCCTAACAGCACATACACTTAGGATACCTTCTATTTATCTCCAGCGATCTGCAAATTATAACAGGCTAAGCCACTGCTTACCACAGAGAAGAGCCAACAGTGTGAGCCAGGACCTGCCGTGATGTCATCGTCATGTGATAAGTCATGTGACCGAGTCCCTCTGCTTCACCGACTGCAGCGGTAATTGACAGCAGAGGGGACCCATCCAAGAGGTGAGGGAGTGGAGCCTGGGGATGAAGTGGGGCTGGGCATTAGGTAAATGAAAAGCATTAAGTAATTACTTGGACGGCCGGGCCCCTCTCCATCCCCGGGCCCCTCACAGGAGTCAGAGCAGTCATGCCCTGACGGCAGCCTTGGATGACATTCTCTTCTTTGCACACTCGCTCTCGCACATTAAGATTGGAAGGAAACATCCGTGATCAACAATTTTCATGTTTTGTCACACATTCTTGGTGGATTTTGGTCTGAATGGTAACTGGTCCATTCACACACATGAATATACTCTGATTTAAACCATCCATTCTACAGTAGATCGGCAGGATATTTAGGGTCATTGTCATGCTGGAAAGTGAACCTAGGGTTGCCCTGTATTTAACTCCATCTATCTTTCCATCATCACTGACCAGTTTCCCTGCCCCTGCTGAAGAAAAGTCTCCCCACAGCAGGATGCTGCCACCACCATGTGTGACGACGATGATGGTGTTTTCAGGGTTATGTGCAAGGATGTTTTCCGTCACACAGTGTTTTGCATTTACCCCAAAAAGTGATCATCTGACCAGAGCACCTTGTTCCACTACATGATATGTGGAAGAAGGTGCTCTGCTCAGTAAAAAGGAAACAGACGGCTTAATTCTAGTAGCCCAAAAGCAAGCTAGTCGCACAAATGCAATTAAAGCCAGAATTGAAAAATCAGCTACAGACCCTAACTGTCGACTGTGCAAGGAAGCAGATGAAAGAATGGGTCATATACTGAGCTGCTGCAGGAAGACTGCGCAGACAGACTACAAGCAAAGGCAGAATACAGCCACTCAGATGATTCACTGGAACTTGTGCCACAATTACCATCTTCCTGTCACAAATAACTGGTGGGATCATAAACCTGAAAAGGTTATTGAAAATGAACATGCAAAACTACTATGGGACTTTCGAATTCAGACTGATAAAGTCTTGGAACACAATACTCTGGACCTTACCATTATAACAAAAAAGGAAGTGTGGATCGTCCATGTGGCAATACCAGGCGACAGCAGGATTGTGGAGAAGCAACTGGAAAAACTTACACGACATGAGGACTTAAAAATCGAACTGCAAAGACTTTGGCACAAGCCAGTGAGGGTGGTCCCAGTGGTAATCAGCACACTGCGTGCTGTGCCTAAGACCCTTGGCCTGCACTTGAAAACAATTGGAGTTGACAAAATAACAATTTGTTAGAAGCAAAAGGCCACCCTACTGGGCTCTGCACAAGGCTAGGGATACTCGGATCCTGGGCGTTGGATATTGGGGATGTCACAGGCGGCCGCTGCCAGGGACCGTGCCCTGGGGGTCACTTTAAAACGGGGATTATGTACAGAGATTTGATTGATGAAGTTGTGACGTCACCTACGGAGTCTGGTGAAGGCACCAGCGCTGCTGCAGACCTCCAGGGTTGATGGATGGGCAGCCTGATGGTGAAAAATTTACAGTCTCTGTGCTGGACAGGACCAGGGCTGTAAGAACTGACGCACACACTGGGAGTCATTTTCCGTACCTTTACTGATGACAAACCGGCACTGTCCAGGGTACACTCCAGGTGGTCGGGAGGCACTTCAGGATTTCCACCGCGAGTGTCCCTTCTCTTTCTTGTGGTGAAGCCCCGACCTGTATAGGACCTGGCCTGGCCTCCTGTGCTTTTCTCTCTTGCTCTGCAGCTCTGATCTCGTGTAAGAACTTTCTCCGGATTGCTGCTACCTCTGGGGATTTTCTGCGGCTCCTGGCTCTTTGATTAGTTATGGCTACAGGTGACAGGGGAAACAGAAGTCTGCTTGGTCGGACTGGTGTTCTTCTGCTGGGCTAAGTGCTCCTTAGCAGACTCGGACTCCGGTGTCCGGGCTGCTTTTTTGGGGTGAACCGCTATGGCTCCTCTGCCCCCGTTCTACTTCTTCCTCTCTAGACTTGCCTTCGACCCTCACTCTCGGGTACCTGACTCTGGCTAGGCTGTCCTCTGGCTCGGTCCTAGCACAGCTCCATCACCAGGTTGTTTTCCTAAGTACTGCTCCGTAATTAACTGCCTAACTCCACCCCCAGCACCGGTATTTATAGGGGATCTTGCTTAAAGGCAGCAAGTGGAGCTCCCCCTACAGGCCTGGGATGGAAGGTGTTGAGTGTGTAGGTTACTTGTTGTGGAAATCCCTCCATGCACTAGGTGGTACTGTGGCTACCTGTTAGGGCAGGGTGCCACATACGCAGTGGCGTAACTTCAGATCCAGGGGCCCCGATGCGAAAGCTCCAACGGGGCCCCCAATTATTGCAAATCTTTAATAGCATTAGTCTTTTCTATAGGACAGGGGGACTTTTGGGGCCCCCCTAGGCTGCAGGGCCCGGGTGCGATCGCAACCCCTGCACCTATTGTAGTTACGCCCCTGCACATACGCATCATTCGCCGAGGTATCACGCAGTCCTAGACGCTTGGGGAGTGTCAGACTAGTGACTTAATACAAAATCCAGCATAATGATCTTATTTGCTGTGTGTAACTGTTGTATATGTATAATATTATTATTATTATTATTATTATTATTATTATTAATAATAATAATAATTATTATTATTATTATTATTATTATTATAAAACAAAAATCTGTACTCACCAAAATATTTATTAAATTATGTAAAAAAAAATTACTGTTTTTCTCTGAACCTTTCCATTGTCATGTAAGTAATATAATAATAATAATAATAATAATAACAGCAATTATAATGATAATAATCATAATTATAATATTAGAAGAAAAAACATAGTTTGTACTGCCAAAAATATTTGTAAAATTATGTAACAAAAAAAAGCTGTTTTTCTCTAAACCTTTCCATTGTTATGCAAATAAAACAATAATGATAATAAATAATGGAGACAAATAAGCAGCCCAGTAAGTGACACAAGGCTGGAATCAGGGTCTCTGCCCCTACATCATGCTGTTCTCAGATGGGGGAGCAAAAGCCTGTAAACAAATTACCTTTCAATGGAACTTATTGCTCAAAAATTACATTAAAACTCAGAAAGCAACTTAAATTGAAAAATTAACATCTATGGCTCAAGAACAGTGAATAAAAAAGAATAAAAGAAGATGGGTGCCTACAGGGTTAATATTCTGCTCTATATTTTCTTTTACTGTTATTTTCTTGATCCTTATAAGATTACATGGACACGTGTCCCGGTCATAAACCTGCATGATTCTCAGAAATGGTGGAACACAGCTGTCAATCAAATGATAGTGATCTGTGAATGTGGGTAATAGGAGAAGAAGCAGTGTCTCCTCCAGGCCCTGCAGCCGGGGGGCGCTCACAGGCAGTAGACACCATTATAATAGATGGCACATCGTGGGTGCATTGGGGTTCAGTAGATATCACATTAAACCCTTGGACATGCAATAGTTGTCAATTTAAATGTATCATTTTACATCGTGGACAAGGGGCATCTGTGTCCTAGTATATACAGAGAAGTGCAGTGGATCTATGGTAATTACAGGTAAATCATATGTCAGGTATATAATAATGTATATACACAGTGACTGCACCAGCAGAATAGTGAGTGCAGCTCTGGAGTATAATACAGGAGGTAACTCAGGATCAGTAATGTAATGTATGTACACAGTGACTGCACCAGCAGAACAGTGAGTGCAGCTCTGGAGTATAATACAGGAGGTAACTGACGATCAGTAATGTAATGTATGTACACAGTGACTGCACCAGCAGAATAGTGAGTGCAGCTCTGGAGTATAATACAGGAGGTAACTCAGGATCAGTAATGTAATGTATGTACACAGTGACTGCACCAGCAGAATAGTGAGTGCAGCTCTGGAGTATAATACAGGAGGTAACTCAGGATCAGTAATGTAATGTATGTACACAGTGACTCCACCAGCAGAATAGTGAGTGCAGCTCTGGAGTATAATACAGGAGGTAACTCAGGATCAGTAATGTAGTGTATGTACACAGTGACTGAACCAGCAGAATAGTGAGTGCAGCTCTGGAGTATAATACAGGAGGTAACTGACGATCAGTAATGTAATGTATGTACACAGTGACTTCACCAGCAGAATAGTGAGTGCAGCTCTGGAGTATAATACAGGAGGTAACTCAGGATCAGTAATGTAATGTATGTACACAGTGACTGCACCAGCAGAATAGTGAGTGCAGCTCTGGAGTATAATACAGGAGGTAACTCAGGATCAGTAATGTAATGTATGTACACAGTGACTGCACCAGCAGAATAGAGAGTGCAGCTCTGGAGTATAATACAGGATGTAACTCAGGATCAGTAATTAATGTATGTACACAGTGACTGCACCAGCAGAATAGTGAGTGCAGCTCTGGAGTATAATATAGTAGGTAACTCAGGATCAGTAATGTAATGTATGTACACAGTGACTGTACCAGCATAAGCAGAATAGTGAGTGCAGCTCTGAAGTGTAATACAGGAGGTAACTCTGGATCAGTACAGGATCAGTAATGTAATGTATCTACATAGTGACTCCACCAGCAGAATAGTGAGTGCAGCTCTGGAGTATAATACAGGAGGTAACTCAGGATCAGTAATGTAATATATGTACACAGTGACTGCACCAGCAGAATAGTGAGTGCAGCTCTGGAGTATAATACAGGAGGTAACTCAGGATCAGTAATGCAATGTATGTACACAGTGACTGCACCAGCAGAATAGTGAGTGCAGCTCTGGAGTATAATACAGGAGGTAACTCAGGATCAGTAATGTAATGTATGTACACAGTGAATGTACCAGCAGAATAGTGAGTGCAGCTCTGGAGTATAATACAGCATGTAACTAAGGATCAATACAGGATCAGTAATGTAATGTATGTACACAGTGACTGCACCAGCAGAATAGTGAGTGCAGCTCTGGAGTATAATACAGGAGGTAACTCAGGATCAGTACAGGATCAGTAATGTAATGTATGTACACAGTGAATGTACCAGCAGAATAGTGAGTGCAGCTCTGGAGTATAATACATCATGTAACTAAGGATCAGTACAGGATCAGTAATGTAATGTATGCACACAGTGACTGCACCAGCAGAAAAGTGAGTGCAGCTCTGGAATATAATACAGGAGGTAACTCAGGATCAGTACAGGATCAGTAATGTAATGTATGTACACAGTGACTGCACCAGCAGAATAGAGAGTGCAGCTCTGGAGTATAATACAGGATGTAACTCAGGATCAGTAATGTAATGTATGTACACAGTGACTGCACCAGCAGAATAGTGAGTGCAGCTCTGGAGTATAATACAGGAGGTAACTCAGGATCAGTACAGGATCAGTAATGTAATGTATGTACACAGTGACTGCACCAGCAGAATAGAGAGTGCAGCTCTGGAGTATAATACAGGAGGTAACTCAGGATCAGTAATGTAATGTATGTACATAGTGACTCCACCAGCAGAATACTGAGGGCAGCTCTGGAGTATAATACAGGAGGTAACTCAGGATCAGTAATGTAATGTATGTATGTACACAGTGACTGCACCAGCAGAATAGTGAGTGCAGCTCTGGAGTATAATATAGTAGGTAACTCAGGATCAGTAATGTAATGTATGTACACAGTGACTGCACCAGCATAAGCAGAATAGTGAGTGCAACTCTGAAGTGTAATACAGGAGGTAACTCAGGATCAGTAATGTAATGTATGTACACAGTGAATGTACCAGCAGAATAGTGAGTGCAGCTCTGGAGTATAATACAGCATGTAACTAAGGATCAGTACAGGATCAGTTATGTAATGTATGGACACAGTAACTGCACCAGCAAAATAGTGAGTGCAGCTCTGGAGTATAATACAGGAGGTAACTCAGGATCAGTAATGTAATGTATGTACACAGTGACTGCACCAGCAGAATAGTGAGTGCAGCTCTGGAGTATAATACAGGAGGTAACTCAGGATCAGTACAGGATCAGTAATGTAATGCATGTATACAGTGACTGCACCAGCAGAATAGTGAGTGCAGCTCTGGAGTATAATACAGGAGGTAACTCAGGATCAGTAATGTAATGTATGTACACAGTGACTGCACCAGCAGAATAGTGAGTGCAGCTCTGGAGTATAATACAGGATGTAACTCAGGATCAGTAATGTAATGTATGTACATAGTGACTGCACCAGCAGAATAGTGAGTGCAGCTCTGGAGTATAATACAGGAGGTAACTCGGGATCAGTAATGTAATGTATGTACACAGTGACTGCACCAGCAGAATAGTGAGTGCAGCTCTGGAGTATAATACAGGAGGTAACTCAGGATCATTAATGTAATGTATGTACACAGTGACTGCACCAGCAGAATAGTGAGTGCAGCTCTGGAGTATAATACAGGAGGTAACTCAGATCATACAGGATCAGTAATGTAATGTATGTACACAGTGATCCACCAGCAGAATAGTGAGTGCAGCTCTGGGGTATAATACAGGAGGAACTCAGGATCAGTAATGTAATGTATGTACACAGTGATTTGCACCAGCAGAATAGTGAGTGCAGCTCTGGAGTATAATACAGGAGGTAACTCAGGATCAGTAATGTAATGTATGTACACAGTGACTGCACCAGCAGAATAGTGAGTCAGCTCTGGAGTATAATACAGGAGGTAACTCAGGATCAGTAATGTAATGTATGTACACAGTGACTGCACCAGCAGAATAGTGAGTGCAGCTCTGGAGTATAATACAGGAGGTAACTCAGGATCAGTAATGTAATGTATGTACACACTGACTCAACCAGTAGAATAGTGAGTACAGCTCTGGAGTATAATACATGAGGTAACTCAGGATCAGTAATGTAATGTATGTACACAGTGACTCACCAGCAGAATAGTGAGTCAGCTCTGGAGTATAATACAGGAGGTAACTCGATCAGTACAGGATCATAATGTAATGTATGTACACAGTGACTCCACCAGCAGAATAGTGAGTGCAGCTCTGGAGTATAATACAGGAGGTAACTCAGGATTAGTACAGGATGAGAAATGGAATGGATTTATATGACATAGGCCTTGTTCACACATACCATCATTTTTTGCATTCTCTGCATTTTTTAGCTGTTAATAAAAAAAGCACAGGCGTTAACGCATGGTGCACTTAAGTGTAGCTGTGTTTTTTAACAACACTTGCGTTTTTCTCCCCATTCCAAAAAACACTGCATACAGCGTTTTTTGAGTGCTGTAAAAAAACGCATGCATTTTTTTTAACATGGGGCCCTATGGAAACGCATGCGTTAACGTATGGCACATATAGGCACCTGCGTTAACACATATCGTTTTTCATGAAAAAATGACTAAAACTTGCCAAAAACGTTCAGGACATCAGGGGACTCTATTGGCACCCTTAGAAAAACGGATCTGTTTTTCTAAGGGTTTAAAAAACGGATTGGTATGTGTGAACAAGGCCTTATGTAGTTTCATTGACTGTGAAATTGTGTTTGGGGGTAAATACTTTAGTATTTTTTTCTTGTACATTTCGGTAGTGATTACAGCGTAGATATCATTTGTTTCCTCAGTTGTTACATACCGTAATTGAACAGGAAATATTACACATTATTATTTCTTTGCCTGTTGTAACGTCTCTTCCTCTATGAAGCTGTAAAGTAAAAGCAGCGGTCATAAACTATAATCATGGAGTCAGACGTAGGTGGAAGACAAGTGATGATGTCTTACATCATAAGGAAATAGGAAGAGTAAAAATAAGAGGGATTCCCCAGGAACAGATAATCAGTGAGGAGGAGATGTACAATCTGTTCTGTATCCACAGTATAGTGGAGTCCATGAGATAAATGTAGAAATTCCCTAAAGCAAAATTCTGCAATAAAACAGGGACAAAGGGAAAACCCATAAAATGTCCAGTATCTCCTGTGTAATTGTAGCCTCTTCCCCGAATGTCGCAATCCGGGACATCACAGACAGGAGGATAAGGGAATCCTTCCAGGAATCAGGCACAGGAACACAAGTGGACCCCTAACCCAAATAACAGTACCCGAGTGCCCCTATAATGTAATTACAATGCAGAAGGACTGGAAACAACAAAGGGCAAATAGGGTCTCAACTGTGCGGAAAACAGGTGGTTTGTCCTGATGAAGAAACCGGTGGGCATCGAAACGTATTGACTTCTAATACACCGCATGCCTTCCATTCTGACACATTAAACATCTCTGGATTACTTCTGTTGTCTCGTAGTCTTTGGTCCCCTACAATGTAATTATGCCTGTTATGTGCCCAATTTAAAGGGAATCTGTCAGCAGGTTTTTGCTAACTTATCTGACAGCAACATAATGTAGGCAATGAAACCTTAAATCCAGCATATATCACATAGATTACTGGCTAAAGCCATTCTCACACAAATAAAAGTTTTAGTTTTACAAATACAGTAGAGCTGAGAGAGCAGCCCCTACCACACACCAGGCTCTGTATGTACAATGTCTATAGACAGAGCTGCCCCCCCACCCGCCCCACTACCAGGCTCTGTATGTACAATGTCTATAGACAGAGTTGCCACACCAGGCTCTGTATAGACAATGTCTATAGACAGAGCTGCCCCCTCCCACACCAGGCTCTGTATGTACAATGTCTATAGACAGAGAGTTTCCCGCCACACCAGGCTCTTATATACAATGTCTATAGACATGAGCATGCCCCGCTCACACAGCTAGTCATGTATAATACAATGTTTATTGATAGTGAGATGCGCCCCGCTCACACGAGGTTCTGTGTATACAAATGTCTAAGACAGAGCAGCGTTCTCACACTGGGGGGCCGACGACCCAAGAAGTAGGGATGGGAGACATGGGGCATTAGGGAGTCAGGGGAGCCTATTTGGCCCTGATACTGGGGTCCCTGACTCGTCCTGATCTCGGAGGCACCTCTAAAGTTAGGAGTCCGAGACACCAGCTAAGTCCCTAACTCCTGAGAAGCTCTAGGCAAAGCCCCTACTTCCACCCACGGACCACAGAACCCAACAACTTCCAATGGAGAGGAAAGCAGCAGCTCTGGATCAGCATCCACTCACACAGGTCACAGTCCAGAAGTGAATTGAATCAGCGACATCAGGTGGGTGTGAGCTGATGAGCTGACCATTTATGGCCAGGGGTGGGGAGCAACCAGCCCAGGCACGTCCCTCAGCTCACCTAAGCATGAGTCATATACATCACACACACCTGCACTCTCAGCTCCCACTCATTAGCTTCCTCTCTCCACACTTGAAGCAGGAAAAAAAAAGGCTTCTTTTAAACCACAGCAGCTGCACTTCCAAACAGCAAGGCAGTCAATACGTAACAGCGGCCCCGGCCCACACCAGGCTCTGTATGTACAATGTCTAAGAGAGCTGCCCCCTACCATGCCAGGCTCTGTATATACAATGTATATATACAGTGAGCTGCCCCCGCCCCACCACCCAGCTCCCGTATGTTACAATGTCTATAGACAGAGTGCCTCCGCCCTCACCAGGCTCTCAATAGCGATTGTGCATTTATGGTGAGTTGTCAATCACAGCAGGGGGCGTGCGGGCACCCATGCATGTGACAACGTAGTCCTGTACTGGTAATCACAAGGTAATAAAGCCTTTAGTTTAAGTAAATAATAGCACAGACACTGATAAGAGAAGCACAGTTGCTTTTTGTTTTTTAACCATTGCAGTATGCTGTCTTCAGCTTACATAGCAAAAACCTGCTGACGGATTGCCTTTAACATATTGTCCCAAATGTCTGTGAAAAGCAATAATGTCCACTGATATCCCACTACACACAGAATGTTATGACTCCCACAGCCATCCCCCAAATAGTAAGATGCCTACATAGCAGGGGTGTAACAACAATAGGTGCAGGGGTTGAAATCGGACCTGGGCCCTGGAGCCTAGGGAGGCCCCAAAAGTCCTTTGGCCTATAGAAAAAGAATAATGCTATTGGAGATCTGCAATAATGCTATTGGAGCTTTCGCATCAGGGCCCATGAGCTTCAAGTTACACCACTGCTATATAGCTTTATAAAATATGAAGCCCCTACAGTCCCTGACTAGTTCTGGCTTATAAAATAACACAATAACACTAAAGGCTGCATTCATAGTCACTTTTCTTTTTTTATCTTGTGGTATCACAGTTCATAGAGTTCAACCACGAGGAAAACGTCGCATCTTGTAAAAACATAGCAAAAATTGCTCAAAAAGTTTACCATAACTGTTCCACCCCCATCTCATACTCAATATTGCTGTTCTGTTCCACCTCTCTAGTCTTGAGATCTGCAGTATTCTATATCATGTTGTGTATATAATAAATATATATATATATATATTAAGCTGAGTGTTTATATGTATACATGTGTGGCAAGCCATGCCCACTCCACATAGCCGCATCCACTTAAAAACACTGCCCACTCCACATAACCACACCCACTTTATGCAGCCACACCCACTATGTATAGCCACACCCATTTTATATACAACCACACCCACTACACATAGCCACTCCCACTTCAGACAGGCACACCCATTTCACATAGCCATGCCCACTTCACATAGCCGTGCCCCACTTCACATAGCCATGCCCACTTCACATAGCCATGCCCACTTCACATAGCTATGCCCCACTTCACATAGCCATGCCCAACTTCACATAGCATGCCCCACTTCACATAGCCATGCCCACTTCACATAGCCATGCCCACTTCACATAGCCATGCCCCACTTCACATAGCCATGCCCCACTTCACATAGCCATGCCCACTTCACATAGCCATGCCCCACTTCACATAGCCATGCCCAACTTCACATAGCATTTCCCACTTCACATAGCCATGCCCACTTCACATAGCCATGCCCCACTTCACAGAGCCATGCCCACTTCACATAGCCATGCCCCACTTCACATAGCCATGCCCATTTCACATAGCCATGCCACTTTACATAGCCATGCCCATTCACATAGCCATGCCCATTTCACATAGCCATGCCCACTTTACATAGCCATGCCCATCACATAGCCATGCCCACTTTACATAGCCATGCCCCACTCACATAGCCATGCCCACTTCACATAGCCATGCCCCACTTCACATAGCCATGCCCACTTCACATAGCCATGCCCACTTCACATAGCCATGCCCACTTCACATAGCCATGCCCACTTCACATAGCCATGCCCCACTTCACATAGCCATAGCCATTTCACATAGCATGCCCACTTCACATAGCCATGCCCACTTCACATCCTGCATCTCCACATATCACCACCTCCTCTACATAGCCCCACCTTGGGACTACGTGGAGGGGGTGGATGTATGAAGGGGCGGGGGCTATGCATGGGGGGTGGTCCTATGAAAGGAGTGTGGCTACAGGGAGGGATGGGCTATATGTAGGGCAGATCTAAAAAAGAGGTGGGGCTACTCAGAGGGGGTGGGTCTATGATAAATACACATACATTACCATATATGGGTAATATTGTCATATATGACCATTACAACCATATATGGGCATTACGCCCTGACAATGCTGGGCTCTACAGCTAGTATATAAATATATACTACATGGTGGCCCCATTCTAACGCATCGGGTATTCTAGAATATGTATGTAGTTTATTTATGAAGATTTAAGAATAATGTAATGTATACACAGGATTTTTGGGGTAAAATATATAAATTATCATTAAATGTTATTGCTCGCGCTGTGAGTGGTGGTTAAAATCCGCGACAATATCGCTGATTGGTCGCACCCGGCAGCGACCAATCAGCAAAGCGTGGTTCAACTATTCGCGGCCGGACTGTGCCTGTCGCTGATTGGTCGCGGGTAGCCAAACAGGCAGAATTAGACGATTATATAGTAGATATATATATATATATATATTATAGCTAGATATAAAAAAAAGACTTCAAAAATGGAGCAAACGGTCAGATGAATTTGGTGTAAACACAAAGAAAGGGCAACAAACACCAAAATGGAGATGATGCTTGTAGTTCTTTTAGTTCCTTCTCGATGTAAATTTGCACATATAGCTCATATGTCTGAATCAATTAGGTTTTGAGTCTATTGTAAATTTATTGAAAAGTAACTTTGCAAAAAAAAAAAAATTGTCCCAATGCTCAGAATTGATCTTGTATTGTATGACACCGCCCCCTTCTGGTCATAGGGAATATAGCAGAAATACATATAACCTCTTTTAGCCTCTTAAAGGGAACCCGTCAGTAAATATTCACTAGCCAACCAGAGAGTGCAGGATAGGTCAGGGTACAACAATTCCCACAGTTCCTGTAAAGCTCTTTGGTGCTTTGCTTCCCCAAAATTGATCTTTTAGGAGCAAAAATGATCACAGGTGGGTGTATCAGTGCATTTGCAGCCCTCCGATCCTCTTTGGAAATCTAATTTTTTTCCATTTTCGTTTGGGGAAAGGGGGGAATTTAAACTTTTATGTATTTTTACATTTTTAATTAGTCGTCTGAGGGGACTTGAACCTATGATTGCGTGATCGCCTATACAATACTACAGTATTTGCACACGGTCAAGCAGTCCAGTGCCAGAGGCAGCAAAGCAACCCCAAAACATCAGGGAACCTCCGCCATGTTTGACTGTAGGGACCGTGTTCTTTTCTGTGAATGCCTATTATTTTCTTCTGTAAACTCTATGTTGATGCCTTTGCCCAAAAAGCTCTACTTTTGTCTCATCTGACCAGAGAACATTCTTCCAAAATGTTTTAGGCTTTCTCAGGTAAGTTTTGGCAAACTCCAGCCTGGCTTTTTTATGTCTTGGGGTAAGAAGTGGGGTCTTCCTGGGTCTCCTACCATACAGTCCCTTTTCATTCAGACGCCGACGGATAGTACGGGTTGACACTGTTGTACCCTCAGACTGCAGGGCAGCTTGAACTTGTTTGGATGTTAGTCGAGGTTCTTTATCCACCATCCGTACAATCTTGTGTTGAAATCTCTCGTCAATTTTTCTTTTCTGTCCACATCTAGGGAGGTTAGCCACAGTGCCATGGGCTTTAAACTTCTTGATGACACTGCACACGGTAGACACAGGAATATTCAGGTCTTTGGAGATGGACTTGTAGCTTTGAGATTGCTCATGCTTCCTCACAATTTGGTTTCTCAAGTCCTCAGACAGTTCTTTGGTCTTCTTTCTTTTCTCCATGCTCAATGTGCTACACACAAGGACACAGGACAGAGGTTGAGTCAACTTTAATCCATGTCAACTGGCTGCAAGAGTGATTTAGTTATTGCCAACACCTGTTAGGTGCCACAGGTAAGTTACAGGTGCTGTTAATTACACAAATTAGAGAAGCATCACATGATTTTTCTAAGGGTGACAATACTTTTGTCCACCCCCTTTTTTATGTTTGATGTGAAATTATATCCAATTTGGCTTTAGGACAATTCTTTTTGTGTTTTTTTCATTGAAGACAAATTAAATGATGATAATAATACCAAAGAATTTGTGATTGCAATCATTTTCAGGAAGAAACTGAGTATTATCTGACAGAATTGCAGGGGTGTCAATACTTTTGGCCATGACTGTAAGTGTTCTTCTATATTGACTCTATATTGACCTTTGCCTGGATTTTGACTCTACGATGATTTTGTACCAATTTTGACGCTGCCTTCTGACTACTCTTTTGGATCCTGGTTTTGTATTCCCTGACCTCATATCCTTGACCCTGCCTGGTGACCTCCCTGCTTTCATCTGCTACTCACCTATAGGCAGTAACCTCCTGGGCTCCGTAGTAATTTCTGACTTTCTCGGGGGCTGCCTTACCAGCAGTTCAGCCTTGGCAACACGCCGTTGTCACAGTATTGCAGTGTTACGTGACATCATTGGTCTCCTATGAAGTTCAGCCACCGGCAGGCACAGAGGTCTTCAGAAGGCCCCAAATGCCATGGCAAATTTGGCACACCGCAATCACACAGCTCTGGCAGCCGATGGCTATCAGAAATGAAAAGGTTTGTCTAGGACTTAAGACCCTGCTCCCCAAAATTTGTCCTGTTTATTCACCCTCCCTGATGATATAGGGTCTGACTACTGCCACCTCCACCAAACAGCTGAAAACTACTCTGACAGCAGCCGGAAGTAAAGGTTGTACCAGACAGAGCACATCGGCCCATACATTACATAGTGGCCTAACCTTTCCGGCAGAGGCCACTAGGCAGTTTTCAGCTGATCAGTGGAGGTATCAGGATTTGACCCCACCATTCTCTCATTGATGTCCTTTCCTATGAATACGGCAGCACTGGTCCAATCCTGGACAATTCCATTACCTAATACTCATCCAAAACCAGACCCTCCAACTGATAATGGACTCCAGACCACATCCCCTAAGAAATACCCATCCCTCCTTAAGAAGTATAGAACCATGATGACATACTGGCTTCAGACTCTGTTCACACTTTGAAGTCTGATGTGCAGCCTTAGACCTCCTTGCTGCTCAGCCTAAGTTTGGGCATCGGTGGTGGTTTGTTCGCTGATGTTCAGCTTTGCAGGCGTTAACTTTTTAATTAATGTCAATTTAAGGCTGAGGCTGCTGGAATGCCTTCACCCTTTAAGTATGGCTCAGAACATTTCTGGATGCCGACTATAGCATTTGCATACCTCTTGCATACTGGTCCTGTGTTAGAGTTGCTGTTGAAACTCTAATCTTTGCTTGGTGTCTGGTGAAGTATACCTTGTTGTTTTTTCATTCCCTATTTGTATTTGTGTTCTCCCTACACACATATTGTATCTTCCTGATTGTTTGCTGTGTGGTGCCGTTTACTATATCCCGGTCTGTCTTTATCCGTGGGATCCATTACAGTTCACCTCCTGGGGTGGGTGGTAAGTTCTAGCTCAGGGCTGGACAGGAGCTAGGGACAGGTTGGAGACTCAGGCCTCTCTACCATCAAGGGTACCCCTGAGTTAAGGAAAGTCAGGGTTCTACTACCCTGAGAGGCAGCTCAGGGGCCCAGGTTCCTTTCCTCCTTTTCTCCCAATACTCCCCATGACACATGAGCAGACAAAATGTCTTGAATTAATACAGACCTTGAAATAAATGCAGCCATCATACACTCTGAATAAACAGGACACGAGACCAGATGCTGTAAAGATAGACCCCATACCACACCTTCTAAATAATACATACCCCAGACTCCCTACATTTATGCAGATAGCTGACCCTCTAAATAAATACAGACCCCCAGATGAGATCCTCAAAATACAGAACCCAGACACTTTGAATAGACAGACCCTCTAACAAGGTCGGACTGTTGTGTCTGGGGCCACAGGAGGAACTGACTCCAGGGGCCACACTGCAGCAACATGCAAATACCTGTCAGCAATTATCCCCGTTATAGTTAAAAGAAAAAAAGGTTTGGTACCGTGTTAGCCAGTTAAAAAAGGATTGATGTCTCTCAGGGGTAATGTGATAGCCATTAAAAAGTAATATAACTACAAGATTATTATTTTGTTTCTTCCACTGAGAGCAATCAACCCCATTATACTGGATCATCAAGTGTAAAACACAGGCGGCTCCTGCACATCTACTGCGTGCACCATAACTGTGATATACAATTACAGGAGTTTGCATTGAACAGGTTCTTTGGACTCTTTGAGTTTACATTTTCACTTGGGGGAAATTGGTAAAAATGACACCAAGATTAGTTACAAATTTCTCCTGAACGTGGCAATACCCAATATATGACTGTGTGGCGCCCTGCTCACACAGGTAACCACAGACTCACCTACAGCAAGGATGGAGTTCGAGTCTGCTGGAGAGCACCTGGCCCAGCAGAGAATACCGGTTTACTGTGGAGACTTCAGTCTCCCGGGCATCTGTGCAGCCACCAACAAGGGAGACAGGCACCGCGGAGAGAGGAATAGCGGCAGTCCATCATGGGTTTCCCAACAACAGCACGGGTGATAGGAGAGCAGAGGAGGCCAGCCAAGTTTCACACGGGGCAGGGGCTTTACACACACGGGAAGACAGACAAGGAGGCCTTACACCCACTCACTGTGGAGACCCAGAAGTGCTTCTTGACCACCCAACAGTACACCAGACTCTTACCTGCGATTCCATCAGTAAAGGTAAAGAAACAACTTACGGTGTGTGTCAATTCCTAAACAGTTGCCCCTGCCATCCGCAGAGACTGTCCCGCTACCCAACAGCCTGGCCAAATCCCTGCTCTATCCCTTATCATCATTAACAAAATCCCCAGGGATCCAGCTGTGGGAAGCTTTGACATCTAGCTGCCCGTCCATCATCCCTGGAGGCCCCACGCAGCGCTGGTGCAGTCACCAGAAACCACAGGTGGCGTCACGTGAACTTTATACTTTATTATTTTCAAATTTTCCCCTTTTTGAGAGCAGACCACCAGGGCCACGGGTATGGGAAGACCACCAGTGACATCCCTACCGCAGCAGAGGGCCCAGATACCCGAGTCCCCATATCCTGGGGTGCGTCAACTGCACAGTACTCTTTGGGACGGGAGGGAAGGAAGGAGCGCCAATCAACTTTTGGAGTGCACAATCTCCTAGAATAGTTTGCAGACTCCATTTGCAGAGACCTTAAAGTGCCAGGAGACATCACACCCCCCCACCCCAAAAGTGACCCCGTTTTGGAATTTACACCCAGGAGTGAACCTGGTCTCTCTACTGCAAAATGGCACCCCCCCCTTCCCCAGTATGATTTTTTAAATTGGTAGAAATAAATCTGATTCATACAGGTTTATGTCTATCCTGTAAAAATGAGTTCACTGCTGGACATTTCAATTTAGTGAAATAGGAAAATAGATGTCCAAACACAAGGTTGTCAGCGCCATCACACGCACATACAAGAACCACACAGAACAATACAGAACAAGCATCATTAATGGCAATGGCAGGCTTAGCACAAGCATACAGACACTGCGCATGCCCGGCAACCTAAATGAGAGCGCAGGCGCGGAGGGGGTAGAGGCATCACACAATCGCTGAGACAGAGGGATAATGGACAAGACAAGGCAGCACAGAGACGCTGCAAACCCCGCCTCCCGGTCATCGGTCTTGGTAACTGCCAAATATTTACCTGAATATAGCCATAAAAATGCTATATACACCTTCTCTGAATTCTGAATGCAGCCTTAGTGCTGCAGAACGTGGTGAGGTTAGCTTTTGAGCTTTTGATGTCTGGGGGGGGGGGACAGGTTCGCTTTTAATGCACTAACACTGGTAGGAATTAGTACTGCATTTATGAATGAATTAATATGGGTTCACCCCCTATGTATGTACCATTTCCCACCTAGTCAACCTTTTAGTCTATTCTTGAAGAGGTTACTTTGTTTCCAACCAGGCAGAGATTTCTAATGAGTAACACCTTCCCTTGCTCCTATAGGCCTACATTCTCCATTACTCGCAGGTATCAGATAGCTTATAAAATGAATCAATAATGTGCCAGAAAATAGGTAGGAAGGAATCTAGGGACCCAGTAGATAAGACACACCTCAACGTGGTGACTGGGTGGTTTATTAATGCACATTGATAAAGTGTCTTTTTTTTCTCCTTTTAGCTTAGCTGCAATTTTCCTTTTCATATTTTGTCACTAAATAGTGCTACTTATATTAATGTATCTAAATAGTGTTTAAAGGGATCCTGTCACCCCCAAAACACATGTAAACCTATTAAAACCTGTCCCTAGAGCATAGTAACACTTTCCCTACACTGTTTTTACCTCCTAAATGCAGTAAATGACATTGCATAAAAACGTTTTATAAGTACCTGATTACTGATGATAATGAGTGACTATCTATTCATAGTCACTCATCAAGACTGCCCCTCTGCTTCATAGCACGCCTGAATAGGCGTGATCTTCATAGCAGATTCAAATTGCCGCCTCCCTGCTGTGCCCTGTGTCGTCCGAGGCTGCTGTGTGGCTGGGTGACGCGATCCGCGTCATTCCCCGCGCCGGGTGACGTATTTACACCGGCGCCGCGCTGTAAACTTCAAAATGTGCACTGCGCATGCGCATGGGCATGCGCAGTGTGCATTTTGAAGCCGACAGCGCGGCGCCGGTGTAAATACGTCACCCGGCGCGGGGAATGACGCGGATCGCGTCACCCAGCCACACAGCAGCCTCGACGACACAGGGCACAGCAGGGAGGCGGCAATTTGAATCTGCTATGAAGATCACGCCTATTCAGGCGTGCTATGAAGCAGAGGGGCAGTCTTGATGAGTGACTATGAATAGATAGTCACTCATTATCATCAGTAATCAGGTACTTATAAAACGTTTTTATGCAATGTCATTTACTGCATTTAGGAGGTAAAAACAGTGTAGGGAAAGTGTTACTATGCTCTAGGGACAGGTTTTAATAGGTTTACATGTGTTTTGGGGGTGACAGGATCCCTTTAAGGGAACTAACACTGTTGTACTTGGAGCTAGCTGTGAGTAAAACCGGGAACAGAATCGCAGAACGGTGTAAGACTGAATTATTCCTGCAGCGACAGCCTGTGGAGGCCACTGAATAAGGTAACGAGGCCTAAATGAATCCCTGTCTGCCAGAGACTATTACTCATTACATCCACTGCCCTGGGGATCCGCTCCACTTGTGGGGAGCCACTGCATCCTGGCTGCACATCCATCGTCCCCAGAGGTTCTGCAGCAGCGGTGGCTACCTATAGCCACAAACCATGGGTGGCGTCACAAATAACTCCCTTTTAAACCACCCTTTTCCCTATACGAGCCAAGGACTCCTTTTACAACTGAACCCAGGGTCACAGAAGCCAGGTCTCGACCCCATGTCTCCCAGAAGTGCTGAACAGCCCGGTTCCGTGCACCCCACGGCCCTGGGGCGCAACATTACCAGTAACATAAAAACAACCCTACATTTCCATTGTCAGATGAAGGCCCTGAGTGGAGAATTGCTTTTACTTCTGTAGCTTGGGGTGAAGCTTTTATTGGGAACATCTTACATAAAATTTTGTATCACATTTATCCTGAGCTCTTTTGCTGAACACTTACATTGGGGTTTACATCTAGGGATGAGCTCACACAGTCATAGATTCTCTCATGCTAGAGAGTCAGCCAATTGTGTTGATAGTACTTGAATCGAACTCCACCAGAGTTTGATTTGAGGGTCACCTTAGTGTGATCCGATCCGATCCCTAAATCTCCAAATGACACCATTTAGATGATACCCCATCAGGGATCCATTCACTATAATGATGGTGGCAGCAGTGTTACTCTGGGCTCCGTCTGGTCTCAGTTCTGCGGGGTCTGTCTTTTCACAAGTGCACGAAACTGTAGCCAACCATGCTTTATATTCCACTGAAAAGACAGACGCCGCCATGTCATAGGATAGACCTCATTACAGTGATGCTTCCTTCAGGGAGCTCTGTCTGAATCGCATTATATGGAAACCTTATGTAAGTGCTCAGTGTACAGCGCAGGATAAATGTGAGCTGAGCCTTACTCAAAATGGTGAAAGAAAAAATGTTATTTTCTATTTTTGTTACATTAAATGTGCAAAATTTTCACTGATGCAATGCCCAGTGCTAAAGATGTCCTATATGCTAAAAATGGGAAGCTTACAAAGTAATTCTGAATCAGTCCACTAGGGGGCAGTGCCTGTGCGCTGTATTTTGCAGCTCTAGACCTACACTGTTAATAAGTTTTAATTTGGCGTCTTGGGATGAACACTCATACATATCAGTAGGAATCTGCAATGAAAAGTCACCCCCGATAACTGAGTCACAGCGCCTTGAGAGGCTGCGTAAAAATACCGCAGTAATGTGACAATTTAATTTTGCCACTATATTCATCAACTGGGAAGCGCAGGATAAGTATCGCCAAAAGAAGTGTAAAACAAAAAGTTGCAGGAACATAAACATAATTCGGCAATACAGTCCATTTCACCCACAGGTACGCCCACACAGGTTCAGATACAACTCCTCCACAGAAGTATCCCAAGGGTTGTATCTCAGCTCGTCAATACTCCAATAAGTACACACCCGGTGTCCAAGTTCTTTCCTCTCAGGAGGTATGGCAGCTTTTACACACACTGATTCTGGTCAGTAATACATTTCTGAGCCGGCGCCCTCCCCCGTTTTAGCGCGTAAATCCGTTTATCTGCCTAATCCGGGTCCTGGAGAACATTTTAGGCAGTATTGCTTGCAAAGCACATACTGTACAGCTTTAACGACCTGGTGCGCAATTTAATTTGAAATTACGTTTTCTCTCCACAACGAGACCGCGGGTTTTCATTCCCAAAAAAAATGTGACATGCGCAATCTATAATTGCTCATAAAACAAAGCATGTGTATTTTCTTAGAACATAGGGTGCCCCATCGTAAACTTCACCCGTTTTTCATGGCACATAATGAGGCTCCCATGGCATTCACTGCATGCGATGGTCCAAAAATAGCAAGTCCTACAAACGTCCAAAAAATGGTCATGAACCCGCTCAGGAGGAACCTATTGGCAACCCTTGTAAAAACTGATCTGTTTGTCCTTAAGAGCTTAAAAAAACCGGAATGGTATGTTTTGAACAAGGCCATCTCCATTCCTGTTTCCTCTCAGGAGGTATGGCAGCACCACACACACTGATTCTGGTCAGTACACACACTGTTTCCAGTTGTTTTCCTTCAGGAGGTATGGCAGCTTCACACACACTGATTCTGGTCAGTAATCACAATTTTCTCATCTATCGAAACCCGGTCGGCCCCTGATTCTGTCAGTAGGTCACAGTCCTTATTCCTCTATGATATGGCGCTGTAACACACTGATTCGGTCTGACACACAGTTACATTAGTTTAGGAGGTTGCCGTCCCCATAGACCAATGTTATATCTTTGTGGACTGGATGCGCAATACTATGAAGAACGTGTATCCACACCCAGCAAGGAGCCATTCAGAAAATTGTAAATGTCGACAATAGCCGGCAATACTATAATTGCACATAATAACCCCTCACATGCCAACCTGTGTGGACAGCATGTCTCTAGGGAGGGTGGGCACCCTCTAGAGACATGTTGCCCACATCTATTATTAACATTCAACCCTTTGTTCATCCCTGCGGCAGCTGCGGCATGGCTGCGGTTCCTGATCCGGTTTTGAGCTTTTTAACAGCTCAAAACCGGATCAGGATCTGATTTTTTGAATGCAAATGTGACCGCAGACTCATTCTGTTTCCTCTCAGGAGGTATGGCAGCTTTCGTACACACTGATTCTGGTCAGTAGACACACGATTTGCAAGTTCTTTTCCTCTCGGGAGGTATGGCTGTAGCACCCCAGAGTCCAGATGCCACAGTGTTATTATCTCCCTTGTGGGGTAATGTCATAACAGAGCAAAAGAGGGTATCCACACCAGGCAAAACCAAAACACACAACACCTTTCTGCCTCCAGGCCTGAAGGGGGAGCTCTAAAGCCTGGGTACAGGGTAGCTCCCCTATAAATTCTGCTCTGGGGCAGAGTAAGTCAGTTCAGTTCCTAGAAGGACTGAGGAAGACGTCCTGTGGACTAGAGCAGTGCTAAGCTCATCACAGGAAAGCTAAAGCCTAGCTTGAGTGACCCATAGCCAAGGGTCGGAGGAAGGAGAGGAGAGCCTGCGGAGCAGAGCGGTGTCGAGCTCACCCCAGAGGAGAAAGCGCCAAGAATCGGACACCAGAGTCCGAGGCTGTGCAGGGCCTAATGTCCGTGGCAGCCAATACCGGGGGGTGGGTGATTCCAAGTCCCCCAGCCACACCAAAGTGCCCGCAGGCAAAGCAGCGTGAAGAGCCCAGGAGCAGCCACCAGAGAAGTGGGGTTGGAGAAGGACTCGAGCTGCCTGTCATACCAGCACCAAATAGGAGAGGGCTGCAGCTCAGCTTAAGCAGACGCAGGGACCCGCAAAGAGAGAGCGCAATAGGGAGGCCTCAAAACTTGCCGGGTGAGAACCCCGAGTTGCTCCCAGATTGGACGGACTCCCAGTAACATCACCTGTCCTTGTGCCAGTGTCACCAGTAAAGGACCTGAGGAACCAACAAACCGTCAGTCTGTCAGTTACTTCGCCCCTCCATCCTGCACCCTACACCCTTTCAACATCCACTGCCCTGGGGATCCGCACCACCCATGGGGAGCAACAATATCCCAGCTGCCCATCCATCATCCCCAGAGGTTCTGCAGCAGCGGTGTCTACTCCTAGCCACAAACCATGGGTGGCGTCACGAATAATCATCCCTTTAAAGCACCCTATTCCTATTGTTCCCCAAGAACTCTTTGAGCTGAACCCAGGGTCACGGAACCGGGTCTCGACCCCTGTGACTCCCCAGAAGAACCACAGCCTGGTTCTGAGTACCCCACAGCCCTGGGGCCCATCATGGTAGCCTCCACACAAACTGATTCTGATCAGTACACACATGTTTCTGTTCTTTCAGAGTATGCAGTTCCACCCTGTATTCCTTTTCAGCGAGGTATGACAGCCTCCACACACAATCTGGAGGTCTGCTGCCTCAAACACAGAACCATGGGTCAAACAAACAGACACCTTTTCAAGACATGAGCAACACCCATGGGAAGAGACATCTGTATAGTCAAGATACACCTTCTCTCTTGCAGTCTGTTATCCTGGCCCTGAATACTTTAACAAATCTTGTGGCACTACAGTTCTCAGAAAAACTTCCACATTTACACCACAGAGGACCACTACTTCACCTACACCGGCCATTCACAATAAGCCAGACATAATATTATAAGACCTAATGGTACTGACAAGGAAACTTTGTGGAATGAAGGAACTGGTATGGATGGCATAGTTATGTTGGAATTGTGACTAGTGACTAAAGTGCAATGGCCGCAAGGGCCCGGGGTACTCTGTAGCTGGGCCGGCTGACTTTCTGGGAGGTCACGGTGGCTGTGGCCCAGCACCGTGGACCTGGTTGTGCAGTGATGGGGGTTATTTACAGGGGATTATGAGTCTGTATGTGATGCCACCTGCAATACCTGGCAATCGGTGACCAGCACTGCTGTTTTTGGGTCTCTGGGGCAGATGGTGCAGCAGCCACAAGGGTAACGCTTCCCACAGGTGGAGCGGGGCCCCAGGGTTGGTATAATAGTCTATAGGGATGATGGTAGTTGCAGTTGGGTGCAGGAAGGAGGGTGCAAAAGGAATGAGCAAAAGGACTCAAAGGTTGCAGTTCTTTTACCTTTTACTGAGGAAGCGTGGTGCAGTCCGGGGGCACTGGTTACCAGATCCAAAAGGGCCTGGTCAGCCTGGAAGCATTCAGAGTCCACCTCGCCAGGTGAGTTTGGAGGCCTTCCTGCTGCGCTCTGGGTCTGGGGTCCTGGCAGCCTGTGAGCTATCCTGCAGCCCTCTTCCTGCTTTCTTGTCCTTGCTCCTATATTGCAGACAGCACGAGCCTACCACGGGCACTGCTGTACTGATGGCAGCTCCGGGCTCTTGCTAAGCTGTTGTGCTGCCGAGTCTTTAGTATGACCAGGAAACTTGCAGAATCCTGTCCTCCAGATTCGATTAGCGGGATGTGCTGTTCCCATCTGACCCTGGATTCTGGCATCCTCTAAGCGCCTCTCTGGGGTGAGCTTTCAGCAGCTCCACTCCACAGAGCTATCTCTCTCCTACGTCTTCTCCTCTCCCTCTCTTTAGAAGCTCTCCCTAACCCCTCCTCTGTGCCGGAAACAGGGTAGCTACCCTGAACTCATCGGGTATAGGGCTCCCCCTTCTGGCTCGGAGTCAGACTTTGGTGTGTGCATGCTGTGGTTTACCTCACGTGGGGATCTCCTCCTGCTTACAAGCATGACATCACCCCCGGTGAAG
The DNA here is from genome assembly GCA_033576535.1 of Allobates femoralis. NCBI lineage: Eukaryota > Metazoa > Chordata > Amphibia > Anura > Aromobatidae > Allobates > Allobates femoralis. The sequence continues at coordinate 835,627,543 of JARQOC010000003.1, forward strand.
GAGGCAATGTCACTGTGGCAACCGGACCACTGGGGTGCCACAAAGCTACTAAGGCACTGTCTGTGGCTCACACTGTTAGAAGGGAACCATGATCACATCATGGGGTAAACATATTATACATTCCACTTTAGCAGCTGCCAAGTTATTGGACTCAACGGGTTGCCAATAACTTGGATGTTTGTGTTTGCCTGTTACATCATGCCAATGTCATAGGGGCATCGCACATTGTCTTATCCTTATTGGGCGCTGTGGTTGGCTGTCACATTTCTGAGTAATTATGGCTGTTTGGTTATAATGGGAGCCAGTCATAGAAAGAGAAAGGGCGCGTGTATATCTGGGATCAGCCATGCTCAGACAAAAATGTATTAATAATCTTTATTGGAAAATAGAAAAAGAACATACAGAATAAAACCAATTAAAAAGTGTATACATACACAAAAAGCCGCTGCACAGCCTAATACAAGTAATACCTCAAGGTAAAATACCGCATATAAAAGGTGTACTCAAGAATTCATAATGTCAACCCCTACATATCACAACATAAACAGGAATGTCATAGTGCAAAATTGACCCTTGAAAATGGAAAATAATCAAAAAGCTGTATCTCCATGTACAAGAATACAAAAAATATACAATAAAGATAAACACCCCTGGGGATAAAGAGTAATAAGAACTGAATCTCAATGTACAAAAATGCAATAAATATACAATATACAATACGGATATGCACCCCTGGGGAAGGAGAATAATCAAAGCTGTATATCAATGTACAAGGATACAGTGAATATACAATAAAAATATGCACCTATATAGCTGAAAAACGGCAAATAAAGCCATGACAATCAAACATGGATTGAAAAGCAAGCAGGAGTGGAACGTCTATAAGATTCCAAAGAGAGGCCCTGGAATCTATAAAGGAAAACACCTAGTAAAGAGTGGTATATACTTATGGGTATGAGGAACAAGTCCTCTAAATAATACCTGTGCTGGCTGAGGGCAAATAGGACCCAGACGCCCAACGCGTGTCGCCGCTACTCAGAACGGCTTCATCAGGGGGCTGAGAGCGAGGTCCATACCTGAGAGCAGGGCTTTTGTAGTCCTCTGTCTAATTCCCAATTGTCAGCGCATGTGCGCTCAGGCTATCGTCGCCAAGAAGTGACGTGATTACGTCAAAGCACGTATGAGCGATTTGTATACACAACGTTGCTAGACAGCGTGCGGTCTCTTAGGCGCGTCGCCAAGAAGTGGCGTAATTATGTCAAAGCATGCATGAGCGATTTGTATGTACAACGTTGCTAGGCAGCGTGCGGTCTCGTAGGGGCGTCACAAGTTGTGACGTAAACGAGACCTGCCCATAGAGTGAGGAAGTGAAAAGGGCTCGCAATAGCGACGCCCATTATGTGACCGGCCGATCTGCATAACAACGCATGCGCAAAGCACAGCGCAGCGGAGTTATGGAGAGATGTATAATAGAAATCGGAGGGGCGATTCAAAACAAATTAGAGATCACAATGGAGATCATTTGAGAGTGAGAGAATGCTGAGGGAAGATAGGTTGACTTCTTATTAGTAAATTAGAAGGACTTTATTAAATTTGATCAGATTTAATAGACCATAGATATTAGGGGCTATTATGGTAGTTATTATTGGTATTTTTTTATTATGTTTTTATTTTTTATTTATTATTTTTTATTATTATTTATTGTTATTTTGGGGTGAAAGATCACTAGAAGAAGAGAGATTTTATTCATAAATTAGGTAAGTATTGGCCATGTTCACACACATGCGTTTTTTTGCCCATCCCTGCGTTTTTGGGGTGTGAAAAAAAAACGCAGGTGCGTTAACGCAGGGTACATGTGAGTGTACATGCGTTTTTCAGGACCACTTGCGTTTTTTTCCCATACACGGAGCACAGAGGACGGGACCACGGAGGACCGGAGCACAGAGGACCGGCGCTGAGGTGCTGCTGAAGACCAGGGATGGTAAGTAATCAGCAGGGGGGGGCCTTACAACAGGGGGGGACGTGTGCCAGCATTTGTGTGGGGCTGCTGTATATAGGGGCTGCAATACCACTGGGGCTGCAATACTACTGGGGCTGCTGTATATAGGGGCTGCTGTATACACCACTGGGGCTGCAATACCACTAGGGCTGCTGTATATAGGGGCTGCAATACCACTGGGGCTGCAATACCACTGGGGCTGCTGTATATAGGGGCTGCTGTATACACCACTGGGGCTGCAATACCACTGGGGCTGCTGTATATAGGGGCTGCAATACCACTGGGGCTGCAATACCACTGGGGCTGCTGTATATAGGGGCTGCTGTATACACCACTGGGGCTGCAATACCACTGGGGCTGCTGTATATAGGGGCTGCAATACCACTGGGGCTGCTGTATATACCACTGGGGGCTGCTGTATATACCAATGGGGCTGCTGTATATACCACTGTGGCTGCTGTATATACCACTGGGAGCTGCTGTATATACCACTGGGGGCTGCTGTATATCATACTGCTGGGGCCTGTATACCACTGCTGGGGGCTGTATACCTGTGCTGGGGTCCACCCTCGGCTTATACGCGAGTCAATAGATTTTCCCAGGTTTTGGGGGCAAAAGTAGGGGGGTCGGCTTATACACGGGTCGGCTTATACACGAGTATATACGGTAATACATTTTTGACGTATAGCAAAAGAAAACGTTCCATAATCTTAACCTGGTGCACCCAAAGGTGGAGCTAGAAATAAAAGATCGTTCCTTTTCAGAACGATTAGCACATACACATTATGCCATGGATGATAATCATGCGAAAATATCAGACATGCCTGATCGATCTTTCAAACGACTGAACATTTTGGGCTAATCTATATGGATGAAATCATCCATTTGGTACAACTTTGGTCTAATTAGTAGCCTTTGAATTTATGCCAGCATTCAGACTCTTTGGTAAAGTCTATCAGCAAGGCACCTCAAGGATTGGCAATCTTTGCCCACTCTTCCTTGCAGCAGCTCCAAAACAGTTAGATTGCAAGGACAACTCCGGCGAACAATGCCCTCTTCAAGTCAGCAGAGTTTCGATTGGATTCAGGTCTGGGCTCTGGCTAAGCCATACTTTTGTTCTAGTCCAGCCATTATGTTGTTGATATGGAGGTAACGTAGGATCATTGCCGTGCTGAATGGTGAAATTTAATATCATTTTCAGAAGAAACGTGAAAGTTTTAATGCAAAATTGAATGATATTTGGAACTGTTAATAATTCCCTCCACCTTGACTCCAGTTCCAGCTGCTGGTCTAATGTTGTTTCCACCATGCTTCACTGTGGGTATGGTGTTCTTCTGGTGAAGTGCAGTGCTGGTTTTGGAATTATAGCCAAAACATTCACCCTTGGTGTCATCAGACTGGTAAGAACTAGTTGCTGGCTGAAAGGCAGGCTTAGAAGGAATGTTTGCCCTAGAGCTGTGTAAGTTCAAAGAGTTCTTTTGCCACCACTGTTATGAAGGCACTGTGCCTTGTGCTCCTGTAATGTTGGGCATTAGCTATCATGACTATTTAGGACTGGTATGGGGGCACTGCAGTTGGTTGGACTTGATATTGGCTATGATGGGTAGAGGGGCATTGCTATAAAAATATAATTGACATGAACTGGCATAGAGCATCATGGAAAGAAGGGCTAAGATTCTATTTGCACTTTCATGCCCCTACACAGTGGCGTAACTGGAAGCTCATGGGCCCCGATGTGAAAACTCTAATGGGGCGCCCAATTATTGCAATTCGTAGCAGTAGTCTTTTTCTATAGGCCAAAGAGACTTTTGTGGCTCTCTAGACTACAGGGAACGGTTGGGATTGCAACCCCTGCTCCTATTGTAGTTACGCTTCTGCCCCTACAGATGAACAGCAGTGAACATAGCCAAGAGCAATTCATGTTATATCAATGAAAAGAAAGTTGGCTTCCAAACTTCTGCTTAAACACAGATGCGCTCCATCACCCACTGATGGACATTACCTTGGTTATATCCAGATGCCATCCCCCAGGGAAGTCACTCAGACAAGTTATTCCTCCTGATCCTGATGAGTTCCCAAACCTTTCTTATTTGTTTTCTTATCTCCCCAGGGGGAAAAATCCAATTTGGAATGAACGGACACATTGATTTCTGCCATATAAATGCCAGCACACTTATCTATACTGAGGGCAGAGACCTCCTAAAACGCTCTATTTTTCATGTTCTAATTAAAAGGTCTACTCAACCAAGTAGTAATAGGTACAAGGAAGAGACTATTACTGAAGAACAGATACATGATGATGATCAGGACAAGACTGATAGACACTCAGCCAATGCCAAGAAGGTCTGAGTAACTCAAGCAGTAAAGCAATAATATCATGCTTATTCTTCTAAATACCGTAGGAACAGTATTATATTAGTTATATTCAATTGTTGTACATAGGGAAATATTATAGTATTATAGGGAGCAATATTATAGTACAAAAATACACATGTGGTAGTAAAGCTGAAGGCTGTCACAGCTTTGTGATGCAATTAAAAAATAGATATGTTTCGGCAAGTTAGCCTTATTCATTGGTTCACAGTAGCTATTGTTGGCTTGCTCTTGTCCGATAGCTGCACCTTTACCCCAATTACACTGCTACCCTCTATTACTCTCCCCTCTTTTAAGATGCATCTAGTCCCCCTCCAACCTCCAACTGGCTGTCATTTACCACCCCCCAGGGCAAGCTACCACTTCCTTGACCACTTGGCAACTTCATTTCCTTTCTGCAAAAATGCCCACTATCATCATGGGTGAGTTTAACATCCCCATCGATACCTCCCACTCAGCTGTCTCTAAACTCCAAACACTCACTCTTTCAGCGTCACTCAATGTTCCTCCGGGGGCCCCTTACAAATATGGCCACATGCTGGACCTCATTTTCACCCAACTGTTTCCTATCTGACCTCTCTAAAGCCCCTGTCACACATAACGAGATCATTAACGATAATGTTGTAACGTCACAGATTTTGTGACGTAACAACAATCCCGCTAACGATGTCGTTATGTGTGACACGTACCAACAATCTGGCCCCTGCTGCGAGATCGTTGATCGTTACACACTGCTCTGGGTCAGTTCTACGTCGTTGCACTCCCACTGGGAGCGCTACATCGTTGTGTTTGACAGGGACAATGGCCAACGATCTCAATGCTACGCTATGGAATGACAATTCCCAACGACCTCAATATAATTCTGGATCGTTGCTGAATTCGTTGGTGACATCGCTGGTGAGATACCTGTTTGACATCTTACCAGCGATATGAAAAACGACGCACCAGCGATCTCGGTGTTGCTGGTGCGTCGTTATGTGTGACGGGGCCTTAACTCACCCCTCCCCGTGTCTGACCACAACCTATTGACATTATCTTCCCTCGCCTCTCCTAATAGTCAACCCCCACTCCACAAACTCACTCATCCTTGCAGAAATGTCAAACTACATGTTCTCTACAAGAGGTACTGGGCTGATTCAGATATTATTAGTGGTCATCTAAGGTTGCATTGAACATACGGGCTAGCAATGGTGAAATAATACCACAAGTTGGGATCAGAGAAATGACCATTCTGATTGGGAAGGTAGAATTGAAGAATCAGGGTATTATTATTGTAGATGTTGACCAGCGAGAACGTGAACCAGTAATGTGCTAGGAATGAATGTAATTGAAAATTGTTTTTCCGAGGTCATTACTGTCTTATAGAGACTCCTGCAAAAGGAAATAAAAGCCCTGATGCTGAAACAACAGATAGAAACGACAGGAGGTGAAATTAGCAGTGTACAGGCCCCGTCACACGGGGCGCCATCGCCGCCAATTACATAGGCGATGTAGGGGCGAGGCCTATCAGCGGCGACTTTGCCCTTACGTCGCCTCATGTAAAGGGGCGATGTCGGCGCCGCCCGGAAGTCGCCTGGTTTGAGACCAGGCGTCCGATCTGGGGTGATGTGCACACATCGCGCCATGTAACCGGCCACCGGCGACCTGTCAGGCAATGGGAGCCATGGGCTCCCATTGTCCTGCATCGCCGCTAGGGTTTTCAGACACCCCGGCGGCGATGCCATCTGTCAGCTCGCCGGCGCGGGGCTGGAGATGTCGCCCCATGTAAATGGGGGACGGCGATGCTGGCTAGGCGCCAAAAACGTGCTCGCACCCGCCAGTCACCGCCGGCGTCTCCAGCCGATACCCATCGTCATACCTCCCAAAACTGAAATGTTGGTCTGATGTAGAGCCGCAATAGGCATTAAAGGGTGAGACTATCAAACCCTGGTAGAACCCGTGTACTCAGACAGTAGGCCCACTATACTGACGGCCAGAGAAGTAGTTGAGGTACACCGGGGAAGAGTGCTAATACGCCTTCCAAATTGCGGGGAAGATGAGGTCACCGTACCGAAGTATGCTACCATGGCTAAATTATTTACAGTTGATAACAATGCCATCACAGCCGTCGAGCCCTTGAACCCGTCAAGTCAGGCGGATGACAATGGCTCAAGGGAAAAGCTGGAGGATTGGTGCCAAAAACTACACGTGGGTACCAGTTCTACACCTCCCTATCAAAAGCATGGAGTATCCCGGGTAGTAAAAGAATATGAGCAAATATTCAGCAAACACCTGTTAGACTTTGGGCAAATTAAAGGGGTAGAACACACTGACTATCAGCCTATAAAAGAGAGGTATAGACCATTACCACCCACTCACTATCAAACCACCAAAGACATGCTCAAAGAGATGAAAACTGCAGGTGTAATAAGAGACAGTTGTATCCCCTGGGCAGTGCCTTTAGTGTTGGTTAAAAAGAAGGACGGGACCATGAGAATGTGCGTAGACTACTGGCAGATCAACCTCATTACACACAAGGATGCATACCCGTTACCTAGGACTGAGGAGTCATTAGCCGCATTAAAATCTGCTAAATACTTTTGTACCCTAGATCTCACTAGTGGGTATTGGCAAGTTCCTGTGGCAGAGGCTGACAAGGAGAAGACAGCATTTACTACGCCGATGGGCCTCTGTGAGTTTAATTCTATGCCGTTTGGACTCTGCAACGCACCCGGTACCTTCCAACGCCTGATGGAGAGCTGCCTAGGACATAAGAACTTTTAAACTGTCCTCCTTTACCGGGATGATGACATAGTCTACTCCAAGACATATGAACAACATCGACAAGACCTGGTAGAAGTGTTTGAAGCCTTGTCCGGATACGGCATGAAGATCAAACCATCCAAGTGCCACCTTCTCAAGCCAAAGGTGCAGTACCTAGGACATGTTGTGAGTTCAGAGGGAGTAGCACCAGATCCTGATTAAGTCACAGTGATAAGGGATTGGCCAAGACCCACTAATGTGAAAGAGGTGAGACAATTCCTGGGACTGGTGGGCTATTATAGAAGATTTATCAGAGGGTTCACAAAATTTGCAGCTCCCCTGCAAGACATCCTGGTAGGACAGTCAAAAAGGTCTTCAACCCGTAATCCCCCTTTCCAGTGGAGTAAAGAGAGGGAAGAGTCCTTCAAAAAGCTAAAGTGGGCACTGACAGGAGAATAGATGCTGGCATATCCGGATTACCATCAACCCTTCATTCTGTACACGGATGCCAGCAACGTGGGACTGGGAGCAGTACTGTCACAGAAGCAAGGTGGCAAAGAGAGAGTTATTGCCTTTGCAAGCAGGAAACTCCTTCCTACGGAAAGAAACCCTGAGAATTACAGTTCCTTCAAGGTAGAACTACTGGCAGTAGTTTGGGCTGTAACCGAGCATTTCAAACACTACCTGGCAGCTGCAGAATTTACCATCTACACTGATAACAACCCGTTGACCCACCTAGACTCAGCAAAATTAGGTGCGTTGGAGCAGCGATGGATAGCCCGGCTGTCTAACTACAATTTTGTCATCAAATATAGGGCAGGCTGCAAGAATGGGAATGCAGATGCCTTATCCCGGATGCCACACCTGAAAGACGTAGAAGAGGAACCGGAGGAGCTGGAGGAAATTGAGCTACCGGCCTTTCACCATTTTATGGTAGAACAGTATCAACCCGGCATCTACCAAAAAGAACAGAAGGCAAATCTCAACCCATTAGCGCACCATGGATGGACTGACACCCAGGATAGCGAGCCAGCTTTGAAGCTAGTGAAAGAACTGCTTACACAATAAGGTGTGTACCCTAATCAGAACACTCCAGCTGAGACCCAACAACTCTGGAAAGAAAGAAGCAAGTTGTTCCTATATCAAGGGAAGCTCTGCAGATGGCACACCAACCTTAAAACACATGAGTTGGTCTAGCAGATTATCGTACCCAAGAGAGACGTCAAAATGGTCTTAGAAGCCTACCACGACGGTGCATGTAATTTTGGATGGAAGAAGTTGGAAGTGCTCTTAAGAGAGAGATTCTACTGGGTTGGCATGAGAAAATCAATTGAAGATTGGTGTAGAAAATGTGGCCCGTGCAACCTCAGAAGAAAGGATCAAAAAAGTCAGAGAGCCCCAATCCAGTCCATAGTAACCAAGCAACCACTTGAGTTAGTTGCGTTAGACCACGTCAAGTTGTCACCAAGCCGGTCAGGCTATGTCTATGCCCTAACCATTGTGGATCATTACTCCCGCTTCTTAGTGGTGGTACCCATCAAGGACCAGACAGCGAAGACAGCTGCAAGAGCATTTCAGACATATTTCTGCAGACCTCATGGCTACCCGGAACAAGTCCTTGCAGATCAAGGTCCGGCTTTCAACTCAGAGATTTTCTAGGAATTCTGCAACATGTACGGCTGTAAGAAGATCCGCATGACAGCCTATCATCCCCAAACCAATGGCTTATGCGAAAAGATGAACCATATTGTGATTGACCTGTTGAAAACCTTACCAGAGTCAGAGAGATATCAATGGCCAGAGAAATTGCCCGACTTGGTAGACTTGTACAACCATGTCCCGGTGAGTTCTACAAACTGCACCCCAGCCTACCTTATGCGAGCAAGGCCCGGTAAGCTGCCAATTGATTTAGATATGGGAATTCTGAAGCCAGATGCAGAAGTTGAAGAATCCAATTGGGATACCCTACGTCAACAGCAGTATCGCCAAGTACAAGAGTGCGTAGAGAAAAGTCTCTAGCAAGCTAGAGAAAGACAAGAGAGAACCTTTAACCAACATGCTCTAGCAACCCCATTACAACCTGGTGAGCAAGTTCTCAAGAGAAAGAGACGCACTAACAAATTGGATAATCAGTGGGAAACCACCCCATACACAGTCTTACCATCAAATTTATACAATGCCAAAGTTTGTCTAATCAGCAAGGACGAAGGAAGGACGTCAGCAGTTGTGTCAAGAGACCATCTCAAACCGTGACCTGAAACCCTGAAGACACCAGAAGTAACCTTACCCGTACAGGTCCAACCTGTCAGGAAAGAAGAGGATATGTTCCATACCGTCCTGGAGATTTCCCCAAAACATGGCCAAATTACTATGGAGCAGTTGTAGTTCCCATGATTGCCTTCCCTCAAGTGGTAGAACCAAAGCCAGAACCCGTACCACAAGAAGTCCCAAGACATGAAGAACTGGAAGTTGAGCCTGTAGAGGAAGAACCGATTCCTTGTCCCAGTGAGCTTGCCAGTCCTACTGTCAGATCTCCATCCTCAGTAGTAGTGGATACTCCAAGTAGGTACACATCCACCCACACCATTATGCTAAGTACACCCAGTACACCAGCATTACGCAGATCACAACATAGTAACCAGGGTCAGATACTGGCTAGGTACAAGGAATAAAGTGTGGAATCAAATGTGAAATGTAAATATGTTTGTTATAAAGCTCAATAAAACCCGTTAAAGTGTAAGTGTACGAAAAAGGGTGAGAGTAGCCTGGTGTTAGGTGGCAGCCACGGAGAGTAAGAACTTGACCTCTTATGCGGTGACCCGAGGGCTTAGGATCAAAAACTCCATTCAATCTTATCTAGAGACAGCAGCGAGGAAGATCGCTCTGTCAGGACTCCAAGATACATATAATCAACCAAAGAAACAAAGGAAAGAAGGTGTGCGTTTTCTAATGAATTTATATTGAATATTTTTACGCAGTGCCAGTAAAAAACAAGGAAGGGTATGGTTCACAAAGGGGTTTGGAACATGCATCACAGGAATGTTCACATGGTTACATTCAATACATACAAATACAAATGGTGAAATTGAATCAGTTTACAAAATTCGTACATGGGGTAACAGCTACAAAACAATACAGCATTGGTTATGCAGAGTCACAACAATTAAAGTGCGAGTGCAATATTAAATAACGTAAACAATGCTGAGTGCTGTTAAAGCCCCCCCGAGAGAAGTTAGACTGAAGTCACTCAACAAACACCATTAAACTCCCTAAATTGTAGATTAACACATAGCATGAAGTAAACCTGCCCATTACACGGAAAACATGTTACCCCAGTGGTGGAACATAGAGTCCCCCCACAAATTCCCCAACGTACATTTCCCCTTTAGTTATAGCTTCATCTGGGGGAGATTAAGTGGAGTGGCACAGGAGCCGCTATCGCGCATCCTTATGTAGCATGCGCTTTACTTACAGAGCCTCTGATCATGTGTCACTTCCGGTTCCCCGTTCTCTACCGGAAGTGACGCGGTGTCAATGCTGTAAGATGTAATGCGAATGCCCGGGAGCCAGGACACATCACCGTGGCTCCCAGGAATACGCAATCGCATTGTAAGACACTGCGCATCACAGGGGGACAGGGCAGGAAGTGAATCACAGCGCTGGGCATACCTATAGATCAGAGTTATGGCTACAAATGATATAATCCCTGATAGAGAAGGACATGGAGGAGTATAACAAGATGGCTGGGTAAAAGAACATCAATTACATACAATATTGAAAACATCATAGCTCAAATAATACATTATCAATAAGACCATGTGTGATGTCATTAAAACTCCAGCACACAACAATAAATCCAAAAGGTGATGATAAATCATCCATGTCCAGGAATCCACAGTATTGGAAAATTCTCGCAGTCAAACTGTCACAGAGTAGAGTCAGAGGCGGGGATAATAGCTGCGATGTCAGCCACATAAATTATCTGTTATAATAAAAATATAATAGAATTAAAAAAGGGCACAATTGAACAGAAGACATGGTGAGAGACGGTCACAGAAAAGGGGCCAAACTAAGGGATTCGTTCAAACCCTCGGGACACATAGTTCCCAAGGTAACGATCCAAAGTGTTTCATGTTGCGCAAGTACCCTTCGGGTATTGCCTCCGTGGATCCCACCATTGATGATCTCAATTCACCTAAACTTCAAAGAGGAAGGATCACACCCATGGTGGATCCAAAAATGACAGGGCAATGTCTTAGGAGTTGAAGGGACAACCACTGCCCGGGCCGCAGCAACGCCCCTCACGTGCTTCCCTATGCTTTTCCACAGTTCCCTAGATGTCAAACCGACATAAATACGGGGGCAAGCACAGGTGGCGTAATATACCACACTTAAGGAACCACAATTTATGTATTCTTTGATGTCATAGGTATTTTTACCATCTGCTGACGCAAAGGAAGCACTGCAAAGGACATGGCTACATGCCGAGCAGTGGCCACAAGGAAAACATCCCCTCAAAGGTCGAGTTGACCCAAACAAAGATGGTGTTCTCATAGTATAATGGCTTTGAACAAGTATGTCTCGCAAGTTACATGACCTGCGAGCTGTCATCGTAGGGAATTGTGACAGTGAGTCCCTCAGGTGAGGGTCGGTCTGGAGGACTGACCAGTGACGCTTAAGAGCGGACCTAATGTTCTTCCACTCGTGGTTAAAGGTTGTGATATATCGTACAGGTTGTATATCACGATTCGTGACCCCAGCAGCCTTTGTACGCAGTAATTCAATTCTGGGAGTATGCTTCGCCCAGAGATAGCCTTTCTTAATACTCCAGTTACTATAGCCCCTTTCTCTGAAACGTGCTGCCAGATCAGCTGCCTGCTCCTTAAATTTCTCCTCCTTAGAGCAGATGCGCTTCATACGTAAAAATTGTCCGGTGGGGATGGCGCGAATTGTTGACCTGTCATGGGCGGAGGCAAAGTCACTTTTCTCCCAGTTACTTTACTGGAAACCTGTAGTATCATCAGTTACAATTCACAGCTCAGCACTTTAGATGTTACAAGAACAGGTAGCTTAACAGGTGGCTGCAAGTGGATCCCAGGTGGTATGGTGGAACCCTTGGTGTACCTTCGTTAACTAACCCATGTCCGTTCTTCCCCACTTTGGATCGATCTATACTCAGTAGCTCCGTGTAGGTAGTACCGGGAGTCCCCTCCCTCGTTGGTGAGGAAGCAGGCTGACCTCTCCGATGGCAAGGTGCTGCAGCTGATGAACAAGCCACAGCAGCCAGTTGCCGACTGCAAGCTGGACTTGGCCAGTTCCTAGGGCCTGACATTCCCCTGGGTGGACTGGAGTATCCCATGGAGTATGGACGCTCCACTCTGAGGATCTCCCTTTCTCTCTAGGGCCCGTACTTCTCTTGTCGGATGTCCTCTTTCAGGACCTCCTCAAGGTAACTTCTTCTCTCCTCCAGTGCGGCTTGTAACCGACCCGGTGTGACCTTCCGCCTCGTTCCACTTAGCTATCTTCCTAAAACCTTTCCTCCTCCATCTCCTCCTGGTCCCTCAGCCGAGAGAACTAGCAGCAAAGACCAAAGACCATCTTCTTCCCTTAGAGGTGAATTTACATCCTCTCCCGAGTAAGCTCCCACCCTATACTAATGTGGGAGTGCTGGGAATGGGTCCCACCCACCATCCTAGGGTCCACCTGCAGCTGGAGCATTTACACCTCTTTTACGAGTGTAATGCTCCTCTGTGACACCTGCATTGGCGGGGCGCCACAGTATCTATGAGGCAGTCGACAGGGTAAGGGGTACTCGGATACCGGGACAGGCAGTTGCTTCGATGGGGGAATCACGGCTAGTCGGTAACCGGTTCCATGCCCTGGACCCTCAGTGGTATGGGATGGGGATGATGATGATGGGGGAGAGAATGGTGTGCGTCTTTTTGGGGTAAGCTCTGCCTGTAGCTGAACCTGCCACTACTCCTCCCTCTCAGGGTGCTGTTCTACAACTGACAATGATGATCTCTCTGTGGGATTCCGATCCTTGGCTAGGTCCCTGGTCCTTTACTTGGTCAAGTTTGGATTCTTCTATTTGTTACTTCTGGGACTGGATCCTCCTGACCTGTCCGGACTATTCCTGCTACTAATATCTTATCAACAGTTGCGGACTCCGGTGTTCGGGTAACTAAAGGGTTCACAAGTCTGTTCCCTTCTTCTTGCTTCTCCCACTGACCTCCGTCCCTCTCTCTAGGGCTCAGCACAGCTAGGTCAGTGTCCCCTGGTTCTGGGCCTGCTTGGTCCCAACAACTAGCTCCTTACAACTGCTCTCTCCTATGTTTGACTGTAACTGAACTAACCAACTGACTCCTCCCCTTAGGCCTGGATCTTTTATAGGGGATCTGGCTTAAGGACAGCCAGTGGAGCTCCCCCTCCAGGTCTGGGGTGGAAGGTGTTGTGTGCTGTGTGTGCCAAGGTGTACATCCCTCCCTGGACCGATGGGTCCTGTGGCAATCCCCCGCAAGAGTGCCACATCTATGTATAGAGGGGTCTGTATACAGGCCTGGGCTGGGGTATGTGTATAGTGGTATCTATGTATAGAGAGGTCTGTATACAGGCCTTGGCTGGGGTATGTATATAGTGGCATCTATGTATAGAGGGGTCTGTATACAGGCCTGGGCTGGGGTATGTGTATAGTGGTATCTATGTATAGAGGGGTCTGTATACAAGCCTGGGCTGGGGTATGTGTATAGTGGTATCTATGTATAGAGGGGTCTGTATACAAGCCTGGGCTGGGGTATGTGTCTAGTGGTATCTATGTATAGAGGGGACTGTATACAGGCCTGGGCTGGGGTATGTGTATAGTGGTATCTATGTATAGAGGGGTCTGTATACAAGCCTGGGCTGGGGTATGTGTATAGTGGTATCTATGTATAGAGGGGTCTGTATACAGGCCTGGGCTGGGGTATGTGTCTAGTGGTATCTATGTATAGAGGGGTCTGTATAAAGGCCTGGGCTGGGGTATGTCTATAGTGGTATCATCACTGATGTGCATTTAATGGAGGCAGACCATGCAACTGCTGAACTGGCCCGTTCCCTTAATGGCTTTCACCCACTTCTGCAATCCTTGTCCTGACTACCAGGCCCAGCCATTAAGCACCTGAATTTTTTGACATGTTAGGCCAACCTCTTCTAGGCAATTTGACAATGATGACCTTTTTTGAGGTGGTGGGATAGGGGGCCAATTTAAAGATTTGGCATGGGACCCCAAGAATTTTATGTATGCCTCTCCTTAAAACAATTGTTGAATTGAGATCAACACTACTTCAGGAAAACACAGCTGATAGTTATCATCTAAGTGTGCATCTTGCAAGTGTACTGCAATAAATTAGACCAGAATTAGACAGGAAGGGACCAAAAGGTAACTAGATGTATAGGCATTGTAAATAATGTTTCTTTACACTTAGGCTACTTTCACATTACGATTTGAAGGGAGCCGATGCTGTCCGATATAAATCGGACAGCATCGGCTCCCTTCTGATGCCTGGAATCGGGTGCCAAATAGGCACCCGATTCCGGCATAAAATCGGCGCCGGGCTGCAAAAAAAAAAAATAAATAAATAAAGGTTATTCTCACCTCCCCCCGAGCCCCCGCCGTCTTCCGCCATCTTCTGCCATCTTCTTCTAGGCTCCCGGTGGCTCCCGCAGGCTGCCGGTGTCAGCAGAGGTGTACCTCTGCTGTACACAGGACCTGCGGTGATGTCACAGTCACGTGACCGCGGGTTCACCATGGTGAAGCCGCGGTCACGTGACTGTGACATCACCGCAGGTCCTGAACAGCAGAGGGAGCGCTCTGCTGACACCGGAGCCTGCGGGAGCCACCGGGAGCCTAGAAGAAGATGGCAGAAGATGGCGGAAGACGGCGGGGGCTCGGGGGGAGGTGAGAATAAACTTTATTTTTTTTTTTTAACACTTGTGCTCCCAGTTAGGAGCAGTTTTACTGTACTGAGCATGCTCAGTACAGTAAAACGGGGTCCGAGGAGACATAGATGTTTTCTCGGACCCTTCTCCATAGGGCCCCATGTTATAGGGATCGGGTCGGATCGGATGTGCACTAAATGCCATCCGATTTGGTCCGATCCGAATCTGTCAGATTTTATTTTCGGTGCTAAAATCGGAGCATGCTCCGATTTTAGCACCGATAATAAAATCGGACAGAATCGGATCGGACCAAATCGGATGGCATTTAGTGCACATCCGATTCGGTCCGATCCCCATAGGGATACATGGGGTCCGAAAATCGGTCCGATGCTGTCCGATTTTTTTCGGACAGCATCGGAAAGGCAAAAATCGTTATGTGAAAGCAGCCTATACACCCCTATAATATGTCACTTCTTACTAACTCTTCTAGTGCATCCACCTAGTAATGAACTAGTCAACTCTCCCTCCATCTTCTCCACCTATCTCACCTTATTCTTAGAACTGATCCTCTACATACATAAAATCATTGGTCTCCAAACACACAAATCCACCTCATGTCCTCACCTAGTCCCACCTTCTAATGTAATGAGACCGATTTTCTCCGTTATCCACCCCCAAGCAGTGTTCACAGCCAATTGAATGACCACATACACAGGTCTTGGGGATAATAGTTGCTTCACTACAGTAGGAACAGGGAAATCCAACATGGAGTAAATGTTCCACAGTCTCATGTGGGTAGGCCATGGCAAATATAGTTTACGGTTGAATGCTGACTTCTGATTGGGGTTTTGGAGCTGTAAGAGCCCGGTTTATTTAAATGTAGTATTTGTATGTTGTTATAGGAAGGTTCATAGTCTTTTGTGGCTTAAAGCAGCAGATTAGATACCGTCAGGGGGTTGTACAGACCTGGGAATCCTGGGGTAATTTCACAACTAGTCACAGCACATGTAAAAGTATTTTAAGATAAATGTAGAAAGTTGTGGTGGGACGGGAGACCATCAATACTTCCCAAAACGTGGGCAGTAGATTCTTCTTTACACTCTGTTTGCCCTACTGCTGAAGAAGCAAGCATAAATCCGGACTGCGAGGATCCAGGATCCACTTCTTGGCTGTGGAAGTCAAGGAAGGATGAACTTTCAGTCCTTTGGCCTGGAAGGGGTGAAGAGACATCTCGCATGTGATCTACTCCCTGTGGCATCTTGTGCAGACTGGGGAAATTCCAGCTTCGTCTGTCTAGACAGAAGCAGGAAGCAGCTCTACCTATTGAACCCTGTGACTGGTTCACCGGCCATCAAGACAAAACCCAATTTACATCTTAGATCCTTGCAATGCAAAGTGATATAAGCCATACATTTTCACCAGCAGATGGTGCTGGAACACAACAAATGAGAAATAGATGTGAAATGCATGAGAAATACATTAAGTATAAATAGATTTAGATGAAAGTACATTTCTAAAACTCACTAATGACCGTACAGGGATAACTAGGGAGAGAGCTGTAGTATGCATGAGCTAGTCATGGTCCAGGGAACTTAAAGGGACAGACACAATATGGACCAGGTCACTACACTAATACTGTCTGCTTCTCCTCATTGCTGGTGAATGGTGCTATTTCTCCAATTCCTGGCAATCCTCATTACATCCCCACAATCATATCTAACTGCCAGGCACAATCTATCACAAATTTTTGTACCCTTACTAACCTTACACCCCTTTACCCAGCCCCTGCTCCCTCAGTGCCTCTACCAGGAGCCCTATGGAACTCGCACTCTGTTTGCAACAAACATTCATACATCCATGCCCTCTTCATTACTAACAAACGCTCCTTCCGTGGCATCACTGAAACTTGGCTTGCCCCTCTGATACAGCCTCTCCAGCTGCACTCTCTTATATTACAGTTCATCTCTTCCACACACCCCGCTCCAGCAATAAGCATAATGGTGGAGTTGGCTTGCTCCTTTCCTATGGCTGTTCCTTACCCCAATTCCACTGCCACCCTCCATTCATCTCCCCTATTTTGAGATGCACCCCGTCCGCATCTACTCCGCAAGGACGCCCATCCATGTCACTGCGTGGCGCTCTGCCTGGTTCGTCCCCAGGTGGCTGTTCGCGACCGCCGGAGGACTGGCAGGCACTATACTTTTAAACTCCTGCAGTCGCTGCATGCAGCACCATGATGATGTCATCACTCTGCGACCTCATCACAGTCAGAACGCAGCGGCTGACGGGAATGATAAGTGTGCACTCCATTCAAGAGCTGAAGAACCAGCCTATATACTGACATTTCCTGGGGAGGGGGTATGGGGCAAATTGTGTGTGTTTATTTGTACAGGGGGCAGTGTGTCTGTGTGGGGGTAAAGAGGGGAGAGGGTTATACAGGGGGCTGTGTGTCTGTGTGGGGGAGAGTTATACAGGGGGCGTGTGTCTGTGTTTGTGGGGTTTATACAGGGGGCAGTATGTGTGTGCTGGGGGATTATTCAGGGGCAGTATGTGTGTGTGTGGGGGGTTATACAGGGAGCATTGTGTGGGGTGTTATACAGGGGGCAGTATGTGTGTGTGGTGGGCTATACAGGTGGCAGTGTGTCTGTGTGTGAGGGTTATACAGGGGGCAGTGTGTGTGGGGGAATTTATGCTATCTGGAGGGTTATGAGGCTGTATTATGTTATAATGAAGACTATGAGGCTGCATTATATTATGTGAAGGGCCATTGAGGCTGCATTATATTATATGAAGGGCCATGAGGCTGCATTATACTATATGGATGGCTACGAGACTGCATTGTATTATATAGATGACTGTGAGGCTGCATTATACTATATGGAGGGCTATGAGGCTGCATTATACTTTATGGAGGGATATGAGGCTGCATTATATAATATGGATAACTATGAAGCTGCAATATATTATATGGATGGCTATGAGGCTGCATTATTCTATGTGAAATGATATGAGGCTACATTATACTATATGGACGGATATGAGGCTGAATTTTTCTCTGTGGAAGGATATGAGGCTGCACTATACTATATGGAGGGATATGCAGCTGCATTGTACTTTATGGAGGGATATAAGGCTGCATTATATTATATGGATGGCTATGAGGCTGCATTATACTTTATGGAGGGATATAAGGCTGCATTATATTATATGGATGGCAGTGAGGCTGCATTGTATTATATGGATGGCTATGAGGCTGTATTATTCTATGTGGAAGGATATGAGGCTGCATTATACTATATGGAGGGATATGAGGCTGCATTATTCTCTGTGGAAGGATATGAGGCTGCACTATACTATATGGAGGGATAAGAGGCTGCATTATACTATAATGGAGGAGGGGGTCAATTCTTTACATGATTTTAAATGTTACATGGGACCCATACATCTGACCAACGTGTATGCGGGGGAGTGGCCAGGACCAAATCTAGCTACGCAACTGCTCATACAGATGTGCTACATTTATGATATTCACCAGATGGGAGCCCGATGCTATCACATCGGGTGGGCGATGACCTCACAATGGGGGTGGGCTCTATGGCACTGGGTGCGATGGCGATCTCTCCCCTCTGTGCAGTCTCTCCCCTATCTGCTGTTTTATCCCCCTATCTCTCTTCCCCCTCCCCAGTGCTCGCTCTCTGCGCCACTTCCCTGGCTCGCACTCTACCCCACTCCCCTGTACACGCGCTCTGCCCCCTCCCCTGTGCTCACGCTCTGCTCTCCTCCTCCGTGCTAGCACTCTGCCGCCCTCCCCCATGCTCGCGCTTTGCCCCCCTGCCCGTGCTTGCGCTCTGCCCCTTGACCTGTGCTCATGCTCTGCCCCCTCCCCGTGCTCGCGCTCTGCCCCCTCCCCCATGCTCAAGCTCTGCCCCCTCCCCCATGCTCACGCTGAGTGTGGACTGAGTTTGTGCAGGCTGAGTGTGACCTGAGTGACTGCAGGCTGACCATGGTGTGGGTTGAGTGAGTGCTGGGGAAGAGTGAGTGCTGGGGCTGAGTGGGGTGCAGGGTCACCGTGGTGTAGGGTGACTGTGGTATGTGCGGTCAGTGTGGTGTGTGGGGTCAGTTTGGTGTGTGGGGTCACTGTGGTGTGTGGGGTCATTGTGGTGAGGGCTCAGTGTGGTAAGGGCTCAGTGTGGTGAGGGCTCAGTGTGGTGCGGGGTCATTGTGGTGTGAGGTCATTGTGGTGTGGTGCGAGGTCAGTGTGGTGTAAGGTGCCTGTGGTGTGGGCTCAGTGTGGTACGGGGGTCAGTGTGGTACGGGGTCAGTGTGGTGAGGTGCAGGCTCAATATGGTGTGGGGTGACTGTGGTGCAGAGTCAGCATTGTACACGATCAGTGTGGTGTGAGGTCAGTGTGGTGTAGGTTGACTGTGAAGTGGGGTCAGTGTGGTGCGGGGTCAGTGTAGTGTGTTGTCAGTGTGGCTAGGGGGTCAGTGTGGTGCAGGGTCAGTGTGGTGAGGTGCAGGCTCAGTGTGGTGTGGGGTGACTGTGGTGCAGAGTCAGCATTGTACAGGATCAGTGTGGTGCAGGGGTCAGTGTGGTGCAGGGGTCAGTGTGGTGCGGGGGTCAGTGTGGTGCGGGGGTCAGTCCGGGCTGTAGCTACATTACCTACGACTCTCTTCTTCTCCCCCATCCCTTCTGCTGAAGATCCTGTGGTGATGTCATGATCATGTGACCTGACTCCGCCCATGATAATGACGTCACCTCAAGTCCTGTAAGAAGGTCCCAGCTCATCAGCAGCGGGGGCAATGGCAGGCGGGGGCTGCGGCGTCAGATTAGTGGGGGGACTGCGAGGACCTGGAGGGGAAGCAGGGGCCGTCATATTTCCATACCAGTCACTTGGGTGAGGAAATATGGCACTGGCGAAAGTGACATAGATGGTCAACCAGATGGAAGTGGAGGAGCCAACTCACAATGATATATAGAGATATACAGCTCTGTAACATCTATGGTACACACACAGCTCTACTATAATGAGAATATACAAATAGCTCTACTACATCCAAAGAGATTATGCACATATATTCTCCTTTAGCATGGCAGCCCACACAGTCATTGCCATCACACTAATTCCCAGCTGTGGCTGGATGTGTGAATGACATTTGCTGACAGCGCAGGGCAGACAGGAGACATTTCTCCACAGTCTTTCACTTCTTGGCTATATTGATGCCATCCCTGCTGAGGTCACATACTGTAGGGTCAGTGTGGTGTGGGGTCACTGTGGTGCAGGCTCAGTGTGGTGTGTTGTCGGTGTGATGCAGGCTCAGTGTGATGACGTGCAGGCTTAGTGTGGTGCGGGTGACTGTGGTGCAAGGTCAGTGTGGTGTGGGGGTGACTGGTGTGAAGTCGGTGTGATGTAAAGTCAGTGTGGTATGGGGTGACTGTGGGGTGGGCTCAGTGTGGTGGGCAGGCTCAGTGTGGTGGGCGGACTCAGTGTGGTGGGTGGGCTCAGTGTGGTGGGCGTGCTCAGTGTCATTGGGGGGTCAGTGTTGTACGGGGCCAGTGTCGTGCAGGGCCTGTGTGGTGCGGGGTTACTGTGCTGTGAGGTGACGTGCGGGTTCAGTGTGGTGACGTGCGGGCTCAGTGTGGTGACTTGCGGGCTCAGTGTGGTGCGGAGTGACTGTGGTGTGAGGTCAGTGTGGTGTGGGGTGACTATGGTGTGAAGCCAGTGTGGTGTGAAGCCAGTGTGGTGTGAAGTCAGTGTGGTATGGGGTGACTGTGGGGCAGGCTCAGTGTGGTGGGGGTCAATGGTGGGGGTCAATGTCATGCAGGGTCAGTGTGGTGTGAGATCTGTGTGGTGTGGGGTCAGTGTGGTGCAGAGTGACTGTGCTGTGAGGTCAGTGTGGTGCGGGGTCAGTGTGGTGTGGAGTGACTGGTGTGCGGGCTCAGTGTGGTGCAGGCTCAGTGTGGGGGGGTCAGTGTGGTGGCGCGGTGACTGTGTAGTGTGGTCAGTGTGGTGCAGGGTCAGTGTAGTGGGGGGCTCAGTGTTGTGCGGAGTGACTGTGGTGTGAGGTCAGTGTGGTGCGGGGGTCAGTGTGGTGGGGGGCCTAGTGTTGTGCGGAGTGACTGTGGTGTGAGGTCAGTGTGGTGCGGGGGTCAGTGTGGTGTGGGGGGTCGGTGTGGTGCGGTGTGACTGGTGTGAGGTCAGGTGGTGTGGGGTGACTGTGGTGCAGGGTCAGTGTGGTGTGGAGTGACAGTGGTGTGGGGTCAGTGTGGTGTGGGTTGTGGGGTCAGTGTGGTGCTGGGTCAGTGTGGATTGGGGTCAGTATGGTGTGGGGTCAGTGTGGTGCTGGGTGACTGTGTAGTGTGGTCAGTATGGTGAAGGGTCAGTGTGGTGCAGGGTCAGTGTGGTGTGGTGTGGGCTTAGTGTGGTGTGGTGCGGGCTCAGTGTGGTGACGTACGGGCTCAGTGTGGTGATGTGTGGGTTCAGTGTGGTGCGGAGTGACTGTGCTGTGAGGTAACTGTGGTGTGGGGTGACTGTGGTGCGGGCTCAGTGTGGGGTGGGGTCAGTGTGGTGGAGGGTTGGCGTGGTGGGGGGTCGGCGTGGTGCGAGGTCTGTGTGGTGCGGGGTCAGTGTGGTGCAGTGACTGTGGTGGGGGGTCAGTGTGGGGCGGGGTCAGTGTGCTGCGGGCTCAGTGTAGTGGGGGCGTCAGTGTGGTGGGGGGGTCAGTGTGGTGGGGGGGTCAGTGTGGTGTAGGGTCAGTGTGGTGTGGGGTGACTGTGTAGTGTGGTCAGTGTGGTGCGGGGTCATTGTGGTTCGGGGTCAGTGTGGTGCGAGATCAGTGTGGTGTGGGGTCAGTGTGGTGCAGGCAGGGTCAGTGTGGTGCGAGGTCAGTGTGGTGGGGGTCAGTGTGGTGGGGCGGTCAGTGTGGTGCGAGGTCAGTGTGGTGCGAGATCAGTGTGGTGTGGGGTCAGTGTGGTGCAGGCAGGGTCAGTGTGGGGCGAGGTCAGTGTGGTGGGGGGTCAGTGTGGTGGGGCGGTCAGTGTGGTGCGGGCAGGGTCAGTGTGGTGTGAGGTGACTGTGTAGTGTGGTCAGTGTTGTGCAGGATCAGTGTGGTGCAGGGTGACTGTGTAGCGTGGTCAGTGTGGTGCGGGGTGACTGTGTAGTGTGGTCAGTGTGGTGCAGGGTGACTGTGTAGTGTGGTCCGTGTGGTATGGAGTCAGTTTGATGCGGGGTCAGTGTGGTGCGGGGTCAGTTTGGTGCGAGGTCAGTGTGGTGTGAGGTCAGTGTGGTGAGGGGTCAGTGTGGTGTGAGGTCAGTGTGGTGCAGGGGTCAGTGTGGTGCAGAGGTCAGTGTGGTGCAGGGGTCAGTGTGGTGTGGGGGGTCAGTGTGGGGTAAGGTTAATATGGGGTGCGGTCAGTCCGAGCTGTAGCTACATTACCTGCTGCTCTCTTCTACCCCATCCCTTCTGCTGAAGATCCTGTGGTAATGTGGCGCCCCTGCGTCCAGGAGGCCACAAAAGGGAACTGCAGCCAGGCAGGTAGGACACTTGTTGCACAACAACACCCTCACAGCCCACACAACCCACGTGTAGGAGAAGGTAGCATCCAGCCCTAAGATTGTAAGACTCTAGGCAATTGAGGGGTGGTGGATTTAGAGGAGTGGGTTGGGCACACACGTAGTCAGGTGACTTGACAGTAGAAATAGGAAGGGGGAGGAGAAAGGAGTTCAGTAGGCCCAAGGTGCCAAGCTGTAAAGACCAGAAGCTCAGGAGCACAGGCCAGAGAGCAGTAGCAGGTTGAGCTGAGTTGAGCAGCAGAAGGAAGCACACGTTCTGGCAAAGTGGGGCATAAGGAGCGCAGAATCTGTACCGAGCCTGTGCGAGCCGGAGGAGAGAGAAAGCCTATCCGGAGCCAGTACCCCCAGGAGTGTGCAGGGAAGAGAGGGACGGTGATACCCGGGCCCTAGGCATACAGCGAAGTTACCGACTGCAGGCGGAGTAGCCCTCCTATGATACCAAGAGACGCAGAGAGAAAGAGCCTGGTAGAGCCTCACACCTGAGGACTGCTGGAGGCTGGGCTGAGTAGAGTGTCGGCTCTTGAGGGGACCGTAGTTTACCCGGAATCCCCAGACAACACGATGGGGGACCACAGCTACACGTGAGGGTCCCTACCCCAAAGGACAGGCAGCTCAGTGACAAACTGGAGGACCCACAGGGGCCTGAGTCACCGCCATACTGTCCGGTGTCGCACATAATGAAGTAAAGCAGAGAACGTAAACAGCCCGGAAAGGACACAGAGCACGTGTGAGGGGTCACAGAGAGAGAGAGAGAGGCCTGGCTGCAGGGAGCAAAGGGAACCCAGAGAGGGAGAGTGTGCCCGTGTACTTGTACTGTAACTTGAAAGAACTGCACTGAACTGTAACTGACTTGTGAACTGTCTGAAGAACTGAGAGTAAACACTGAAAACCCTGAGATTGCCTCCCTTGTGTCTCTGCATGAAAGCGATTCTCTCCATACAGAATTACAGAAAGCCTCCACCTGCAGAGCCACAGCTACAGCCTGTCAGCACCAGCACTGAGGAGAGATCCCTGCAGCGTCTGCGCAGTAAGTGTACGGAACATTCCACAATAGACTTAACCCTTACTGCCCCGGGGAACACAGTTCTACCCACTGGAACTATCCCATCTAGCTGCTATTCCATCATCCCCGGAGGTTCTGCAGCAGCGGCGGCCCCATCACTGGCCGCATATAGTGGGTGGCGTCACGGCTGACATCCCCTGTAAATATTCCCTTTTATTGCCGAGCCCGGGTAACGGACCGGACCAGGACCACCCGTGACTTCCCCAGCAGCAGACCGGTCCGGTACGAAGTACCCCCGTCCCCGTGGGCCCGACAGTAACATTATGATCATGTGACCTGGCTCCACCCAAAATAATGACGTCACTTCAGGTCCTGTAAGTCGGTCCCAGCCCATCAGCAGTGGGGGCGATGGCTGGCGGGGGCAGCGGCGTCAGGTTAGTGGGGGGGACTGCGGGGACCGGGTGGGGAAGCAGGGGCCGCCATACTTCCATACCTGTCACTTGGGTGTATATGGCACTGGCGGAAGTGACATAGGCGAACATCCAGATGGAAGTGGAGGAGCCAACTCACAATGATATATAGAGATAAATAGCACTGCTACATCTATGATACACACACAGCTCTACTATAATGAGAGTATACAAATAGCTCTGCTACATCCAAAGAAATTATGCACATTCATTCTCCTTTAGCATGGCAGCCCACACACGAATTACCATCACACTGATTCCCAGCTGTGGCTGGATGGGTGAATGATGTTTGCTGACAGCGCAGGACAGACAGGAGACATTTCTCCACAGTCTTGCACTTCTTGGCTATATTGATGCCATCCCTGCTGAGGTCACATATTACAAACATGTATGATGGCCAGCCAGCTGCGGCCCCCAACTCATGGGCCCTAAGGCAGCTGCCTGACCCAGTGTGGCGCCCTGCTCACGCAGGTAGCGACAGACTTCCTTAATGCACAGCTGGGTTTCCACAGCAGGTATCTACTACATGCAACACCTTCCACCCCGACACAGTAGGGGGAGCTACACTCACTGACTTCAGGCGAGATCCCCTTTAAATACTGCTGCTGGGGGAGGAGCTAGTTAGAGTGTGCAGACGCTAGGAGAGCTGCGAAGACGTCCTGGTGGTCGGTGCCGTGGTTAGGCCCGAGCCAGTGACCCGGAGTGGCCCTTCTGACATCCCGCAAGTCTGAGTGGGGACAGAAGGTGAGGAGTAGAGAGCCAAAAGGGAGTGAGGAACTTGTGGAAGTTCGCCCAAAGACGTAACGGACATCGGGGATCCGCACCTATAGGATACTTCAGGACTACAGAAAACCCCGTCACACTGTGGAGACTTCAGCCACCCGGTCTCCCTGTGGGTCCAAAGAGAGGGAGCCAGATACAGCAGTGCACCACCGCAGTGATCAGAGAGGGTAACCTGTTGACTCTACTGCACAGGAAGAGAGACCAGAGACAGGAAGAGAGAGGAGGCCAGTCTTGCTGCATGCAGGCTGGGCTTCATTTACCGCAGAGGAACAGAGGAGGCCTTATACCCACTTGCTGTGGGGACCCACTGTGCACCTGGTCACCTGTCAGTGCCCTGGACGTCTTTACCTGCCGTACCAACAGTAAAAAGGTAAAAGAGACTTCTACAGTGTGTGTGAGTCATTCCTCTCCGCTTCCGGTATCCCCTATAGACTGCTCCGTCACTCCCCATCCCAACCTACAGCTCCACTCCAAGCTGCCCCTTCACACTACACTGCCCCGGAGGAACAGCCCTACCTGTAGGGGGCTTAGTCATCTTAGCCGCATTACCAGCTACCTCCGGCGGACTGTGGCGGCGCTGGTGACCTAGCACAAGAAACTACAGGTGGTGTCACGTGAACTGTATATAGAATCCCCTGTAAATATACACCCTTTTTGAAGTGTCATCCAGGACACGGGATCAGGCGCGGCCACCGCTCCCCGTGACACAGCAACCGCTACCCTGGAGCCTGATACCCGAGTACCCCAAAGCCTGGGGCTTGGCACTAGCGCTATTGCCAATAGATGTGTATAAACTTAAACCTTTTAATTTACGTAATATTTTTTTTTTGGGGGGGGGGGGAGAGGGGGTGGGACGGAAAGAAAACTCAGACAATTGTGTAATTTAATCATTTGTTTGTCTTTGGGAACTGATGGGTGATGAGATAGAGCGAGGACAATACCGCAGTCAGAATTTATCTCGGCACCCAAGAAGTTAAACATAATCACCGGGTTTTTGCTGTCTCTCCCCCCTGTTTGATCTCAACCAAACTACTGATCAACGAAACTTGGGGTTCTTCACAAACTGTAATTTACACAATGTCCTATAGGTGGTGTTGTTTTGAGAACAAACTAACACACACACAGAGACTGGGGATGGGGCTTTTATGTAATAGATAATACTGAAACCAGACATGAATGAATGAACAGCGGGTGTACTGTATTTTGTATGCTAATAGCATATTGTTACAGTTAACCATACAAACAACTTGATTGACTGGTATGGTAAGTCTGATCTCAGCCCTGATTTGCTTCTGCCCATCTTCATGGGAGGGGTTTCCTTCACATCAATAGATACTGCAGATAGGCCAGGGACAATGCATTGTGGCAAGAGCAGCCTTTAGTACAACACCATGATCATCTAAGGGTTTAATCTGGACCTAGGTAGAAATTTCCAAATTACAAAACAGTATTCTGATTGGATATAGGGTATTTAAAGGGACACGAAAGGATTTTAGCAATCTGAGGCGCAGGGTTTCAGTCCTCCATATGGGGTCACCGCTTATAATCTGTGAATCTTTTTCAGCCATCACATGACTTGGTCTCTTGAGAATGACAAGGACTGAACTGAACAAATCCTGGTCGCCATGGCAATGGAATCTTCCGTGTCGACCTTTGTACGTTGCAGCGCTGCTTGCTTCTATCCAGCGCCAAACGTATGGATCAATCTCTGCAGAAGCTTATCAGACCCCACGATCAGAATGGGTTGATTATACCAGGGCATCTCAAAGAAATAGTATACTATCAAAAATCAATGTCATATTGCCATGTTTTAGGGCAACAGTCAAATTCTAAGGTAATTCTGAAAACCTGGACTGTGTGCGGCCCTCAAGGCCTGGAGTTTGAGACCCCTGCCCTAAAACATGGCAATATGACATTGATTTTTGATGGCACACCAAAGAACAACGAAAACACACACAGAGGGGCGTCCTATAAACTGTTTGGCCTAGGACTAGTGAGCATAGCTGGCACCCGGGGCTTACAGTGCTCCAATCGCTGAATATTAACCCCTTGGTTGCTGCTGGTCAACACAACACAAAGCCTTAAATGTCTAAAGCGCTGGCAATAACAGTGAGTACACCCCTAAGTGAAAATGGGCAAATTGTGCTCTGAGTGTCTATATTTTGTGAGGCCACCATTATTTTTAAAAAGTGACTTAAAAGAGCTGGACTGCCCGTCACTACATCATTGTGTGGGGGTGCTATGAGGACATAATGCTATGTAGAAGTGCTGTAGAGACATCATACTGTATGGTGGGCTTTGATGAGCATCATACTGTATGGTGGGCATTGATGGGCATCATACTGTATGGTGGGCTTTGATGGGCATCATACTGTATGGTGGGCTTTGATGGGCATCATACTGTATGGTGGGCTTTGATGGGCATCATACTGTGTGGTGGGCTTTGATGAGCAACATACTGCATGGTGGGCTTTGATGGGGCATCATACTGTGTGGTGGTTTTGATGAGCAACATACTGCATGGTGGGCTTTGATGAGCATCATACTGTATGGTGGGTTTTGATGGGCATCATACTGTGTGGTGGGCTTTGATGGGCATCATACTGTATGGTGGGCTTTGATGAGCAACATACTGCATGGTGGGCTTTGATGGCAACATACTGCATGGTGGGCTTTGATGGGCATCATACTGTGTGGTGGGTTTTGATGGGCATCATACTGTATGGTGGGCTTTGATGGGCATCATACTGTATGGTGGGTTTTGATGGGCATCATACTGTGTGGTGGGCTTTGATGGGCATCATACTGTGTGGTGGGCTTTGATCGGCATCGTACTATATGGTGGCTTTGATGGCATCATACTCTATGGTGGGCTTTGATGGGCATCATACTGCATGGTGGGTTTTGATGGGCTTTGATGGCATTATACTGTGTGGTGGGCTTTGATGGGCATCATACTGTATGGTGGGCTTTGATGGGCATCATACTGGGTGGTGGGTTTTGATGGGCATCATACTGTATGGTGGGTTTTGATGGGCATCATACTGTATGGTGGGCTTTGATGGGCATCATACTGCGTGGTGGGTTTTGATGGGCATCATACTGTGTGGTGGGTTTTCATGGGCATCATACTGTATGGTGGGCTTTGATGAGCATCATACTGTATGGTGGGCTTTGATGGGCATCATACTGTATGGTGGGCTTTGATGGGCATCATATTGTGTGGTGGGCTTTGATGGGCATCATACTGTGTGGTGGGCTTTGATGGGCATCATACTGCGTGGTGCGCTTTGGTGGGCTTTGATGGGCATCATACTGCGTGGTGGGCTTTGATGGGCATCATACTGTTGGTGGGCTTTGATGGGCATCATACTGTGTGGTGGCTTTGATGAGCATCATACTGTATGGTGGGCTTTGATGGGCATCATACTGTATGGTGGGCTTTGATGGGCATCATACTGCGTGGTGGCTTTGATGGGCACATACTGCGTGGTGGGCTTTGATGGGCATCATACTCTATGGTGGGCTTTGATGGGCATCATACTGCATGGTGGGTTTTGATGGGCTTTGATGGGCATTATACTGTGTGGTGGGCTTTGATGGGCATCATACTGTATGGTGGGCTTTGATGGGCATCATACTGGGTGGTGGGTTTTGATGGGCATCATACTGTATGGTGGGTTTTGATGGGCATCATACTGTATGGTGGGCTTTGATGGGCATCATACTGCGTGGTGGGTTTTGATGGGCATCATACTGTGTGGTGGGTTTTCATGGGCATCATACTGTATGGTGGGCTTTGATGAGCATCATACTGTATGGTGGGCTTTGATGGGCATCATACTGTATGGTGGGCTTTGATGGGCATCATATTGTGTGGTGGGCTTTGATGGGCATCATACTGTTGGTGGGCTTGATGGGCATCATACTGCTGGTGCGCTTTGTGGGCTTTGATGGGCATCATACTGCGTGGTGGGCTTTGATGGGCATCATACTGTTGGTGGGCTTTGATGGGCATCATACTGAGTGGTGGGCTTTGATGAGCATCATACTGTATGGTGGGCTTTGATGGGCATCATACTGTATGGTGGGCTTTGATGGGCATCATACTGCGTGGTGGCTTTGATGGGCATCATACTGCGTGGTGGGCTTTGATGGGCATCATACTGCGTGGTGGCCTTTGATGGCATCATACTGTGTGTAGAGGGCACTGTGGGGGCCATAAAAGGTATATTGTACTGTGTGGAAATTCTAGGAGCTATCTTTCTGTGTTGGCACATATAACATATTGGATGAGGTTAGGGAAATGGCTTAGCACAAGTTAGAAATTGCTGTGTGACCCTTTCTAGTTTAAAAGTCGAGAGATACGGTATGTACTTTTTGTGGCACGTAGAGTATCTATGGCGGAATTTTAAGCCATGCCTCTAGGGTAGAACACTTCTACGATAAATGCATGAGAAAAATCACAGGGCAATATACCGTAGCCTGCAGTTTTTGAAGAAAAAAAAAAAGGGAACTTGATTAGGTGTTGGGTCACGCAATGGCAATTTTATACAATTTCAAAGTGTGATAAATGAATCACTATACATCAATACATGCATTTTATTCCTTTAGAAATTTGTAAAAATTAAAGTAAAATACTATATTTAAAATAAATGTTTAAAATAACACCAAACATGAAAACAGTAAAAGAAAATTGACTTACCGTACATGTTTCCTGGATCCTAAGAAAAAAAAAACGAAATTATTCCTATTGCAATATAAGACCTCATTCAGAAATCTGATTATCTCGTACGCGACGAAAGAACAGTCCAAAGCTTCTTTGATTCAATGTGATGACAGGCAGCACACGGGTTACTGACTGATGCTGTCCGGGTGGTGGCCATCATTTTCTTGGACCCATACATTTCAATTAAAAATTTTGATCCACAATTCCGATAAGCAATGAACATATATTTGTGATATTCTTACAGGTTTAGGCCTAATGACCACGCTGCGTTTTTTGACAAATCTGCATCAACATTATTATTCATTTATATGCCGTAGCACCATTAATTCCACAGTGCTGTACATGAAAGGGGTTTCATACAAAATACAGGTTACAGTGAATAAATGACTAACTATGACAAACTGGTGCAGAGGGGAGAGGACCTGCCCTTGTGGGTTTGCAATTTATAGCATGATGGGGAGAAGACAGTAGGTTGGGTGTTGCGGCAACTCTGTTGGTGTGTTGGTGGTGAGGTCGCTGCGTGGGGGTTGTGGTGAGGTGGCTGTTTTGGTGATGATGAGGTGACTGCGCGGGGGTGGTGGTGAGGTCGCATTTCTGGGGGTGGTGAGGCAGCAGCTCCAGTGGTGGTAAGTCGGCAGGTCCAGTGAGGGTGAGGTGGCAGCTCCGGGGGGTGGTGAGGTGGCATCTCCGAGAAAGGAGGGGAGGGGGTGAGGTGGCCACTCCAGTAGTGGTGGTTTTGGTGGTGGTGGTGGAGCGCTATCTCCGATGGCAGTAGAATAATTGCAGGCTGTATGCTTTCCTCAAGAGATGGGTCTGCGTGCCTATGTGCACCCTAGTGGTCCAGTTGCCACAGTGGCATTGCCTCCTTCACAGGGGGTAATGTCATGCCTGGTAGCAGCAGGAGGTCCCTTCACTAGGTAACACCCAGCATGCAACACTTTTCCTGACTCCAGGCTAGAAGGGGTAGCTCTTGAACCCGACTTAAGGGGAGCTGCCCTGGTTCTGCTCAGGATGAGGGGTTAGGGAGAAAGTTTGAGGAGAGGGAAGAGAGAGGAAGTGGAGAGAAGAGCTCTGGGGAGTGGAGCTGCGAGAGCTCACACCCGGACCAGAGCGCTGGAGAAAGGACGCCAGAGTCCTTGGCTGTGTGGGCACTGTACGTCCCAGCAGCTGAATCTGGAGGGCAGAAGGCTGCAAGTTTCCTGGCCACACCGAGCACCCGGCGGCATAGCAGCATCCTGAGAGCCCACAGCGGCCACCAGTTCAGCGGTACCCATGATAGGCTCGTGCTAACTGCCATACGGGTCAGAACCAACATGCAGAAAGAGGTCTGCAGCATAGCTACAGGAAGTGACCTGCCCCAGGACCCAGTCCCGAGCGTTGTAGTTCATGGGGGATGTCACAGGGCCTGTGCCCGGTCCCGTGGCCCTGGTGGTCACTGAAAAAAATCAACAAAATTAAAATAAGTGTTTCGTGATGCCACCTACGGTTCCGCTAATCTTACCGGGGCTAGGGGACAGACCTCCTGTGTGATGGTGGAGCAGCAAGATGATTACGCTCCCCTTAGGTGGAGCGGCATCCCCGGGGCAGTAATGGAAGTTATTGTTGTTTTTACACAGGGATGCAGCTATACCAGGACCACTGATCCTCCTCCCTGTTGCAGTCAGCAGCTCCTCATGTGGAGATAGAAAAGGATGCCACACAGTTTTTTTACTCTGTACAAGTTTACTGTCAGTTCTTTGATAACACAGACTTTTCGGGTCTGCCTGGCATAGGTAGTCACTGGGAATTAGGATGCTTCACCTGGGACACCTGCGCTCTCTCCTGAGCGCGCAGAGCCTGAGGCCAGCTACCAAGCATCTCTCGGTAGAGGACTCTTCTCTGGATCCCCCAGACCCTATACGGTTCCTTTTTCTGGATGCGCTGGGGGTCAGCCGCGACTTCCTCTAGAAGCTCGGGCCTCCGGATTGACGGCTCGGGGATTGACACCCGCACCATGCTCAGAGCTGGTTCTCTGTTTCGGGACAGATCCCTCCAGTCGGTAGACATACCAGTTCCAGATTCAGGCGCACCTCACTACCTGGTGCCCTTAAGAACCCCTTTCTTCCTGATGGCTTCTCCGCTGTCCTTCACTCCTCACTCCCCAACGGAGCCTTCTGACTGGCCTAACTCTCCTCCCACCCACTCACTTTTCTACCCTGTCACTCCTCCCATGGGACTGGGTCCTCCCTTCAGCGGGTCCATCCACAGTCCCCTACCTAGGGTGTGTGTGGATGTGTGTAATGAGGGTCCTTTGTGCAGCATCCCAATTCCTCAGTCACAGGAATACTACACACTCTTATGTGGGTGCAGCTGACCCGCCCAGGGGTCTTTGGGAACTCGGTACTCGGGTGTTAGTGTGGCGCCCCACTATGTAGGTGCCACAAATGGGGTACTGCACCCGTAAAAGAAGTGTAGTCACTACACTGCAAGTGGATTTATGGATGGTAGGAGGAACCCTAAACCCACACCCCACACTAGATCATGCAGTGGGAGGGAACCCGGGAGGTTATATAGTCGCCCCCAGGGGGAACTAGAAGCAGTCTAGTACCCAAGGAGGTCTTTTGCCGGTCTGTCTTGGACCGTGGTCCTTTTGACTGGAGGCCATTAGGTCCGTGCTGAGCCTCCGGGTTGGAGAGCTAGATAGATCCAGGCAGGGAGCCTGCAGAACGAATGAGGGTTACCTCGGCTGAGGTTTCCCAGGGACAGAAGTACAGATCCCAGACACAGGAAAGAAAGGAGAAAGAAGCTCGGGCGGGAGTTCAATCGAAATAAGAAACCGGGTACCGGAGCCCGCACCTGTAGGAACCTTCACGGCCTGCAGAGAATCCGTAGAACAGGGGTATCTTCAGATACGGCCCTGACTCCTAAAACACCCATTAGAGGGGGACCAGACACTGCGGCGACCCACTGCAGTGATTAACAGAAGGTTCACTCGACGGGAGCAAGGGAGGTAAAGAGAGACAGCAGGAGGTCAGACTTGATCTTCATGAAGTCAGGCTTTACCCCGCTACTGGGAAGCAAGGGAACAGGAGGAATAAGAAAGGCATATGCAAGGGTTCCGTCTACCTACCATAAAATCTACTTGCAGCCACCCGTAACCATTTGTCTGATAACATCATACTGTACTGTGAACTATAATGACTGCTTAGTTCCAGTAAAGTACCAGATGAAGTGACTTGTCGACTCTGCTGCATCTTTCCTAGCATAGACTGATTCCTTCCACAGAATCGCAGCCCCGGCGATCCAGTCCTGCCTGCGGAGGACTACACCATCATTGCCGCAATACCATTGACCACCGGATGACTGTGGAGGCGCTGGGGAGCATCACCAGGTACTGTAGGTGGTGTCACGAACAAACTTTATTTTATTTCTCCCTTATTCATTGACCACCAGGACCACAGCCTCAGGCAGCCACCCATGACATTCCGACTGCGCCTGAGATCTGAGTACCCAGGCCCGGGGTGAGTCATTAGTGCTGGGGTGATATCTCGGTGGCCGGTGCCGTAACCCTGGGGGTCAAAGGATAAAAGAGAGAAAAAACAATAAAGAAAAGTTTCGTGACGCCACCTGCAGTTTCTGGTGATCTCACCAGTGGTGCTGTCAGACAGCTGAGGATGATGGTATTGCAGCCAGTTGTCAACGCTTCCTGCAGGCAGAGCGGGGTCTCCGGGGCAGTGCTTCTGCTGAGCTGACCTATGTGGTAGCAGCTACTTCTTAACGGAATAAGACACTGGAGGCTTGCTGACTCTGTACTGGTACTTTACTGGCAACAGTTCACGGCAGTTCAGGTACACAGTTACTCAGTCTTTGTAGCTGGCCGGATAGTCACCGGAGGGTGCAAAGTCTTTCTGAGGCTTCCCAAGTGTTCCTTCAACTTTATGTTCACTGTCCTCTGTGTCTTTCTTGCGCCTCTTTTCTATCCTTGCGTTGCCATGTACAGACCCACTTCCTACCAGGCCTGTCGGGTGTAATGAGGTGACCCTTCTTCTCTAAGGGGCTCAGCCTGGTTTCAGGATACCTGGTGGGGCTGACTGTTGTGGACGAATTCGGGGACTGCTTGGCAGACCTACGACTCACCGGTATTGGCAGCTCAGGGTTGGACTCGCCTGCACGGCGACTCGGAGCCAGTACCCCACTGTGCACCGGGATTCCCCCAGACCGTTACTCAGACAGTCTGGCACTGGGTCTCCCCTCTCTGTCTGGGTCACCACTCCTTTTTGGGCGCCCTCCCTGCGACGTCCCTCTAGGACTTGTTCCTTGCTTCGTCCCTCAGACTAGACTCTATCTGTCTGTGCGATTCCCGCTCCTTCTACCCTAACACTCTTCCCGGGACTGGTTACCCTGCTGGTTTCTGATTGGTCCCCTAGTCTAGGGGTAGGGATGCTGGGAGGAGAGCCTCAGTTCGACATTATTCCCTCCAATGACTGGGATACCACACACTCTGTTTTGGGTGCAGTACCCCTACTGTGGTGCACTGACCAGTGGGGGGGCCACACAGTACCCCTACGTGGCGTCCCAACCATTGGGGCGCCACAGAAGCAGGACCCGAAAGGAGGGCGTAGCAGGAAGGCCTCCAATCCCACCTGGGGAGGTGGATCCCCAAATGCTTACAGGCTGGCCAGACTCCTTCTAGAACCTGTAACCAGTAATCCCGGGCTGTATTATCATCTACCAAGTAAAAGGTAAAAGGAAACTACAACCCCTGTGTCCTTCATGTTATTTCCTGCGCCCTCTGTCCTGCACCCCAAATCTGCACCAAAAAAAAACTGCATCAAAAACGCAGTTTATGCACGTGGTTAAAGCAGCGATTACTCTATGTGGGAACATGACTGTACAGTTTTTGCGGCAATTTTGGAAAAACACTGAAAAACCCAAGACGTTCCAATAAACCCTATATGAATTCCGTAAATATCTAAGGCCTAATCTCCGCAGATTGCAAAGCCTTTTTGTGTAGAAACCTGAGTCCTGACAGATCATGTTTCCCGGTCATGGCTGCAGAGGTAAAGCTCATTATTCCAGGGATGGCCTGCAGGCAGCCGGAGCTCCTTTGTGTCAGCCCAGGCCTGAGCTTCCTTCCTCCACATACATAGGACTCCCTCCCTTCCATGACAGCCTCCTCCAGCAGTGTATATAGCCCTTCTCCTGGAGAGATCTGCAGGTAGGTGGTTGGAACATGAACATTTTACTATGTCGCCATTAATCACATATTATTATTTTAGGAATCACCATCATTGTTTACTAAGGAGGAGGGGGGGGGGGGGGGAGGAAAGACTTATATTTGCCAATTTGAATTGATCATAGAAGAAAATAAATGTCTTCTACATGCAAAGTCGGTGTTGCTAGATTACAGGCTGTAACCATTTGTGCACCATTCTTAATATTTTGGGGCTTTGCATTTGAAGATTATGACCGATAACACTAATCTGTTGTATTGGAGCCTTTGCGCCAATGTATCGGATTTGGTAACATATAACACAGATTGTTTTATTGCACATATTGACAATGTCCCCTCCCCCCCTTTCCATGCAGAATCATCCCTCTCCCCCCCCATCCTTTGGAGTTTGCTTTATGCATGTGAATGAGCTTCTTCCTGCTTTAGCTTTTCCCTTTTTGAAGATGGTGAATCCATACAATGTAGAGAATGGCACAGGGCCGAGCTCTACTCCAGCTTTCTTATTCCATGTGAGGCCCAGGCTCCATGGGATTATTACACAGTCCGATCATGGGATCATCTGCATTACCCAGAGGTCATGTTGCATGTGACTTCCCAATACATCTAGCATGATGATGCATTCATAGTAAAATGCCGCTGGAGGCTGCACTTGGCGATCCAGAGTGGGGTCCTTAGTTGAGCCCCCTCTATAAAAGACGGGTGCCATCTTTGTTAATCTCTCTGATGGCAGCTTCAATGTCAATTGTGACAGATGCATTTAAGGGGAAACGCAGAATGCAAGCCGCATGCGAGTATCTCGCATGCATCTCGCATGACTCACCTGGAACGGTCCCTGTCTCTCTGAATGGGAGTGTGGAGCTGTATAGAAACAAAATCAGCTGATGCTCTCCTGTCCAGAGAGAGAGGGGCTGTTCTGGGTGAGTCATGTGAGATGCATGCAAGATACTCGCATGCAGCTCGCATAAGTGTGTGTCTGCCCTTGGCCTTTTTTAGTAAAACACATTGCATATGGATGCCAGGCGAGAAGAAATTGCTTACGTCCAATGCACTCGCGCGATATATGGAATACCATAAGATGTGAGTGAACCCTAAGCCTTACTTCCTCTCCCCAGGTCCTGCGTTGAGTCTCTACCATGGCTTCCAGTGACTGTCACTGTCTGCAGTGCTGACATCTTGTCGACAGCGCTACAGACATCTGAGCTCCGCCATAAGCCGCGCACAGTTTCTGAGCTCAGTGATGAGCGGCAGTGACATCAGCGCTGCAGACAATACCAGATACCAGGAGCTTTGTCTAAGAATTGGTGTTGGATCGGACAAGGTGAGTAAAGAAACTGAGCTTAAAAGAAAAAACCTTTCTGAAAGGCGACAAACCTTTTAAGCCCACGGTCTCACTTGCAGGAGGCTCGCCGAGCCTGGCATTGCAACACTCCGGCACGGCCGCCTACTCTCCAGACAGGAGCATGTCACCTGAATGTATGGAGCTGCATGCTCCTGTCCGGAGAGCAGGCGGCCGTGTCGGAGTGATGCAATGCCAGGCTCGGCGAGCCTCTTGCAAGTGAGACCGCAGCCTAAAGGTACCGTCAGACGGCACAACGTTGGAACGATGTCCGCAACAATCTCTGGGGTGCGTGGTCGTTTTTTATATCATTTCAACGTCTAGATATCGTGGACAACGCACCAACGATGTTGTGAGCAGGGATCGTTCGCGAACCCCGCGAACGATCCCTGCTCATTGCTGTGAATTGGCGAAGTTGTCCACAACATAATTATCGCGGTGTCACACAGAACGATATAGCAGGTTGATGGAGTTGAGATCGTCAGGTTTACCAACATGTTGGTAAACCTGTCAACTCCGACCCAACAATTTATTGTTGCAACTTGCCAGTCACACGCAACGAGGTTGCAACGACATCGCTGGTACGCCTCCAAACCCATGACGTATCAGCGATGTCATTCACGATGTCGTGTTGTCTAACGGGGCCTTAAAGGTAATTTTTCTGCAGGTTTTTGCTACCTCATCTGAGAGCAGCAATGATGTAGGCAAAGCGGCCCTGAATGCAACTATGCATCATTTAGATTACTGGGTGCCATGGTTGTGACACAATCAAAGTTTTTAGATTTAGTTATGCAGCAGAGCTGAGAAAGCTGCCCCCACCCACACCAGGTTCTCTGTATATAATGTCTAAGGACAGTGAGCTGCTAATCACAGGAAGGGGAGTGTCTGACTACCAAGCACAGCAATGTAGTCTGAGCGATGATAAGGTTCTGGTGCTTTAACAATTATTGCAAGTAAACCACAGCACAGAGGTTGAGAGACTCCTCACTGAAATGTGTGTTATAACCCCTATGGCATGCTGTCTTCAGATTACATGACAAAAGCCAGCTTACAAGATTCCCTTTAAGATAGTCTGCAAAAAGGTAATGACATGGGAGCAGCCACAAAGGCTGGAATGCAGGGGCGGACCTACCGTGGTGCAGCTGGTTCAGCTGCACCAGGACCCCAACCGGCTAGGGGGCCCCTCAAGCCTGCAGGGGGGCCCCCACCCGACCCCCGTAACCCGATATCAGAGGAGAGGAGGGTCAGGCAAGGGAAGCAGGAAGCTTCCTGCCTCCCTTGCCTGATCCCGCCCCTCCTCTCCTCTGCCCCTCTGCCGCCTCGGCTCCCAGGAATGAGCAGGTAGGAGAGCCGCATCACTAATAAATGCCCCCCCCCTCGCCGACGGCCGCCAGCACAACCCCCGCTCCTCACCGACGGCCGCCAGCAACCCCCCCCACCCCGCTACTCACCATGGCTGCACCAGGGCCCCCTGGGCTCAAGGTCTGCCAATTCTGTAATGGGTATACATGTCCTATCACTGAAAATCACAGACAGAATATGTACATGAAAGACAGACATCTGATTGAAGCCTAAGGCCTCCTTCACATGTATGTGTTTCTGGTATGTGTGGCATCCATTTTTTTTTCACGAATACCACAGGTACCCATCATAACCTATGGTGATCTTCACATGAACTCTGGGTCCGTGTTACCACATGCAGACATATCCGTCTTTTTACAGCAGCACTGATGACAAGGGCCAATACAAGTCTGTGAAAAACACGTCAGCACACGGATGGCATCCATGTACCATCCGTGTGCTTTACATGTTTAACATTGCGAAATATTAGAGAAGTTTTTTATTTTATTCTTTCTTTATCTATACTTGAAAAACACAGACGGCACACTGAGGACACCAGCACTGTACGTGTTTTATACATGTGTGAAGAGAAGGCCTAACACTGAGGGAAATCCGGGCCTTCATTTATCACAACTGCCCACAGTTGCCCATAGCAACCAATCAGAGCTCCGCTTTCATTTATAAAACTGTCCTGAAAAAATGAAAGCTGCTCTGTGATTGGTTGCTATGGGGAAACATGACCAATGTTAGTTTCTAGTATTTAGGGGTCTGGTCCAATGTGGATATGTATTTAATTAAGGGGAATTGGTCTGGGGTCTCTTAGGTTAGGAAGGTAATATGGAGTCTGCATTGATTTGGGGGCAGGGCTTTATATTAGTTTCGATGCCCCTGTATTCATTTAGGTGGATGGGGTCCGGTTTCTATATTCATTCAGGGGGGTCTTTAAGGAGTCTTGTCTGCGGTTTGAATTGATTTGGAGGTCTACATTTGTGCCGTGGTCTGCACTGTTACGTGAATCTGGGGCCCATATGTGTTTAAGGGGTCTGTGGTTAAGATGTCTACTCTGGTGTCCATATTGATTTTGTTTTCTTTTAGGGGGTCTGTATTGATTTTGGGGTGTGCCTGAGTCGGGAGTATGTGTATAGCTGATATGTGTATTTGCAGTGATAGGGACTGGAGTCTATAGGCGTTTGGGTTTATTTTAGGGAATGTATTGATTTTGATAGGTGGTCCAAGGGACTTTTTTTGGTGAGCTAGGGTCTATATTGGTTTAGTGGGTCTTTATGAGGCCAAGTCTGGGGTCTCCATTTGTTCAAGGGCATTAGGTGGTCTGTATAGATTTTGGGGTGTTAGTGAGTCTGGGGTGTATGTGTTTAGGTGCTCTACAGCATATTTGGGGGGTGATGGGTTCTGAAGTCTATAAGCGTTTAGGTTTATTCTAGGGTCTGCATTAATATGGGTTTCGTTGGTCTAGGGTCTATATTGATTTAGTGTATTTTCATGAGGTCTAGTCTGGGGTCTGCATTTGGTCAAGGGTAGTAGGTGGTCTATATTTATTTGGGGGCATCAGTGAGTCTGAGGTCTGTGTTCTTAGGTGATCTACTGTGTATTTTGGTGGTCCTAGGGTCTATATTGGTTTAGTTGGTCTTGAGGAGGTCTAGTCTGGTGTGCGCATTTCTTTAGGGGTAGTAGGTGTTCTGTATTGATTTTGGGGCATCAATGTTTTGATTTTGTTCAGGATTTCGCCATGGTTTGGGGGATCTGGAGTCTGTGTCTAGGAGGTCTGTATTTTAGAGGTCTAGTCTGGGGTCAGCATTGATTTGGTGGTGGTGTTGTGGGTCTGTATTGATTTTATAGGGTATAACTAGTTTGTATTTGTTCAAAGGATTGGATCTGTATTTCACCAGGAATCTGTATTAAGTCTGAGGTTCTGGGATCTATATTACCATAGAAGGTCTATATTGAAGAGGTCTGGCTTGCATTGATTTAGGGGGTCTATATTTGTTTAGGGCATCTGGATATGATACAGGGTTTATTGATTTTTATCGGTGGTGGTGTTGGGTCTGTATTAATTCTTTTTGGGTCTGACATGGGGTCGTATTCATTTTTTGAGACATTCATATACAATACTTCTGATTTGAATGCGATAAATTGGGAGAATCCCTAAATAAATGAGATGAGGAGTTTAGGGATTTGCAAATAAGAATGTATGTTGCTTCAGTAGTCTCCACCTTGTCTCCTAAACTTTTACAACACTGTGAACATCAGGGCCTGCTAACAGTTGTAGTTCTGCAACAACCAGAGAGAATATTATTTATTATTTTAGCGTCATTAAATTCATGGTACTTTCCATGTGAAAAAGTGCATACCTAGATAAAGTACAATAATCATGAACAATACAAGAAATAGACTGGTACAGGAGGAAATATGACCCTGCCCGTGAGGGCTCATAATCTACAAGGGATGGATGAGGATACAGTAGGTGAGGAGAGAGGACCCTGCCCTCGAGGGCTCACAGTCTACAAGGGATGGGTGAGGATACAGTAGGTGAGGAGAGAGGACCCTGCTCTCGAGGGCTCACAGACTACAAGTAATGGGTGAGGATACAGTAGGTGAGGATGAGGGCGCTGACCACGAGGGCTCACAGTCTACAAGGGATGGGTGAGAATACAGTAGGTGAATACAGAGCACCCTGTCCATGAGAGCTCACAGTCTACAAAGGATGGGTGAGGATTCAGTATGTGAGGAGAGAGGACCTTGCCCACAAGGACTCTCAATCTACAAGGATGGGTAAAGATACAGTAGGTGAGGAGAGAGGACCCTGCCCACGAGGGCTCACAGTCTACAAGGGATGGGTGAGTATACAGTAGATGAGGAGAGAGGATCCTGCCCACAAGGACTCTCAATCTACAAGGGATGGGTGAAGATACAGTAGGTGAGGAGAGAGGACCCTGCCCATGACGGCTCACAGTCTACAAGGGATGGGTGAGTATACAGTAGATGAGGAGAGAGGATCCTGCCCACAAGGACTCTCAATCTACAAGGGATGGGTGAAGATACAGTAGGTGAGGAGAGAGGACCCTGTCCAGGACGGCTCACAGTCTATAAGGGATGGGTGAGGATACAGTAGGTGAGGAAAGATGATCCTACCTGCGAGGGCTCATAGTCTACAAGGGATGGGTGAAGATACAGTAGGTGACGAGAGAGGACCCTGCCCGTGACGGCTCACAGTCTACAAAGTACCACTCCTCTATCTGGATTATTACAAATCAATAATTTGTCATTTCTACAATTAATGTAAAGACATGTGCCATTGTACGCCATTATAATAAAGCCCCTTTAAATTTCCTCCCTGCAGTAACAGAAGCCTTGCACGCTGCTGTGAGCTCTGGTGACGAGGGGGACTCGCTCCTCTCCGCTCTATTCTGTCCTTCCCTGCAAAACTGCTTATTATCAATGCAGATTAAATGGTTAACACTCCTGAGGAGGAGGGGGGCTAATAATGCAAAAATATTGCTAGAATTAGCTAAGCGAGGCCTATGATTTTGGGACTAATGGCTTGTATCCCAGGGATGCCATAGCCCCTTCTTACGTACGGTGTCCAGATCCAGCTGGAACTGGTTTCAGGCAGATCAGATTCATGAACAATGCAGTGACTGAGCTGCCTTGGGATGGATCCTACATGGCAGGGAGAAGAGATTGCAACAAGGTACCTCTTCCATTGAGAATGCATTTAACTGTAAGGCACACAGCGCCGCTACCACACATTTGCAATAATAAAAACCACGTTATCATGCGTGCCTTCGCTGGGTGGGGGAGGACGACATATTATATTTAGCTGCAATAAAGCTCAGGATTTTTTGTTATAAATATATATATTTAGGAAGAAAATGACTTGAGCTCAACTGGGGACGTAAAACACCCCTAAAATAATTAGAATTGCATGTTTTATAAACAATATGCATGTTGTTAATGCCGCCATATACATATATGACAATCTGCTATCACGCCACATATTCAGTGCACATATTGTGGCGTATAATGCCGGCAGTTAACCCCTTAGCCAATGTGAAGCCATATTGAAAGGTCAAAGGGCGCGATAGGTGGTGCATGGGCGAAGGGATAGAGATTATATCTTGCCACTAATTAGCATTATGACTTGCTTTTATGTAGGTGAATACTGCTATGTGTCTTTATAGAGGTAGCAGAGCTGAGTTTGTCATTTAATTCAGGATAAAACGCTTAGCTGAGCTGCAGTCCTACGTAAATCCGTGAGCAATAAAAACATGATGTCATAGGGCTAGATGACAAACTCTGCTCTGCTACATCTGATCACGTTAAATCCTATCATGCATCACACGTTCTAGAGGTGGCAGAGCTGAGTTTGTCATTTAATCAGGATAAAACTCTGAGCTGAGCTGCAGCCCTATGTAAACTTCATAAAACTACGTAAAACCGCGAGCAATAAAAACACGTCATAGGGCTAGATGACAAACTCTGCTCTGCTACATCTGATCACGTTAAATCCTATCATGCATCACATGTTCTAGAGGTAGCAGAGCTGAGTTAGTCATTTAATTCAGGATAAAACTCTGAGCTGAGCTGCAGTCCTATGTAAAACTTCCTGAAACCACAATAAATAAAACATGATGTCATAGCTATTGGGCTAGATAACAAACTCTGCTCTGCTACATCTGGTCACATTGCATCCAATCACATATCACAAGTTATACATTTGATACTTTCTATAAGGTGCTGCTACATTATTACATACTAATAATCTGCTATGTTATATGTTACATTATTATACGTTCCATAAATCACATATTGTATATTATATATTTTATACTTAATCATTTTATACTCGCTTTAATGTCCAATTGTCCTAAAAAAGAAGCAAAGCATAAATTGTATATTAAATTATATTATTTATATTTTATTTATTTATTTTATTCAGTTATATAGAGCTATTATTTCCACAATGTTTTACAATATAATAATAATATTATTATTATTTATATTGTATTTATTTTACTCAATTATATAGAGTTACAATATAATATACTATTATTATTATTATTTATATTTTATTTATTTAACACCTTAGGTCGTATTTGGTTACGATAAAACGTTCACGTTTCCTGACGCGGACCTGGTAAGCGCACACGGTAACATTCATTTATTTACGGTATTTATTTCTTCCCCCTCTTTATCAGGCCCCTATCGTTCCCAGAGAATGCTCGGAATGAGTAACGACTTGTGTCCGAATTACGTGCAATTTCCAAAGCTGCAAATGAAAAAGCAAAACCTGTCTTGTTAAAGGGAAAAAAAAAAAGTGTGCATGCATTGATGTGAGCCGGCTTGTGCATCTTGTCTATAAGCTGGAGGCCTGGGAGACACAGAGAGAGCGTGGAGGACGAGGGACACACAAGAGGCAGCTGGAAGGAGACGGGAACAAAGGCTTGACCAAGAAATGGACCTCTGACACATTCCGCCTTGTAGACATCTCCTGTTCCTTTCTAGAACAACTTCCTAGCAGCCCCCTCTTTTTTTTTTTTCTGGGTTGAAGTATAAGCCCTATTGGCTAAGCCCCAGCTCTCACAATCAAGAAAAGATGGAGAACAATA
Source organism: Allobates femoralis (assembly GCA_033576535.1). Taxonomy (NCBI): domain Eukaryota; kingdom Metazoa; phylum Chordata; class Amphibia; order Anura; family Aromobatidae; genus Allobates; species Allobates femoralis. The sequence continues at coordinate 835,670,648 of JARQOC010000003.1, forward strand.
GTGAAAAATGTCCCCACAATGTGAAACTAGGCTCCTCACCCTAAGGCAAGCTTGGGGAGATTTGCTTTGGGTAAGTGGTTAATGATAATTAGGGTAACTGGACACTGAATGTTTCTGTTGACCACCTTGTCTTGGGTTGCAGTTTCATGTGCCATGATTTATGGCGTACCATACATTCCTGATTTTGTTCATTATGGATAGAACATTCCATACATTCCTGATTTTGTTCATTATGGATAGAACATTCCATACATTCCTGATTTTGTTCATTATGAATAGAACATCAATACATTCCTGTTTTTGATTTTTTGTTTCATACTTTTTGGACAAAAAATCCCATACATTCCTGTTTTTTTTTCCCATGATTTTTGGACAGAACATCCCATACATTCCTGTTCTTGTTCATGATTTTTGAATAGAACATCCCATACATTCCTATTTTTGTTTTCTGTCCCATGATTTTTGGCTAGACTATCCCATACATTCCTATTTTTGTTTTTTGTCCCATGATTTTTGGCTAGACTATCCCATACATTCCTATTTTTGTTTTCTGTCCCATGATTTTTGGCTAGACTATCCCATACATTCCTATTTTTGTTTTTTGTCCCATGATTTTTGGCTAGACTATCCCATACATTCCTATTTTTGTTTTTTTGTCCATGATTTTTGGCTAGACTATCCATACATTCCTATTTTTTTTTGTCCATGATTTTTGGATAGACTAATCCATACATTCCTATTTTTGTTTTTGTCCCATGATTTTTGCTAGACTATCCCATACATTCCTATTTTTTTTTTTCCCATGATTTTGGCTAACTATCCCATACATTCCTATTTTTGATTTGTTTTTCATCATCTTTGGAAGAAGCTTCTATAATTCCTGTTTTTTTTCATAATTTTTGGATAAAAGATTGTATACATCCCTGTTTTTCTTTTGTTTGCCATGATTTTTTGATAGAACATTCCTGTTTTTTATTTCTTTTCCTTATTTGTGGATAAAACATTCCATACAGTCCAGTTTTTTTTTATGACTTTTGGATAGAACATCCCATACATTCCTGTTTCTCTCTTTCTTTCATGATTCTTGGATACAACATCCCATACATTCCTGTTTCTCTCTTTCTTTTCATGATTTTTGGATAGAACATCCCATACATTCCTGTTTCTCTCTTCTTTTCATGATTCTTGGATAGAACATCCCATACATTCCTGTTTCTCTCCTTCTTTTCATGATTCTTGGATAGAACATCCCATACATTCCTGTTTCTCTCTTTCCATGATTCTTGGATAGAACATCCCATACATTCCTTTTTTCTCTCTTTCTTTCATGATTTTGGATAGAACATCCCATACATTCCTGTTTCTCTCTTCTTTCATGATTCTTGGATAGAACATCCCATACATTCCTGTTTTTCTCTCTTTCCATGATTTTGGATAGAACATCCCATACATTCCTGTTTCTCTCTTTCTTTTCATGATTTTTGGATAGAACATCCCATACATTCCTGTTTCTCTCTTTCTTTTCATTATTTTTGGATAGAACATCCCATACATTCCTGTTTCTCTCTTTCTTTTCATGATTTTTGGATAGAACATCCCATACATTCCTGTTTCTCTCTTTCTTTTCATGATTTTTGGATAGAACATCCCATACATTCCCATTTTGTCTTCTCTATGGAATCCTTGTCTTATTCGAATCATCAAGTCTTGACGTCACCTTCTCCATGGACTATAGATCAGTCTACGACACCCTTTATGTACACCCTTGATGTATGTTGTGTATGTGTGATTTTTTTTCACCATCGACCTGTCTTTCTGCATTTTCTAGGCTGAATGCATACACCACAGGGGGAGGACTGTCGAGAAGGCCTCTGCTTTTGTCAAGACGTTTGCATTGCTGCTGGTGCAAGCTCTCTGCATTTACATTCACGTCCCTTATGTGGAGCTGGCTTTTCATGAATTACTCTGCGGACGGTTCCTTATTAAACCTACCCCCACCACCTCCTTTTTGGCATCTGCCAAGCTTCCACAGGGGAACCCGTGTAGCTATAATTGGAGACACATGCATGTAGGTGGCTTCACTAAAAAGGACACTGGATTGATATTTCAGGGCCTGTTGTTGACTGCCTTCTCTGCAGAGACAGGCCCTGCCTGGATTTCGTTCCCCCCCTCTTTTTCTTCCTTACTGTGATTGCCAACAGCTGTATTGGAGCAGGAACCAACATCGGCCTACATGAAATCTGTAGAGGTGACCAGATGACACGAATAATTAAAAAAGACCATGTAAGTGCCGTCCTACAAAGTGATCACCTTTATTTTTGCATTTTCATTTTCCATGATGGGTTAAATGCAGTGATCAGGGACTGGATCCTCCTTGTGTTGTGCTCGGCCTGCCTGGTGGGGAGTAGGCCTTGTTTGGAAATCCAGGCCTTTCGAGGCTGCGGAGGTCTTTGTTGTTTGACAGGGGGGGCTTATATTTAGTAGTCAGATCCCAGGGACATAAAAGGGGCTACTCTATGTATATGCATGGGTTAAGTTAGGGAAGGTGGTGGGTTTACCTCATTACATACCAGGGGGGCGAGCATTGAGGGTTGTGATTGTCTAAATCCATAGGGAAGACACCATTTGGCAGCTGAGGAGCCAACACTTCTCCTATAATAATAATAATAATCTCTATTTATATAGAGCTTTACAATTCGGAGAGAGATATACAATCATAAGTAACATAATTATAGATGACGACCCTGCTCATAAGAGGCTTATTTACAATGATGGTCCAGTTACCTTGAAGAAATGGAGGATAGATAAAGGCTCCATGAGCCATCACCAGCCAATATTATGAGTTTGATGGAGAATTATGTTTAGAGAAATAGTGAACAGGCTGTATATAAAGGACTTCAATTAGGAAGCGTGATAGGCCACCCTGAAAAGATGTGTTTTTGTATATTGTGGATAGTTTCTTGGGGTAGAGCAATCCAGAGAATTGGTGCAGCTCGGGAGAAGTCTACAATGTTGGTTTTTTTAATGTAAATTTAGGATTGTTACAGTATAGATTCGTAGATATCAGGAGACTATGTTCATACATCACCAGGGGCGGGTTCATGGAAATCTAAAATGCGTCCCAGTAAGAGATGCGTGGATCCTTCCTTCATTCGGCTCGGTTTTCCGAAAATGCATGATTCCAATATGAACATAACCAGCCAAGATCTGAATCTGCCTTGTCAAAAGAAAGAACTGCAAAAAGTTAGTATTTTAATTATTATCTTTGTCCAATAACAGTTATGATAAGAGAACAGTGCCTCACTAAGGCTGCGCTATTGGTCCGCTTTGTACGGATCCGCTATTTGCAGTGCAGTGGAATGCTGTGAAACGCATTGACGTTGTCTGTCCCAGTCAAGTCAATGCATTTCCAATTTGGCATTCAGACACTGCTCTTTTTACAGATCCACATTTAGTCTGAAAAGCGGTTTCTTAAAAAGAATTGCCATGTCCATTTCGTGGCGTTATTTCGCTGCGCCTTTTACTCACCTCGCCACGCTCCCCAGGTGATCTCACCTCATACCGAGGTCGCAGGACCTGTGGGGGAACCTTGGACAGCACCATGTGACCGAGCGACGTCACCCAGTCACATGGCAGGCTGCCGGGTCCTAGAGGCAGCGACATTGTGGCCTCTGAGGATGAGAGGACATCGCTGGCGGTCAGCGGAGGAGCGCGATGAGGTGAGTAAGCTCAGGCAAAAAGCGCAGAAGCATTCACATGACAAGGCTGCGCTTTGTGAGGTGCTTTGGTGCACTTTTTCCCAAATACCTAACACACTGCAATAGAAATGAAAAAAAGGAATCTGAAGTTCCATAGTGATTGGAACAGTATATAGCCTGAAGACCTCCCGAGTAAGCTGGGCGAAACGTACATCGGTGTGGAGAGACAGGGAACCGTATACAACTTTCATTAATGGTGATTATCTACTTCTGTCACTCTGCACTTTTATTTACTTGAAAGTTGTATATAGCTCCCCTGTTCCTCCACCCCGATGTACGTTTCGCCAAGCTTCCCCAGAAGGTCTTCAGGCTGCATATTGTTCCAATCACTCTGGGACCACAGACCGTTTTTTGTCATCGGTATTGTTTAATAACGGTGCTAACATAACAGTTTCCTTGTGACTCCTCCATATACGTGTGCTCGGCTCAGCTGAACATGCTTTTGTTTTCAATGGGGAGATCGGATTCATCTTGCAATGACTCCTTTTGAAACAAAGAAAGCCAGCATGATCACCAATATCAAATTGCACTGTTCACCCTGAAATAAGTCACTGGTCGACGCGTCGAGCTCATACAGAGTACAAGAACACTCAGCTGCCCAATAGCCATCTAATGTGTATGGCCAACCTACTCCCTCCTCCTGAATCCCCTGTACATATGGTCGCTCACTGAGGCCGAGCATTCATGCTTCTTCAGTCGGGTGAGGGGAGAAACAAAAAAATCAGCCTTTCATATGGATCTTGTGTTATCAGCTATAGAGGTGTTACCTGTTCTTGTAATCATGCCTCTGATGATAATGAGACTGCTGAAAACTGTTTCGGAATGCATGAATCCAAAATAGCTTTAGTGACCAGTGTGAAAACTGCAAGATTACTAATAATGAAATTGTTGTGCAGGGGTCGACTAGTGTACCTTTTTTGGATATTGTGCCATGTTAAAAGGGAAGATTTTCGGCCAAACTTAAAGCCGGACTTCTCACTTTGAAAATTAGCATAGCCCAACTGTAACTTTGACCATCCTCAGTTATGCCAATAGCCACTATTCGATGTGGCAGACAGGAACCACGTGCCAAAGGTTGCTGACCCCTGTTTGAAATTTTACGTCTTTGTACCAAACCTCCATGTCCATTCTGTGCTCCCAGTTAAAGGGGAGCATGCACATTTGCATGTTTTGTTGCAATCCTGCAACTGTTCCATTCATTTGTGTCTTGCAGAAATGCCTGATATGTGTGATTGAACCCTAACATGGTTATTTCTCAAAATGAAACATCACAAATACTGTGTGATACCTGAGAATTGACTATGAGAATGGTCATATCTCAGACTGATAACTGATACCAGATGTCTGATGACTGATACCAGACATCAGTTATCAGGTATCAGTCTGAGTTATGACTATTCTCATTATGACCATTCTCATAGTCAATTCTCAGGTATCACACAGTATTTCTGATGTTTTACTTTAAGAAATGACCATGTCTTAAAATCAGGGCTGGCTCCAGATTTTTGTGGGCCCCGGACGAAAGAGTCTCAGTGGGTCCCTTTAACACTCACACACAGCACTGCTACATGCCCCATACATGCACATACAGCCACACATGAACACTACATACCCAGCACTGCTACATGTACAATACATGCACATTCAAACACACACAAAGCTCTGTTTCATGCACATACAAACACACAGCTCTGCTAAAGGTACAATACATGCACATATACACGCACACAGCTCTACTACATGCACATACAAATACACACACAGCTCTGCTGCATGCACAATACATGCACATACAAACATACACAGCTCTGCTGCATGCACAATACATGCACATACAAACACACACAGCTCTGCCACATGTATACAAACACACACCGCTGTTACATGCACATACAGATACACACACAGTTCTGTTGCATGGATATTATATACTTAGCTCTGGTACATGCACATACAAACACACACATCTCTGCTGCATGCACAATGTATGCACATACAAACACACAGCTCTGCCACATGCACATACAAACACAGCAGCTCTGTTACATGCTCATACAGATGCACACACTAGTCTGCTACATGGATACTATATACTCAGCTCTGCTACATGTACAATACATGCACATACAAACACACACAGCTCTGTTACATGCACAATACATGCACATACATATATACACAGATATACACACACATACACCGGCGCACACACATACAGATATACACTCATGCAGATATATATACACAGACACACACACATTCAGATATACACACAGACACACACAGATATATACACACACACATACAGATATATACAACACACATACAGATATACAGACACACATACAGATATACACAAATTCAGATATACACACACATTCAGATATACACACACATACATATATATACAGATATCCACACATACAGATATACAGACACACATACAGATATACACACAGACACACACATATAGATATACAGACACACACAGATATACACACACACATATATATACACAAACACACACATACAGATATACTGTACACATACAGATACACACACACATACAAATATACACACAGATACAAATATACACACACACATTCAGATATACTGTACACATACAGATATACAGACACACATACAGATATACACACACACATTCAGATATACACACAGACACACATATACAGATATACAGACACAGATACAGATATACACAGACACACATATACAGATATGCAGACACACATACATATATACAGACATACATACAGATATACACACATACACACACATACAGATATACAGACACACATACAGATATACAGACACACATACAAATATACACAGACACATACAACAGATATATACACACATGCAGATATACACACAACACACATACAGATATACACACACATAAGGGTATACAGACACACATACAGATATACACACACATACAGGTATACAGACACACATACAGATATACACACAGACATACACATACATATATATACACACATACAGATATACAGACAGACATACAGATATACACACACATACACAGATATACACAGACACACACACATACAGATATACACACACACATACAGATATACACACACATACAGATACATACACACACATCCAGATATACACACACAGATAGATATACAGAGACACACACATACAGATATACAGACACAGACACAGATATACACAGACACACACATACAGATATGCACACACAGATACAGATACAGATATACACAGACACACACATACAGATATACACACACAGATACAGATACACACACAGATATACACACACATACAGATATACACACACAGATATACACAGACACACACATACAGATATACACACACATACAGATATACACACACACACATCCAGATATACATACACAGATAGATCTACACAGACACACACAGATAGATATACACACACAGATAGATATATACAGACACATATATACACACACAGATACAGATATACACAAACACACAGATATACACACACACACAGATATACACAGATAGATATACACAGACACACACATACAGATATACACACACAGATACAGATATACTCAGACACACAAACAGATATACACACACATGCAGATATACGCACACACAGATATACACACACACACATACAGATATACACACACACATACAGATATACACACACATATACACAGACACACACATACAGATATACACACACAGATACAGATATACTCAGACACACAAACAGATATACACACACATGCAGATATACGTACACGCATACAGATATAAACACACACAGATATACACACACACATACAGATATACAGACACACATACAGATATACACCAGACACACAAATACAGATATACACACACAGATATACACAGACACACACGTACAGATATATACACACACATACAGATATACACACACAGATATACACACAGACACACAAATACAGATATACATACACAGATACAGATATACACACACACAGATATACAGACACAGATATACACACAGACACACACATACAGATATACACAAACACACAATAGAGATATACACACACAGATACAGATATACACACACAGATAGATATACACAGACACACACATACAGATATACACACACAGACACAGATATACACAGACACACACATACAGATATACACACACATACAGATATACAGACAGATATACACAGATACAGATATACACAGACACACACATACAGATATACACACACAGATACAGATATACACACACAGATATACACACACATACAGATATACACACACATACAGATATACACACACACACATCAGATATACACACACATACAGATATACATACACAGATAGATCTACACAGACACACACAGATATACACAGACACACACATACAGATATACACACACACCATCCAGATATACACACACACATCCAGATATACAACACAGATAGATCTACACAGACACACACAGATATACACAGACACACACATACAGATATACACACACATACAGATATACACACACAGATAGATATACACAGACACACAGATACAGATATACACAACACACGATACAGATATACACACACAGATATACACAGACACACACACATACAGATATACACATAGACACACACATACAGATATACACACACACATACAGATACACTCAGACACACAAACAGATATACGCACACATGCAGATATACGCACACACAGATATATATACACAGACGCACAGATACAGATATACACAACGACACACACATACAGATATACATACACAGATACAGATATATCAGACACACAACTAATATACACACCACACTACAGATACATTACACAACACATCCAGATATAAACACACAGACACAGATATACACAGACACACACATACAGATATACACCAGATACAGATATACACAGAAAACACACATACAGATACACACACACAGACACAGATATACACAGACACACACATACAGATATACACAGATACAGATATACACAGACACACACCATACAGATATACACACACAGATACAGATATACACACACACAGATATACACACACATACAGATATACACACACACTACACCAACACAGAGATATACACAGACACACACGTACAGATATACACACACACACATCCAGATATACACACACACATCCAGATATACATACACAGATAGATCTACACAGACACACACAGATATACACAGACACACACATACAGATATACACACACATACAGATATACACACACAGATACAGATATACACACACAGATACAGATATACACACACAGATATACACAGACACATACAGATATACACACACATACAGATATACAGACACACATACAGATATACACACACATCCAGATACATACACACACATCCAGATATACACACACAGATAGATATACACAGACACACACATACAGATATACACACACAGACACAGATATACACAGACACACACATACAGATATACACACACAGATACAGATTTACACAGACACACACATACAGATATACACACACAGATACAGATGTACACACACACACACATATACACACACATACAGATATACACACACACAGATAGATATACACAGACACACACATACAGATATACACACACATACAGATATACACACACAATCCAGATATACATACACAGATAGATCTACACAGACACACACAGATAGATATACACAGACACACACACATAGATATACACACAGACACACACATACAGATATACACACACATACAGATATACACACACATCCAGATATACATACACAGATAGATCTACACAGACACACACAGATAGATATACACAGACACACACACACACATACAGATATACACACAGACACACACATACAGATATACACACACAGATACAGATATACTCAGACACACAAACAGATATACACACACATGCAGATATACGCACATACAGATATACACAGACGCACAGATACAGATATACACACACACACACACATACAGATATACACAGACACACACACACATACATACACACAGATACATATATACTCAGTCACACAAACAGATATACACACACATACAGATATACACACACAGATAGATATACACAGACGCACACATACAGGTATATACACACACATACAGATATACAGACACACATACAGATATACACACACAGATACAGATATACACACACACAGATACACAGACACACATACAGATATACACACACAGACACACACATACAGATATACACAAACACACACATAGAGATATACACACACAGATACAGATATACACACACAGATTGATATACACAGACACACACATACAGATATACACACACAGATACAGATATACACAGACACACACACATACAGATATACACACACATACAGATATACACACACATACAGTTATATACACATACAGATATACACACACATACAGATATACACACACAGATATACACACACAGATACAGATATACACAGATACAGATATACACAAACACACAGATATACACACACATATACAGATGTACACACACAGATATACAGACACACACACAGATATACAGAGACACACACATACAGATATACACACACATACAGTTATACACACACAGATAGATATACACACACAGATACAGATATACACAAACACACAGATATACACACACATATACAGATGTACACACACAGATATACAGAGACACACACACAGATATACAGAGACACACACATACAGATATACACACATAGATACAGATATTCACACCCACATACAGATATATACACACACATACAGATATACACAGACACAGATATACACACACAGATACAGATATACACAGATACAGATATACACACACACACACACAGATACAGATGTACACACACATATTGTGAGACAGTGCGGGGGATCATATGCGAGGGGCGCTATGTCTCCACCAGAATGCGCACTGTCACGTATTGAGCCCGGTATAGGGTGTGAGAGAAAGGGACGGTCCGCTCCCTCCGCTCCGGGTCTTGCAAGGTCCCGGAAGTAGACACGGAGTTAAAAGCCTGGTCAGGAGGCAGGGCGGGGTTCCCTGTACACAGATTTGTGCCTTGGCTGCAGCAGCAGCAGATATACAGAAAGGAGAGGTCTAGAGTTCCAGGAGGCCGTGTGCTAGACTAACACGGCCTAGCCCAGGAGGGCTGGGGGAACTCGGGGTGGCCCATAACAGAGGCCTTTGGCCTGAAGGACCCGGGGTACGTTATATGAACTGTGTCTTGTGTACCCGGCTGCGACCCGGATTCCGGCAGACCGTGCCATTGCTGTGTGTACCAGCAATAAACACCGGGTCCTGTTTGAACCACTACCGGGCTCCACGTGTTTCCTGACTTGCGATCCAGGCGCTGCCCCACATATGGTGGAGAATGCGGGCAAGCAGGCCAGCCCGGTGAAAGTGACTGTTTCATGAGGCCAATGAGCGGCGACTAAAGTGAGAGGAGCAGCAGTCAGAATAGCCGACAGTCTTGCGGGGTGCCCGGCACTGTATGTCCATACTTAAGCCGGCCACGCTACAGTTCAGGCCTGCCGCTGATATGGAGGAAATCCTAAGGCAGCTGGTACTTACCCAGCAGCGGCAGCAGGAACAGCAGCAGCGACATGAAGAGCAGCAGCTCCGACAGCAGGAGCAGCACCAGCGACAGCAGGAGCAGCAGCAGTTGCTACAACAGGAGCAGTTACGACAACAGCAGGAGCAGCAGCTCCGACAGCAGGAGCAGCACCAGCGACAGCAGGAGCAGCAGCAGTTGCTACAACAGGAGCAGTTTCTACAACAGCAGAAAATGAATGAACTGCTCCTGCAGCAAATTGCGGCCTTACGAGACCCGCCAACAGCGCCTCCCCCGGAGCGGCGTGAGGCCCGGGACCGGGTCCGATCGGCCCTGCGGAAGCTGAGTCCAGAGGACGACGTAGAAGCCTTCCTCACCGTCTACGAGCGCACCGCAGAACGAGAAGGCCTCCCTTCCGCTCAGTGGGCTGAAGTGGTGGCGCCATTCCTGATGGGCGATGCCCAAAAGGCCTACACGGACCTCAGTTGGGAGGAAGCACAGGACTACGCCAGACTCAAAGGTGAGATCCTTGCTAGACTGGGGGTCAATACTTATGTCCGAGCCCAACGGGTGTTTTCCTGGTCCTATGTGGAGTCCAAGCCGGCTCGCTCCCAGGCGTATGACTTATTGCAGTTGGTGAAACGGTGGCTCCAGCCTGAGAGCTTAACTCCGGGACAGATGGTGGAAAGGGTGGTGGTCGACCGGCTGGTTCGGACTCTGCCGGTTGCGATACAGCGTTGGGTGGGGCAAGGGGACCCGGGTACCTTGGACCAGGTGGTTAGCTTGATAGAGCGATATACAGCCACCGAGGAGTTCATACGGGACTCTGCCCCACTGCGGCAGTTACGCCGGCCTCCGGAGCCGGGTAGAGGTATGCGTTCATCTACAGGGGACTCTCCTAAAAACGTACCCGCTGAGAGGATACCCCAGAATGGGGCTGGCAAGAAACCCGGCTCCCCAAGAAGGAGCTTCCGACCCGGCGCTGGCACCGCTACGTGGTGCTGGCGGTGCAAAGGGCCGGGACATGTGGCTACCTATTGCCCACTAACAGCGGACCCCATGGACTGTGGGTTCACACGCCGGCTCTCGATGTATGCCAGCCCCGTGTTCACCGCAGATGTAGTGGTTCCCCTAACGGCACCACATCTGTGTCCGGTGCTCGTCAATGGACACAGAGCAGAAGCTCTCTTGGACTCTGGCAGTTGGGTGACGCTGGTTCGTGCGTCCTTAATCCCCGGGTTGCAACTCACTGGGGGATTGGTCGGGGTCCGGTGTATTCACGGGGACCTACGCGAGTATCCGACCACGGAAGTGACTCTATCCACCCCCTGTGGAGAGGTGACTCACGTGGTCGGAGTGGTAAAGGCTCTACCCTACGGGACGGTGCTGGGAAGAGACTTACCGTTGTTTTGGTCCTTATGGGAAAGGAGGAGTAACCCTGTCCTGAAGCCAGGGAACCCGGGTGCTGAGCCCGACGACCCTGAGACCGGGACACCTGCCGTAGGGGTCGCCAACATAGGGCTAGAGTGTCACCCCGATAGGTTCCCGCTAGACGTCTTGGCAGGGGAGGTCGAGGAGACCCCACCGCTTCCAGAGTTGGAAGTATCCCGGGGAGCGTTTGGGACAGCTCAGCTACAGGATCCCACACTGACCCGGGCCCGAGAAAGGGTAACTGAAATAAACGGGGTAGCTCAGCATCCGGGGGCAGAGAACGTATTTCCACGCATGGTGCTTAACCAAGAGTTACTCTATAGGGTGGACAAAATCCGGGATGAGGTTGTGGACCAACTGGTAGTACCGCAGCCACACCGCCGGGCGGTCCTAGAGATGGCCCACTCCCACCTGCTAGGGGGCCACCTTGGGGCTAAAAAAACGCAAGAACGCATCTTGCGAAGGTTCTTTTGGCCGGGCGTGTATGCGGATGTCCAGAGGTACTGTGACTCCTGCCCGGAATGTCAGCTGACCACACCCATTGCCACCTTCCGTAGTCCATTGGTACCTCTACCAGTTATAGAAGAACCTTTTGAACGGATCGCAATGGATTTGGTGGGGCCTATAGTGAAATCAGCACGAGGCCACCAACACATACTCGTGGTTGTCGACTACGCCACCCGGTACCCGGAGGCGATCCCGTTACGCCACCCCACGGCGAAAATAATTGCCCGGGAGCTGTTTGCCATGTTCTGTCGCCTAGGACTACCTAAGGAAATCCTCACCGATCAGGGGACTCCTTTTATGTCCAAAGTGACCCGGGAACTGTGTAAATTGCTCAACATCAAACAGCTGCGCACCTCGGTGTACCATCCCCAGACCGACGGGTTAGTCGAGCGGTTTAACAAAACCCTGAAGTCCATGCTGAAAAAGGTGGTGGCCAAGGATGGAAAGGATTGGGATATGCTATTACCATATCTAATGTTCGCCATCCGGGAGGTACCACAGTCGTCTACGGGGTTTTCCCCCTTTGAACTGTTGTACGGCCGACATCCTAGAGGGCTCTTGGATGTCGCCAAGGAGACGTGGGAACAGGAACCCACTCCCTATAGGAGCGTCATAGACCACGTGGCGAAAATGCAGGACCGGATCACGGCGGTCCGGCCTATTGTGACAGAGCACCTGATGGATGCTCAAGGAGCTCAAAGCCGCACGTATAATACACGGGCCACCGTTAGGACCTTTGAGGTGGGGGACCGGGTATTGGTCTTAGTGCCCACTACGGAAAGCAAGTTATTGGCCAAATGGCAAGGGCCATATGAAATCCGGGAAAAAGTAGGGGAGGTGAATTACAAGGTATACCAGCCCGGGAAAAGGAAACCCGTGCAGCTATACCACGTTAACCTGCTTAAGGCGTGGAAAGACCGGGAGTGCATGATCATGGAGGCATCCGATGCACCCGGGGTCCCTTCCCCTTCGGCCCCCAGGGATACCGAAGGCGTACGAATAAGTGACACCCTCACTAAGGCCCAACGACGGGAAGCCCACAAATTGGTACAGCAGAATCCCGATGTGTTTTCTGACCTGCCAGGGCGGACTTCGGTCATTCAACATGACATTGTCACTGAGCCCCGGGTAAAAGTGCGGGTGAAACCGTACCGGGTACCCGAGGCCCGACGGCAAGCCATCGCGGCCGAAGTGAAACACATGCTTAAGTTAGGGGTGATAGAAGAATCCCGGAGCGAGTGGGCTAGTCCCATCGTGCTCATTCCAAAACCGGACGGATCGCTGCGGTTTTGCAACGATTTCCGGAAGCTGAATGAAGTATCTAAGTTTGATTTATATCCCATGCCCCGGGTGGACGAGCTGATCGAAAGACTGGGGCAAGCCCAGTACTTCACGACGCTCGATCTGACAAAAGGCTACTGGCAAGTGCCGCTGACAAAGTCGGCTAAGGAAAAAACCGCCTTTGTTACTCCGGAAGGCCTCTATCACTATGTTGTGTTGCCTTTTGGGTTGCATGGAGCCCCGGCCACATTCCAGCGGCTCATGGACATAGTGTTAGAACCCCATCGGAAGTACGCGTCCGCTTACCTGGATGATATCATCATCTTTAGTCCTGACTGGCATACCCACTTATCCCAGGTACAGGCCGTGGTAGATTCGCTCAGGGCCGCCGGCCTGACGGCGAATCCAAAAAAATGTGCCATGGGGCTCGAGGAGGCCCGGTACCTGGGTATGTGATTGGGCGAGGGGTTATCAAACCCCAAATAAACAAAATCGAGGCCATTCAAAATTGGCCCCGCCCAGTGTCTACCAAACAGGTGAGGGCGTTTCTCGGCATTGTGGGGTATTACCGACGTTTCATACCCAACTTTGCTGGACGAACGGCGGCCCTATCCGACCTGTTGAAAGGGAAGAAAACTGCGTTGGTGCGGTGGAATCCCCAAGCAGAGGCAGCCTTTCAGTCCATGAAGTTGGCCTTGTGCGGACAGCCCGTCCTCATCAGTCCTGACTTCAAACGCGCCTTCGTTGTACAAACAGACGCCTCGGAGGTGGGGCTGGGGGCTGTGCTGTCGCAGGAAGTGGACGGAATCGAGCATCCGGTCACTTACTTGAGCCGGAAATTGTCCCCGGCGGAAAAGAATTATAGCGTAGTGGAGAAGGAGTGCTTGGCCGTTAAATGGGCCTTGGAGTCCCTACGTTATTATTTGCTCGGGCGACAGTTCCGGTTAGTTACGGATCACGCTCCCTTGGTCTGGATGCGAAATGCCAAGGAACGGAACGCTCGGGTCACCCGGTGGTTCCTGTCCCTCCAAAACTTCAATTTTACGGTGGAGCATCGGGCTGGCAAGTTGCAGGGTAATGCGGATGCCCTGTCCCGGGCACCCTGTTTGATGGCTGGGGTTCAACCCCACAAGTTTGAACCGAGGGGGGGGGTGTGTGAGACAGTGCGGGGATCATATGCGAGGGGCGCTATGTCTCCCCCAGAATGCGCACTGTCACGTATTGAGCCCGGTATAGGGTGTGAGAGAAAGGGACGGTCCGCTCCCTCCGCTCCGGGTCTTGCAAGGTCCCGGAAGTAGACACGGAGTTAAAAGCCTGGTCAGGAGGCAGGGCGGGGTTCCCTGTACACAGATTTGTGCCTTGGCTGCAGCAGCAGCAGATATACAGAAAGGAGAGGTCTAGAGTTCCAGGAGGCCGTGTGCTAGACTAACACGGCCTAGCCCAGGAGGGCTGGGGGAACTCGGGGTGGCCCATAACAGAGGCCTTTGGCCTGAAGGACCCGGGTACGTTATATGAACTGTGTCTTGTGTACCCGGCTGCGACCCGGATTCCGGCAGACCGTGCCATTGCTGTGTGTACCAGCAATAAACACCGGGTCCTGTTTGAACCACTACCGGGCTCCACGTGTTTCCTGACTTGCGATCCAGGCGCTGCCCCACAATATAGATATACACACACAGATATACAGAGACACACACATACAGATTTACACACACAGATACAGATATTCACACCCACATACAGATATACATACACAGATAGATATACACAGACATACACATACAGATATACACACACATACAGATATACACACACAGATACAGAGACACACACACAGATATACAGAGACACACACACAGATATACAGAGACACACACACAGATATACAGAGACACACACATACAGATATACACACACAGATACAGATATACATACACAGATAGATATACACAGACATACACATACAGATATACACACACATACAGATATACACACACAGATAGATATACACAGACACACACATACAGATATACTGTACACACACAGATAGATATACACAGACACACACATACAGATATTCTGTACACACACAGATAGATATACACAGACATACACATACTGATATACTGTACATACACACAAATACAGATATACACACACATACAGATATACACAGACACACACATACAGATATACACACACATACAGATATACACACACATACAGATATACACACACACATACAGATATACACACACACATACAGATATACACAGACACACATACAGATATACACACACAGATACAGATATACACAGATACAGATATACACAAACACACAGATATACACACACAGATACAGATGTACACACACAGATACAGATATACACACACATACAGATATATACACAGATATACAGAGACACACACACAGATATACAGAGACACACACAGATATACAGAGACACACAGATATACTGAGACACACACATACAGATATACACACACAGATACAGATATTCACACCCACATACAGATATACACAGACACAGATATACACAGATACAGATATTCACACCCACATACAGATATATACACACACAGATAGATATACACAGACACAGATATACACACACAGATACAGATATACACAGATACAGATATACACAAACACACAGATATACACACACAGATACAGATGTACACACACACAGATACAGATATACACACACATATAGATATACACACACAGATATACAGAGACACACACACAGATATACAGAGACACACACATACAGATATTCACACCCACATACAGATATATACACACACATACAGATATACACAGACACAGATATATACACACACATACAGATATACATACACAGATAGATATACACAGACATACACATACAAATATACACACACAGATAGATATACACAGACACACACATACAGATATACTGTACACACGCAGATAGATATACACAGACATACACATACAGATATACATACAGATATACACAGACACACACATACAGATATAGTGTACACACACAGATATACACAGACACACACATACAGATATTCTGTACACACACAGATAGATATACACAGACACACACATACAGATATACTGTACACACACACAAATACAGATATACAGACACAGACACACACATACAGATACATGCACACATACCTGATACACACATTACCTCATTTAGTTTTTCTTGATCGGTGCCCAGCAGGAGAGAGGAGCTGCTAGGAGATGCACTGAGGCTGCAGAAGTTGAGCTGATGCAGGTTCTTCTAGGACCTTTATTTCAGTCATGTGATCAGTCACATGACTGAACTGGTAGGTCATTCAGCCTCAGTTCAGCTCCCGGGGCTTTCTCTCCTGCTGTATACCGATCACATAGATTGGTGCAGAGCAGGATAGAGGGAGAGAGGGCAGCTGTATGTGAGCAGGTCTCCACTGCTTCCATTCACAGACAGCTGTGGGCCCCCTCACTTCTTCAGGGCCCCAGCACCTGCCCAGGCTTGCTTAAAATGTACACCGCACCTAAGGGCTCTATTCACACTGTGCGTTTCTGGTCTGTTCTTGCTCGTCAGCTTTTGTAGCCAAAACCAGGAGTGGAACAATCAGGGAAAAGTATAATAGAAACACGTCACCACTTCTGTATTTATCACTCACTCCTGGTTTTGGCTACAAAAACTGACGAGCAGAAACAGACCAAAAACGCACAGTGTGAATGTAGCCTGAAGGGGGCCATGCTTGTACAGAGTTCTTGTCAAAGAGATTTTGGCTTGGAAAAATCAAATTTTCAGTACCAAAATTTACATAAACATTGCCTACAACTAGCGCACTGTTATTTTGAATGGCATAATTCTATCTTCTTTCACATAGCAGCACAAATTTTTAATGATTTAGAGCATTCTTAAATATGGTGGAGCTGCCGAGACTCTCGCTCTGGTGAAAAAATTGGCCCCAAAATGCATCAGAAAGTCACATCACGTTTCACTTGCCTGTAAGCAAGTGGTGACATGTCGCAAGAATTAATTAATCAGTCGGGGTCCAAACTCTGAAATTTCAACTAATCCTGAGGTTGAAGGCCTTTCTCCCCCCCTTATGTTTTCAGTTCTTCCCTCCCAGTGACCCGGCTGTGCAGGGAGCCAACGGTCAGCTCTTGCCTCCAAATTTGTTGGCTTCGGCTGACTCTAATGTGTATTGAGACCCTAACACACACAACATCGTACTGTAGCTTACACACCCAACATCTAGCACAGTAGGGGTGCAACGGTCGTAAGGCCCGGGGGTACTTGACCGTCCGGGCTCAGTCAGGGGGATGTCACGGTGGCAGTCCCGGTGGTTGTGGCCCTCACCGAGTATGTAAAGGGGAATATTTACAGGGGAATAAAATTTATCATGACGCCATCTGTGGATTCTGGTCAGGATGACCAGCGCTGCTTGTAGTGACCCCGGGGAATAGTTGTTGTTGCTGCTAGGTGTATCACCCCCCAAGGGCAGAGCAGGTTCCCAGAGTTTGGTATAGGTATAATGTGGATGGTGGTGGTAGTTGTTTATGTAGGGAGGCGCCGAAGGAGTGGACAGACACAGGGGATGCAGTTGTTACCAGTCTCTTTATTGTTGCTTTGTTCAGTGCAAACCCAGTCAGGGTACTGTGCTCTCCCAGTGTGCAGCTTGGCCAGCTCTCAGACAGTCCAGGAACACTATGCGAGACAACTTCCGTAAGCCTTTCCGTGCTGCTCTGTCTGACATGTTCTCCTCCTGTTATTCCTCCGTGCTCACGTTCTACAAATCCCTAGTCAGGCAACTGCGGGGCCTGTTGAATGTCGTCCAGCACGTTATCTTGACCTGCTGTGGTCATTATGCCTGGGAGAGTACACGCATTTGCAGTCCAGTAGCCTCCAGTTTCCTGGCTTGAACATACAGTCTCTTAATAGATTAGGTCCGGTCCTTTCATGCAGCTATTTCCTCTACTACGAACTGGAAGTCGGCTGTAGATTTGGGGTTTCTCTGAACCGGGGTTTCTTTGACAAACCTACATACTGGTCCTGTTAGGCCCAAGCTCCAGTGTTCCCTAGAACTCCATCTTGCTGTCCTTCCTCTTCACTCTCACTAACTGCTTACACCAACCTAAACCTGCTCCATCCTCTAACCAGCAGATGGGGTCTGCCCTCTAGAGGGGTTTCTTCCACCCTTCATTTTCCTGGCCTGGAGTTAGGATGGTTGTTGGGTGTGTGGTCGGGTGTCTGTTTTGTGTCCCCATTTTACCTGAGAGCAATGGCACCACACCTGTGGAGTAGTTGCAGTGCCACTGTGGCGACGAAGACACAGGGGCACCACAGGGGCCCTTCACATGCCTACAGCTCCTAGCATGCCATAATAAATGATTAATGTCAGGTAATGTTGGGAGTTGTAGTTTTTATAACAGCTGGAGGGTAGAGCAAGCGTTATTTGGGACATCTGGTCAAATAGCCAGGGCCCCATTCCAAGGGGGCCCCAGAGAAACCCTACGAAGCTGCCAGTTCTGTATGCTTATGCAAATAAGTCTGTGGAGCCTCGGTTAGGAGTCTCAAACACAGGACTAGCCAGATATCCTTCCATACTTTGTGAGTTCAGTATGCTGGCAGCCTTTGGGCCCTCTCCCCTGTCTTCAAAAACCAGAAACTACTCTGATAGTGCCAGTGCTGCATTACTGGTGCAGCTTCCAAGGCTAGAAGTATTGAAGAACCTTTGGTGAAATCATGGTCATGTGACCAAAGATCCTTCATCCTGGGAGAGTCTGGAGGAACTGAAGAGGAGATGGCCTGGTAAGTGTTGTTTGTCAGGGTACCATGGAGGCTTTGCTTTATCATACAGCATGTGTGTTGTTTTTGGCATGTTGTATGTGATGAGCACAGAGAGAGGGGTACTCGGGTACCGGGATGAATTCGTGGCTGTAACGGGGAATCACCCTGGCTCTCATTGTTGGGGAGGGAAGGTGAATTTAGAGAAAGGTCATAATGTCACCTGTGGATCCTGATGATACCAGCGCTGCAGGCCGGCCGCTGAGGTGATGGAGGTGCAGCTTAGTGTAGTACAGCTCCCCACAGGTGGAGCTTTACCTCAGGGCAGCGGGGATGGATGAAGGGAGTAGTTGTCCTTACCCCTCTGATGATGCTGAGGCCCTCTGGGCGCCGGCGGGAAGGAAGGACAGACACCGATTTAACTTCAACGTCCTTTACTGTTACCGGCAGATGGTATAATACACAGTACAGTCTGGTACAATGGGGACAGGCACAGGTTCAGGGTGCCCTCATGGAGTCTGAGGATGTTTCCTTCTTAGTGGCTTTCGGGTCTCAGTCCTTTCTACACTCTTTACCACCCTTAGGCAGAGCTTCCTCGCCGATCCCCTGGCCTGTTACGGATAGGTGCGGTTTGTCCCTTTACCAGTACGGACGGGAGCGGTGAAACATGAACCCTCGAGTCACCGGAATCCGGGCCGGTACCTATCGGTGTCTTGGGCTGATTATGGGACCGAGGAGGAGGTACCATTCTGTGGTGCTACGGCTTCCGTGGATTGGTCCTGTGGCTCGTTGGTGTACAGTCAGGGATAGACCACTGACCGGCTTGGCTTCCGTGTTGCCGGTGTCGACCCCAGACGTTTCCAACCGGTTCTGGATTGCCTCCCTCTGTCCTGGGTCCCCTCTTGAAGAGAGGTGCCCTCCTGTCAGCAGCCCTGTCAGGCACGTCCTCTCTGGCTGCCTTCCCAGCACTGTCCCTTTCTAAACTCTCACTTTCTCCTAGTTTCCCACTCTATCCTAGGCTCCACTCCCTGGGGCTTTACACTAATATCCAGTTCCTATCCAAGGCCTAGTGTTGTGTGTTAGTACAGACTCCATAACTTAAACCCCAAACCCACAGCTACGGAGGCAGTACACCTTCTATTCGGGGTGCAGTACCACCCTGTGGCGCCCAGCCATAGGGGCGCCACATATGTTTTCTAACATATTGTGTTTTTGATATGCAGCTTGTGTGAGAGACAATTGTGTGTGTGCGGCATGTAGTGTGTGCGTGTGTGACATGGATATGTTGTGCCCAGGCTATGGGGTACTCGGGTGTCAGGGGGCAAGCGGAGTTCAGCAGTGTCACGGGGAGTGGTGGCCGCGCCTGATCCCGTGTCCTGGGCCTATATTCCAAAAAGGGGTTTTATGTACAGGAGTGTGTGTATGACATGTAGTAGTGTGTGCGCGACATGTACTGTGTGTGCGACATGTAATGTGTGTGTGTATGACATGTAGTACTGTGCGCGCGACATGTAATTGATGTGTGTGACAGTGTGTGTGTGACGTGTGGGTATGACAATGTAATGGTGTGTGCACAACATGTAGTGTGTGTGTGACGTGTGTGTCTATATGACATGTAATGTGTGTGTTTGTAATGTGTAGTGTGTGTCTGTATGACATGTAGTGTGTGTGTGTGTGTGTGTAACGTGCAGTGTGTGTCTGTATGACGTGTGTGTGCGACATGTAATGTGTGTCTGTATGACATGTAGTGTGTGTATGGGTGCGACATGTAGTGTGTGTCTGTACGACATGTAGTGTGTGTGTGTGTAACGTGTATTGTGTGTCTGTATGACATGTAGTGTGTGTGCGACATGTAATGTGTGTCTGTATGACATGTAGTGTGTGCATGGGTGCGACATGTAATGTGTGTCTATATGACATTTAGTGTGTGTATGGGTGCGACATGTAGTGTGTGTCTGTATGACATGTAGTGTGTGTGTGTGTAACGTGTACTGTGTGTCTATATGACATGTAGTGTGTGTATGTGTGCGACATGTAATGTGTTTCTGTATGACATGTAGTGTGTGTATGTGTGCGACATGTAGTGTGTGTCTGTATGACATGTAGTGTGTGTATGTGTGCGACATGTAGTGTGTGTCTATATGACATGTAGTGTGTGTATGTGTGCGACATGTAGTGTGTGTCTATATGACATGTAGTGTGTGTATGGGTGCGACATGTAATGTGTGTCTATATGACATGTAGTGTGTGTATGTGTGCGACATGTAGTGTGTGTCTATATGACATGTAGTGTGTGTATGGGTGCGACATGTAATGTGTGTCTATATGACATGTAGTGTGTGTATGTGTGCGACATGTAGTGTGTGTCTGTATGACATGTAGTGTGTGTATGTGTGCGACATGTAGTGTGTGTCTATATGACATGTAGTGTGTGTATGTGTGCGACATGTAGTGTGTGTCTATATGACATGTAGTGTGTGTATGTGTGCGACATGTAGTGTGTGTCTATATGACATGTAGTGTGTGTATGGGTGCGACATGTAATGTGTGTCTATATGACGTAGTGTGTGTATGTGTGCGACATGTAGTGTGTGTCTATATGACGTAGTGTGTGTATGTGTGCGACATGTAATGTGTGTCTATATGACGTAGTGTGTGTATGTGTGCGACATGTAGTGTGTCTGTATGACATGTAGTGTGTGTATGTGTGCGACATGTAGTGTGTCTGTATGACATGTAGTGTGTGTACGAAGTGTAATATGGAGTCTATATTTTTAAAATACAATATTTGTGTGTATATGCCATGCAGTGATTTCTAACATACAGTGTGTATAATATAATGTGTGTATATGTTTCACCCAGTGTGTGTATGAGTGCATAGCATACGATGTGTGTAACATGTGGTGTGTGTACCATCTACATTTACAGTAAAAATACTGTAACTCAATGGGGGATTTAATCCTTTGTATCAGAACAACAAAAATGATTAGTCTCTGCAGCACATCGTCCGGTACACACAGGCCATATGCTGCCGACATTATGATACTATATGGCGACACAGCGACCATAGTAGCGGTCATCCATGCCCCCATCATTCTTCAGCAGCCAGTGTAAAGAGGTCAACAGAACAATTAGGGCTTTGGAATCGTGTAAATTCGCCGTAAATGTCTGTGTGTTAGCATTTGGGGCCACATTTTTAATTCTGTCCAGGGCCCCACTTTGTCTACAACCATCATTGGTGGAGAGCCATGACTTGTCCACCAGAGAGTTGTGATTATCGGCCTGGCATTGCAGCTGTGGTCTTGACGGCTCTACACATCATTTCCTGTCCCTGTCCATCTGGAGCTGCTCTTCTGGTGCTGTGTGTCAGTCTCTGTCCTCCCTCCTGGCTGTGGGCTCTGCAGCTTATGAATAGCTGAACGCGGTAGCTGCATGTATTGTGTACAGCAGATCTCTATTACTCATGTATCTTTACAATGCATATTATGTAGCTGCAGGGTAAAGTATAGGGCGCAGAACATTCACCAGAGACTGAGAGATGCAATGGGCTACAGACTACTCTTAAGGTACCGTTACACGCAGCAATATGGCTTCCATATCGCCGGTAATTTGACGTGAGCGCGCACGTTTCAGGAACATTTTTGCACATCGCCGTCGCCCTGTCACACATACAGATCTCGCCTGCGTTCTACGGCGATCCTGCGTTCCGGAAATAGCCAGCAGAACACCGGAAGCAATTTCCCTTTTCTACATCGCTGCATCACACCATCTCATCAGCGATGTGGGCGTAGAGTGTGAGTACGGCGAGGAGACAGGCATGCCAGAGTGTTGTACACCGTGCCCCTACCACCCCTATTGGCCAACACAACTGCGTTACCATTGGTCAGCCTTGACAGGATGTCTGCGCACTACATGACGCATGTGCCCTTTCTACTATATCGCTATTCAAATATGGCGCCTTAGCTATGGGCAGCCAATGGGAACACAGGAGCGGCCACCAATCGTGGCAGACAGGGCAAGCCAAATAGAACGCTCAGGCGCGCCTTTGGCATTGCTTCCAGATGGTCTGAGCTCGCTTTCTACATCGCTATCGCCCTGTCACACGCTATGATGCGCAGAAATCGCCTGATTTCACTGCAGTGCAGAGCGATCAGGCGACGCTCCACCGGCGATTTCTCGCCGTAAAATCGCCCTGTCTCACGCCACTACGCACAGGCGATGTGGTTCCCACATTGCCGAAATACACAAATTTACGGCGATATGGAAGCCATATTGCCGCTTGTGACGGTACCTTTGATTGATGGTACAGGCAGCATGGTGGCTCAAGTGGTTAGCACTGCAGCCTTTGCAGCACTGGGGTCTTGAGGTCCTGGGTTCAATTCCCATCAAGGACACTAAGGACAACATCTGCAAGGAGTTTGTATGTTCTCCCCGTGTTTGCGTGGGTTTCCTCTGGGCACTCCGGTTTCCTCCCACATTGTAATGACATACTGATAGGATGTTTAGATTGTGCGCTCCAAGAGAGACATCATTACTCATGTATGTGAAGTGCTATGGAATTAATAGCGCTATATTAATGAATGAATTATTATTATTATTATTATTATTATACCTTTAGACACATAATGTGCCCCCCAAAGTGTCATTCACCCGGTGCCCCCATAAGTGTCATTCACCCAGGTGCCCCCAGAAGTGTCATTCACCCGGGTGCCCCCAGAAGTGTCATCCACCAGGTGCCCCCCAAAGTGTCATTCACCCGGGTGCCCCCAGAAGTGTCATCCACCAGGTGCCCCCAGAAGTGTCATTCACCCGGGAGCCCCTAGAAGTATAATCTCTTAAGTGCGCCCAGAAGTGTGAGTTGCGCACTTGCCCCCAGAAGTGTCATTCACCCGGGAGCCCCCAGAAGTATCATTCACCTAGTTACCCCCAGAATATTCATTTGTTTGGGTGCCACCAGCAATGCCATTCGTATATGTGTCCCTAGAAGTGTCATTTGCGCAGGTGCCCACAAGTGACAACACAAGATGACCATGATGTCAAAAAATGATGTCTTATTTTGTAAGAAGACATGAATATTTGGAGCCTACACTGTGGCATATCCAGTGGTTGGAGTAGGCTATGTACACATGGATTTGGTGCACGTTTCTGCACTCTTTATGCATTTCTTGGCAGCATAAGCTACAGTTTTGGTGCAGATTTTTCCCATTCATTAGGCTGGGTGCTCACGATCTGGAGGCAGTATGTGTTGGACGTGATGCCTCCAGACCTGAAGGAACCCATGGGTGAACACAGGGAGACCACAGCCGCCCTGAGCCCACGATCAGCGTTTGGTGCAGGGTGGCTTTCCTCTGCATTCACCCGATGGTGATCGCTTCCGACTGAAATGAACATGCTGCAGAGATGCGGAAGTCCAGAAACCCGCACCGCAGATGAAATAATGCTGGGGAGAGGCATAGGGAGCATGGGATTTCTAGAGGTCCCATCCACTGTGCTGCTGCTGTACAATGCAGCGACAATACTCTGTGTCCAAAATGCTGCTATTCCTGACATACAACGTAAGACTGGGCCTAAATGTGCAGCAAAAATGCTGCTAGAATTGACATGATGCAGATTTATTTCTGCATCAAACCTGCAAGGTGAGAGAAATACTCAACGCGGTAGAGTTATTATTATTATTATTTATTTATAGAGCACCATTGACTCCATGGTGCTGTACATGAGAAAGGGTTACATACAAACAAGTTAAAAATACAATGAACAAACTAACAGTGACAGACTGATACAGAGGGGAGAGAGACCCTGACCTTGCGGGCTTACATTTCACAAGGTAGTGGGGGGAGAGACAGTAGGTTGGGTCTGCTATGGTGGTGGTGGAGCCCCGGGTCCGATGGTGGTGGAGCGTCGGGTCCAGTGGTGGTGTGGTGGCACCGTGGTCATTGCAGGCTGTAGGCTGTTCTAAAGAGATGGGTATTCAGGTTCCACTTGAAGGCTCCGAGTGTAGGGGACAGTTGGACTTTTTGGGGTGCAGAATTCCAGAAGATGGGGTATGCTCGGGTGAAGTCTTGCCGGCGGTTAGATGAGGAACGTACAAGTGTGGAGGAAAGGAGGAGGTCTTGGGAGGATCGAAGATTACGAGTTGGATGATATCGGGAGATTAGTTCAGAGATATATGGAGGGGACAGATGGTGGGAGGCTTTGTAAGTCATTGTTAGTAGTTTGAAATAGATACACTGGGAAATTGGGAGCCAGTGGAGGGATTTGCAGACGGGAGAAGTGGAGAAATAGTGAGGAGAGAGGTGGATTAGTCGAGCAGCAGAGTTAAGGACAGATTGGAGAGGTGCAAGAGTGTTAGCAGGAAGGCCACAGAGGAGGAGGTTTCAGTAGTCGAGACGGGAGATGATGAGGGTGACTAGATGACTAGTAGTTTAGTAGATTGAGAGTTGAGGAAGGGACGGATTCTGGAAATAATTTTGACTTGGAGGCGGCAGGAGGTTGTGAGAGCTTAGATGTGCGGTTTGAAAGACAAGGTAGAGTAAAGGGTTACTCCGAAGCAGCGGACTTCAGGTACAGGGCAAAGTGTGATGTAATTTATTGTGATAGATAGGTCTGGTAAGGAAGGTGTGTGGGATGAAGAAAAGATGATGAGATCGGTTTTGTCTAAATTGAGTTTTAGGTAGAGAGAGGAGAAGAAGGAGGATATGGCTGATAGACACTCTGGGATTCTGGACAGCAGAGAGGTGATGTCTGGGCCAGAGAGGTAGATCTGAGTGTCATCAGTGTACAGGTGATACTGGAAGCCATGGGACTTTATGAGTTGTCCCAGACAAAGGGTATAGATTGAAAAAATGAGGGGCCACAGGACAGAGCCTTGAGGGACCCCAACATAGAGGGGATGGGACGAGGAGGTCGTGTGGGAGTGGGAGATGCTGAATGTGCGGTTGGAAAGGTAGGAGGAGATCCAGGAGAGGGCAAGGTCAGTGATACCAATGGAAGAGAGGATCTGTAATAGGAGCCAGTGGTCAACTGTGTCGAATGCAGAGGACAGGTCAAGAAGGAGGAGGATGGAGAACTGTGAGTAAGTCGTTAGTAATTTTGGTCAGGGCAGTTTCAGTGGAGTGGTGAGGGCGGAAGCCGGATTGAAGGTCGTCAAAGAGAGAGTTGAATGAGAGGTGGGATGAGAGTACATGCTTTTCGAGAAGTTTGGAAGCGAATGGGAGCAGGGATGTGGGCCGGTAGCTGGATGTAGAAGTGGGGTCAAGGGATGGTTTCTTTAAGATAGGTGTAATTGTTGCATGTTTGAAAGCAAAATGAAAAGTACCAGAAATTGATAGGTTAAAGAGGTGGGTTAGGGCTGGGATAAGTGTTGTGGTGAGGTTGGGGAGGAAGTGGGATGGGATGTGGTCCAGTGCACAAGTGGTGAGGTGCGATCTGGAGAGGAGATGTGCAAGTTCTCCTTCAGTGATGGAGGGGAGGAAGGTTAGTGGGGGAGAGAAGTGGTCTGGTATATATGGGGGTTGTGGTGGTTGGGTAGCAAAGACTTGTCTGATCTGATCAATCTTGTTGGTGAAGTATGCTGCAAAGTCTTCTGCAGAGATACGAGAAGTATGAGGGGGCAGTGGGGGACGAGGGAGGGAGTTAAATATGTTGAATAACTGCCTGGGGTTGTGTCTTCATGTGAGTGTGTTTTCTTCCAGTACCACTCTGCAACCCTAGATGCTCGCCACAGCATTTTAGTGTTTGTGTGCCAAGGGTTGTCTGTTGGTTTGTCGTGTTGTGCTGTGAAGGAGAGGGGCAACTGCATCAATAGCTGATGTGAGTGTAGAGTTGTAGTAAGCTGTGGCATTATCTGTGTCGTGGAGTGAGGATATGGATGATAGTGGGGAGAGTGTGTGAGCATCAAGATGTTTGCTGCATCAGTATTCCCTACAGATTTTGTGGCAAATCTGCCCTCAAAAATGCATAAAAATGCGTGGTAAACCACAGTGTGTACACACAGCCCAAGAAGTCAGATCTGGAAATGTAAATCCCATCCTGCTGGTTCCTGATTAGTGATGGGCGAATCTGCCGATGTTAGAGTTCATCGGATCGGGCCGGACTTCTTTTAGTTTGAGTTTGGGACCGGACCTGACCCGAACCGGAGTCTGAACCTTGAACCCGGACATTAAAGTTATGAAAAAAGAATATTGATTAAACATTAGCTCATACTTACCAGAGTCCACACGCTTGTACTTCCAGGGCCACTCATTAACTTTTGTATTACTTACTGTACAGTAGATAAAATGTATGGGCTGCTTCCAGGTTACTGCACTGGCCTCCAACAGCCAATCACAGACCCGACTCTCTGGGACAGCGTCTGTGATTGGCTCTTGCGCCCCTCACCAGGGAATAATCAGGAAGTGTAATGAGGGGCCCCGGACGTACAAGCGGGCAGACCCAATGTATGAGCCCATGTTTAATCATTGTTTCTTTATCTTTTCAGCCCCCGCTGAACTCGAAACCGACCTGTAACATGGACTTCTCAGGGACGTCCATGTTCAGAGCCTGTGCCTAAACACTGGGAGTTCTCTACAGTTGGGGGATCGCCCAGTCGTACTCCTGATCCATTTCTTGCATGTTTTTACCCGACATCTGTGGCATTTCTTGCAATATCTTCCAATGCATCAGTGACACTGATTAATGTATATTGTTTATCCCTCACTATTTTTAAGATCTCCATCTACTATTAAAGGGGAACTCCAGGGAGATGACATTTTTTTTGTACTATCCCTGCCCTCCTACATGATGAAGCAGATCTGTACACTGCAGTTCTAGGATCTATAGATCACTTATAAATCAATAAAATTATATCTGCTCCTTAGCTCTCACCCCTCCCTCAGGGGACATAGAATTTCAGCTTCATGCTGCTGGTGAGAAGAGGAGGTGTGTCGGGGGCATGGACCTTGGGGCTCCATGACTTTTCTATATTCCAGCCCCCTCACCCTTCTGCATGGGAATCTACAAACTGCTATGGGCGAGTAGAGACCATGGCAGTGCTGAATCAATGTAGTGCTCTGCCTCTGCTCCTAGCCTGACACATGGCAGTACACATTATGCACCATCATATTATTGTGCAGCAGGAGACCACAGCTTGTATTTATATCTGCTTGGTGACATGATTGCTATTTGAAGGATGAACACCCCTGTTCATACATTACATAGGATACATATCAGGGATTGTAGTGTGACCATGGGGCTGGCAGCCATGCCCCTTGCCCACACAGAAGTGTGAGGGGGCAGGAATGTATGATGATCCTGCAGCTCCCAGCATCCACACCCCCAACAACATGCAACAGCATGAGACTGACATTCTTTGACCCCTGAGGGAGGGGGGAAAACTGAGGAGCAGTTATGATTTTATACATTTATAAGCGATCTATAGATCCTAGAACTGTAGTGACCAGCTCTGCTTCATCATGTAGGAGGGCAGGGACTGTACTCTCCCCGGAGTTCCCCGTTAATATTCTTGGAAATTTTCTTGTTCACAACAACAAGATTAAAATCTACAGACCGGGCTGGGTTCACATTTGCGTTGTGTAAGCAGCGTAAACAAACGCAGCAAAACGCATGCGCACTGCGTTCCTATGTTTATCATGGGAACGCATAGTGCCTGCGTGTGGCTGCGTCTGGTAGCGTTTGTGTTCGGCTGCGCATAATTTGTGTGCATGCCGAATGCAAATAGGTTTTTTTTTGTGCGTGGCTGTGTGCCGCAAGCAGACATCCACACACATATCTATATACATAATCACGAGTTTCTGGCATCCGGCCACTGTGCCGCTATTCTAGCATGCATTGCGGCCGGATGCCAGCGTGCGCACCATCGCGAGCGCCGCCTTACCACCAATCCACCGCCGCGAGCCTCTCTGCCGATCCTCGCGACCAGCCGCGGCCTCCCGACATGCACGCATGCGCAGTAAGCCTCGGATATACACTCCGACAGGACCTTTGTGATGTCACAGTCGTGATCACACACATGACCGTACATCACTGCAACTCCGCCTACTGTAGTCTTCACTTCTTCCTAGCTATGACACGGAGCTGTCACAGCTCGGAAGGAGGGAATGAGGGCCACAGACACAGAAGGAGGGAGCAGACACAGGGAAGGGGGGCACTGTAACAGAGGAGAGAGCAGAGACACTAAAGCACAGGAGGAAAAAGGCACGTGAAGACAGGGGCAGAGGACAGGGGCTCAGGACAGAGGAGAGGATAAGGACAGAGGACTGGAGCACAGGACAGGGGCACAGGACAGAGGACAGGAGCACAGAAAAGAGGAGAGGGCCACAGGACAGGGGCACAAGACAAAGGCTCAGGACAGAGGACAAGATAAGGGCACAGGACAGAGCACTGGGATAGAGGACTGGGGTACAGCACAGAGGCACAGGACAAAGGTCAGGGGCACAGGACAAGGGCACAGGACATGGCTACAGTACAGGGGCCCAAGACAGAGGACTGTGGCACAGGACAGAGGACTAGGGCACAGAGACACAGGCACACGACAGAGGACAGGGGCACAGAGCAGAGGACAAGGCCACATGACAGGCCCAGAGGACAGGGGCCCAAGACAGAGAACTCGGGCACAGGACAGGCCAGAGGACAGGGACACAGGACATAGGACACAGCCACAGGGCATGGGCACAAGACACAGGACAGTGCCACAGAACAGGGCCACAGGCCAGAGGACAGGCCCAGAGGACAGGCCCACAGGACAGAGGCAGACGACAGGAGCACAGGACGGAGCCAGATAACACAGTGCTAACCACTGAGCCTCTATATATACCATACAAATCCCGCAACAACTGCGTACTTTCTGGAGAGAGGACTGTACTATTCTGCGGCTATTTCTACGGCATCTGTTCATTTCACCGCACTCCCGATGCGATAGCATCGGGCCTTTTTACTAGTAATGAATAAGAGGGAATCTGTGCAAAGTGCCATCTGCTGGCAAGTGCACGAACGCAGCGGAAGGTGACGTCATTCTGAGGTCCTAATTAGTTAAATCCTGTTCTCCCTCTCTCCCCCTTTCTCTCCCTCTCTCTCCTTCTCTCCCTCTCTCCCCCTCTCCCTCCCCCTCTCTCTCCCCCTCTCACTCCCCCTCTCTCTCCCCCTCTCTCCCTCTCTCTCTCCCTCTCCCTCTCTCCCTCTCTCTCTCTCCCTCTCTCTCTCTCCCTCTCTCTCTCTCCCTCTCTCTCTCCCCCTCTTTCCCGCTCTCTCTCCCCCTCTCTCTCCCTCCCTCTCTCCCTCTTTCTCTCCATCTCTGTCTCCCTCTCCCCCTCCCTCTCTTTCTCCCTCTCTCTCCCTCTCTCTCCCCCTCTCTCCCTCTCTCTCTCCCTCTCTCTCTCTCCCCCTCTCCCTCCCCATCTCCCTCCTCTCTCCTCTCCTCTCCTCTCTCTCCCTCTCTCTCCCTCCTCTCTCTCCCTCCATCTCTCTCCCTCTCTCTCTCCCTCTCTCTCCCCTCTCCCCCTCCTTTCTCCCTCTCCTCTCCCCTTCTCTCCTCTCTCCCTCTCTCTCTCTCCCCCTCTCCCTCCCCATCTCCCTCTTCTCTCCCTCCTCTCTCTCCCTCTCTCTTTCCGCTCTCTCTCCCCTCTCTCTCTCCCTCTCTTTCCTCTCTCTCTACCTCTCCTCCTCTCTTCCCCCCTCTCTCCCTCTCTCTCTCTCCTCTCTCCTCTCTCTCCCTCTCGCTCTCCCTCTCTCCGTAAAGCTGCGTGCCCACGATCAGGATGAGCAGCGCTTTGGTCGCAACGTATATTCACTGAGTCCAAAACACTGTGTTGTACAGTATAATCACAGTGGATGTATTTATAGAAATCTCCTGCCCACTGTGGTTCTTTTTTACGCAGCGTAACCTTACATGCGGCGCAACCTCCCAAGCCACAGCATGTCAATTTATTATTGTGGAGATGTGGTTGTTGTGCATGGAAGAACACAGCAAAAATACACTACACCCAGAATCCTGATCATGGGCAAAGACACTGCATTCTCCCGCAGAGAACACTAATGTCTCTGCAGAAGACACGCTTCATCCGGAACATAGGCACTCCTGATTGTGAGCACTTGTCACGCCTGATGGTTTGTTACAGTTGTATCCAGTATGGACCCCAGACTAATACATTTTATTCAGAAAACTACTAAGGCTACTTTCACATCTCGGCTATCGCGGCAGATCGGGCAGCCTAACGGATCACTTGCGGCAAGACTGCGTTCAGCCCCATTCATTCCCTATGGGACTTGCAGAAATGTGCGGCACTTACAGTTTTGCTGCAATCCAGCAAATCCAGCACTTGTGGCAACTTTTGACTTGCCGCAAGTGGCGCACATGTCTGCAAGTCCCATAGAGAATGAATAGGGCTGAACACAGTACTGCTGCAAGTGATCCGTTAGGCGGCAGATGCGACATAACTGCCGGATCTGCTGCGAATGACGAGGAACGCTGATGTGAAAGCAGCCTAAACGAGATCTTTGTGCTGCCCATGTGTTTAGATGGCACGCTATCGTCAAAACTGGATCCAGTTGTAGCAACACATCAGCTGTGAAAAGTATTAGTCCCATTGACGGACAACAGACGAAGATGTAGAACAAAGTCGGAAACTGAAACACAAATTAGCTTGTTTTATAACTTCCTCATACAACGAAAAATGCAAAATCGCCCAGGGGTGAAGGGGTTAAAAATGAAAAATAAAATAAACATACTGAAAAATGATGTACCAGTTCGATTAATATAGTCCACTACTTCTGTTACTGCTCCATTGACCTAGAGAATCATGTACGATATATTCCCCCAGTAAAGGCTCTAACTCCAGCCTCATATGGCGGCTTTATTGTATAACGCTATTTTTGGAAGTATAACGAGGGGCTGATTCTAGGGGTGAATATGAAGCCTGCTCATCAGCGTCTGCAGAGGCTTTGTGCGCTGCATATGTTTTCTGCGCGAGGCCAGAAAACCTAATTAAAGTCACGATTATGGTTAATTAACCTAATTAAATTAGTTTTCTATTTTGCAGTGCAAA
Source organism: Allobates femoralis (assembly GCA_033576535.1). NCBI lineage: Eukaryota > Metazoa > Chordata > Amphibia > Anura > Aromobatidae > Allobates > Allobates femoralis. Next base: position 835,704,157 of record JARQOC010000003.1, read on the forward strand.
ATGAAGGGCGTGCCATGCACCTGGTCATCACTCATCCTGCGAGCTGGAGGAACCCGCCGATAGAGGTTACTGCTGTCCATCTGTCGGGATGCATTAAATGCACAGATGTGTCCAAGAAGACGGCGATAAATAGGCTACAGTAAGTAGCGAGAGCCCATCACATGCCACAGTAATTTTTAATAAGACAGGTCCTTTGTTTCACAATAACATTAAAGGCCTTTTCCATCTCTGGGTACAAGGAGGAAGAAAAATTCCAATCCAGAGGGTAAGTATAGAACCAACTTTAGTAGGCATTCATATAAAGACAAAAACCTCGAATGGTCGGGTGCACTGACGCATTTCCGGGTCGGGTGCACTGACGCATTTCCGGGTAGGGTGCACTGACGCATTTTCGACATATAAAAGTCGCCCTTAGTCATAGGAAAGAGTCTTATGACTAATGATGACTTTTGTATGCCGGAAACACGTCAGGCGTACCTGACTCTACGGGGATTGTTTTCTTAATATGGATTTGTATTAAAGTTGGTTTTATACTTGCCTTTGGATTGTGCTGCATCACACCAGCTTTGACAGCACTCATTCGGATGATTAAACATGGAGAATTTGTATACAGCGTGGGGAAGCATCCATTACCTACTATTAGGCAGGCGTTCCACTTGCAAGAGACTTGCGCGTGTCTTCCGTCACAACACCCGACACGGCTGCCTGCTTTCTGAACAAAAGCGTGGCTGCATGGTCTTGTCCGGAAAGCGCACGGCCGTGCCGGGTGATACAATGCGAGGCATGTGCAAATCTCTCGTATTGCTCTTGTAAATGGAACTCAGTCAGGTATTAGGGAGCACAAGCATCGGGTATCGTGGAGCGTGAGGGTCAGATATCGTGGAGCACAAGGGTCTGGTATCGTGGAGCACAAGGGCCGGGTATCGTGGAGCATGAGCTCCCTGTCCCACAATCCCAAACAGCTTTTTAAAACTTTCAATTCCTTACTCTGTCCGCGTGCTCCTCCTCCCTCTCCCCTTATCTCTGCTGAAGACTTTGCCTCCTTCTTCAAGCAGAAGATCGATAACATCAGAGACAGCTTTGACCCACTGTCCCCACAACTTCCCCCCTCACCTACACAGCCCTCCCCTTCCATCACCTGCTACTCCCCATAACTGAAGATCAGCTCTACTCCCTTCTGTCAAAGTCACACTTTACCACCAGCGCCTACGACCCACTCCCATCCCACCTCATTCCCAACCTCACCTCTGTCTTCATCCCAGCCCTAACCCATGTTTTCAACTTATTTCATACTACTGGCGTCTTCCCTTCAGCCTTCAAACACGCCTTGATCACACTCATCCTCAAAAAACCCTCCTTCGACCCAACATCTGTTTCTAACTATTGCCCCATATCTCTTCTCTTCGCCTCAAAACTACTCGAACAGCACGTCCATGCAGAACTGTCCTCCCACCTCTCCTCCTGCTCCCTTCTCGACTGCCTACAATCTGGTTTCCGACCCCTCCTCTCCACTGAAACAGCTCTAACCAAAGTCACCAACGACCTACTGACCGCCAAGAGTAAGCGACACTACTCAATCCTCCACCTCTTCGACCTATCTGCCGCCTTCGACACTGTTGACCATTTCCTCCTACTTCAGATCCTGAAATTTCTTGGCATCACTGACCTAGCCCTCTCTTGGATCTCCTCATACCTAATGGACCAGACTTTCAGCGTCACCCAAACCCACTCCTCCTCTTCTCCCTACCCCTTATCTGTCAGTGTTTCCCAATCTCTACGCCGATGACACCCAAATCTACCTGTCTGGACCCCACATCACCTCTCTACTATCCAAAATTCCACAATGCCTGTCCGCCATCTCATCCTTCTTCTCCGCCCGCTTCCTTAAGCTGAACATTGACAAAACTGAGTTCATTATCTTCTCCCCCAAGCCGCTCTCCCCCACTACCCGACCTATCCATCCTTGTCAACGACTGCTCACTCTCCCCAGTTCTCCATGCCAAGTGCCTTGGAGTAATCCTCTACTCTTCCCTCTTCTTCAAGCCCCACATCCAGGCCCTCGCCTGGGTATTGTGGAGCATGGTCCTTGTGTATCGTGGAGCATCGGCCTTGTGTATTGTGGAGCCCGAGCGTCGGGGGTCATGGAGCCCGAGCATCTGGGGTCATGGAGCCCGAGCATCGTGGATCCCGAGCGGCGGGGATCGTGGGGCCCGAGCGTCAGGGATCATGGAGCTCGAGCAACAGGGATCGTGGAGCCAGAGCGTCAGGGATCGTGGAGCCCGAGCGTCGGGTATCGTGGAGCCCGGAGACTGACTGGGGAAGTTATTGGGGATAACATTCACAGCTTCTGTATGGCAAAGGAGACCATATGAAACATGTGGAAGTGAAAAACATATAGAGTGCTTGCAAGAGGTATTGGTAGTTGTGACCCAGCCATGCTGCTCATCCATGATAGCAAAGCTTAGTATTGATTCTGTCAAGGGACACACAGAAGGTAAAGGATAAAAATGGTATATTGTTGATTGGAAATAGTAGCAAGGAAAGTGACATCCCTCCCCCACCCAAGAACTTTTAACTATGGGATAACTTTGTAGGGCAACCGATGTAGAAAATATCACATAGTAGAAAAATGGTACATTGTGCTTAATCAGTCCACTATTCTGCAATCTGTACAAGACGTGACTTGTAATCCCTCTAGGGTATAGAAATGTGTAAAGTCTTTGGTATTCAGGAGGAGTAGAGTGGGTCCTGGCAGACAGTCTGGCCTCCTTCCTGTGCCGGTGGGGTGGGGGGAGAGCACTCTACCTAATCATTGACATTCTCCTATAAGTAACTAGGCTACAAATCCCACACCGGGCTGTCAGCCAGCTTTCCCGGTAAGTTTTCATGGTAACAGAAATCCGTTCCCCGTGCACTCACTTCCTAGGTTTGTGGTAAATTTATCCTTATACACAATAGTAAACTGAACAAGCAGAGCTGCAGTGTAAAGCATGTCGGTGGGAAGTTAGAAATATCCCTGTTTTCAGATTTATGCAAATCTCATTGAAATCAATAATAAATCTGCCATCCTCAACCCCTTCACGACCTAGGTCGTACTGGTACGTCCTAGACTGTGTCCTTTCCTTTGATGTGGGCTCACGTTGAGCCCGCATCTTTCTTTGCATAAGTCAGCTGGTCTATTCAACCATCATGTGCCTCTAACAGCTGATCCTGTTAACCAGTTAAATCCTGCTGTCAAACTTTGACAGAGGGATTTAACACGTGCTGGCAGGGAGGCGCGTCATTACCTGCTCCCATCGGCTTGCCAGTGATGTGGCTGGGGATGTCGGCGGCGACTGGCGGGTGCCGTCCCCCATTTACACAGGGTGACACCTCCAGCCCCGCACCGGCGAGCTGTCAGGCGGCATCACCGCCGGGATGTCTGGAAACCCCAGCGGCGATGCAGGACTATGCCTATGGCTCCCATCGCCTGACAGGTCGCCGGCGCCCGGTTACATGGGGCGATGTGTGCACATCGCCCTATGATGGTCGCCTGGTTTCAGAGCACCGCCGATATCGCCCCTTTATATGAGGCGACGTAGGGGCGATGTCGCTGCCGATAGGCCACGCCCCCACGTTGCCTCTGTAATGGGCGGCGATGTCGCCCCGTGTGACGGGGGCTTTAGGGTCAGACTAGTACCCATGTTTGCCTTTTGTCCAATTTACTATCCTCTTTACCACTCCGTGACGTTAAATGATCTCTGCAGGGAGGGAGGGTAGAGACTGTTGGAGGAGACTAGCAGCAGTACCAAACAGCAGGGAAGGTAGAAAAGTATTTTTTCATGTTTTTTAATTTTAAGACCATCATGGACCCAGTCTCAAGGTACCGTTACACGTCGCAATATCGCAATGCAACATCGACAAAAAGTCACGTGGTGTGGTCGTTGCAGTTGATATCGTCGATGCGTTGTGTCGTGTAACAGGGCGATGCGACTGCAATAAATCGCAGGTACGATATTGCAAGAAGATTGTGCAGGCCCTTCAATCGTACAATATTGCATATGCGATCTGGCATGATCGTGCTGTGTGACGGCGCAACTACGATGTAGAGCGCAACTTTCCCTATTCACTCCAATGTTAATGCTCATACCCAGCGCACAAAAGTTGCGTACAACATCCTAGTTGCGTTGCCTGCCGATATCTCCTTGTGTGACATCTCCTATGCGATCTTGGACAAGTGCCAAAAACGTGCGCGCTCACGTGAAATCGCATGCGATATCTCAACGATATTGCGACGTGTAACGGTAACCTAAAAGTAATAAAAAATAGCCGACAACCTCATTAAGAGATCTACACGAAACAAAGCCCAGTTTACACGTTAATCTTTGAAAAGTGAAAGAAGAACAACATTTTTATTCTAGTGCCAAATGCCAAAACCTAAAAAAAATATCCCCCCGCGCCCCCCCAAAAAAAATTCTGAAGTGTCAGCTGGTTATTGGTTTTAATTAATCCCTCTCTTTTTTGTGGCAGGATTGCATGAAAACAAACGTGTGATCATGGGAGATATGAAGACCCCGGACTTTGACGACCTTCTTGCAGCCTTTGACATTCCTGACATGGTAGATCCGAAAGCAGCTATTGAGTCTGGACACGATGAGCACGATAATCACATTAAGCAAAGCACCCACGGAGACGACGACCCTCATGTCCCGTCCTCTTCTGACGTTGGTGTAAGTGTTATAGTAAAAAACGTAAGGACCATCGAATCCTCGGAAGCTTCCGAGAAGGACACGCATCACCCCACAGGTAACGGTTTGCACAACGGCTTTCTTACCATCTCGAATCTTGAACGTTTTAACAAGGAAAGTCTGAAATCTCTCAAAGAAAAAGCAATGATCTCTGGGAACATTCAAAAAGACTCCGTTTTCAACCAGTTCAGCCCCATTTCCAGCGCTGAAGAATTCGACGAGGATGAAAAAATCGAAGTTGACGATCTGCCCGATCGCATTGATTTAACCACTGGTTTTGGCTCCAACGTCTTACCTGCTTCAGCCTACGAAAGAGATAAAATACAGATGGTGGAGCACTTGATAAAATCGGGAAATGCCCTTCCCAGTAATGGCAGCAAAAGCAAAGAGTGTCAAAAAGATTTTGAGTCGCCCAATCTAAATATCTACAAAGTAAAAAAGGATGAAAAACTCAAGGATGGGACTCAGAGGGCGCCTGATGGAAAAGTACAATCGGAGAAAGGAGAAGTAAATGGAGAAAGCCTATCGAAGTTAAAGTCTTCTGCAAAACTTTCTTCGTGCATTGCTGCCATCGCTGCCCTCAGTGCTAAGAAGACGACCTACGATCCAAAGGATATGCAGTCCAGTATGGAAAACTCCACTTCTGTGCCAAAAGAGATTAGTCACAGTCCATTGACAAATCTGAGGTGTCTTGATACTCAGTTGACCTTACAAAGCCTCATCGATGGAGCAAAGAAGATCCCCGTGAAACCAAACGATAGCCCAAGAAGTGTCTCCAGTGAAAATAGCAGTAAAGGCTCACCATCGTCTGGCGGTTCTGCCCCGGCTATCCCAAAAGTGAGAATAAAAACCATTAAGACATCATCTGGTGAAATCAAGAGGACCGTAACTAGGGTGTTGCCAGATTTTGATGCAGAAGGGACCAAACCACCGTCTGATCAGTCACCATCTATGGTGGCCTCACCAGTTTTGTCATCTCCTACATCGGTTACAGCTGTGCTTTCGTCTCCTTCAAAAGCCTCCGTGAAAACCATTCCTATTACCAACCCAGCTGCTTCTACAGAAGGTGCTCCAAAACAGGTCACTATCAAACCTGTAGCCACTGCCTTCTTGCCAGTATCTGCGGTTAAAACTGCGGGCTCGCAAGTGATAAACTTGAAATTCGGCAACAACACTACAGTGAAAGCAACAGTCATATCTGCTGCATCGGTCCAAAGCGCCAGCAACGCCATCATTAAAGCTGCCAATGCCATCCAACAGCAGACGGTGGTGGTGCCAGCTTCAAGCCTAGCCAATGCTAAACTTGTGCCAAAGACGGTGCATTTTGCCAACCTCAACCTCTTGCCTCAAGGCTCTCAAGCGACGACGGAGCTGCGCCAAGTGTTGACTAAGCCTCAGCAGCAAATCAAGCAAGCTATTCTACCCACCACAGTGGTGACGCCAACCAAAAAGGTGTCCAGAGTCCAAGTGGTGGCCTCTTCACAGAGTTCTGTGGTGGAAGCCTTTAATAAAGTATTGAGCAGTGTTAACCCAGTTCCCGTTTACATCCCCAATCTCAGTCCTCCGACCAATGCGGGAATTAGCTTGCCGGCCCGTGGATATAAGTGTTTAGAGTGCGGAGATGCGTTTGCCCTGGAAAAAAGCCTCCTGCAACATTATGACCGTCGTAGCGTACGCATCGAAGTCACTTGCAACCATTGCACAAAAAATTTAGTTTTTTATAATAAATGCAGTCTTCTGTCACACGCACGTGGACATAAAGAAAAAGGGGTCGTCATGCAATGCTCGCACCTTATCCTAAAGCCAGTCCCAGTCGATCAGATGATTGCTTCATCCCAGAATGGTGTTTCCACTCCTACGACACCAACGCCTCGACAAGGCCCCGCTGTGGTGGTGGCACATACTGTAGCAAAGTTGGCGCCTGGAGCTTCCAGCCCGGTGATATCGGCTCCAATCAGTGCACCGGTCACACCCGCTATGCCTTTAGAAGAAGATTCGTCCAAGTTGTGCCGGCACAGTCTGAAGTGCTTGGAATGCAATGAAACGTTTTCAGACGAAACTTCCCTCGCAACCCATTATCAGCAAGTGACGGACACCAGTGGACAAGTACGTAAAATGTTCACTTACCTGTTTGTTAGAACAACATACCCTTTAATTTTTATGTGGTGGGCCATAAACTATGATTCAACTTAAACCAACACCAAAAGGCAAAATATTAGGCTTACATTACATTTTTATTTGTAGATGAATCAATATTAAAATGATATGATTCACAATTATATAAGGTACAATATAGGTGTAGGGCTTGGATGGAGATTAGTTACCACACTATACCACCATATCTACTATATAAAAGCCCTATCAGTCTATCTGTGTTTCTGTAAATCTTTCCTGAAAACAACACTACCTATTGGACATCGTGTAAATTACAGTTACATTGGAAAATTACAGTTTAACTGAAATATGAAGAAACACATATGTTTGCTTGATCAGTGAAAGAAAACAGCGCCACCTAAAGGACATATGTGACCGAGGAGGGGGCCCACATACAATCCGGGACAGCACTGACCACAGTGAAGGCATTCGTCGTACCCTTGGGGCAGACCAATCCTGCTGCTGCACTTCCTCCTATTTGCATTCCACTCTGGAACGCAGGCTGAAGCCATGTTTCCTCAGAAACATCACACAGCGGTCAGTGAGACGGCGCACAATGGGGCGACAGATAGCACACATTTGAAAGAGAATGCACAGGGGATAGACAGCACAAGAGAAGAGAGAGCTCACAGGGGGAGAGACAGCACAAGAGAAGAGAGTGCACAGGGGGAGAGACAGCACAAAGGGGGAGAGAGAGCACGAAGGGGGAAGAAACAGCATAAGGGGAGAGCGAGTGCACAGGGGGAAAAGAGAGCATGCAGGGGAAAGAAACAGCACAAGGGGAGAGTGAGTGCACAGGGGGAAAGGAGAGCATACAGGGGGAAGAAACAGCACAAGGGGAGAGTGAGTGCACAGGGGGAAAAGAGAGCATGCAGGGGAAAGAAACAGCACAAGGGGAGAGTGAGTGCACAGGGGGAAAGGAGAGCATACAGGGGGAAGAAACAGCACAAGGGGAGAGTGAGTGCACAGGGGGAAAAGAGAGCATGCAGGGAAAGAAACAGCACAAGGGGAGAGTGAGTGCACAGGGGGAAAAGAGAGCATACAGGGGAAGAAACAGCACAAGGGGAGAGTGAGTGCACAGGGGGAAAAGAGAGCATACAGGGGGAAGAAACAGCACAAGGGGAGAGCGAGTGCACAGGGGGATGATGAGCAGCAGTAGTGCCTGCCAAGCCATGGCCACCTCATGCAGCAACGAGCTCCCTGTCCCTCCTTGGTCACTGATGCTGCGATTAGTAGCGGGAGTAGTTGGATTAATATATAATCGCACACGTTGTAGCATCGCCCGATGCGATAAATCGGGCCCTTGTCTAATACATACTTATAGCAAGAAAGAAATACTAGACTCATGAGAGGAACCACAGATACAGGGAACATGTTGTTTGAACATACAGGGTGGGCCATTTATATGGATGCACTTAAATAAAATGGGAACGTTTGGGGATATCAACTTCCTGTTTGTGGCATATTAGTATATGGGAGGGGTACTAATGTGCCACAAACAGGAAGTTGATATCCCCAAACGTTCCCATTTCATGTAGGTGTATCCATATAAATGGCCAACCCTGTATAATGTGCCCATCCTGTAGACCTATCTATTTGTGCCTTTATATCCCCAACATTATAATGTATGATCGGAACCCTGAATATTGGTTGCACATTATATAGGCATAAGTACCTATTTAACTAATGCACATATGAGCCTAATGCCTGGAGAAACTTATATAGATGTAAATGACTTACTTAGTACAATAAAGAGAAAACCCTGTTACCTAAGTTCTTACTATGGGGTTGGTGATGCCTGCTCCTGCCACCCCAACGCACGTTACGTGACAATTTCCTGCTGCCAGTATCCTCAACTCCTGTATTGTCTCTTTATATGATTGTTGAATTTTAATAATAAATAATCCACAAATAAGTTATATGTTAGGCCCAATACTGTGTCTTTTCATGTTGGTTTACCTATTTGTAGCCAATATATCGGCGACAAGTTGGTATAGTGTTGAAACCATTCTGTAAGGTAAAGTTCCCACCATGAGTTTTGGACGCTGTGTATTTTCTCTGCCCAAAAAAACGCAGCATCTTACAGTTTCAGCAAAGTGGATGGGATCTATAGACGTCTTACACCGACGGTGCTTTTCTGTACACTATATAAACTGACGTGCGTTGCATTTTTGAAATATCATGTCAATTTCCTTTGCGGGTTCATTGAGCTTTATAGGTGGATTTCCCCAATTTTTTTATGGTTTCTATTGCATTTCCATTGTGGCCTGCTATCACCTTAGTCTGAATCTCTACATGTAGGAGTATAGGGTACGTAAGTAATAGTGACCCCCGCGTGTCCCATATACAAGAATATTGCCAAAAATAATAGAAGAACCAAATACTCCCCTAAGACCTTGGCGGAAAATACTACTCGGCACAGGCAGCACTCTAACATCCCATTATTGTGCTGTCTGTGCCAGCCTCATGTGTCCTTGTGTCTTGCAGGATGGCAGCATGAAGTGCCCTGTGGTTTACTGGAATGAATGACAGGGCAGGGAGGTGAATGTGGCAGCTGCCCGAGGATCCAGAGCAGCAGGCCAAAAATGCCCGAGGTTATATAGACTATACTGGTGCAAAGGTTATTTCAGGCAAAGTGCGGGGCTTCAGCTGAGGTATTGGGGAATCGTATAAAGCACTTAGGAGAGTTTGATCTGTGACAGACGCTTATGAGAATACCGCCTAAGATGCTTGTGTTTAAGAGTGCGCCATGTAATTCTGGCGAGCATAAGAGGGCATCGTGCGAGTCTGGTGGACATAAGAGCGTCCTGTGTGAGTCTGGTGGGCTTCAGAGGGCACTGTGTGAATCTGGCGAGCTTCAGAGGGCACTGTGTGAATCTGGCAAGCTTCAGAGGGCACTGTGTGAATCTGGCGAGCTTCAGAGGGCACTGTGTGAATCTGGCGAGCTTCAGAGGGCACTGTGTGAGTCTGGCAAGCTTCAGAGGGCACTGTGTGAATCTGGCGAGCTTCAGAGGGCACTGTGTGAATCTGGCGAGCTTCAGAGGGCACTGTGTGAATGTGGCGAGCTTCAGAGGGCACTGTGTGAATCTGGCGAGCTTCAGAGGCACTGTGTGAATCTGGCGAGCTTCAGAGGGCACTGTGTGAATCTGGCGAGCTTCAGAGGGCACTGTGTGAGTCTGGCAAGCTTCAGAGGGCACTGTGTGAATCTGGCGAGCTTCAGAGGGCACTGTGTGAATCTGGCGAGCTTCAGAGGGCACTGTGTGAATCTGGCGAGCTTCAGAGGGCACTGTGTGAATCTGGCGAGCTTCAGAGGGCACTGTGTGAATCTGGCGAGCTTCAGAGGGCACTGTGTGAGTCTGGCGAGCTTCAGAGGGCACTGTGTGAATCTGGCGAGCTTCAGAGGGCACTGTGTGAATCTGGCGAGCTTCAGAGGGCACTGTGTGAATCTGGCGAGCTTCAGAGGGCACTGTGTGAGTCTGGCAAGCATAAGAGGGCACTGTGTGAGTCTGGCAAGCTTCAGAGGGCACTGTGTGAATCTGGCGAGCTTCAGAGGGCACTGTGTGAATCTGGCGAGCTTCAGAGGGCACTGTGTGAATCTGGCGAGCTTCAAAGGGCACTGTGTAAGTCTGGCAAGCATAAGAGGGCACTGTGTGAATGTGGCGAGCTCAGAGGGCACTGTGTGAGTCTGGCAAGCATAAGAAGGCACTGTGTGAATCTGGCGAGCTTCAGAGGGCACTGTGTGAGTCTGGCAAGCATAAAAGCCTACCGTGTGATCTAGCAGGTTTAGGAAGGCAAAGTTTGACTCTGGAAGGCTTAAGAGGGCACCATGTGAGTCTGGCAGAGCTTAAGAGGGTCTCCTATGAGTTTGGTAGGCGTTAACAGGGTTTTCTATGAGTCTGGTGGCTTAAGAGGGCACCATGAAGTCTGGCAGGCTTAAGAAGGTCTACTATGAGCTGGTAGGCTTAAGAGGGCACCGTGTGGGTCTGGTGAGCATAAGAGGGCACCGTGTGAGTCTAGTAGGTTTAACATGGCACTGTGTGACTCTGGCAAGATTAATAGGGCACCATCTGAGTCTGGCAGGCTTAAGAGGGTCTCCTATGAGTCTGGTGGGCTTAAGAGGGCACCTGTGGGTCTGGCGAGCTAAGAGGCACGTGTGAGTGGTTGTCTTAAGAGGGCCCATGGTGGGCTTAAGAGGGCCCATAGTTAGATGATCAGCCTCTTAAGAGGGGACTGTCCTAGACAGGTGCAGTAACTGACTATAGGTGTTACATGTGAGTGGGGTGTTTTATGCCTCCCCCCCACCAAGAAAAAAATAAATATATACGTAGATATATCATTGTCTGCCTGTGTCCATATTGGTGCAACATGTAGTTAATGCCCAGTGATTTTCCATGTCCTGTAATAAATGGAACATGTGAGATCTGACCCTGGGGTTATATGGTTATAGCAGAATATAACCTCACTCCAGGCCTATTACGAATGGGTGCTACACCACCTGCTGGCCACTAGTGGTATTCCAGTTCTGTTTTGTTACTTTGTTACCCTTCTCGTTAAATGTGTAAACTGTTTATGACAACGGGCCATACGTCAGAGCCAGGTAGTCAGGATTAGAACAGGTGCAAATAAAACCGTTCACTTGCAATAACAATTAATAGGAATTGGTTCAGGCAGTGGCTTAACTTGAAGCTCGCCGGCCTCAATGTGGAAGCTACAATGCGGCCCCCAATTATTGCAAATCTTTAATAGCATTAGTCTTTTTCTATAGGCCAACAAGGTTTTTGGGGGCCCCCTAGTCTCCAGGGCCAGGGTGCGATTGCAACCCCTGCACCTATTGCAGTTACAGTCCTGGGCTCAGGGTGGTGTCAAATAATAAAAATGCTCCCATATCAGCACGTGCCTCTGCGCCCAGTATTGGGTCCCCAGCTGTTCTCCTGCCATCAACATCCAGCAGGGGCGACCTGTGGCTCCTGATTGGCTGCAGCCTTCACAATTTCTGAAGATAATTCTCTTTTACTGTTTGGCTGCAGCCTTTATATTTCGTTCAATCAGCCTCCATTGGACGTCCCCTGCGGGGTGTGGACAAGTCACAATAACACCATAAACTCACCACGTAAAAAACAAGTCTTCACATTACATGATGAAAGAAAAGACATTTTCGTCAACACAAACGTAACTTTTCTTTTTTACAGTTCTTAAATGTCTTTTTACCTATTCAATGAAAAAAATCTATGCACGTTTGGAATCGACATAATCGTACTGATGTGCAGGTCATTTTTCATGAAGGATTGAATGCTGTAGAAACAATGGTGGCATTTCTTCATACTGTAGGTCTGAAAAATAAAAAAAAATGATGGCTCCTGGAAGAAGAGAAACGTGATAATTTTAAAATGAAAATTGTCTGTGGAGGTAAGAGGTTGTCTGGCAATTCTCTGGCTTCCAGTGCCATCACGTGGACAGAGCAGTTATTTCTCTCGCGATCTGCCAATATCGTCTTGATTGACAGCCAGCTCCACAGAATGCAGCGGTATTGCTAGCTGCTATATTAAGTATCTTTTATTTTAAAGCATAAATGTGTCAACAAAGACTAAAAAAAAAAGAGAGCAATATTCAGACATTTTTGTGAATGTTCTTGTTTATTTGCGCCACCTTTCTGTACCACAGTTTGTCAAAACTACTAATGAATACATCCGGCACTTAGACACTCATAAGTCATGCCAACTTTCCAGTTTTCAGGAGCAAAGTATTGAACGTGTTAGAAGATACTATTTTTTTTTTTTTGGCGTATAGTGAAAAAAAGAAAAGCGAAGGTCACCACGCCTGTCGATGCTGAAGAGCCCGGTGAAGGATGCTGCCCTGGTGGAGCACAAGAAGGTCAATGTAGTAGAGATCCAGAATCACAAAGAACCATTGAAGCATGGAGCAAATCAAAGGCATAGCAACACCTTTAAAGGGGCCCAAACACAGCTCAAACTGCTTTACAGTTGAGTCCCCGCTGTTTTGGCACAGCCATTAGCTTCCTAGGTATTATACTTACCAAGCTTCAGCGCCGCTGTCACCCTGCTTCTGGGCCCGCTCATTAACCTCATACATATTCACTGTTCCAACCATCCCACCCCACCGTGTTGGGTTAAAGGAGTTGTCTAGGCTTTTTCTATAATTTACATGTTGTTAGGTCCCCTGGTACCGCTCCCTAGCTCACCTCTCCTGGGTCTGTATCCTCTGCTCCTCTACCGATCGAGCATCCGGCGTCCAGGCGTGTTCAGAGCCATTGCCAGGTCCCCTTCCTGTCTTCTGACCACCGGGCTCACACTTCAGCACACTGCAATGGTCGGAGTCATGAACCTAATCAGCGGTACACTAGGCTGGTCGTGCTTTTCCCCTGTGAATGTAGGGGCCGGCACGGCTCAACCTGACACTCCCCTTGACCAATAGCTGTCTGTCCTCCGGTATATCAGGCCACCTCGACTGATGGGAGGTGCCTGATCATTGAGTTAGTAAGCTTCTGTTTCTCTGACTGTTAGTCAGGCCCTCCTTGTGCTCTCCTCCGGTGGACCCATTCCTGCTCTTCTAGCCTTGGGCTCTGATCCCTCAAATCCTCCTTAGCTATACCGTAGTATAGGCTAACCCTACGAGCCGCCCCCTGGTACTAGCAGCTGTGTTATTTATACCCCCTGGGCTTGCCCTTGACAATCCCTGTATAGGCGTTGGTTAAACTAGGACCAGCTCACCCAGGGGAGTTCGGTACCACGGCCCAGTGGTCCACTCTTGGCGCCTTCCCCTAGAAGCTGACACGTGTTTCTAGGCTTCAAAATGTTGACAGTTTGTAATATTATCCTGTCAACATTTTGCATAGTTACCTAGATATCACATATTTTGCGGCAGCCAGAGAATGTCCAGGGCGTTTGTGTTGGAGTTGCATGTAAATAGAGAACTGGACATTTACTCCCAGACTCCAATACAAACGCCCCCTCCCCCAGTGGACAGCATGACCACCAACCCCCTCTGCACACAGTGGGTTACCTCCTCCTCTGGCACAATGTAACAAATCTGCAGCTCTGTGCCCTGCTCTGTGAGCTGCAGATTCAGCACACTGGGTCAGTATAGGAGCTGAGGGCTGTGTGCAATCCGTGGCCTCAGCTTGTACTCCCTTGTGGCCGCTCTGGCGAGTCGGTCCTCTCTATCTCCTGCACACAGCGGGGCAAAGAGGCGGCAACTAGGGAGAGAGGAGGAGCATCGGCTCCTGCACAGAGCATTCACAGGGGAACACAAGCTGAGGACACAGATTGCACACAGCCCTCGACTCCTACACTGATCCAATGTGCTGAATCTGCAGCTCACAGAGTAGTGCACAGAGCTGCAGATTTGGTACGTTGTGCCTGAGCAGGAGGTAACCTACTGTGTGTAGAGGGGGTGGGTGGTCATGCTTGGGACTGCGGAGAGCTGTAGCAGTCTTGGGGTGGCTAGCTATACTGTACCCTTGCAGTAGGGGGCGTGTGTGTTGGAGTCTGGGAGTAAACGACCAGTTTTTCATTTACATGCAGCTCCAGCCAAACACACACCCCATGGACGTTCCCTGGCTGCCGCAAATCAGTGATATCTAGGTAACCCTACAAAATGTTGACAGGATGTATATTACAAACTGTCAACATTTTGAAGAATAGATACACATGTAAATTATAGAAAAAGCCCGGACAACCCCTTTAAAGTCAGATTTTTCCACATCCACCCTGTCTGCCTGCGTCTGTGAAATATATTGGAATCTGAGAGTCCTCAGTGGTTGATACCTTTTAATGGTAAACTGAAAAGATGGTAAACATAGCAAGCTTTCGGGACACTATGCGTCTGTGATTGATTGCCGCAAACAGTCGCTGACTGGCTCCTAAAGTACAGTATGAAGATAAGCAGTTGATAAAAAATTGGCTTGTGGTCCCCTGAAAGATAAAGTACATGGCTGGGGGTTGTTTTATTCACCCTGGGGAGGCAATTAGTTATCGCCCCCCACAGGGTAAGAATAGCAGCCCGCAGTCACCCCAAATTTGCCACATTCATTAGTAGCGAAAAATCGTCTCTCCATGCCCTGGAGCATTGCTAAACAGGGTAACAGTAGGGGTTAATGACAGCTGTCATCAAGCCCTACATTGGTAATGTCATGCCTCTATCAGACCCTCCCATTACCAATCTGGTGAGTAAATAGTTTAAAAAAACACAGATAAAGAAAAATCTTTTATTTGAAATACAACACACACACACAGCTCTCTTCTACCCATTTATTAACGCCAAATATGCCCTCCGACAATAATTCACTGCATGACGTCCCTCAAAGAAGCTCTGCAGCTCTGCTACATTGCGGAGAGGGGAGTCATTAGGTCGCAGTCCCACGCATCGGCATCACCTGGCATGGCTTCCCGCTCATCCAGCCGCATGTATTTCTGTCTGTGGAGCTGCACACTTCTGTCCGGGTGATGCTGATGCCAAAGTGAGACCATAGCCTACAATCAGGGCCGGACTTAGCCTAAATGGTGCCCTGTGCAAAACTGGTTAGTACTGTATACGGTGGCTCAGTAGTTAGCATTGTATATGGTGACTCAATGGTTGCATAGTAGACGGTGGCTCAGTGGTTAGCACGATATGGTGGCTCACTGGATAGCACAATATATGGTGGCTCAGCGGTTAGCATTGTATACGGTGGCTCAGTGGTTAGCACTGTATACGGTGGCTCAGTGGTTAGCATTGTATACGGTGGCTCAGTGGTTAGCATTGTATACAGTGGCTCAGTGGTTAGCATTGTATACAGTGGCTCAGTGGTTAGCACTGTTATGTGGCTCAGTGGTTAGCATGTATGGTGGGTCAGTGGTTAGTATTTTATGGTGGTTCATGATTAGCACTGTATGGTGCCAGTGGTTAGTACTGTATATGGTGGCTCAGTGGTAGTACTGTTATGGTGGCTCAGTGGTAGCATTGTATACAGTGGCTGAGTGGTTAGCACTGTATGTTGGCTTAGTGGTTAGCACTGTATAGGTGGCTCATGATTAGCATTGTATGGTGGCTCATTGTTAGCACAGTATACGAGCGCAGTGGTAGCACAGTATTATGAGCCTCGATAGTGGGACAGTATACGGTGGCTGAGTCGTTAGCACTGTATACGGTGGCTTAGTCTTTAGCACTGTATACGGTGGCTCAGTGGATAACAGTGTATGGTGGCTCAATGGTTAGCACTGTATATAGTGGCTCAGTACTGCCTGGTGGCTCATTGGTTAGCACTGTATATGGTGGCTCAGTGGTTAGCATTGTATGGTGGTTCAGTGATTAGCACTGTATGGTGGCTCAGTGGTTAGCACTGTATATGGTGGCTCAGTGGTTAGCATTGTATGGTGGTTCAGTGATTAGCATTGTATGGTGGCTCAGTGGTTAGCACAGTATGGTGGCTCAGTGGTTAGCATTGTATGGTGGCTCAGTGGGTAGTACTGTATATGGTGGCTCAGTGGGTAGTACTGTATATGGTGGCTCAGTGGTAGCATTGTATACAGTGGCTGAGTGGTTAGCACTGTATATGGTGGCTCAGTGATTAGCACTGTATGGTGGCTCAGTGGTTAGCATTGTATACGGAGGCTCATTGGTTAGCACAGTATACGGAGGCTCAGTGGTTAGCACTGTATACGGTGGCTTAGTATTTAGCACTAAATACAGTGGCTCAGTGGATAACAGTGTATGGTGGCTCAATGGTTAGCACAGTATATAGTGGCTCAGTACTGTCTGGTGGCTCAGTGGTTAGCACAGTATGGTGGCTCAGTGGTAGCATTGTATACAGTGGCTGAGTGGTTAGCACTGTATGTTGGCTTAGTGGTTAGCACTGTATATGGTGGCTCAGTGATTAGCACTGTATGGTGGCTCAGTGGTTAGCATTGTATACGGAGGCTCAGTGGTTAGCACAGTATATGATGTCTCAGTAGTTAGCACAGTATACGGAGGCTCAGTCGTTAGCACTGTATACGGTGGCTTAGTATTTAGCACTATATACAGTGGCTCAGTGGATAACAGTGTATGGTGGCTCAATGGTTAGCACAGTATATAGTGGCTCAGTACTGTCTGGTGGCTCAGTGGTTAGCACAGTATGGTGGCTCAGTGGTTAGCACTGTATACTGTGGCTGAGTGGTTAGCACAGTATATGGTGGCTCAGTGAAGAGCACTATATGGTGGCTCAGTGATTAGCACAGTATATGGTGGCTCAGTGATTAGCACTGTATACTGTCGGCGGTGACCAATCAGCGAAGCGCGATTTAAATCACGCGCCAAGAGCGCTGATTGATTGGTCACCACCTACCGCGGAGACCAGTGAAGCGGCGCGCGGCTTGGTGGGAAATTTGAATCCCGCGCCACTGATTGGCTGAGTGCTGCGGGATTCAAATCTCCTGCCAAGCCGCGCTCCGCTTCGCTGATTGTCGCCGCCGACCACGGCAACCAATCAGCGCTCTTGCCGCCGCGACTCCAGTGCTGTCTGCTCCTCTCACCTCCTTTAGAGCTGTCTACTCCTCTCACATCCTCCAGCGCTATCTGCTCCTCTCTCCTCCCTCCAGAGCTGTCTGCTCTTCTCTCCTCCTTCCAGCGCGGTCTGCTCCTCTCACCTCCTCCAGTGCTATCTGCTCCTCTCACCTCCCTCCAGCGCTGTCTGATCCTCTCACTTCCAGGGGCTCATTAGGCTCATCTAATATTCACTGCTCTGAGTGCAGCGCCCCGGAAGAGAGGAACAGGCAGCACTGGAGGGAGGTGAGTATACATTGACAGATATCACCCAGATAGCACACGAACATATATAGCACACGGGTAGTGCATGCTCCGTTCTCCTCCCCTCCCCTGTTCCTTGTCTCTGCACTGTCTGCACAGGGGGGCAGAGAGAGTGCACAGGCGGCACAGAGAGAGTGCATAGGAAGAGCAGAGTGAGATCGCACAGGGGAAGCAAAAAGAGAGCGCACAGAGGCAGAGAGAGAGCACAAGGGCGGGGAAGAGAGAGCGCAAAGGTTGTGACAGAGAGAGTGCACAGTGTGGAGCAAAGAGAGCGCACAGTGTGGGGCAAAGAGAGCACATGGCACAGAGAGAGCGCACGGGGACAGAGAGAGCACACAGGGGCAGAAAGAGCGCAAGGGGAAGAGAGAGCGTACAGGGCAGGACAGAGAGAGCGCACAGGGCAGGACAGAGAGAGCGCACAGGGCGGGACAGAGAACACACAGGGTGGGACAGAGAACGCACAGGGCGGGACAGAGAGAGCGCACAGGGCAGGACAGAGAGAGAGCGCACAGGGCGGGACAGAGAGAGCGCGCATAAGGTGGGACAGAGAGAGCACACAGGGGGCAGCGAGAGGTCGCACAGGCAAAGAAGAGAGCACATGAGAGAAGACAGCGCACAGGGGAAGACAGGTTAATGGAGAGAGCACAGGGGAAGAGACAGCACTCGGGGAGGGGGGTGTGATGGACAGGGGGGAGAGACAGCCGCCGTCCCCAACGCCACAGAGCCGCCACCGTTTGTGATGTCATCCGCTGAAAATCTTTACAGGACGATAATAGTACAGCATCCAAAACATGTATCCTTCACTGCAGGTATCAGTGTAATCACGTCGCAGTGACAATATGCCCAGAGCTGTACTGTATAGGAATAACCCTGCTGACAGAATAATATTCCTATACAGAGCAGCAGATATCCCAACACTTACTAAGAAGGGACCAAACAATGACAGATAGAAAGTAACAATGGAGGAGCGAAAGCCCTGATCACAGGAGCTGACAATCTGTGGACACAGGATTGACAAACAGCCTCTATACTGATCACTATATACTATATATATACACTGTCCAGGTGTATGAGGAGGAGGAGAGCCCTGATCACAGGAGCTGACAATCTGTGGACACAGGATTGACAAACAGCCTCTATACTGATCACTATATACTATATATATACACTGTCCAGGTGTATGAGGAGGAGGAGAGCCCTGAACACGGGAGCTGACAATCTGTGGACACAGGATTGACAAACAGCCTCTATACTGATCACTATATACTATATATATACACTGTCCAGGTGTATGAGGAGGAGGAGAGCCCTGAACACAGGAGCTGACAATCTGTGGACACAGGAATGATAAAGAGCCTGTATACTGATCACTATATACTATATATATATAGATACACTATACAGGTGTATGAGGAGGAGGAGGTTCCCATTACTAGCAGCCACTATGTATGATAGTCCCCCCTTAGTAGCCCCTACTCCAGTACTTGGAAAAAGGAGAGAAGGGGACAGTAACAGGCAGCAGCCTGGACTCAGCAGTTCAGTAGTGACAGCAGATTAGGATCAGTGATCTGGAGGCCTTCCTTCCTCTCACAGCTCGGGGCTGGGTCGGTGCTGTGTGTGGCTGACAAACCTGATCCTGCACCGACCCAGCACAGAGCTCCAAGCACTAAATGTTTCTTATCTCAGAGCCAGCACCTATTACTGCTGGGATGAAGATGGCAAACAGCAGTGACCTCCTCACCTCTATTGAAGAGTTCTCGGGTGTGGGGACGCTCCTCCGTTCTGCACAGGCTGGAGGCCAGGAGGAGACTCGATGGTTCTGGCGAGAGGAGGGGCGGTCTACTGCATGGATCATCCTCGTTTTGCTGAAGTACACTGTGCTGTACACAGCACAACAGAATCAGGGCTTTGAACTTAAGATTTGGGCGCAGGAAGGAACAGCGAGGCCCCTGCAAATCAAAGTGACTACTGTCTCCCTGCAGCGCCCCCTGGAGCGTGGCGCCCTGTGCGACCACACAACTCGCACATGCCTAAGGCCGGCCCTGCCTACAATGTCAACACACCACAAGCAGCTCACTCACACTGACAGCCGGCTGTGGGTGCGATAACAGCACACAGTTCATCTGAGGTCAGAGCTGTCTTACCGTGGGAACTGTGCCAGCTGTGACCTTACATTAACTCTTTCACAACACTGCTCCCAGAACTGTAGCTCTATGTGCAGTCAGTGTAAGTGTTGCTTGCAATGAGATCACTGTCCATGGAGCAGATCTGAGAAGCTTTGCAGGACATTGTTGTGGATTTACTGTCGTATGGTATGTTTGGGGTTAATAAATGTGTCAAAGAGGGTGTCTGTATGATTTATTTCAAATACAGGATTTTTCTGTGTGTGTTTGTTAACAATTTCCTTATAGCATTTGTGATGTACATGTCTCATAGAAGCCAGAGCATTTTCAATCCAGGCCTTGATGAGAGCTGTCAATGATCAGCGGAGAATGGTGCCAACAACAACAGGTAGATAGGTGCCAGCTACCTGCCTGTTAGTATTTGGGCACTTTTTTTTTTACTAAATATCCAGGATATCTCCTTTAAACCCTTGTATTAAACCGTTTGTTTGCACCAGGGAAGCAGGAAGGCATATCTAAGGGAGGGAGCAGTTCTGGGGCAGGTGCGGCGTGCTATTTTTGGGCCGGGGAGGACCAATAACTATCCCACTTCCCACTCTGAGAATACCAGACCCCATCTGTTGGCTATACCTTGGCTGGTTTTACAAAATAGGGGGACCATACACCGTTTTTATGTATATTAATGAATTATTTTTAGGTAAATACAACACCCTTTATTACCACTTTAAAGGAACTTACGGGTGCAGGCTTGCAATATACAAGGAGGTGGGCAATAAAAACAGGCCTCGCTCTTGACAGAATTGCAAACAGTCCTCATCTGGCTAACAGGGCAACTCCACGACTATTGGTGAGGCTAGCAGCCTGCAACTTAACATCCTGCATGACCCAGTGACAACAGGCCCTTTTTTAGGACAGTCCTCTTTAATCAGAGGCCTTTTCGGAAGCCTCCCATTCCAGCAATATCTCCTTCCACACTCCCTGGGATGGGTGTGGCCATTCCACACTGTAGGCAGCTCCCGGCCTGTCTCGGGTCGGTGGCTGCAGGGGCTTCTTCAGGGAAATTCTCCACCAACACCTTACCCCCCCAGCACATGCTGTCAGGGCCACCACTGGAGAAGAGGACAGAGGAATTAGGAAATTACCACCACCCTCTAGCACACACCGGAGGATCTCGCGCAAAACTGGCAGGCTGTTTAGCCTCTCTATCCCCTGTGGGTTCCACGCCATCAGGCTGGCTAACCATGGATGCTCCATCCTCTCCATGTTGGCCTCCTGCTTCTACACTTGAACATCCTCTGCAGTGCCGACTCGACTTACCCCCACCGCGTACCACCCCTTGCAGCCATTACTTTCATAAAGGTGACCACCTTTCCAGCATAGAAGGTGACAAGTTGGGAAAGCAGATGATTACACTACACTGGTGGCCTGGTTGACATAGCTCCAGGGAACAGTAACATCTTCGGCTATGTGAACCCAAAGCCCCTCCTCTGGAAAAAGTCCACCACCTGGCCCTGGGTACATTGCTCCTCAAAGTGGTTACACAAACAAGGGCTTCTGGCACTACTACTTCCTCCTTGATTTGCCAGTCCACCGGATGCAGGTTTACTAAGGCCTGGCATGCTGCAGGATCCTGCCTCCGACCTGTCGTGTTCCCGGCTGGCATGCGAAACAGCATACCTCCCGACTCTGAGCTCTGTTCTGTTGGGACCTCTTCAGGCATACAGAACCAGTTCTGAATCATGACCTTGCTGCAAATCAGGCCCAATGTGGGGCCCAATGGTGACATTTATTCCATGGCGCTTTACATGTGAAATGTTGGCATCTCCTCTATGAGCTGTTCCTGTTGCTGTGAAGTACTCTAAGCCCCTGGGGTGGTCAGGAACTCAGCTCCTCCAGAGCAGGCATCTCTTGGGGTGGGTCCATCAGGTCTTCAAAGTCTGGACTGCAGGCATACGGTACAGTGGTACTGCATTATACGGAAGATGGCATCGACCTCCACGATGACATGTCTTTACTTTGCCTAGGGTCCCACCTCTTCTAGCACCAGAACCTAATCACTTGGGGATATTATTGTTTGCTCTATCTTGCTGCATAGCACCTCATTAATCCCTCCATTGGGTAAGCTGCAGAAGGCACCTGATTTACACATCCATATGCCACAGGGAAGAATTGGGCTTGTGGTTGGGGGTATTAAAGCCTCACCTTTTTGGAGGAGAAAAAAGAAAAATAAAATAGTTTTTTCAGCTCCCCACCAATTCACCTGGAATGTTGAATAAGGCTAGTGGGCAATGCACGGATAGGTCCAAGATTAAAGAGGACCTGTCACCTCCCATGCATGGTGATCTAATTGCAGCACTGAATGCAGCATGTCTGCTGCATTCAGGCAAGGGGTCTCCCATCTCTTGATCCCCCCCCTGTACCCCAAGATAATTATATAGTCTAATATAGTTTTTAAGGTAGTTTTTTTACACCGAGGCAAGATGTCTACAGATAAATTCAGAACCACAAGTCTGATCCAGACTTTAGTTTGATCCATGTATCTTTCAAACTACATCTTTCAAAGTACATTTTGTACGCTTTGTGAACTTCCAACCATCCACCCAGCTTTGCTATACTCACTGCTTATATGCTGTGCTTATCATTTCTATATATGCTTTTATTTTCTTACCTTTCATGTCTCTGCTCCATTCCTCATGATCAGTGTTGCATGACCTAGAGTTAGTTCTCCAGTCCCTTCCCATTTTTATTACCTCTGTGTAACCCCCATCATCTGCTCACTTCTTCCACACCAGCCACTAATCAACACCTGAAACCTATTCAGCTACAGATTTATTCAGAACCACAAGTCTGATCCAGGTATCTTTCAAACTACATCTTTCAAAGTACATTTTCTAAGTACAATACTTAGAAGTAGACTAGAAATGGACTGGAAAAGACTGGCAGGTAAAGGAATATAAATCCCCCACAATGTTTCCATTCTAATCTCTACCACCCTTACTACTTCACTTCATATTAACTCCTTCAATTCCTTCCACAAATAAGGAACTAGTCATCAGTCCACCCTTCCTCCCCAGCCATCTTACCTCCTCTTGAATACTATTTCTCCCCATACTGGCTGCATCACCTTGTCCTCGGCTCCACCATCCTGTCCCAGACTGCTAGATCTCGTCCCCAGCCACATCTCCCCTGGACTGTAGCTCATACCTTGATGGCATTCCACCCCGGACTGAACCCTGGATGCCTCACCTGTCCCACGGCTGCTCCATCAGCCAACCCAGCAATCGCCTCTGTCAACCGCCTCGACTGATCCCCCAACTTCCCCATCTGACCCATCCATCCGACCCCCCACCTTGCATCTCATCCCCCGTCATCACCTCATCCCGTGACCACTCCCCACTGATGACCATTCACCCACTACCACAACTTTCCCCACTCTGCGTCAAACCCCTACTGCCACACTCATTCCCTGTTCTCTGTATGCAATGTTCCCGCTAATCCTCACTCTCACTCCCATCCTTCTCCACTTCCTACTACCCCCACTTATCCCCGCTCCCAGCAACAAAATACTGCTCTCACCCTCCATCCTGCCGAACCACCTCACCCACTTCACCAACCTTTTCATTCACTTTCAATCCTCAATCACCAAACAAGCACGCCTGCCTCGCAAGCTCTCATGCTCCGACCTGCTAACCCTCTGCCTACTCCTCCTCCTTGCTGGTGACATCTCCCCAAATCCTGGCCCCCCCCCGCAACATCCCCACAACAAAGTTCATCCCGCAACCCACTGCTGACCCTCGCAACCTCACCACCACTAGCCCTCGCAACCCCACCAACATCAGACCCATTCCCCCAACCCATGCCCCACCTACCGCTCTACCCGGCGCACTCTGGAATGCCCGCTCAGTGTGCAACAAACTCCCCGACATCCATGATCTCTTTATCTCCAGGAAACTGTTGTTCCTTGGTCTCACCGAGACCTGGTCACCCCCTCCGACACGGCCTCCCCTGCTGCACTATCCTACGGCGGCCTCAGCCTGTCCCACACCCCCCGTCCCTCTGGCAAACACGGCGGTGGAGTCGGCATACTGCTGTCCAACTCCTGCACCTTCAGCCCTATCCCCCAGCCCCCATCCGTCACTGTCCCCTCCTTCGAAGCCCACTCAGTCCAAATCTTCTCCCCCTGCAACCTCCAAATAGCCATCATCTACCGCCCCCCGGACCCACCACCTCCTTCCTTGACCACTTCACCACCTGGCTACTTCACTTCCTCTCCACTGACATCCCCTCCATCATCATGGGCGACTTCAATATCCCCATTGACACTCCCTCCTCAGCCACCTCCAACCTTCTTTCCTTGACCACTTCCCTAGGGCTCTCCCAATGGTCCTCCTCTCCCATCCATGAACAAGGCCACACACTTGACCTCATCTTTACCCGAGTTTGCTCCCTCTCTAACCTCACAACCTCGGTACTCACACTGTCCGACCACCATCTCTTGACCTTCTCCGCCCTCTCCTCCCCTGCCACACTACCCCCTCTCCGCAAACTTGATCAACCTCGCCGAAACCTAAAAGACCTTGATCTTCCTTTATTCTCTGAATCACTCCTCCCTCTCACCGACATACCCTGCGCTGACGACATTGACATTGCCACCACCCTATACAACACCACCATAACGAAAGCTCTCGACCTAGCCGCCCCCCTCACTCTCCATGCTCCACGCATTAACAGGCAACCCTGGCACACCACCCTCACTAAAAACCTGAGACGGGCGTCCAGAGTCGCCGAGAGGAGATGGAAAAAGTCTCACACCCCCGAGCAATTTGCTCTGTTCAAGCAATCGATCACTGACTTCAAGACAGCACTTGCTACCGCCAAGCAAGTGTTCTTCTCATCCCTTATAACCTCTCTGTCCCGCAACCCCAAACAGCTCTTCAAAACTTTCAACTCCTTACTTCGCCCGCCTGCTCCTCCCCCTTCTCCCCTCATCTCTGCTGAAGACTTTGCGACCTTCTTCAAGGAGAAGATCGACAAGATCAGAAGCAGTCGGTCCACTATCCTCACAACTCCCCTTCCCACCTACACTGCCCTCCTCCTCCATCAGCCACTTCCCCACCTTAACTGAAGACCAACTCTCCTCCTCCCTGTCAAAATCACACCTCACCACCAGCACCCACGACCCGCTCCCATCCCACCTCATTCCGAGCCACACCTCCATTTTCATCCCAGCCCTCACCCACCTCTTTAACCTTTCACTTAGCACTGGTACCTTCCCCTCGCCTTCAAACACGCCCTAATCACGCCCATTCTAAAAAAAACCCTCACTTGACCCTACCTCTGTCTCTAACTATCGCCCCATATCTCTTCTCCCATTCGCCTCTAAGCTACTTGAACAGCACGTCCACTCCGAACTGTCCTCTCACCTCTCCTCGTGCTCCCACTTCGACCGCCTACAGTCCGACTTCCGACTCCTCCATTCCACCGAAACAGCCCTGACCAAAGTCACCACGACCTATGACCGCAACAAACACCACTACTCATCCTGCTACTCTTACCTGTCACTGCTCGACACATGACCACCCCTATCTTCTCGATCCTGGAATCCCTTGGCATCACCACCTTGCCCTCTCATGGATTTCCTCATACCTAGCGCACCGGACCTTCAGTCTCGCACTCCCACACCTCCTCCTCACCCTACCCCCTTTCTGTCGGAGTCCCCCAAGGTTCGGTCCTGGGACCCCTACTTTTCTCCATTTACACTCTCGGCCTAGGGCAACTCATTGAGTCCCATGGCCTCCAGTACCACCTCTACGCCGACGACACCCAAATCTACCTGTCCGGCCCTGACATCGCCTCCCTACTCTCGAAAATCCCACAATGCCTTTCCCCATCTCATCCTTCTTCTCTGCTCGCTTCCTTAAACTCAACATGGACAAAACTGAATTCATAGTCTTCCCCCCAAGAAATTCCACCCCACCTCCCAACCTATCCATCTGCATCAACGACTGCGCCCTCTCCCCAGTCCCCCAAGCCAAGTGCCTCGGGGTAATCCTTGACTCCTCCCTATCTTTCAAGCCCCACATCGAGGCCCTCACCACATCCCTCCGGCTCCCAGCTCAAGAACATCTCGCGGATCCGCTCCTTCCTCACCCACGACACCGCTAAAACACTCATCCATGCTCTTATCATCTCCCGCCTTGACTACTGCAACCTCCTTCACAATGGCCTCCCGGCTAACGCCCTCACACCTCTCCAGTCTATCCTCAACTTCGCTGCCCAACTCATCTAATGTCCTCCCGCTACTCCCCTGTCTCCCCCCTCTGCCAAGCCCTTCACTGGATCCCCGTCTCCAAGAGATCCCAATTCAAAACACTAACCATGGCGTACAAAGCCATACACAACCTGGCCCCACCATACATCTCCAACCTGGTCTCCCGATACCTACCCTCACGCAACCTCCGCTCCTCCCAAGAACTCCTCCTCTGCTTCCCCCTCATCACCTCTTCGCACAACCGAGTCCAGGACTTCTCCCGGGCATCTGCCTTACTCTGGAACTCCCTGCCTGAACACGTCAGACACTCTCCTACCCTGAGTAGCTTCAAGTGTCACCTGAAGACTCACCTATTCCATCAAGCCTACAACCTGCCATGAGACCAGGCGACCGCCCCATACCTGACATTCCCCCATCCTACTGTATCCTAACCCGCCCTTCTTAGACTGTGAGCCCTCATGGACAGGGTCCCTGCCCCTCCTGTACCTGTACGTCCTGATCGCCTAGATTTAGTGTACTTGTTCTTGTCTCCCTCATCTCATGTAAAGCGCCATGGAACCTAATGGCGCATATAATAAATAAATATATTAATAATAATAAAGTTGAAGGAAGACTTTAAGTCCACCTAGTTCAACCCATAGCCTAACATAGCCTAACAATTGAATTTGAAAACTTACATACTGGAGCTGGATAGGAGGGGTCTAGTGGCTGGAGCCACTTCCCTCACAGGGCAGTTTCACACCCCCTGTATCTTTCCTCCGCCCTCCGCCACCTCCCTCATGTCACTCATTCTCTCCCTCGCCTGCTGCATGCCAAGCTAAACGCAGGCGCAGGAGAGAGATCACTTGTTGTGGTGCTGGCCACATTGCCCCTCCTCCTCCTGTGACACCACCGCCTTTCCCTGCCCTGCTCAATGGTTAACATGGCCAGTAAATTAAAAGAAGAGATACGGATGCCATCAAGTAAGTGGCTGTACTCCCTCTCCCATTACAGCGATCACAGATCACTGACGTGGACGATAGATCAGGTCCTACAAATTGACTTGCACAAACGCTAGATGGCACCTATGGTAGACAAAGAATATTTAGTGATCTGACCAACGAATAAAATAACTTTAAGAATTATGAAATGTGAGATATTTCTACTGATGAGTGAGCACTAACATGCTTGGGTGCTCGTAACTCGTAATGAGCAGTTGGGACAGCACAGATGTGCTCGACTTTAGTACCGAGTGTAGTGAAATATGTATTTTAAAGGAATGGACACAGTTAAGGAGTTAAATTCTACAACACTACACAAAGGGTCATAACCTATGCTATCCAGCTTGCTGACTCTAGTCTCACCAGGGGGATTCTTGCCAGCAGGCCAATAAAACAAACATTCACACCTATAGCAAGCCTCAAAGGGAAAGAGAATGGATTGAGGGAGAGAGGCCATCTCAAATAGTGAACTTCAAACAGACCAACAGATGGGTAGCAAAGACCAGGAGATCTTAGACAAAGAACATTTGAAAAAATAATGTATGCATGGCTAAATGAGGGCTCCAATCATCATTTCAGAATCAGAATATTAAAATGGAAGGCTGGTCTAGAAATCTGACCTCCAGGCTGAGCCTATAACTTGGGTCTCCGGGCCAAAATGTTTGTTCACAGTTAATGGGGCAGCTGAAACACTGCTGTGATCCACTTCTAACTCCTCCTTCCCCATTTGGATACAGAATGCAAGCTGCAAAGTTTAGGTTTCTGTAAGTTTCTCCCTTTTCATTTTATAACTGTTTTTGCATATTTGTATGTCACTGTTTATTTCTATTTTTCTATTTTTTTTATTGTAAGCACTGAACCTTTTATATTGAAGATTAAAACTTTAATAAGTCTGATACTTGTATGCCATAAAGAACCCATAACCCTAGAGAGGGTGTGATTTTGTTGATTGTCCGATGCTCCTCTTAGTTTAGGGGGACTCATCGGCCCCAAATCCGGTGGGTGGTGGCAGCGTGTGTGAAGCGGGGTGCGCGGTCTGAGTCGGGGTGTGATTGATGCTCCCTTTCAGCATAGGACAGAGGTCGAGTGCTGGATTGAGCGAAAGTAGATAGATTAAGCGTTGCAGGCGCAACCCCAAATCATGTGCTGAGAAGTGGGTACGTGACTTCGAAGTATAATGGAAGTTGAGGATTTTTCCATAAGATCTTCAGTAAAAATGCCTGAGTTCCCCATTGACTTCCAATATACTCGATACTCAAGTCATGCCCATCAGAGCATCCAACAGCTTGTTGAAATAACCGAGCACCCAAGTATGGCATTGCTCCTCATCCCTAATAAATTCCCTTTAAAAGTGTACATCTAATTGTTGGCTCTTGTCGTTTTCTTTTGCAGAAGACCTGTAGTGTCTGTATGATGCTTCTACCGAACCAGTGCAGCTTTACATGTCACCAGCGCATCCATCAGCACAAGTCCCCCTACACCTGCCCCGAGTGCGGCGCCATCTGCAGGTCGGCACATTATCAGACTCACATCACCAAGAACTGTCTGCACTACACACGCAGGATCGGCTTCCGGTAAGTCTACCTTTCTTAGGCTGAAGTCACACTGGGCGAGAGACTCTCATCAATCTTGCATGCACCACCCGGCACGGCCGCTGGCTCTCCGGACAGGAGTGTGCACCACATAGAAATACATGCAACTGCACTCTCCTCTTTGGAGAACTGGCAGCCGTGCTGGGTGATGCATTCGAGATTCATGCAAATCTCTCACTTAGTGTGACTCCAGCCTTACTAGAAGACTTATCTGGAGAGCAACATTCCATTATTGCTAATTACATTTTTACTTTACTTTCTTCCCTTTCAGGTGTATTCATTGCAATGTGGTGTATTCAGAGATCGCTGCGCTAAAGTGTCACATTCAGGGCTCCCATTGTGAAGTCTTCTACAAATGTCCTATCTGCCCCATGGCATTTAAATCGGCTCCCAGTACCCATTCCCATGCCTCCACCCAGCATCCAGGAGTAAAGATAGGAGAACCCAAGTATGTATTCTGCATTTTTATTTTTGTGAAAGTGTATACGGTACATTTAATTGTTGAACATGCCATGCGATGATTACATTTGGTCACAGTCCATATGGTAATGATGACAAAAAAGCAAAAAAGATCAATCATTGGCTTCAGCTCATATCCCCATGTAAGATGTGAAATCAACAGTATGCAGACTGTATGAGGATTGTATGATCGTATTGTTTCTCCCCTTCAATTTGCAGCTGCAACTTTAAAAGGGCCTATAAATAAGCACCGATTGACCTGTTACAGTGCCTTGCGAAAGTATTCACCCCCCTTTCCTCTCCTTCTTGGAATTTTTCATGTTTTGCTTCCTCACTACCTGGAATTTCATTTTTTTAGAGGGTTTCCATCAGTTTATGTAAAGAACATGCCTACAACTGTGAACATTTGGTTTTATTTTTTACTGTGACACAACAAATGGTACAGAAACACTTTAATGTGCATAAGTATTCACCCCCCTGAAGTCAGTACTTTGTGGAGCCTACCTTTGCGGCAATTACAGCTGCACATCGCTTTGAAAAAGGCTCTGTGAGCTTTCCACCTATTGCCTACGGGCCTCACCAGGCTGAGAATACCGGCCCCCAGCTGGCTGGCAATAAAAATTAAGATGAAGCCCACACATTATTTATTTAACTATTTATTTAAATTTGTTTAAATAGTAAAAAAAAAAGTAATGGTCTCCCCTGGATTTTTGATTGCCAGGCAAGGTAAAACCAGGCAGCTGAGGGTGGCAGTCCATAGCTGTCAGCTTTATCTGCACTGAGAATCAAAAATATAGCCAAGCCCTACACCTTTTTTTTTTAATTATTTATTTTTACACTACTATGATGGCAGGCTCATTGGCTATGACAACCAATCGTAGATGCAGGCACAATGGGTGAGGGGCATAACAGCTAATCACAGACACCTTCACAGGGAGTGGGCATCTGTGATTGGATGTTGGAGCCAGTGCAGTGAATAAATCAGGAAGTAAATCAGGGGGCCCGGAAGTAGTGTGTGTGAGCAGCCGCTGCAAACTCGGTAAGTATAACCCTGATGTTTAATCAGCATTTTGCTTCTTTTCAAAGCCCTCCCTGCCGAACCCGAATGGTAACACGGACGTCTAAGGGAAGTCCGTGTTCGGGGTCCGTGCCCAAACACTAAGTATTCAGTACAGACCCTGAATTTTACAATATGGTTTTGTTCATCACTGCTTCTTGATCTTCATGGTGTTCGTTTGAGATCTCCATGGTCTTCATGCTATTGTTTGGAGATCTCCTTGGTCTTCATGCTGTTGTGTGGAGATCTACTTAGTCTTCATGGTGTTGATTGGAGATCTCTTTGGTCTTTATCGTATTGATTGGAGATCTCCTTAGTCTTTATGGTGTTGATTGGAGATCCCCTTGGTCATCATGGTGTTGTTTGGTTAGTGGTGTCTCTTAGGCTGACTTCACACCACGTGTTGTGGAATCCTGTTCTGTTTGTTTTGAAAAGGACATAACAGGATCCTGGTTTGCCTCCCATGCATCCCTAAGGTGCCGGATTGGCCATAAATGGCCGTCCAATATTGCCAATTCAGTCCCGGACTGCTCTGATTTTGGGCTACCGGACCAAACCGGACAGAAACGAATTCGGGGCGATCCAGCTCCTATAACATGGGAGTCTATGAGTGCCGGATCCGGGAAAAAAAAGGGATCGTTTCCCGGATCTGGTTTAACTGTACTGAGCATGCTCAGTACACTAAAACTGCTGTTTCCGTAATTTCACTTTAGCAGTGTATCTACATACACTGCTAAAGTGAAATTAAATAAAGGAATGGTTAAAAAAAAAAAAAAAAAAAAGCTCACCTCTCCGCCGAGTGTCCCGCAATGCGTGGCCAAGGCCGGCGTCCGTACCCAGGCAAGTGCTGGGTCCCCGAGCAGCTGAGAGGGCCCACTAGCCATCAGGGACAGGCAGCCGTGATGGTCAGGGGCCCATCAGGGTCAGAGAGCCCAGACAAGGAAGGGCGCATCAGGGACTCTTAGCTGGCAGCTGAGTGCTCCAGCGGGCTGCCAGTGCACATGGCTAATTTGCATGCGATCCAAATTAGCCATGTGCTGGCTCCCTGTGCGCTTCTTCCTCATCCAACTGCAGCAGAGTGATGAGTCATCATTCTGGGACCTCATCACACTGCTGCAGCTGTGCTGGCAATGAGGAGGATAGTGGACTGGAGCCTGCTGCAAAGGATGCGGGAGGGACAGATACTGAGGAGGACAGGGGCTTTGGGGGAGCGGAGGGAAGGTGAGCATAATCTTTGTTTAACTTTGTGCAGCATGATGGGAGATTATAGAGGCTGCCGCTGGGCTGCATGGAGGTTGTGCTGGACTATAGAGGCTGCTGCTGGGCCATAGAGGCTGCAGCTGAGTTATGGAGGCTGCTGCAGAGCTATGGAGGTTAGGCTATGGAGGCTACTGCAGAGCTATAGAGGCTGCTGCTGGGTTATGGAGGCTGTGCTATGGAGGCTGCTGCTGGGTTATGGAGGCTGTGCTATGGAGGCTACTTCAGAGCTATGGAGGCTGCTGCTGGGTTATGGAGGCTGTGCTATGGAGGCTGCTGCTGGGTTATGGAGGCTGTGCTATGGAGGCTGTTGCTGGGCTATGGAGGCTGTGCTATGGAGGCTACTGCAGGGCTATGAAGGCTGTGCTATGGAGCTTGCTGCTAGGTTATGGAGACTGTGGTATAGAGGCTGCTGCTGGGTTATGGAGACTGTGCTATGAAGGAGCTGCTGGTTATGGAGGCAGTGCTATGGAGGCTGCTGCTGGGCTATGGAGGCTACTGCAGGGCTATGGAGGCTGCTGCAGGGCTATGGAGGCTGTGCTGTGGAGGCTGCTGCTGGGTTATGGAGGCTAGGCTATGGAGGCTGCTGCAGGGCTATGCAGGCTAGGTTTGGAAGGCTGCTGCTGAGCTATGGAGGCTGTGCTATGGAAGCTTCTGCTGGGCTATATGGAAGCTGCAGCTGGGATATATGGAGGCTGCTGCTGCTGGGCTATAGAGGCTGCTGCTGAGTTATGGAGCTGTGCTATGGAGGCTGCGGCTGGGCTATGGATGCTGCTACTGGGCTATGGGCTGTGCTGTGGAGGCTGTGCTTGCTATGGAGGCTGCTGCTTGCTATGGAGGCTGCAGCTGGGCTATATGGAGGCTATGCTGGGCTATATGGAGGCTATGCTGGGCTATGGAGACTGCTGCTGGGCTATGGAGACTTTGCTATGGAGGCTGTCCTATGGAGGCTGCTTCTGGGCTATGGACGCTGCTGCTGGGCTGCAACAGCATCCAAACAATATATACAGCCCGACACAGCCTCCAAATGATATATACAGTCTAGCGGCAGCCTCCAAATTATATACACAGCCCAGAACCTCTTTATTATGTATATACAGTCCAGCACAGCCTCCAAATATATACAGCACGCTACCTCTATATTATATATACAGACCAGCAGCAGCCTCTATACTATTTATACAGCCTAGCAGTCTCCATATTATATTTTCAACCCAGCAGCCTCTATATTATATATGTAGCCCTGCACAGCCTCAATCTTATATAAACAGCCCACCCAGGAACCTCTATATTTATATACACAGCCCACAGCATCTATATTATATTTATGAATCGTGGTATGTGTTAAAGGGGCCCACTGAGACTGTTTCGCCGGGGCCCACAAAAACCTGGAGCCGGCCCTTTGCGTGGCATCCACCTCCGATGGTTGCAGGACCTTAATCAGCTGACCGGGAAGGGGGCGGCAACCTGATCAACTGATGTGTCACATGACAGCATCAGCTGAGCGGTTTAAATCGCCCGCCGATCGGTTTTGGTAGGCGATTTAAACCACTCAACTGATGCGGTCATGTGACGGATCAGCTGAGTGGGTTACTGCCCCCTTCCCGGTCAGCTGATTAAGGTCCTGCAGCCATCGGAGGTGAACGTCTCACATTGTGTGAAGCCAGCCTTAATGGTGCTGGAACCTCTGTTGCCTTTCAGTAAAGGTGTGTATATATTGACGGACCATGTGACACTTAGATTGCACACAGAAGGACTTTCTCTCACTAAGCATATGAATTATGATGGGAATTGCTTGCACCAGTAATTTTCAGGGGCTTCATAACAAAAGGCGTGAATACATATGCACATGGCAATTTTTATTTATTTCATCCCATATTTGATGTCTTATCCTTTTGATAGGTCATCAATATCAGGTCAGCACATATCCAAAACCTGGTATCCCCACCGATCAGTTGTTATCAGCTTTGACAGAAACTGGATGCAAACCATGAAAAGAGATGAACACCACAACTTCATACACTGCATAATGGCTGTTTTTGGATAATGCAGTTGAGATCACGCTCACTTAAGGAGGACCTTTCACCAAATATTTAACATTGAACTGGACACAGGATGTAAAAGTGGCTGAGGATTGGAATAAAATATATATTTTTTTAACGTCACCTCTTTCGTGGAGGTATTAGCCAAAAAAATCCAAGTCTGCGGTGTTAGTTACTTTTCTCTAGGGGTGTGTGCTTCTTCTCCCTGTAGGAAATGCCCAATCTGAATCTGGTAGCAACGTTCTAGAGAGAGAACATGCCCCCACCATAGTCTCAGGTGTGAGATGTAAGGATACAGAGCTGATCTCCTGGTCTAACCTCCTGCATTGCTAGAATGTGCAGCTGAGTTTAGCTGTGCCAAATTACAAACCTTATATGAGCTAGCATGGTCAACTCTACTGGCGTAGTTTATTGTAATCTCACTGCAAAGCCATCACAAATTAGGATGGGTTGTAATGTGACACAGCTAAACTCTTCTGCACTGCTCCTCCCTCCATAGAGACCTTATCTGAAGGGTGAGTGTTATCTGTGTTATAATCTGCCAGCAGTTCCTAATCCTGCAGGAGGTTAGACCAGAAGGTAGACTCTGTATCCACACGTTCATGGGATGAAGACTGGCTCATGGGATGGCAGTGATTCTCTAAACCCGCTGGTACGGATGGATACGCGGGCATCGGTGCAGCACCCAGATGAAGCAGGGGGAACACTGATAAGTAGAATACAAAAATAACAATTAAATAAAATCCAGGGATTAACAGACAGATAACAGACATCAAGCAGAGTTGTAAAACATAACGAACAAACATAATTTAAACAGTATGGACAGATGACAGTGTAACCAAAGACCTTTGACAGATGTTGAAGTAGCAGAAGACCACAGAAGCATAGCAAGAATATATACGACTGTAAAGAGGTAAGAGCATTGCTGGAGACCGCTTCGCAGACAGGTAGCAGAGATACTGATGAGTCGAGAGAGGTAGCAGGATTGCTAGTGATCACAGGCAGATAAGTAGCAGAGATGATGATGATCTAAAACAGGTAACAGGATGACTGAAGATAACAGGCAGACAGGTAGAAAAGTTACTGGCCACAGGCAGAATGCAAAAGACTCTCAGAAGTAACACGGTAGTCTGACAATCCTGGTAGCTTCACCAAACCAAAGGTGGACACAAGAGAGAAGGTCCAAGGACCCAGGGCAGGTCACAGACACGACTCCAGAGTTCAACTGAAGCTGAGATGCAACACAACAAACCGACTCCAGCTCAGAACCTACTCATACAGGGTTAGTCTTTATCAGTCCGGGGCCAGTTCTGAGACCAAGAAGCCCTTAAAAAAGGCTAAGGCAGTTCATCATATTGAAACACGCCAGACTATATTCAAAGATTGACTTACATCTCACACACTGAGATCATTAGACTTCACCTCTAACACAGTGCAACACAAGGGAAGGTAGACAGACAAGGGAACACAGACAATAAAGGATACAAAACCAAATGCAGCAAGACACCAGGAATGCAGGCAACATGGTTCCAGCAGCTACACCAGGCTTGCTTCCTACCTCCTCGGTGGTCAGTAAAGAGAGAATCTATTACCTGCATCAGGTGATGGTTCATGTGACTACTTAAAGGGAAGGGGAGTGGCCACAAACTTGCAGCAGCTGAATAGAACTAAACAGGAGCTACCAGCAAGAAAAATGACATTAACCCTTGCTGTTTCAAAAGAAAGCAATGCAAGAGGTTTTGGGGTGCCTGGATATGTTTGGCTCTGACCACAGGAGACTTATTTGAGAAGAAACCTTTATTCATCACCATTCCATACAAAGGAATTCCTTTGTATGGCGTGGTGGTGAATAAAGGCTTCTTCTCAAACAAGTCTCCTGTGGTCCATGCGGAACATATCCCGTCATCCCAAAACCTCTTGGATCCTCAATCCTACGGGATCTGCAGCTGCCAGGCTCTGAAAGTTGGTTGTGGCTACTCACAACCCGAAAAGGTGAGTGGACCCCTGTGGTTAATTCTTCTGGTATCCCTCAGTTATTGCTCTATGTGTGCTCCCCCCCCTTCCTTGTACTTAAAAGAAAGCAATAACATTTAAAATCCAGAGTCTCATAAGTTCATGTGAAGCTCAGATCTCAGAGGCATTACAATTCTCCTAATGACGGGAGATACTCATGACAATAAGTCAGGAGTAAATTGTGTCCAGTTTTTCTTTTATTCCTGTTGTTCCCCTGATTGTTCTATTTTTTGTTGTTGTTGTAAATATGCCATGTTGAGCGTTACCCAAGGGGCGTGACTCTCAGGATAGTTATGCAGAGCATCCTAAATACACGCCCCTGAGGAATCATGTGAACCACGCCCCCTCAATTAACACCATAAAATAATCACTAAATAATAAGGACCCTCATCTCTTTAACCATATGGTGGAGTCAGAGGAGCAGTCTGAATAAAATAAGGGTAATGACTGTCCCCTTTTGACCCGTTGACAGGTCCTGTTTAGGGCGGCCTTCCTATAAGATAGCTTAAACCAGGATCCGGGAGACTTTGCAGACTCTGTTGCTCCTTTTATCCTTGATTTCCTGAGCTGAGTAATATGAGGGACGGTGGGGGGGGTTCATCCATCATTAATTGTTCCTCTCTCCTTTATAAAAAAATGAAAAAACTCTTCTCCCATCCAAAGCTTTTTTTTAAAACATTGCAGATTTAACAGAAGGAAATAAAAGCATATTGTTTTCTTCTGAAAGCAAAAACATTGTTTTGCTTTTAACTGGGATGTAAAATAGTTATTGATTCTGCGTAATTATGACATTTTTACAACCTCAATTACACTTGATTTCGCCTGGGACCTCAGAAACTTTGCAGCTTTTGTAAGCAAACCATTTATAAAGGGTTATTCTAGGACCTTTCATACTCACGTCCTATACTTAGGATAAGACATCAATGTTTCAGTAGATGCGGTCCGATTTTAAGCACCCCTTGATTTACTCAATAGAGAGTACTCAGGCTCCTTTAAAGGTAATGTTCAGGAATTTGATATCGATGACCTATCTGTAGCAAAATCAAACATCAGATCGATGGGGATCATCTTTTTATTTTCTTTGCAATATAGTGCCATATGCTGTGTAGTGGTCATTCTCAGTACTGCAGCTCAGATCACATTCACTTCAATAGGAGATGAGCTGCAGTACCTAAGAATGGCCACTACACAGTGTACAGCCCTGTGGTGTTCCATTCTTTATGCCGTGCTATAAACCAGAGGTCCCCCAGCTCCAGTCCTCAAGGCTCCCTAACAGTCCAGATTTTCAGGATTTCCTTAGTATTTGACAATTGGTAAGTTAATCTTCTGCACAGGTGACTATTCCAACTGTCAATTACTAAGGAAATCCTGAAAACCTGCACTGTTGGTGGGCTTTGAGGACCAGTATTCCAAATTTTTTTTAGATCACAAGACACACTTTTTGACCCTGCCACATCAAGGCAAACCACAATAGGGCGGACCTACTGTATGTTTTGTGTAAGTTGTGCAATGCGGCGTTACTTAAATAAGATATATAGAGTAGGACCGCCCTATTGAGATTTGCCTTGACAGGGCAGGGTGGCTCAGAAAATTGATGAATTATTTGCAAAAAATCTCATTTTACACTATAGTACAGCTGGGAATGAATATGTGCAATGCAGATTTAATATTGCATTCTATCCTAAGTGGTGCTAACTCCACCCCTTTGTTTGTTATTATTCGTTGTGTGCTCGCAGGACAGTGAGGCTTACTGCAAATCCTACAGACCTGCAGTATGAATGACATGCCTGGGTGTGCGGTGTATGAGAGACATCATTACAGGTAGTCTCCACCCACTAGCTCTGAGAGAACTGAAAATTAGACAGCGCCTGCAGAGAGGAAAACGAGTGAAAAATGCAGGATACAAATCATGTCATATCAACAAGTAGTGTTATTTCTCGTGTACACCCAGGACAGTAAAGCTCTCTGCAATCCTACAGACCTTAGCATGAGTGAATGTAATTACTGTAGATCCAACAACAGCAGTTTGCTGACAGTTTCCAGGTACCTGCAGAATATTTTCCTAATAAAGACACCTTAAAAATAAAAGACTGCAGCAAAGAAAGTAGTAAAGATGACTTAGAGCTCCTTAACGCTAAGATCTCTGAGGCGGAGGTGGATAATGCCATCGGACATTTAGGGAACGGGAAATCTCCAGGCCCAGATGGGTTCACAGGGGAGTTCTATAAGATACTTCGGTCTGAGGTGACTCCGATATTGACGAAATTATTCAATAGTATAATAGAACAACAGAAGCTCCCCGAGACTATGGATTTGGCATACATTAAATTATTGCCCAAGGGTAACATGGGTGGAGAAGACCCTACAAACTATAGGCCGATCTCCCTAATTAATGTAGACCTCAAAATTCTATCGAAAATTATGGCAGATCGGCTGGCAGAGATTCTCCCGACGCTCATAGACAACCATCAGACGGGCTTCATCAAAGGCCGATCAGCAGTCACCAATGTCCGTAGGGCCCTTCTGGTTCTGGACGCAGTAAAGGAGTCACCGCCTGGTAGTGGAAAATGCCCAGCCATGGTCACTCTGGATGCTGAAAAAGCTTTTGACAATGTCAAGTGGCCATGGCTGGGCCAGGTGTTAGATAAGATAGGGTTACAGGGGGGTTTTAGAAACTACCTGCAGGCACTATATGCCACACCTAAAGCGAGGGTACACACCCCCGGTTTCCTCTCACCGATGTTCCCTCTTTTGAAGGGGACTAGGCAGGGGTGCCCTCTATCCCCGTTATTATTCAACCTGGCCGTGGAACCGCTGTCCAGGTATATTAACAGACACAGTTCCTTTGAAGGGGTGAGCATCGGACGAGTAGAAACGAAATCAGCACTATTTGCTGATGACATTATTCTGTTTATGGGAAACCCTATGAGAGATCTGTCTCCGCTGCTGAGAGAAATAGAGCGTTTTGGAGATTTTGCGGGATTCCGACTTAATCGGAAAAAATGTGAAATCCTGTATCTTAAACCCGAGAACGTATCGGGAGAGTCTCTGCTATCATTGGGCATTCCGAGGGCGAAAACACATATCAAATATCTAGGCCTAATGTTGGGACGGTCACCGAGTCAAGTTTATTCCTTAAATTATGCTCCTCTTATTGATAAAATGGAGAAGGAGTTAAAACGATGGGTGGGATTGCCTCTCTCACTCCTAGGTCGCTGCCATCTTATAAAGATGGTCAGCTTCGCACGCCTCCTATACCCGTTGCAGACACTGCCCTTACTCTTGAAACATACTGATGTTAGCAGAATAAACAGGGCATTTACAGACTTTATCTGGAGAGGCAGGAGACCTCGGTTAAGACTGGGAACGCTGATGCTCACGAAAGATGATGGGGGCATTAATCTACCCGACATAAGAGGGTACAACTTAGCGTGCATAATGAGACATGTAATAGAATGGATTAAGGGGACTAATAAATTTTCAGATGGAATATTAGAGGCAGCATTTTGCGAACCTTGGGATCGATGCTCTCTCCTGCACACGGGGTGGGCATCGCTACCGGTACAAGTCCGTTTGTCTTTAATATTCAAGGATACGATAGGAGCATGGAAAGCGGTGAGGAAAAAGTGTGGTCTCCCTTGGAAAGTGTCGAAACTCCTAAACCCATGGGCATACCCGGAGTTTCCGATGGGCCAATCTAATATACTATTTAAAGATTGGGCCCGAAAAGGCATTAAAACTATGGGAGATCTCATGATGATACCTGAACGCCGCTGGATGATGGGGCAGGAGATATTAGACAAGTTTGGTCTCGGGGGAGCCCAGAGCCTTCAATACCTACAGCTGAAACATCATGTCATGGATAATCTAATAGATGCGGCAAAAGAAACTCTTACGAATGTGTGTGATAGACTGGTGGGCATCGACGCTTCTCAATTGGGGATCTCCAGCATATATAGAGAACTTAGGATGTGGCTACTTCCTGGAGGCGCTCCGAAGCTTTTTTCAAAATGGTGCGCCTATATAGAGGAGGAGAGGGTATCTGATGAGATTCTGGAAGGTTGGAGTAAAATAAGGCGATACATTTTAGACGAGAGATGGAGGGACTCGCACTTTCGGGTCATTCATGGTACCATTTATGGCTTCAATATACCACCATCGGCATCAAACCCGGATAGGGTGATGCACTGTCCAAAATGTAATCTCACCAAAACAGACATGGTGCATGGTCTATGGGGTTGCCCGAAAGTGCAGTCCTTCTGGGGCATGGTATCAGAATTGGTACAGAAGTTTTGCGATCATACATTTGAGCTCGCTCCGAGGGTATGGATTTTCCAAAATGTGAATTTACCCAAGGGAGGGGGTGCTAGCATTCATTTCTTACATGTTCTGATATTACTGGCAAAACGTCTACTGCTCACATTCTGGCTACGATCGGAGATACCCAATGAGATGGATATACTAGCAGGTTTACGATTGGCAATGGATCTGGACAGACGCGGAGCACTGAGGGACAAAGACGTCTTGATTGTCTCTTTCATGCAAAAATGGAGACGTTTTATAGAATTACAATTGTCTGACGACGACATTACAAATGTGATGGCGCCTTTCCATGGCACTCCCTGGTACTTGTTGCAGTCCTTGGATCATTCCTTAGGGCGTCTGGCGCCGAATACACCCTTTCAAGGTCAAGCCAGGTAACAATAGAAGGTGTGGGGGAATGACTGGATGATTACTAGGATTTTTAGTGTCCTTACTGCGAAAAGCGGGAATCCTCACTCCGCTTAGGGCGGGGAGAGGGGCTTATGATAGTCGGAAGGAGTCGATTGAGAGGGGATGGGGGGGAATTCATGTGGCAGTGACAAAAACTTCTTTCAGGGATATGTGACATTGGCTTGTCCCATTGTTTTTTCCTTCATTTTCTGTCTATTTTTTGTCATGGTTTTTGTAAGTTTGCGCACTGATGGAAACTGTCGTTAATGTACTAACTCTGTGTACACCGTATTATTGGACAAATATATGTTCTTTATTGTTATGCTGAAAATGTTGAATAAAAAGGATTTTTTCAAAAAAAGAAAGTAGTAAAGAATACAAACATTACAAAAATGATAGTTTCAATTCTCCAAGAAAAGTCGCAGAGCTGCATTTGATGACCCTAACATTCAGGCGAGTATTTATATATTTTGGAAATTAGTTTTTTTGTCTGGAGACGTCGTCTACGTATCCACCCCAGACGTCGTCTACGTATCCACCCAAGACGTCGTCTACGTATCCACCCCAGACGTCGTCTACGTATCCGCCCCAGACGTCATCTACGTATCCACCCCAGAGGTCGTCTACGTATCCACCCCAGACGTCGTCTACGTATCTACCACAAACGTCGTCTACGTATCCATCCCAGAAAGCAAAAGGGGAATCACTTGGCTCATGCTAAGCTACACATCATGACCTTTTGTACATATACCACAACAGAAAGGTCTATGCTGGACCCCATATTTGTAGGCCCTCCATCTCTATAGTACAGTACATCCACCATTTCACAGGCCTTGTATTGTCCCATTTATTCCCTTTGTGAACAGTAGTAAATATCTGTTTCCAGAGCTGTTAATATAGAATGTTCCTCCTGTTTTTTTTTCCCAGAATTATCTACAAATGCTCCATGTGTGACACCGTATTCACGATGCAGCCGCTGCTCTATCGTCACTTTGACCAACATCTCGAGCACCAGAAAGTCTCAGTATTTAAGTGTCCAGACTGTTCCCTCCTTTACGCACAGAAACAGCTTATGATGGATCACATCAAGGTAGGAGAAAAAGGACAATAACTACGGGAACAGAATTACACGCATCTAATTGTTTTCTGGGATGTTAGATTTCCAACACGGTCATCTATTAAATCAATTGGCTACCTCTGGGAGTATTTTTTTTTTTTATTTATTTGCTTAAAAATATTTATTTGGGATAAGAAAAATGTTATAATTTGGTTTAATTACAAATTGGGTTTTATGCTGTCACCAGCACCGTCATATTCACCCTGTAGATGGTGCTGGTTATAGAGAAGCAAGAACCAGAATCTGGTGCAGGCTCCCTCCATCCACTAAAGTTAAAGGGAACCTGTCAGCTGTGTATACCCCCAAACCCATCACTACCTGTCCCAGCAGCTTCCTAGTATCATCCCTGGTGGGTGTGATAACCTAATTTCCAAGCGTGGTCCCAGCGTTTTAAAACTGTGGGTTGCTCCTTCCTTGTATGAAGCACCAGCCACGTCATTTCTGGTCCTGTGTATTGATGGTAAGTATTGGGTGTACTGGCCGGTTCCATTGCGCATTCTGAAGTCGGCCAGTACACCCAATTACTCAACCACAATGCACAGGACCGGAAATGACGAGGCCAACCCTTCTTACCAGGAAGGAGCAGCGCATAGATTTAAAACGCTGGGACCGCAGTTGGAAGTGAGCTTATCACACTCACCGGAGCATGCTAACCATGGAACAAGGAGAGACATGGAGAACGCCCAGAGTGACAACACTCAGAAGACACCACATAATTAACATACGAGAATATGTTATAAAATTATTTCTCTCAACTATTACAGCACAGTATTAGGTCAGACAGAGATGCTTAGGAATGTACTAGGAAGCTGCATGGACAGATAGTGGTGGGTTGGGGGCATAAATGACCTTACAGGTTCCCTTTAAAGTGCCTGGGAGCTGCTCTACTTCAGCCTGACTAGTGGATGTGTATGTGTGCTGCCCAGCTGAAGTCATTAATTCCTAATATTCTGCCTATTGAAAAGCAACACACCCTATTAATACCTTCAGCCTTCTGCTGGAAGCTGATAGAAATAGTTTTCACTTCACCTGGATAGTCTCCTGTCTTGAGTAGATTTTTGCTGTGTTATCTTAGCCTGTGTTTTGCACACCTCTCTTACCTCACATTGTTGAACCCTGCTGCCATCTTGGTTTTGACCCGGCTCCCTGACTACTCTAATGGATCCTGATTTTGTCCTTTTCCTGACCTCTCAGTTTTGACCCTGCTTGGCTTGTATTCCTGTTTCTAGACTGCAGCCCTTCTATAGGCAGTAATTCTCCAGATCCAGATCCCTGTATAGGGGTTAATGAGTGTCAGGGTTTCTCCGGGTTCTGCTTAAAAGAGTGGTTTGTTCCTTGTCTGTTAGAGATAGCCTTGTGCTGGTAGCCTCGGATAGACTTCACATAGGCTGTTTGTTTCCCTACATATTCAACTTTGATGTGGCTTGTGATCAGCTGACAGGAGCTCAGAAAAGGAGTTACTGACTTTTACATTGGATCGTCAGAATGAGATCACTGAGGGATCTCAGTTAACTCACTCTGCAGCCAGATATACATGCAGTAAGTAAGGACAAATGTGCCTATACAGGCAGTCACCAAAGTTTGCGGCTAGCCTGACTGACCCATTATTCTGTATTGGAATGAATATATTTCTATTCTCGCTGCTCCATCTTTCAGTGGTAGGAAAACTCCCTTAATTTTTTTTTTTTAATAAAAATCTAATCAGGCTGAGATTGAAAAGGTCATGATAAACTGCAGAAACATCTTTTCTTCTTCCTTGGTTGTCTCAGATCAGAATTACTTGTAAACTTAGGGCCGAGAAGGGCCAGGATCTTAGGATGCCTTTATATCTTCTTGACCTTTTTTTACACTTTTGTCGCGATCACCGGGTCGGGGTACTCAAACCATACTGGGAGGTTGTGGCCCATACCAGACATGTTAAAGGGGAAATGTTTTCGTGACGCCATCTGAGGTTTCTGGTCAGGGGTGACCAGCACTGCATATGGTAGTCCCCAGGGAATAGAAGTCAAGCAGCTAGTTGAAGCACTCCCCTCAGACGGAGCGTGCCCCTGGGGTGTAGTGCTGATGAAATGATGATGGTGGTGGTTGCAGTAGCTGAAGGTGTATGGGTGTAGAGAAGCACAGGAAAAGTAGACAGACATAGGATTCTTGCAGTTCTTACTATTTACTTGGTGTTGGAGCGGATTACATCCCAGCCGGGGTACAGAGTCCATCAAGATTGCAGCTGGGCTGGCCCAAAAGGCATTTAAGGTCAGTTCTGCCAAGACACAGGGTTATTTGGCCTTTCTTGCTGCCCTCTTCTCTCTGACACTGCTACCCCTTTTCCTCATAGTGTCCCGTGGCTACATGTCCCATAAGGCAGGTGACTGCGGGTCTACTGAGCGACTGCCTTGCAAGTCCCCTTGGCCATATATAGTTTCTTAGCCTTGCGAGAGTCCACCTTGGTAGTCACTGTACATGCAGCCCCGTGATTTCCAGTTTCTCGGCTGGTCCTGAAGATACCCAAACCGAATTTGGGCTGGTACCCCTGTGCAGCTAGTTCCTCTGCCTGGCTGTACAGCTGGTTGCAGATTCGGCTCCTCAGGCCTAGGATTTTCAGCGGAGCCATGTTTGTCCTGCTTTTTCCCAGCTTCTGACTTCACTAGAACTCACTCCTCTCTTTTTGCCTCCACCCCTCATCTAACTCCTCCCTCCAGCCAGTAGATGGGGACTGCTCAGAATGTGAGTCTCTCCCACCCAGCATCTCCCTGGCCTGGAGTTTGGATTGTGTGGGTTGTTTTAGCAGAATTTCCCCACTACCTTTGGCATGCACCATACATTTGAATGCAGGCAGTACCACTGTGCAGCTGACCCAGGGCGCCACACTTGTATTTGGACTAAATCATATTGAATGAGTTTCATTGAAAATTTGCTTCTACAGTCTCAGTGTCGCTCTTCTGTTCTGAATGAGTTATCTTAGATCTATCAGTGAGCTCATTCTGAAAGTGAGTTACTAATTATCTTATAGAAGAAAAGTATAATTTCCAGCTATTTTTCCATAAAATATAAAGTTTATTGAGTCATTGGGTAGGAGACCACGAAACCCGATAGCCAAAACGTACGTGTTTCAGCAATAAGCCTGAATCGTGGCTGCTGAAACGTGTACCCATTTCTTATATTTGGCGTATGCTGATGCAGCTCCTAGCTAGAGCTCCTCCGGCAAAACGTCATACATCCCATGACGAGTTCCAGGACTGGGTGAGCTGACTCTTCTTTCTCATGTTCTTGTTTTCAATCTAATTCTGTTATCTGTCTTTTGCTGAGCTCCTCTCCATTGAGACCACATCAAAGTTGAGGTGAACATCTTGGTAATAAACTGAAATATCAGATAAACGTGTAACAAGCTTTATGTCAAAGCAAGCTCACTGACAGGTTCTCACTTGACTCATTCTGCAGCCAGCAGTGTACAGGGAAGAGAAGGGCTTATTAAACTAAATAATGCAATGTTTTTTAGTGAAACCCAATTCTAAAAAGTGATTTTAGGTGTGGGATTCTACATTTAGTTGGAGAATGCCTGTTGTTTTAACTTTTAACCTTGGCTTCATTTACCTTGCAGTCTATGCACGGGACACTGAAGAGCGTGGAGGGTCCTCCGAAACTTGGAACTAATTTACCTCTGAGCACCAAG
Source organism: Allobates femoralis (assembly GCA_033576535.1). NCBI lineage: Eukaryota > Metazoa > Chordata > Amphibia > Anura > Aromobatidae > Allobates > Allobates femoralis. The sequence continues at coordinate 835,749,111 of JARQOC010000003.1, forward strand.
CCCACCACTCAGAACTCCAACAGCCCCATCAAGGAAGAAGCAAAGCCCGTGAATGGGACTGAGAAAGAGGAAAAGAAAGCCGCCGTCCCGGAAAAGAAGACGAAACAAGTGGTCAAAAAGAGTGCAAGACCCGGCTGGACCTGCTGGGTATGCGATCAGGTGTTCAGTCAGCGAGAAGCATATATATCACACATGAGGAAGGAGCATGGGAAGGTAAGAGCCACCAAATCATTTGGTCATAGGGGCCACCCATCAATCCATCTCCAGCTTGGAATAGCCGATAACAGAGAATGATAGCACAAGATGAACCAATGCTATGGCTGTTCAATTCTAAGAGTGATTGTTACCTTCATATCCTGACATGGCAGTCTAGGATGGAGGCAATGGTATGCTGCCATAGCATTTAATGAGGTCTGTGAGTTTAAGGGGGCATGATGCTGAACGGCCCATCCCCTGCCTGGCTTCACCCAAATCTCACAACAATTGCAGTCTAGGTAGGGCAGAAATCGGTAGGATTTGTACAGATTTGAGCCCGTTCCATTGTCGGTGGGTTCCGGCTGTTTTGCACAGCAGACACCAGCCATTAACTGCTGCAGCTTATTCCTTAAGATGACATTTTCAACAAAGGGAGAATTCTGTCACCCTCATTGGGTCCCCAAGATGTGATCGTGAGAACCCAATGGGTTGTTTAATGGTAGCCGGGGGTCCAGTTTGGACCTTTGCTATAGGGCCCCCATGTTTTGTATGAGGAGGAAGTGTAGAATTACCAACATGCCGTGGTGTACCCACCCCATACAGTGATAGCATGAGACTGGTCATTCGGGGGAAGGGGCTTCCTGCTGTAGCTCAGCTGCATACTACTGGATGAGGAATAGCTGTAGTTCCTTGTGAGGCCAGGAACACTGTTGCGCTGGGAAAACAGTGAAGGGGTCACTGAATAATACCCCTAGAGCAGCTTCTAGGGTCATCTTCTTCCCATCACTCAACCTTATGTAACAATGCACTTGTTGGGACCCCGGGGCTGGCATACACAAAAGCGGTTCCTATCATGGCAGTTGGACACCAGGGTAGTAGCAGTCGTCTGGTCAAGGGCATTGGTACCCCCCATCCGGCATGCTACAGGCTCAGATTGTGGATGATCACTTACTTTGTTTCGGTACACCTTGGCCACAGGCCTGTTTCCACTGCAGGATTTCTTGAGCAAAGTCATTAAGAAATAATCCACCATAGTTTGCTGCTGGCTGTATTTTACTAATAACAAAGTCCACAATACACAGGATAGGGCACATGCTTATTCAGTCTCCAAAATTCATTATCTGTTCTCCTGAATCCTTCATCTTCCCACTGACCTGTCCCACTACTGAATAAGAGGCTTACCTCCAAGCTGTCCATGGTAAGGATTGGTGTGGCTTTGTCCCAGACTATCTCTTCTTATGGGTCAATGTGTTTCGCAGCAGTTGGCGTCGATTTACCTGAGTAGATTTGATGGGGCCCGTAGGTCCAGCCCTACAAGCTGATTATAGCTAACCCTTTCAGAGATTAACTGCACCACCGTCCACACATTGTCTTCTCTTTACTTGCCAGGTAAAGGATAGCCGCTGGTCCCTCACTGTTCCTCCTTCAGCCTGCACCATAACATGAGCTGGTTTCCTTCTGCTCTACATCCTGTCTCCTTTTACTTTCCCCAACCACTGGAAACTCTCTGGTGTCTAGTCTTCAGAAGTACAATCTCCAATTCCCCAACCCAACTCACCATTTCCGAAAACATACTATCCTATATACCCCCTTCCTAATGGGCCAGCTTCAATTTAACTCCTTTAGCTATGTTGTCTCTAAGCTTTAGGTTCTCCCACAACTGGCTAGTGACACCTAGAGGTCACTAATTATACTGCAGCAATTTCAGGGAATAATACATTAACATCGCCATACACATGAATATACATAATATCAAAGAGCATAGAAAAACACAAAAGCAGTAACTGTCTTTAGGGGCAGGAACCATTTTCTGGCATCAGCCACCTCCTTACAACTAGAGATGAGCGAACCTTTTGAGTTTCGGGTTCGGTTCTGTTTGCCGAACAGCTATATGATCGCCGAAAAGATCAACAAACAGTTTATCAGGCTTCCAAATCCCATTTAAATTAATGGGAGATAGGGATGGGCGAATCTACTCGCTAGGACTCGTTACTCGGCGAGTAGTAAGGGACTCGCAGGACTCGGTACTCTGCGAGTTTCCCAGTGATTACTCGCACGAGTCCAATGCAAATCAATATCAATCCTAGTTTTGTCAGAAACGCTGACAAAACTAGGATTGCCATTGTTTGCATTAGACTCGCGAGTAATCACTGGCTACTGTGCCAGTGATAGCAGGGAAACTCGCAGATAACTGCTGTTTCTTTGTGAGCCAGTCCAGCTGTCTTCTCTGTGCAGCTCCAGGGTCCTAGAGCCTGCCTGCTGCCTGATGTAGCAGTGCTGAGATTGTTCTCAGTCTGCTCATTCCCTGTGTACAGACATGAATGTCTGTGCACAGAGATGATGTAGCAGTGCTGAGATTGTTCTCAGTCTGCTCATTCCCTGTGTACAGACATGAATGTCTGTGCACAGAGATGATGTAGCAGAGCTGAGATTATTCTCAGTCTGCTTATTCCCTGTGCATAGACATCTATATTTATGCACAGGGGATGTAGCAGAAAGGACATCGCGTTTTGGACTGCGTCGGACGGAAGAGGATTTTTTTAATTAAAGATGGAGTCCCTAATGGCTTTTTTTTTTATTTCTAATAAAAAATTTTCCTTGTGTTGTGTTTTTTTTAAAACAATTTAATAGAAATTCATGGCGGTCATGTCTAATATTGGCGTGACCGCCATAAATTTCGGGCTTAGGGCCAGCTGATAATACAAAGCTGGCCCTAACCTCTTTATTACCCAGCGTGCCACCAGGGCCGCTGGAAGAGCGGGGTTCAGCGCCAGAGGATGGCGCTTCAATGAACGCGCCATCTTCTGGGGCAGGTGCGGGCTGCAATTTGCAGCGGGGGGTGCCCAGAAAGCTTGGGCATCCCTGCGCTGCGGATTCCAGCCCCCAGCTGCTTAGCTGTACCTGGCTAGACATAGAAATTGCGTGGAGCCCCACGCATTTTTTTTAAATTATTTCATGAAATTCTGAGACTCTGACTCTGAGACTCTGACTCTGAGACTCTGACTCTGAGACTCTGACTCTGAGACTCTGACTCTGGCTCTGAGGGTGAGACTCTGACTCTGAGACTCTGACTCTGAGACTCTGACTCTGGCTCTGAGGGTGAGACTGAATCTGAGACTCTGACTTTGACTCTTAGACTCTGACTCTGAGACTCTGACTTTGACTCTGAGACTCTGACTCTGAGACTCTGACTCTGAGACTCTGACTCTGAGACTCTGACTCTGACTCTGAGAATCTGACTCTGACTCTGAGACTCTGACTCTGAGACTCTGACTCTGAGACTCTGACTCTGAGACTCTGACTCTGACTCTGAGACTCTGACTCTGAGACTCTGACTCTGACTCTGAGACTCTGACTCTGAGACTCTGAGACTCTGACTCTGAGACTCTGACTCTGAGACTCTGACTCTGAGACTCTGACTCTGAGACTCTGAGACTCTGACTCTGAGACTCTGACTCTGAGACTCTGACTCTGAGACTCTGAGACTCTGACTCTGACTCTGAGACTCTGACTCTGAGACTCTGACTCTGACTCTGAGACTCTGAGACTCTGACTCTGAGACTCTGACTCTGACTCTGAGACTCTGAGACTCTGACTCTGAGACTCTGACTCTGAGACTCTGACTCTGAGACTCTGAGATTCTGACTCTGACTCTGAGACTCTGAGACTCTGACTCTGAGACTCTGAGACTCTGACTCTGAGACTCTGACTCTGAGACTCTGACTCTGAGACTCTGACTCTGAGACTCTAAGACTCTGACTCTGACTCTGAGACTCTGACTCTGAGACTCTGACTCTGAGACTCTGAGATTCTGACTCTGAGACTCTGAGTCTGACTCTGAGACTCTGACTCTGAGACTCTGACTCTGAGACTCTGACTCTGAAATTCATGAAATAATTTAAAAAAAATGCGTGGGACTTCGCGCAATTTCTATGTCTAGCCAGGTACAGCTAAGCAGCTGGGGGCTGGAATCCGCAGCGCAGGGATGCCCAAGCTTTCTGGGCACCCCCCGCTGCAAATTGCAGCCCGCAGCCGCCCCAGAAGATGGCGTGTTCATTGAAGTGCCATCCTCTGGCGCTGAACCCCGCTCTTCCAGCGGCCCTGGTGGTGGTGGCACGCTAGGTAATAAAGGGGTTAATACCAGCTCTGTTATACAAGCTGGTATTAAGCCCGAGATTCTTAATGTCAGGCCACGTTTGACCCAGCCACTAAGAATCTCCAATAAAGGGTTAAAAAAACACAACACAGAGAAAAATTTTTATTTGAAATTTTAAAAAAAAGCCATTAGGGACTCCATCTTTAATTAAAAAAATCCTCTTCCGTCCGACGTAGTCCAAAACGCGATGTCCTCTCTGCTACATCCCCTGTGCATAGATATAGATGTCTATGCACAGGGAATGAGCAGACTGAGAACAATCTCAGCTCTGCTACATCATCTCTGTGAGCAGGCGGGCTCTAGGACCCTGGAGCTGCACAGAGAAGACAGCTGGACTCGGCTCGCAAAGAAACAGCGGTTACTTTGCGAGTTTCCCTGCTATCACTGGCACAGTAGCCGAGTCTAATGCAAACAATGGCAATCCTAGTTTTGTCAGCGTTTGCCATTGATTTGCATTGGACTCGTGCGAGTAAACGCTGGGAAACTCGCAGAGTACCGAGTCCTGCGAGTCCCTTACTACTCGCCGAGTAACGAGTCCTAGCGAGTAGATTCGCCCATCCCTAGTAGTCACCATATATGGAGGAAAAGATCAGTGACTGTATCCCCCATATGGTGGGATATCAGACACTGCATGAATTCCGGCAGTGTGACAAGCCATGACTTCACTGAGGTTGTCTCAGGTTACACAGCAGGTAACACGCAGCAGAGAATCCCGCTGTGTGACCTGAGATAACCTCAGTGGCGTCAGCGCTCTTACCAAACGCTGTCTTGCGAGAGCTGTGATATCGCGCGAGATGTAGCAGGTATAGCTCACCGATATCATGAGATAGTGCGTGTGAGGATTGGTGACTTCAGGGAGTTCAAAGTTGCGGAATAACTCCTTTGTGACCCCTCGTGTCTGAACTGCAGTAATGTTTGTGATGGCATGCCTACTCTCACAGCATATGGGAGATGCTTTCGATGAACGTGACTCCACCATTTTATAAGTCCCTGTGCCCACAGTAGGTTGTTTGATGCTTATTTTGAAGTAGAATTTGAGAATCTGCATCAAAATTGCTTGTCTATCCTTAAGGCAGTATATTCTATGAGAGTTTTAAAGTGCTGTGCCAATGTGGGCTATGAAGCCAAACCCCCTCTTCTGGATGCTTTTGGTACTGGCCTTAGGCCCATGCAACTACTCTTGAGCCTAATCTCAAGAAAAGAGACAGGCCGGGGTGGTTCATGCCTAAGAGGATAGTTACTAGGAGGGGTAGGGGTTCCCACATGGCATTCTCCCAGTCGAAAACCTCTAGCAGGGGTGCTACACAAGGCTGGGAAACAGGGCCTTCTGCTTCCACTACCTCCCCTTCCTTGTCCTCCTCCTGGATTTTTCAATCCACCTGTTGCATTTGTAATAATGCCAGGCATGCTTCATGATCCTCCTGAGTGTGAACATCTCCTACTCCCGGAGGGCATGGGGGGATGGCTCACTTCCTGTCTGTGACCTCCTTCACTGGCATGCGAGAGCTGCGTTGGATCTTGACTTCGCTGCATATGAGGCCTAATGCGGATAGTGCAGTGGAGCTCCAGGTCACATAGGTCTCCATGTCCTGTGCGTGCTGATTCAGTTCTGATGCTGAAACACCCTACGCCCCTGGGGTGGTAAGGGAGGTGTTATCCTCTAGAGCTGGCATGTCTTCCGGTGGATCTATCACATAGCCAAACTGCGTACTGCAGGCACACGGTAGGACACAGTATCTGCATTGTACTGCACTGTCAATATGGCGCCGGGCTCCGCGGTGAAGCATATTTGCTTTGCTTAGGGGCCTGCCTCTTCCAGTGCCAGGACACAATCACTTACAGGATATCATTGGTAGCACAATCATCATTAACCCCTCCATGGGGTGGGCTGCAGAAGGTACATGACTTACAAATCCCATTCCTCATGCCATAGGTAACACCTAGGCTTTCAGTTGAGGGGAGTGATTATTGAAGCCTGACATTATTTGAAAAAGAAATGACAAACAGAAAATAGTTTATTCAACTCAACACCAATTCATCAATGTTGAATAAGGTTAGTGGGCAGCAATGCACGGACAGGTCCAAGAGTAATGATACATATAACACACTTATGCACGTGCCCAAAATCTGTATTTCTAAACTTATGGACTGAAATGAAATAAGGTGATGGCACATTTTCAAGAAGCAATATCCATAGTATGGTGTTTCAGGAGTGTGAACAGACCTATAAGACCATGTATGTGATGCATATAATGGCCATGAGCTATTTTTATATGAATTGCTATCACTTAAATGTAGAAGAGATGGCCTCATACGCTGCTGACACTCTGTAATATTAAAAGGTTTGTCTGGAGGAAGTTTGCTCATCTCTGCTGACAACATTATGGTACCCGACCATGAAAGCAAAAAGGACTGGGAAGGCATGAACGAAGTCTCCAAATATTCCCAATAGGGTTAGAATTATTATTATTATTCATTATTATAGCACCATTTATTCTATGGCGCTTTACATGTGCAAAGGAGCATACATAGACAAGTACAATAAACATGATGAATGCAAGGCACACACAAGTACAAAAGGAAAGGGGACCCTGCCCATGAGGGCTCACAGTCTACAAGGGATGGGTGAGGATACATTAGGTGAGGAGAGAGGACCCTGGCCATGAGGGCTCACAGTCTACAGGGGATGGGTGAGGATACATGAGGAGAGGGTACAGCTGGTGGTGCTGTGGTTCAGTAGATGGAGGATTACTGCAGATTGTAGGCTTGTTAGAGCGGGTCTTCAAGTTCCTTTTGAAGGTTTCCACAGTGGGCGAGTGTCTCATTTGTTGGGACAGAGAGTTCCAGAGTATAGCGGAGGCACGGGAGAAATCTTGTATGTATCTGTGGGAAGAAGAGATAAGAGGGGAGTACAGAAGGAGATCTTGTGAGGATCGCAGGTTGCGTGTAGGTAAGTACCGAGAGACCATGTCAGAGATCTACGGAGGGGACAGGTTGTGGATGGCTTTGTATGTCATAGTTAGGGTTTTGAACTGAATCCATTGGATGATAGGAAGCCAGTGAAGGGATTGTCAGAGAGGAGAGGCTGGGGAAGTGCAGCCCAACACTTCCAGACCTCAATCAGTGTTATCTGAAGTGTAGGACGAGTTCCCCTTTAATCTTTTTCTTTTATAAATTATACCGGAGCGTCGTATTTTCTGGCTTTGGAGTAAAGCTTTGATCTGTGCTCCACTCGTTGCACTTGTCTTCCTAACGTGAATTAGATGTTGAGAACACAAAACAATATACAGAGCAACAAAGCGGCATCCCTGGATGTGACAGGCGTGCTCAACCCTCGCTCCATCCTGCGTTCTACAAAACATCTCCCTCATAAATCTTTCAAGGACAAAGAAAAGGAAGAACTGACGAATTAGTACTTCTCTAATGTGCCCGGCTATCACAAGCCACACAACTTCACCGAAACTTTTCTCGGTTTTCCCTTACATGGGGTTACTAGGCGGTCTCTTCTAACAGAGAGAAAGCAGGGATGCTGCAAAGGATGGCTTGGTTCGTTAATTAGTACCTTCAGAACCCGTTACTTTTAGGGTATGTGCACACGGGGGCGGGTTAGTGGCGGCGGCTGTGCGGGACCCGACAGGAAGCTCCGGAGCCGTCCACCGGCTTCCTGTCGGGTATGTGCGGCGGGAGACGGGCGGGTTAGCGCCGGCCGTTCTGCAGCGGCTGGAAGCAGTACATGATTCTGCTTGCAGCCGCTGCAGAACCGGCCGGAATATAGAGCAAGCTCATTCTTTGCTAACCCGCTGGGAACCCAGCGGGTTAGCAACGGATGAGCATGTGTAAACCGCCGCTGTGTGCACAGCGGGTGTCGGTTTACATAGGTTTCTATGTTAATCCAAACGCCAGTTTGGATTAACATAAATTTGCATGAAATTTATGTAAACCGACCGGCGGTTTACACACCTAATCTGGCCCTAACCCGACCAGTGCGCACATACCCTTAAAGGGGTTGTCCAAAGAAGCCATAAAGAAATATAGCAGGGAGGAAAAAACAGGCACTTTGCAATTCTTTGACTAGAGAGGTGGCTGACATAGGAAGAGGGGGCTCGCCAAAGTTTCAGATCTCCCATTGAAATGAATGGAGATAACCAAGCATGTCTGGCCAAGTCTCCATTTCCAACAGGGTAAGAAATGGCTTCAAGTTATTAAGGGGCCTTGACGTGAGTATTGACATCTTGGGTTCTATTCGAGTGATTACGTCTGTTATATGGCTCGGGAAGGATTCTGATGCAACCACTAAACATAAACTATAGGAAAGACTTGTGATAAGGTGGCACATTGGGAAATCCCTATAGGGCCTGACTCATTATTTGCAGTTATTAAAGGGAACCTGACCACTGATGCATGCTTCCTCCCGCCTGCTTCCCTTGATTGACAGGTCTCTCCCTATACACACACGCAGTGAGAAACCTGTCACCGGCAGCGGGTGGGAAGAAGGCGCTGGAGAACCACCTGTCTGATTTGCTCATGGTGCGGTTTGGTCCTCGGCAGCTTCCAAGTATCTTTTTGTCAGCCGTCACTTTTCCTATTTTGACTTGTGGTATTCGTTTGTTTTTGCTTTTTTGCAAGAATTTCCTTAAAATGGTCTTGTTCATTTTTCCTCAGCTTTACACAGACTCAGAAATGCTTTTTTGATTTTGTCCATAAACCTTTTTTGCATCTTTTTAGGGCAAAAAAAAAAGCAAGTTATTGTAAAATGTTGCAAAAAATTTGAGACATGCATAGCATCATCTCAGAGGAAGGACTCCAGGGTAATATTTTCCCGACTTTCTAAAAAGTCGCCTTTGATGAATCAGCCAAAGATATATCCAGAAAACCCAAACCCTACCCACAATGGTGGACATATGTGATGAGCGAGCACTAAGATGCTCAAATACTCAGTACTTGAAAGGAACAGTCGGACGCCCAACCCAAACCATACCCACAATGGTGGACATGTGTGATGAGCGAGCACTAAGATGTTCAAATGCTCGGCACTTGAAAGGAACAGTCGGACGCTCGGACGGGTGCAACTCGACTACCAAGTATAATGAAAGTTAATGGGGAATGTGAGAAAGTGGAAGAGTTCCCTATTGATCTCCATTATACTCGATACTCGAGTCGAGCCCATCCTGGTGTTCTACCTGCTTGTTTTGAGTACTGAGCACATGAACATCTTAGCAGACAAAAAGAAAGGCAAATACACATAAAATAGGTTTTAAAAAGGCACAAATTAAAAGAAGAAAAGAATAAGGTGTAAATGAAAAACAGGAAGAAAACTCTAAAAACTAGGTTAAAAAAAGTGCAACCTCAATAATGGTTTATAGGGTCTGATCTGTAGTCATGACTTGATGTGAACACAGGGTAAACCGTAAACACTCAGTAGGTACAGATACTAGTCCTGGGACGCTAAGTTAGCTGAAGGGTCCATTTGAAGTCACCTTTGGGCCCTATGTACTGCAGTAGTAACAATTCTGCAGAAGGGGAACATTAAAGATGTTGTCCAGGACTTTAATATTAGGGTAGGTCATCAATGTCGGATTGGTGGGGGTCTTACAACCGACAGCTACTAGCAGGTCCCAGGGCAGCCAGAAGTACATGGTGTACAGAAGCAGAGCAGCGCTGCACCATAGGCTTTGTAGTGCTTGTTCTTAGATACTATAGCTAAGCTTCTATTAAAGAAAATGGGAGCTGTGGTGTTCCCATGTATTCCCAGCAGCCTCAGGACATCTGATGATTGGGGATGCCGGGTGCGAGACCCCAATGATCTTACACAGGGGCCCTTTTCCGTCTGTGTCCACCACAGAAGAGAACAGTATATGGGCACTCTGCAGTCCAATAGTGGGCCCCCTTATCTCTTGGGTCCCTGTCCGCCTCTGAATGGCTAAGTCATTAATATCAAAGTCCTGGACAATCACTTACAGAAATTGCCATTTTTTTTTTGCAATCTTCTAGTACAATCCAGTAGGGCACTAAATGTTAAAACTAAAATCCTATGGAATTTTCTTAAAAAATTATTCAGAATCTCTGGTGTTAATAACCAGAGGAGCAGAAATAAATTTGCTAAAAAAAAAATAAAAACTTAAAGGATTTACATGTAGCCCTGCGAGTTTAGAGACATCACGCAGGATATAACAGCTGCGGCGCTAAAGTGCTTTTTAATCTTTTATGAAATACCTTTATTCACCATCTAAAAGCCAAGTAAAATCCAATAGAGATCTAAGTGCCGGCAAGAAAGAGCGAGGTGAGACACGAGCTCACCACCCAGCTACAAAGCAAAGTCTTAGAAGATGTCTTCCAAGTCTCTCGTTCCTCAGACAGACTTCAGTCGCAGACTGGCGGCTCGTAAGCAAAGTACCGCCGTGCCGCGATTCTAGTCCAAATGTACAAAACGTAGGAAATCAGTGTGATTCTCAGAAGGTGGCGGGGGTTTATAGAGTATAAAGAAGCCTCAGGGAAGAAGGTAGACTCTGACCTACATCTTACGAGGCCAGACGAGAACAGAATTAACGAGACACATCAAGTACCATCTAAAGTAACCAATCCTCCATTGTAAGGACCCCTACTGGGGCTTAAAAATGGAAGGGGGCAAGTAAAAAAAAAGAAAGGTAGTTCAGCTGAGGATAGAAGAGGGGTCATAAAGAACAATATATAACCGGAGCCGCCACTGCTGTACATTCACCGTAACTAGAGGAAAATAAGGCAATTTTTTGGGTGTTCGGAGAGAAATCAGTTTTGGATTTTTCATCTCTATATCCAGGTTTGGAGATCGGGTACCAAATTAAAATCTGTAAATCATCTGTATACCCTATAACATTGCCATAGCAATGTCTATTAATATGGTTCTTGACTGTGCGGCTCATCTTTTGTAGGAGGCAGATGACAAAATTCAGGACTAGTGTTCAAAAAGGTTTCTATGGTCTATGTTTCCTATGTCGCGAGGAAGGGAATGTGTTGGCTCAGTGTAGGCTGTCCTTACATCATCTGATATTCATGGACCTATATCCTTCAATCAAAAAGTGGGAGAGACACACTGTTCTTTGGAGTCTTTCTTTTGACAACTTTTTGGGGTCAATAGCTGATGTCGAGTTTTTTGATAGACGTTCCTTCACTGTAAGGTCACTCCTCAAAATGTGCCAATGTCGTGGTAATGTTGCAAGAAAATGACGGGTCACTCGAGACTTATTGGTTAGATATTGTCCCTGCGTGAGCTTATTATGGCCTTTGTGGACATTAGACTACACTCAGCCATACCCCAAAATATTGGTGGGCCAACAGTCTACAGTGGACCTCCAACTCCAAGGATAGATGGGTGTCAGGAGTGGGATTTCCAATGGTTGATCCTTTAATTCTCTATGACCCACCAGCTGAGGAGTCAGACAGAGTATAAGGGCGTTCAGCCAAGCCATGCGATAACTGTGTATTAACTGCCCGGAGAAGTAGCTGTTGACCAAACAATCATTTGGCTGACGGCTGTCTAATGTGGACGGCAGGCTTTAGTATTTTCAAAAGCATAATCAATGAGTTGGGATGAGTTGTTTTTTCTTTATCTTGAAGCCTTTTGTTATGACTTAGGCTGGTTTCACACTGGCGTTCTTGTTGCAATTTTGGTCTCCGTAAAATAAGACGTGAAGCCCCGGATCCACCCAGATCCGGGGCACCACGGGTAAAGTCTGAATGAGGGTCTATGTGACCAGATTCATCCGGACTCCAGATCCTGGTGCATCTGGATTTCCGTTCCGTGTTCTATGAACTGCACATGAACAGAACGCAGTTCTAAATGACACCCCCTAGGGGACGTGTCCTTTACCATCCTCCGGATGCCTGTAAAATATATAAACGGATGCTCCCCCACAGAATGTGGGTACATCCAGTTTATCATTGCGGGGGGGAATCCGGAGGCATGCAGGCTTTTCCTGGATTCCAAAATACGCTGGTGTGAAACCAACCTTACAATTGCAACAAATTGTACTGATCCTGAAACTTTCTTAAAGCAAACTCGTAAGGTACCGTCACACGCGGCAATTTCACTGGCAATTTGCTGGTTGCAGTGAAATCATGGACACATTGTTCCATTTGTACAAAGCAACAAACTAGAACAATGTGTCCATGATTTCACTGCAACCAGCAAATTGCCAGTGAAATGCTAACAATTTGCCGCGTGTGACGGTACCCTTAGCAGATACAGATTGTTAGACTACCATAATCCTGATTACTGGGATCTTCCATAGTCCTGATTACTGGACACTTGCATGGTCTGGATTAGTAGGCAATTCCATAGTGCTGATTACTGGGCACTTTCATACTTCTAATTACAGGGCAGATCCATAGTCCTGATTATTGGGCACTTCCATAGTCTTAATTACAGAGCAATTCCATACTTCTGATTACGGGGCACATCCGCAATCCTGATCATTAGACAGTTCTATAATCCTAATTACTAGGCACGTCCATACTTCTGATTATAGGGCACGTCCATACTTCTGATTATAGGCACGTCCATACGTCTGATTATAGGGCACGTCCATACTTCTGATTATAGGCACGTCCATACTTCTGATTATAGGGCACGTCCATACTTCTGATTATAGGGCACGTCCATACTTCTGATTATAGGGCATGTCCATACTTCTGATTATAGGGCACGTCCATACTTCTGATTATAGGGCACGTCCATACTTCTGATTATAGGCACCTCCATACTTCTGATTATAGGGCACCTCCATACTTCTGATTATAGGGCACGTCCATACTTCTGATTATAGGCACGTCCATACTTCTGATTAAAGGGCATGTCCATACTTCTGATTATAGGGCACGTCCATACTTCTGATTATAGGGCACGTCCATACTTTGATTTATAGGGCAACGTCCATATCTGATTATGGCACTCCATACTTCTCATTAAGGGCAGTCCATACTCTGATATAGGGCACGTCCATATCTAATTATAGGCACTCCATACTTCTGATTTAGGGCATCCACTTCTGATTATAGGCAGTTCCATATCCTGATTACTAGGGCACTGTCCATACTTCTGATTATGGGCACGTCCATACTTCTGATTATTAGGGCACGTCCATACTTCTGATTATAGGGCACGTCCATACTTCTGATTATAGGGCACATCCATAATCTTCTGGATTATATGGCACTTCCATACTTCTGATTATTAGGGCACGTCCATACTTCTGATTATAGGGCACGTCCATACTTCTGATTATAGGAGCATATCCACAGTCCTGATTATGGCACTTCCACATCCTGATAATAGGGCACTTCCACAGTCTATTACTAGGGACCTCCACAGTCCTGATTATGGCATTTCATCTGATTATTGGACTTCACAGTCTGATTCTGGCATTCTACAGTCTGATTATTGGGACTTCCAGTCTATCTAGACTCACAGTCTGTTAGGCTCACAGCCTGTTTATGTCATTTAGTCGATCACAAGTCCTTCTAGTAGATCTCACTTAAGTTGTTGTTTCGTGCGTGATGTATAGCCCTCTTTTATGCTGAAGGGGTTAAGGACCTCTTCCTGCTGCCTGAGTATTCTCTTAGCCTTCTTTCCAGCTGCAGCTTGTAATGGTCTCCCCCTTCCGCTATATCTACCCGCCCATGGCCTAACTCCATTCCGGATATAGAACAGCAAAGCTTCTATCTGGAGAGCTTTATGAAACCCTCCTATATCTGTTGTCTGACTTGGGTTCCCTGTATTTTTACTTGCTTAGCAGCCCGTCTACTCCTCTGGGGGAGGGGGTTGAAGGGACATCTAGGTGAATCAAATCCAAGAACCTACCATGGTGGCATCCCCACCTTCAGGGGTAATCTTGGGGACAGGAATTCCTAGCTGGAGAGACAGCTCGGTGTATCTTATCTGCTCCTGGCTACCTTACAGTCACAGTTTATAGTATTCCTCTGTATGGTTGTCCTACACAGTTCATGTGCTTAGCAACATCTCCACTGGATGCTTAGGCAGTACATGATACTCTCAAAGGACCATCAGGAAGCTAGGCCTGAGCAGTCATCTCCTAGTCTTGCGGTTAGGAATATTCTAATAGGCACTTTTACAGTCCAGATGACTGGCACTTCCACAGTCCAGATGAGTGGGCACGTCCGCAGTCCAAATGACTGGGCACTTCCATCGTGCATTCCAGAATGACTGGCACTTCCACATGTCCTATGATGGCACTTCCACTGTCCTGATGATTGGGCACTTCCACTGTCCTGATGATTGGGCACTTCCACGTCCTGATGACTGGGCACTTCCACAGTCCTGATGATGGCACTTCACAGTCCTGATGATTGGGCACTTCCAACAGTCCTGATGATTGGGCACTTCCACAGTCCTGATGATTGGGCACTTCACTTCCTGATGATGGGCACTTCCACTGTCCTGATGATTGGGCACTTCCCACGTCCTGATGATTGGGCACTTCCACTGTCCTGATGATTGGGCACTTCCACAGTCCTGATGATTGGCACTTCCACGTCCTGATGATTGGGCACTTCCACTAGTCCTGATGACTTGGGCACTTCCAGTCCATGCTGATGCCGCTTTCCACAGTCCTGATGACTGGGCACTTTCCACAGTCCTGATGATTGGGCACTTCCACTGTCCTGATGATTGGGCACTTCCACTGTCCTGATGATTGGGCACTTCCACTGTCCTGATGATTGGGCACTTCCACTGTCCTGATGATTGGGCACTTCCACAGTCCTGATGATTGGGCACTTCCACAGTCCTGATGATGGGCTTCCACAGTCCTGATGATTGGGCACTTCCACAGTCCTGATGCCTGGGCATTTTCCACAGTCCTGATGACTGGGCACTTCCTCAGTCCTGATGACGGCACTTTCTTGGTCCTTATGATTGGGCACTTTCACTGTCCTAATGACTAGCACTTCCCTCTGTTCTGATGACTTGGCATTTTACAGGTCCTTATGACTGGCACTTCCACAGTCTTGATTATTAGGCACATCCATACTTCAGATTACAGGGCACGTCCATACTTCAGATTACAGGGCACGTCCATACTTCAGATTACAGGGCACGTCCATACTTCAGATTACAGTTGAAGTGCCAATCAGCACGAATCGGGCCATGTCCATTCTCCACCACACACCCCCTCCCTGCACACCAAAAATGAAACCGGAATACCTTCCAATAAAGGAGATCTTCTGCACCTTATGAGCTCTTTATTATGATATGGGTCGATTTTTGCTTAATGAAGTGAGCACACCCTCGGTGTCTGGCTGAGCAGCATAAACACTTACTGAGTGAAAATCCCAGTTTCCTGTAGTGCCCGTTTCGGGCTGTTATAGTGATTTCTGCTTCTGATTACAGGGCATTTCCATAGTTGTAATTACTGGGTACGTCTACAGTCCTGCCATGTTCCTGTAATGGTGAGCGTACCGGTCACACAGCTTTCCTAGGAATGGATATAATACTCCAGTGGCATCGTATTTGCACTTTTTACTACCTATTGAGTCATCTAGTTGCATACGTTCTTCATCAATGATGGGTTTATGTTGGTGTCTTTCTCTTCCACAGAATATGAAGAAGCACCCGTGCCGGCAGTGTGACAAGTCTTTCAGTTCATCCCACAGTTTATGTCGACACAATCGCATCAAACACAAAGCCACCCGCAAGGTGCACACCTGCCCGTACGTATCGTTTCATTGTTTTTCCAAGTGAATTATAAATGTAGCCACTCCATGGAGATTATATATAAGCCTATTAGGATATTAATTGTATATATGATATCTCTAGGTACAAATCCACCATATCAGGTTGACATTTAAGCTGCAGATAACAGAGACATGACAAGTAATCACCGGGCCCCAATGTGTATGGAACAATTCCCCTTTCAGCTGTCACATACAGTGCTATGAAAAAATATTCATACCCAGTGACCTTTCCAATTTTTTCACGTAACACCTAGAACGTAAATGTATTTTATTGAGATTTTTGTTGCAATGTGTCAACACTAAGTAGCAAGTATCTGTGACGTGAAAATGAATATATTTTAAATATCTTGTAACGTTGGTTTGTATTCAGCCCCCTGTAGTCTGATACCCCTAAATAGAATCCTGTGACCAATTGCCTCCAGAAGGCACCTAATTAGTAATTGAGGCCACCTGAGTGTAATTTATTCTCTGTATAACTACAGCTGCTCTTCGAAGTCCTCAGAGGTTTGTTTGAGCACATTAACAATCCAACAGCATCATGAAAACCAAACAACACACCAGACAGGTCAGGGATAAAGTTGTAGAGAACAGCAAAGCTAGGTTAGGTTATAAAAAATATCCAAAGCTCTAAACATCTCATGGATGTTCAATCTGCTGCAACCGTAGGGGCCTGGGCACTTAACCATCTGGGGCAAGCAGTCCAGAAGTCACATTGGCGTTCCCCAGATGTTTTGGTCCTGGTCGGACATGTTAAGGGGTTATTTACAGGTGATAGGTAGTAGTTTGTGACGCCAACTGGAGTTCTGACTATAGATGGGCAGGGGCTGCTGTGTGGGCTTCCAAGGTGATATGGTACAGCAGCCAGTTGGTAACCCATCTCCAATCAGGGCAGGGATCCCTTGCAAGGTGCGGAGGGATGGATGGGATAATGCAGAGGTGGAGAAGGAGGGTAGTGGTGCAGGGTGACGCAGAAAGAATCGGGCATCACACAGTCTTTGTGGTTTTTACCCTTTACTTGTAGTTGACGATTACAACTCAGCCAGTGTATGATGTGCTCCAGGATTACAGCCTGATCAGCCCAGAGATAATTGGAATCCACCTTGCTGAGTCAAAGGGTATATGGTCTTCCAGCTGCCTTTTCCCGTCCTGAAACTTGCTACCCTTTTCCTCTCCTAAGGTTCCGTAGTTGCCATTCACTTCCGGGCAGGTAGCTGCGGGTCCTGCGAGCCACAGTCCTTAGTCCCTCTGACCCTGTGTAGCCACTTGAGCCCCGAGAAAGTCCACAAGGTGAGTCACTGTACTTGAAGCCTAGTGACTCCAGTTTCACGACTGGTCCTAAAGTATCCCTGATCGATTTGGGGCTGGTATACCCGGTTGCAGTTACTTCCCTTCCCAGCTTCAACAGCTGGCAGCAGATTCATCTCTCCAGGCCCTCGGCCTAGCACTTCACACCACACTCCATGCTGTCTCTCAAGCTGCCTAGACTCAACTAGAACTCTCCTTCTTGCTGCCCACCCCTAACCTAACTCCTCCCTCCAGCCAGGAAGTGGAGACTGCCCTATAGGTGGGTCTCTTCCACTCGACACTTCCCTGGCCTGAAGTTCAGATGTGTTGGGTGTATTTGAGGTTTCAGCAAAGTATTCTCCTCTTACCTCCAGGCATGATATTACACATAGGAATACATGTAATACCATTTGCAGCAGCCTGACCGAAGGGGCGCCACAAATCCATTATCAAAAATGGAAGGAGTATGGCAAAACTGCAAACCTCCCAAGACATGGCCGTCCACCTAAACTGACATCCCAAGAAGGAGAGCACTTAATTAGAGAAGCAGCCAAGCTTGTGTTCAAAGAAGACTGGGTAACAAAATGTCACCTCCTAGATGTGCAGGGTTGGAAAAGACATCCCCCAAAACGTTTGCAGCAGAAGTTGCAGCGAAAGGTGGTCCTACAAAGTATTGACTCAGGGGCTGAATACAAATGCACGTCTCAATATCGATAAGGTGAAAAATGTTTGTGCCGTGTTAGCCAGTATTATTGGGTAACCTGAGTGTGCTTCTCTGTGCAGGCATTGTCCGGATACTAAGCGGGCCTTCACCAAGCGGCTCATGCTAGAAGAACATATTCTGCTCGTGCACGGCATTAATGAATGTGAAGTGAAAGAGGAAGATGAAAGTTCAGAAGAAACAAAGTCTGTGGAGATGTCAGACATCAAAGAAGATCCAGAGGTAGGAAATACAAAGAGCATATTCTATTATCACTCAGCAGCTGGACCAGCGGGAGGCAAAGAGTCCTACCAGCTAATGTGCCCCGTGGGTATAAGAAACCTTTAAGATTGCAAATAACTCTGCTAATATACCTGGTGTTCATGCTAATCTCTTATACACTCCTCAACACTGAAACTACAAAAAGTGATGGAAATCACAGGATAGAGACATTACTGATCTGCAAATGGTAGAAAATAGAAATAACATTTTCAAAATATCTCAAATTCCTTAGTATGGAGTATGAGCCATGTGCAGAAATCCCGACACTTCCAGGCTTGGCCGCTATCAGTAACATTATGAAAGGTTGTCTGAGGAAGGTTCTGCCGCTAAATACATTCTAGGCAAATCAACAGCCTCTGCTGCCAGCTCTTGTTTAATCACCAATCAATTATGTCCCAGGATGGGAGCCAAGTCTGGAGATTCTGCAGCCATGGGAGCACGTCTGGTGACACTGAAGCCATGAGAGCCAAGTCTGAAGATTCTGCAGCCATGGGGGCCAAGTCTGGAGATTCTGCAGCCACGGAAGACAAGTCTGGAGACACTGAAGCCATGGGAGCCAAGTCTGGAGATTCTGCAGCCATGAGAGCCACGTCTGGAGACACTGAAGCCATGAGAGCCAAGTCTGAAGATTCTGCAGCCATGGGAGACAAGTCTGGAGACACTGTAGCCATGGGAGCCAAGTCTGAAGATTCTGCAGCCATGGGAGCCAAGTCTGGAGACACTGACGCCATGGGATACAAGTCTGGAGATTCTGCAGCCATGGGAAACAAATCTTGAAATGCTGCAGCCATAGAAGCCACGTCTGGAGATGCGGCAGCCATGGGAGCCAAGACTGAAGACGCTGTAGTCATGATGGGAGAATAGTTTGAAGACAATGCAGCCATGGGAGACAAGTCTGAAGACACTGCAGCCATGGGAGAATAGTCTGAAGATGATGCAGCCATGGGAGCCAAGTCTGGAGATGCTGCAGGCATGGGAGCCAAGCCTGGAGATTCTTAAGCCATGGGAAACAAGTCTGGAAACACTGCAGCCATGGGAGACAAGTCTGAAGACAATGCAGCCATGGGAGCACCAAGCCACACAGGCTGCTCACAGTAGCACAAGTGACATGCGGCCTAGTCATTTACACATCAGTAACATGTCTGTCAACCCCGTGATTTCCATGATGTCACAACTATTAATTCTTGGTTTTGCAATTCCAGTGTTGAGAAGAGTATTTCCTTTCTGCAGGATGAGTGCTAATCCCGAATACAATCCTTCCCTTGTCCCCATTTTCATGTGATTTTCCTTTCTTCTCTTTTCATCGTTATTCTTTTTTCCTTCCTTTCCTCCTTACCATACCCTCTTTTTTTATACCTTTTTCTCCTCCTTTTCTTCCATTAATTTCCAATACTCATTTCTCTCCCTTACTTTCCAATGTGTTCCCATTTTTCTCCCATTTATTAATTTTTTTTCCCTCTTTCTTATTTATTTTCTTCCTTCTTTTATTTTTTGGCAATCCTTCCTTATTTTCTCCCTTTCTCCCTCTTCCCATCAATAATAAAAATTATTTATATGGCCCCATCATATTTTTCTGTGCTTTACTTTTTTATTTCTTTCTTTTCTTCTCCCAAGTTCACACAAATACAGGCAGAAAATATAGACTCCTTACATCTGTTGTCTATGTGCATTTCTTTTTTCTTCTCCTTTTTTGCTTTAATTTCCTTCCACTTGCTTTCCATCCTTTCATTCTTTTCGTTTTGTGCTTCTTTCTTAGGCTGGCTTCACACCACGGTAAGATCCGATCCGGGGCTGTCCGGGATGACCCTGACAGCCCCGTACCGGATCAGCACACAGAACCGGAGAGCTAATATGCCCTCCGGTCCGGTGTGCTGCCGGACACAGCTGCCGCCGCTGAAAAATCGGGACAGCGGGGGTCCGAAACAACAGCGACGTGCAGCCGCAGGTGTCCGGTTCCCGGATCCTCCCGGATCCTTCCGGACCGTGCAATCCGGCCCCCATAGGCTCCATGTTATGGAGCGCCGGATTGCACCAGATCCGGAGGAATCCGGGAGAATCCGGGATACGGCAATTTGGGGAGATTTTTCTCCCCGGACACAAAAACGTTGCAAGCAACGTTTTTGTGTACAGTGAGATAAATCTGATTTCTCTCGGATTCTGCCGGAGAGATGAAAACCAGATGGCAGAGAGCTGCCATCCGGCTCCATCCGGCCCCATAGGATACTATGGGGCCAAAATCCGGTCCGGGGCTGTCTGGTTTACACCGGACAGCCCCGGACCGGACTCTGCCGTGGTGTGAAGCCAGCCTTATCTGACACCATTGGTATAAGCTGTACACATTACTCCAGAATATGTTCCCTTTGCTTTTTCCTCATCCTTGTCTTTTTAGTTTCCTTCCTTTTCTCCGTCCTTTTATTTCCTTCTACTTTTCAATCTTCTTTCCTTTTCAGTGTTTTCAGGATTGCAGAATAAGTTCAATTACTTGACCTTTTTTTGCTTCCCCTCTTACGTTTTTCACTTTCCTTCTTTACCCCAACCCCCTTTTCTTTCATTTGACTTCTCTCCTCTTTCTTTTGCCTTTGTTCCTCCTCTTTTGATGCGAATGACTTTACTCTATGAGATCTTTCAAGCATTTTCCCATATTTCCTCACTTTTATCTCTTTTTTTATAAATTCTTTCTTATTAAGTTTCACAAATAACATAAGGTTGTATAAAATAAATTCCCCACATGTAAAACTTTTAAAGTATAAATTGTCCATTCATGGAGACGTGCGTCTCAGGCTGAGGCACACTGTGCGAGTGACTCGCGAGAGTGCAATGCGAGGGAAACTCGCATTGTACTCGGACTAGTGTTGCCATATCAGGCAGGGCATGCCAGTTAGTGTCCAGTTATGGCCACACTCACTGGACACTAACTGGCATGACAGCCTGTGTGTGCAGGGGTTAATGAAGCTTATTTAAAAAAGCTGGCAATTACCGGTATTCATTAAATTATTGTATTATCCGGCGGTGTGCAGGACTCAGATGGAGCTGTCCATGGTCCTGCACTGTAAGATCGTGAAATTATAGACTTGTCCTTGGTCCTGAAATTTCACGGTTTTACAGTGCAGGAGCGGTCCAGGGTCCGGGTGCTGAAGCTGGTCAGCACCCAGCTATAACGATCAGGACCATGGACAGCTCCTAACTCCTGCTCACCGCAGGAGAATACAGTAATTTACAGAAGAGCGGTAATTGCCGGCTTTTATTAAAAAAGTGCATTAGTCTCTGCACACACAGTCTGACATGTCAGTTTGTGTCCAGGGAGTGTGGACATAACTGGACAACAAATTGCCATGACAGAAACATGGGTTAAACCTATATAACCGACTTGTTAACCGCATCTGCAGCCTCCCGGTTGACATGCAGCACAGAGGCTGCAGATGGAGTTAATATGCCGGTTTTTTAATGTCTGCACTATCCATGGTGCTGTGTTAAACATCACACCATGACAGCAATTACCACATCATTTAACCTTCAGCTGTCACCGCTGCAGTCACAGCGGTGACAGCTGAATGGATACTGTGACGGCACCCGGCAAATTCAACATCGCTGCTGTGACACCAGTAAATTCTGTCGGCGGTCCTGAATTTTGCTAAGGACGCGGACAGCATCACACTGACACGCATCACACACTTACTCACACAGCACACTCCCATGCATACAGCCATGCACAACACCCACACTTGCACCACACTCACAGCAAACACGCACAACAGTCGCATCACTGTCATGCATCGAACACCTCCATGTTTGATGATGACGGTGTGCCTCCAGCCTCAGGACTGTCTTAATTCCATGTGGAGACACATGTGTCTTGTCTGTATTTAGTAAGTATGTGAGCTTAGTGTAGTAAGACTTTAACCCCCCAATAGGAAAAAGAAGAAAAGAAAGAAATGGAGAAGAGAGAAAATAAAAAACAGAAGGGAAAATAAAAAGAAAGAGGATCCCTTCACCCACCCCTCAGCTCCCTCCCTATAGAAAAGCTAATAAGTGTTCCACCTCTTAATAACTAGCTCCGCCACCCCACCCAGCGACCACCACCACTATACCATTTATGTCTTATGGTTGTTTCTCGTAGTGTCCGTGACCTTCAGTGAGCCAAGCGTGCCATGTAAATCTTCTGAGTTATACCATGCCGTGTTATGGAAGGGATATACTAATCAGTGGATGTCACCCCAGAAAGTTGATCTATTATGAAAAGTTTCCATGTAGCAAAGAATTTAGTTGTTCTGGTGTCCCTGTCCCCTTCTGCTTCCACCTTCTCAACCAGCATTGCCCCTTCAGATCAGTCAATAGTCCCAATAGCTTGGTGCCGCTGCTGTCAGCCAGTGTCGTAATATCAGTCGTTTGTGTACTAACGTGATGGTGTGTAGTAATTTTCTCTGTGCCTTGTCCAGACCCAGGTCCCCCAGGTTGTGGAATATCCACAATAAGCAGTTTAGTGGGACACAACGCTGTAGTATGCTTTGTGTCCTACTCCTCACTACCTTCCAGGATTGGAGGATAGTCCTGCAATCCCATATCCCATGGGACATGTCTACCCCCTTGTCCCCACATTTTGGACATGACTTTTTTCTGTCTGGATGGGTCTTGTTGGGTGGTACATTGACCTGCAGAACTGCCCCGTGCATCACTCTGAAGTAGGTGTCCCTCCATCTTTCGTTCACGATGTCCTTACGAGCCTTACGCCAACCCATCAGGATCTACCCCTCGATCTCCTCATCCTGTAATCTTACCTCCCATGTTTTGAGAATCCTGTGTGGCCCGAGGGAACTAGATCTCGCCTTAGGGTGGCGTATGTACCTCTTCTCCTCCATCTGCATTAGATCCTGTAGTGTTTTAATGCCCTTAGCTTTCCAGACTTTAAAGGGTGCTTTGTCCTTGCCCTGGCTGAAGTCCGGGTGTCGCCATGGACTAAGATATTTGGATATCTTCCAGATAACCTGAGCTTGATTCGCAGTGCCTTCCAAGCCCCCATGTGTCTTTGAAAATGATTGAATTTTTCACCCGAGGGTCCACTGTTGCCCCTGTTGAGTGCAAAATGGCTACTGGGTCTCATGGGACGCACCACTCTTTTTTTTCTCTTGTTGTATTTTCCGTATTTCTGACATCTTCCCTTCACACTTCCTCTTCTTTTTTTGTCTTTCTTTCCTTTTATATTGTCCTCTTTCCTTTCTCTCTGTTCTTCCTGTTCTGATGTGAATTTGTGATCAGTGTCTTCCCATTGCTTTTCCCTTTCCCTCCTCTTTGTTTTTTTTATAGTTTTTTTTTACCTTTTCTTTCTTTTCAACATCTTCCTTTCCCTCTTTCTACTTTCTTTTCTTCCCATTGTCTTCCTTAATCTTAGATCTTTACTTTTTTTCCTCCCCGCTGATGAGAAACATCTTCCCATTGCTCTCCCCATTCCTCTCCTTTTTCTTCCCCCTTTCCCTCTTCCTTTTCTTTCCTTTGTCTTTCCTTTCAATTCCTTTTTCTTTCTTTCGGTTTCTTCCCCGCTTATGTGAATAATTAGGTGCTGCACAGCGAAACATCTTCCTATTGCCTTCCCCAATTCCTCTCCTTTTCCATTTTCTTCAACATCTCTTCCCCCTTTTCCCTCTTTCCTTTCTTCCCTTTGTTCTTTTCACTTTCTCTCTGTTTCTTCACCACTTATGTAAATAATTATCTGCAGCGCAGCGAAACGTCTTGCTATTGCTTTCCCCTATTCCTCTCCTTTTCCTATTTGTTTCCAACATCTCATCCACCTTTCGCCTTTTACTTTTCTTCCCTTTATCCTTCCTTTCACTTCTTTCCTCTTTCCTTTGGTTTCTTCCCTGCTGATGTGAATGATTACAGTACTTGCTTTACTTTTTCTCTCCTTTCATTCTTTTCCCATTCCATGTGTCTGTTTATCCATTCTGCTTTCTTCCTTTCCTTCCATTTCCAACCCTTGTTTCTTCTTCCTTCCCTTCCTTTTCTGTCCCTTGTCTTTTCTTTCTTTCCCAGTGTTCCTCCCCTTCTGTGATTGATTATTATCTACACTATATAACATATTCCATGGAAAAGAAACACTTAATCTCACATTAATTGTTAATCTCGATAGGAGCCTACGCCTAAACGGAAGTTGGAAGAGCCGGTTATGGAGTTCCGATCATCAAGAGGAGCCATTACCCAACCCCTAAAGAAACTTAAGATCAACGTCTTCAAGGTTCACAAGTGCGCGGTCTGTGGCTTCACAACGGAAAACCTCCTCCAGTTCCATGAACACATCCCCCAACACAAGTCCGACGGCTCGTCTTACCAGTGCCAAGAATGCGGCCTTTGCTACACGTCTCACGTCTCCCTTTCCAGACACCTCTTCATCGTTCACAAGCTAAAGGAACCTCAAGGATCCACCAAGCAGAATGGATCCGGAGAGGACAATCAACAGGAGAACAAACCGAGCGTGGGGAACCTGGCAGCAGATAATGTATCCTCGGGCAAGACATGTAAAGTCTGTTCTAAGACCTTCGAGACCGAAGCTGCATTAAACACACACACATGAGGACTCACGGGATGGCTTTCATCAAGTCCAAAAGGATGACCTCCTCCGAGAAGTGACCGGACCAACGCTCTCTGCTGAGGAACTACGGTGAACTTTCACGTGTCCACACGAGGTGTTCGTAGTGTTTTACTTGCGAAAAAACTGAAAAACTTAAATACTGATTGAAGGAAGAAGAAAAAGAATTGGTGGCAATATTTAGTTGTATCTTCTCGGCCTTTCGGATCCCTTCACACCACACTACTATAGCAGTATTCATGTAAAGCAGATGTAAATATGGAAGATTTTTTGATACTCTGTGACTGTATCGATGTAGATTTTTTTTAATATATGTGATATCTCCTAGATGAGAAGGATATTTAACCCCCTGCCAGTCTGCTTTCCATGATAGATGAATATTGGCAGTGTATCGGCAGTACAGGTATGTGCTGCCTAGGCTATTTCTGAATGCTTCAGAAGGAATATGGAAGGGACATAGCTATATATAATTATATACACACCGGGACTAGAGATATGGGGGAAAGTATACAGATAATCGGGTCATAGGAAGACTATGTCAGACCCCCACAGCGAGATGGAGCCGTCACCAGTATTCACACGTTAACCAGTTATAATATTGTGCTGCTCTTTGGTGCTCGGGGGGGAATGTCGCTATATTTTTTTATTATTTTATTTTTAATATTCCAAATGTATAATTTAAATTGCAAC
Organism: Allobates femoralis; assembly: GCA_033576535.1. Classification (NCBI taxonomy): domain Eukaryota; kingdom Metazoa; phylum Chordata; class Amphibia; order Anura; family Aromobatidae; genus Allobates; species Allobates femoralis. The sequence goes on from JARQOC010000003.1 coordinate 835,774,722, forward strand.
CAAGCAAGTAACCTGCACAGTCACAATTAGGTTTGAAAGTAAATCCAAAACGATCTGTGATACTTATATGGTTCGAATGAGTTGGCTCTTGACCACCAGTAGGAAGTTATGTCATTCGGTTATACGGGGCACATCAATTATAATGGGCATAGCTATGGTACGTAAGGAAGAAGTGGTTGTACCTATGCCCAACTGGTCACGAAGGGCCAAGGTACATGTGTCCTACTGGCCACGAAGGGCCAAGATCCCTCACTCACTGTCTGTCCGAGTACTTAAAGGGTTATTCCCTAAATATCGTCTGTCTGACGTGTAGCAAACAATATGTCGAGCGGTGCAAGGGAGGTCTACCAATCCCGAGAACAGGATTCTGTTGAGATGGCTCTACCGCTGCATTTATCTTTCATGAGACACTCAGTAGTCCGACCACCAGGGGGCAGGGCATCGTTCTTGGGATAAGTGGGGTTGTCGGTAGTCGGACCCCCATGTTCCGTAAGTAATCAACCATCCGCTCGACAGGTGATTTAGACATTTTTCAACAGGGATTAATGGGTTTTGTGGAGATGGCTCTACCGCTGCATTCCTATTTTATGGGCCACTGCTCCGTTGCAATGGGGCATCATTCTCTGGATCGGTGGGGCTGTCAGTATTCGGACCCCTAATGTTCTGCAAGTAATCCACTATCCGCCCAAGAGGTGATTTAGACATTTTGCAACAGGGATTAATGGGTTCTGTGGAGATGGCTCTACCTCTGCATTTCTGTTTCATGGGACCCTCAGTAGTCTGGCCACCGCTTCATTGCAACAGTGCATCATTCTCGGGATCGGTGAGGCTTTCGGTAGTCGGACCCACAAAGTTCCAAAATTAATCAACTATCCACTGGAGAGGTAATTTAGACATTTTGTAGCAGGGATTGATGGGTGCTGTTGACAGACCATTTGTACCGTCAGCAAAATCTGCAACAAAATCATCACTATTGACTGATTCTGACACAGAATTTCCCCTGTGGAAAATCCTCATCATATCCGACTCGTGTGAACAAACCCCCAAATTATTTTATTATTATTTTTAATTATTTATCACCTTTTTTGCCTAAAGACATAGGAAATCTGCTAAAAAATAATCAGTCTCCTGTAAATGGATAAGCCACAAGTTTCCCCAACTAAGGCAATTATAACGGAATGTATTTTGAACATTTATTTTATTTTAAAAACTGAATGTCATTTTTATTATATTGACTATCCCACTTTAGTCCATTGACCAGTCCTTACTATAGATCAGCAAACCTTTTAAAGTTCTGGTTCAGACCGGGGTGCAGACAAACTTTTTGGAGCGCTCGTCGCGAGCCTGAACTTCCATGGAAGTCACTAATTGGCAGCTCAGCTCTCCATCCACAAACGGTGGGAGGGTGATGTGTTTTTTTTTTGTTCAGTTTAATTAATGATTTTTGGATGCACACTACACCTAAAAACTGTAACAAACACTGCACATGGCTCTAACTGGGTCAAGTACCAACTGCACCCAACCACAGCGATGCTCGCTCCAGTGCTTTGGAAGCTCCCGAACGCCGATCGCAAACAGGTTTGCTCAATGCTAGGAAGTCTGGGGGCCCAAACCAAAACCTTGAAAGATTCCCTCATCTCTAGTCCTTACCGGTATATCTCAGTCTTTTTTAAAAGGTAAATTGTAGCTACACCTGTCCTTATAGTGTGTTCACTTTTGCAGCTCGTGTGTCTCCATGGTAACAGACTACAAACAAACCTTACGTAGTCTGTTGCTGCAGTCGGATTCCCTTGTGTGTGTCCCGGCTAGAAGGGAGTTTTAGGGTATGTGCACATCAGTCGTTTTGTGGGCTGGTTTTGACCGTTTTCCGTCGGCGGTTCCCGCTGAGTTTTATGTTAATCTATGTTAATCCTACCCACCGGTAGGATTAACATGCTAGTCAACGGAGTTTAGAAAACGCTGTGTACATTACAACGTTTTTTGTCTTGACGATTTCAGTTTATTCACCGGTTTCCGACCGGTTGTCAATGATAGAGCAAGCGACTTCTTGTCAGCGTTTTTCCAGCGGGTCCAGCTGAACAAGTGCAGCAAAGGCCAGTCTGGAAATCGCTAAGGAACACGCCGGGAAAATCGCCAAGAAAACGCTGTATAAACGCTAGTAAAGCGATCGCAAAACGTTAGCAAATCGCTAACAAAACGAGGGACACTGGCGAGTGCAGAAAACTCAGTTTCTGCCAGTCTCCACCGGTTCCCGGTCGTTCTGCAAAGATGCAGAAACAACTGATGTGCACATACCCTAAGGCCGCTTTCACGTTTGCGTTCTGAACGCAGCGTATGCATACTGCGTTCCCATGTTTAACATGGGGATGCACGGTACCTGCTTTTGGCTGCGTTCGCATTCGGATGCGTTTTTTATAAGCGCCCTCTGAACACAATATGTTGCATTTTTTTGTGCGTTTGAGAGCGCTCACTTCATATGCAAGCGTCCTCATGCACACAACAAATGAATGGAGCTCAATGGATCCGCAGTGTCATATGCTGGCCGATGCTGCAGATCACACCGAAATCTCCCTAGTAAGTGCCCGGTCTCTCTCCCTCTCTCCTTCTTTCTTCTTCTTTCTTTTTCTTCTTCCCGGCCGCCGCCGCTGATCTCCTTCTTTGTCGCCGCTGATCTCCTCCTCCCGGCCGTTGGCGCTGATCTCTTGTTCTTCGACGACGCTGATCTCCAGCGGCCGGGAGGAGGAGATCAGCGGCGACGAAGCAGGAGATCAGCGGCGAATAAGAAGAAGATCATTGGCCGTGGCCGGGAGGAGATTTCTTTTTTGCCGCCGCTGATCTCCACCTCCCGGCAGCTGCTGATCTCCGGCCTCCCGGCCACCGCTGCTCTCCGCCTCCTGGCCGCCGATGCCACTGTTTGGGTGGCCGGGTACATTCGAATGACATACTAAGTGAACACATGCGGACAATCCCGCTGCGTTCACATCAGAATTTCTTCATTCGCACTGCGTTTGTGTCTGCACGCCAGACGCATGCAGATGCAAACGCTAATGTGAAACCAGCCTAATTGTGGGAACCTAAAGACACATGGGTCTGCAGAGGAGCTGTATACACTAAACGGAGCACTGAAACTGTTGACAATGTTTAGGATACCCTTTATCACCTTAGATGCATCCTTAGGGTCCATGTTGAATGTGTGTGCAGCAAAATAGCTCATAAATCTTGTGTTGTTTGCCCTTTTTATTTTTTAACTTCAGTTGTCGGATACATCTGCCCCAGAGTGCAGGAAAAGCCAGGCGTTCACATTATAGCAACCACAGAATACCCGGTAATCCAGTATGTGCATAGGAGATGTCTGTCGGACTGTTTTTAACACATTTTCTGTGTTTTATTCTTTGAAATTGATTTTTGTTAAAAAAAGAAAAATACATTATAAAAAAGTTTACAAAATGTTAAAAGAGGTAGTCCGATAATGAACCCTTCAGACAAGCCCCTATCTAAAACGGAACCCATGGATTTATCATATGATCATTGTGGGTCTGGAAGCTGAAATCCCTAACATGGCTGTGAAGTCAGCAAGCAAAACATCCGACTCTGACTCTTCAGTTTCCCTGAAACCAACTCCAACTCTACCCAAAATGGACACTGACTCCACGACTCCGGCTCCACAACCCCTGGCTGTGGAATCAGTAAGCCAAACATCTGACTCCGACTCCTCAATTACCCTAAATCCGACTCCTAATCTACCCAAAATGAACACCGACTCCACTACTCCGACTCTACAGCCCTGATCCCCAACGATTCGTGGTTCTTGCCTTGAAGGTGACCACACACCCTTCCTACAATGGCCTTTGTAGGACAGATATGGTAATATAATGCTCCCATACAAGTTAATGGGGATTAGTCCCCCAGAATGGGAGCCACTCTTTGTAGTGACTCTCCATTTTGGCTAATATAGAAGTTCCCAACTATGTTATTTCCGACTATAGAAGTCTGGCCGCCTTCACACACAATGTAGATGGACATGAAGAAAGCAGATAGGAGGAAAGTATTTTTCATTTGTATGCAGTATATCCCAAGTGATCAGAACACTCATTCCTATGTCTTTATCTTTAACTAGTGATATAATATGAAAAGCCAGAGAACAGGAACATTCATGGAGGGAGAATTCACCATAACGTTAAAAAGCTCCCGGAATACCCCTATAAATTTCCAATTTGACATCTTTGCAGCCAACTCTTCAAAATCTCCAGCCTTTATCAGGAAGCCCTCATTCTACCGTGTTTCCTTCAAAATAAGACCTATCCTGAACATAAGTCCTACAGTAGTTTTCAGTTAGGATTGGTGATAGGTGAGGGAAAACTGTGCAAGTGACCAGGGCCCATTCTTTCTTAGGGGTCCCCCACATTTCTATTCCGAGGTTAAGACTGCTTAAGGACCTTTGGTGACATCTGTGGCATGTGACCATGAAGTCATCAAAAGTTCTTTAATTGTGGAATTCTAGAGAAATTGAAGAGGACACAGGGTGGTATGCAGGGCTGGTATTAGAGGGAAGGTGGGGAACTGGACAATTTCTCGGTGCCTGCACACTCTTAGGGACACCCAGAATTTCAACGCCGAAGTTAAGACTTCTTAAGGACCTTTGGTGACATCTTAGGCATGCGACCATGAGGTGACTAAAGGTCCTTTAATTGTGGGAGTCTCGAGGAACTGAACAGGAGATAGACTTGTGTGCAGGGCCAGTATTAGAGTGAAGAGGGGGGGGGTACTGGACAATATCTAAAGGTTCATACTCTCTAAAGGGTCCCCAATGTTTATATTACAAGGTTAAGACTGCTTATGGACCTTTGGTGACATCTTGGGCATGTGACAATGAGGTCACCAAAGGTCCATCAATTGTGGGAGTCTAGAGGAACTGAACAGGAGACAGGCTGCTATGCAGGGCAGGTATTAAGAGTGAAGGGGGGGGGGCTGGACAATATCTAAAGGTTCATACTCTCTAAAGGGTCCCCAATGTTTATATTACAAGGTTAAGACTGTTTATGGACCTTTGGTGACATCTTTTGCATGTGACAATGAGGTCACCTAAGGTCCATTAATTGTGGGAGTCTAGAGGAACTGAACAGGAGACAGGCTGCTATGCAGGGCAGGTATTAAGAGTGAAGGGGGGGGGGCTGGACAATATCTAAAGGTTCATACTCTCTAAAGGGTCCCCAATGTTTATATTACAAGGTTAAGACTGTTTATGGACCTTTGGTGACATCTTTTGCATGTGACAATGAGGTCACCTAAGGTCCTTTAATTGTGGGAGTCTCGAGGAACTGAACAGGAGATAGACTTGTATGCAGGGCCAGTATTAGAGGGAAGAGGGTGGGGCTGGACAATATCTCAAGGTTCACACTCTCTAAAGGGCCCCGATGTTTCCATTCCGAGGTTAAGACTGCTCAAGAACCTTTGGTGACGTCTTGGGCATGTGACAATGAGGTCACCAAAGGTCCATCAATTGTGGGAGTCTAGAGGAACTGAACAGGAGACAGGCTAGTATGCAGGGTCGGTATTAAGAGTGAAGAGGGGGGGGGGATGGACAATATCTCAAGGTTCACACTCTCTAAAGGGTCCCCAATGTTTATATTACAAGGTTAAGACTGCTTATGGACCGTTGGTGACATCTTGGGCATGTGACAATGAGGTCACCAAAGGTCCATTAATTGTGGGAGTCTAGAGGAACTGAACAGAGGACAGGCTGCTATGCAGGGAATGGGGGTGGGGGGATTGGGCAATTTCTCAGGACCCGCACTCTCTCTTAGCGTCCCCCAGTAGTCTACTCCGAGGTTTAAGGCTGCTTAAGGATCTTTGGTGACCATAAATTCACCAAAGGTCCTTTAACAGCTGAAGTCTAGAGGAACTGAAAAATAGACAGACTGAGGTATACTGTAAGTGGAGTGTGTGTATATACATATGCGTTTACATGTGTATGTGCAGTGTTTTATGATGACATGTTGAATATTATATTTGAATAAATGTAGATTTTTCGTTCAAAAATAATTGTGGCTTGTTGTTAAAGGATAAAAAAAATAAGACCCCCTTAAAATTAGCCCTAATGACCACTTTACATCGCGGCAAAGGAAGATAGAAAACGGCAGGTGTCGGAGACAATTGTACCTTTTACCTTCAAAACACCTTGCAGATACCTGAATTACACGCAGCCACTTCAAGGTGTTTTGAAGGTAAAAGGTACAATTTGTCTCCGACACCTGCCGTTTTCTATCTTCCTGTTGCCGCGTGTAAAGTGGCCATAACGCATATTCGGAGAAAAGCATAATATAAGATCCTGTCTTATTTTCGTGGAAACACGGTACAATGCATCACCAGCAAGCGCTTTCTATAAGGCTGAGTCCATGCTTTGCTTTCTTTTCCTTGCTGCAGTTGCATCCAAATAACATCAACTCTCCGCGATTTTCCAGAATCATGGCAAAAAAAGGTGAGCTACGCAGCGAACCCCCTAAAGCAGTTTCTGCTTGATAAACCAGGTGTGAACGTCGCCTTACCGTGTCCAACCCTAACGAGGTCTTTTTTTCTCATTTGCACAAGTTACTTGTGAAGTTGCTCTAACTTATTTTAATGTGTATTATTTATTATTATTATTATTATTATTATTATTATTATTATTGGGGAGGGCGCACTAATATGTGCAGTATTTTCCTTTTTCATAAGAAGCCTATGTCTCCGCCAGAGTTGTAGGAAGGATTTGTGATTATTTGTTATTTTCTACCTGTTGTGTATCTCTGTATTCATTTTGTATCATTTTCTATCTCTGTACGTTGTGTATATATTGAAGGTGCATGAGTCCGTTCCGTGCTCGTCCAGTCTTGCTGCTGTTCTGCGACTGTACATTCGGTGTCTTTACAAATGTATTGAAGATATTTCACATGTAAATAAACATGGAGTATTTGACTCGGTAAAAGTGGTATTCTTTATTTTATTCTTTCATTAGTCAGTGACCCGGTGAGTCAGGTTGATATGGTGAAGCTTTTGGTTGTGTACGTTGCTGCATTTGCGTCACGGGAAGGGTCCGGCCGGCTCGGACTCCATAGGGGACGGGAAACACGAGACGCTTCCTATTCTCGGGTAAAGCCGGGTGGTAATTGATTTTTTTTATGCAGAATGATTCTCAGCAGCTGCTTTGGAAAACATGAATTGTTCCTGTGATTAGTCGACGGCGTGACCCTGTGGTTTATAAAAGCCGAACTCCAGCAATTCACCGCACTCTGCACCATGTGGACGCACCGTGTCCTCGGCTGATTTTTGGCTTCGCTGCCATCGCCGCAGCTCCAGCAAATCTGTCGGCCCAAGTGTTTGAAGGACACAATGGATTATTTATCGGACCTGAACTCTGGGGAGCCCAAAACCTATGCCATGCTTAGTAAGTACTTACTACTCTCCTCCTTAGTTTCGCTTAACCTTTATAAGTGTACTAGCTGTAGTACCCGGCTACGCCCGGGTTAATAAATAACTGCTGTTAGCTATAACAAAATAGAATTTGAATATGTCATATTAATGACCTGTAGGAAAATAGAAGCTGAGCTGTGATTGATTGCTATAGGCAGCCTAATAAATCTCCAGCCAACAGTAAACCCTCCCCCTGGCCGAGCAGTATATGTTACCTCACACATACACATAATAGACAGCTCATGTGACTGACATCTGCCTTAATTCCCTATATGGCACATGTGTTGCACATTGGCTGTTTTTAATCAGATGTTTATGTTTGGAAAATAAAGATAGCACACGCTATGAGGCGAGTTGTGTGAGGTGATTTGTGCACATCTGTGATCTGTCTGTGTGGTGTGTGTGTCCCTGGGGTGTGTATGTGTGTGTCCTTGTGGGGGGGGTCTGTGTGGTGTGTGTCTCTGTTGTGTGTGTCTCTTTGTGGTGTGTGTGTGTCCCTGTGGGGTGAGTGCTTGTGCACCTATAGGGTGTGTATGTGTGTGTCCCTTGTGGGGGGTGTGAGTGTTGTGCAATCTATAGTGTGTGTGTTTGTGGTGTGTGTGTCCCTGTGGTGGAGTGCAGTGTCCTGTGTGGTGTGTGGTCCTCTGTTGTGTGTGTGTATCTTTGTGTGTGTTTGTGGTGTGTGTGTCCCTGTGGGGTGAGTGCATGTGTCCCTATAGGGTGTGTATGTGTGTGTGTCCCTGTGGGGGGGTCTGTGTGGTGGTGTGTGTGTTCTGTGTTGTGCGTGTTCTTTTGTGGTGTTGTGTCCCTGGGGTGAGTGCATGTGTCCCTATAGGGTGTGTATGTGTGTGTGTCCCTGTGGGGGGCGTGGGTGTTGTCTTTTGGTGTGTGTGTCCCTGTGGGGTGAGTGCATGTGTCCTATAGGGTGGTATGTGTGTGTGGTCCCTGTGGGGGGGAGTCTGTGTGGTGTGTGTCTGTGTTGTGTGTGTCTCTTTGTGGTGTGTGTGTCCCTGTGGGAGTGAGTGCATGTGTCGCTATAGAGTGTGTGTGTGTCCCCTTGGGGGTGTGTGTGTGTCTCTGTGTTGTTTGTGTCTCTTTGTGGTGTGTGTGTGTTTGTTCGGGTGCTGGTGAGTATCCAATGTTGGGGCTGCACCTTAGCGCTATACCTTGCTGTTACTCTTTGTGTGCGTATGGTGTGTATACATGTCCCCGTGTGTGGTGAATATCTCATGTTGGGGCCCCACCTTAGTGACTATATGCTGGTATGTGCTGTTAGTCTTTGGTGCTATCATTAAGCCCCCTCATTCACAACTGTCAATTGGGAACTGTCACTTTTTCCCCATTATGTAGATAGGGACAAAATTGTTTGGTGAACTGGATATGCGCGGGGTTAAAATTTCGCCTCACAACATAGCATATGATGCTCCCGGGGTCCAGACGTGTGACTGTGCAAAATTTTGTCTCTATAGCTGAGAGCTGTCAATTTTCCTCCAACACTTTTCCATTCACTTTTTCCCCATTATGTGGATAGGGGCAAAATTGTTTGGTGAACTGGAACGCGCAGGGTTAAAATTTCGCCTCACAACATAGCCTATGACGCTCCCGGGGTCCAGACGTGTGACTGTGCAAAATTTTGTGGCTAAAGTTGCGACGGTGTAGATGCCAATCCCGGATATACACACACACACACATTCAGCTTTATATATTAGACTAGCTGTAGTACCCGGCTACGCCCGGGTTAATAAATAACTGCTGTTAGCTATAACAAAATAGAATTTGAATATGTCATATTAATGACCTGTAGGAAAATAGAAGCTGAGCTGTGATTGATTGCTATAGGCAGCCTAATAAATCTCCAGCCAACAGTAAACCCTCCCCCTGGCCGGGCAGTATATGTTACCTCACACATACACATAATAGACGGCTCATGTGACTGACATCTGCCTTAATTCCCATATGGCACATGTGTTGCACATTGGCTGTTTTTAATCAGATGCTTATGTTTGGAAAATAAAGATAGCACACGTATGAGGCGAGTTGTGTGAGGCGATTTGTGCACATCTGTGTCTGTCTGTGTGATGTGTGTGTGTGTCCCTGCGGTGTGTGTATGTGTGTGTCCCTGTGTGTGTGGGGGGTTCTCTGTTGTGTGTGTCTCTTTGTGGTGTGTGTGTGTCCCTGTGGGGTGAGTGCATGTGCCCCTATAGGGTGTGTATGTGTGTGTCCCTGTGTGTGGGGGGGTCTGTGTGGTGTATGTCTCTGTTGTGTGTGTCTCTTTGTGGTGTGAGTGTATGTGTGTCCCTGTGGGGGGTCTGTGTGGTGTGTGTGTGTGTATCTGTGTTGTGTGTGTCTCTTTGTGGTATGTGTGTCCCTGTGGGGTGAGTGCATGTGTCCCTATAGGGTGTGTATGTGTGTGCGTCCCTGTGGGGGGGTCTGTGTGGTGTGTGTGTGTGTGTATCTGTGTTGTGTGTGTCTCTTTGTGGTGTATGTGTCCCTGTGGGGTGAGTGCATGTGTCCCTATAGGGTGTGTATGTGTGTGTGTCCCTGTGGGGGTGTGTGTCTGTGTGGGGTGTGTGTGTCTCTGTGTTGTGTGTGTTTCTTTGTGGTGTGTGTGTGTCCCTGAGGAGTGAGTGCATGTGTCCCTATAGGGTGTGTATGTGTGCGTGTCCCTGTGGGGGGGTCTGTGTGGTGTGTGTGTGTGTCTCTTTGTGGTGTGTGTGTCCCTGTGGGGTGAGTGCATGTGTCTCTATAGGGTGGCTATGTGTGTGTGTCCCTGTGGAGGGGGGTCTGTGTGGTGTGTGTCTGTGTTATGTGTGTCTCTTTGTGGTGTGTGTGTCCCTGTGGGATGAGTGCATGTGTCGCTATAGAGTGTGTGTGTGTCCCCTTGAGGGTGTGGTGTGTGTCTCTGTGTTGTGTGTGTCTCTTTGTGGTGTGTGTGTGTTTGTTCGGGTGCATGGTGAGTATCCAATGTTGGGGCTGCACCTTAGCGACTATACCCTTGCTGTTACTCTTTGTGTGCGTGTGGTGTGTATACATGTCCCCAAGTGTGGTGAATATCTCATGTTGGGGCCCCACCTTAGTGACTATATGCTGGTATGTGCTGTTAGTCTTTGGTGCTATCATTAAGCCCCTGTCATTCACAACTGTCAACTGGTAACTGTCACTTTTTCCCCATTATGTAGATAGGGGCAAAATTGTTTGGTGAATTGGAATGTGCAGGGTTAAAATTTCGTCTCACCACATAGCTTATGACGCTCCCGGGGTCCAGACGTGTGACTGTGCAAAATTTTGTCTCTATAGCTGACAGCTGTCGATTTTCCTCCAACACTTTTCCATTCACTTTTTCTCCCATTATGTAGATAGGGCAAAATTGTTTGGTGAACTGGAACGCGCAGGGTTAAAATTTCGCCTCACAACATAGCCTATGACGCTCCCGGTGTCCAGACATGTCACTGTGCAAATTTTTGTAGCTGTAGCTGGCAGCTGTCGATTTTCTCCAACACATTTCCATTCACTTTTTCCCCATTATTTTAGATAGGGACAAAATTGTTTGGTGAACTGGAACGCGCAGGGTTAAAATTTCGCCTCACAACATAGCCTATGATGCTCCCGGGGTCCAGACGTGTGACTGTGCAAAATTTTGTGGCTGTAGTTGCGACGGTGTAGATGCCAATCCCGGATATACACACACACACATACACACACACACACATTCATCTTTATATATTAGACTAGATGGGAGCCCAATGCTATCACATTGGGTGGTAGGGTGACTTTACGATGGGGTAGGCTCTGTTTTGCTGGGGGCAGTGGCCGTCTCTCCTCCATGCTGCCTCTGTCCCCTGTCCCGTTTTTTCCCCTCACTCTCCATCCTCCCGTGCTGCCTCTCTGCCCCTCAGTGGTCCCTCTCTGCCCTCAGTGGTCCCTCTCTGCCCCTCAGTGGTCCCACTCTGCCCCTCAGTGGTCCCACTCTGCCCTCAGTGGTCCCTCTCTGCCCCTCAGTGGTCCCTCTCTGCCCCTCAGTGGTCCCACTCTGCCCTCAGTGGTCCCTCTCTCTGCCCTCAGTGGTCCCTCTCTGCCCCTCAGTGGTCCCTCTCTGCCCCTCAGTGGTCCCTCTCTGTCCCCCTGTGGTCTCTTTCAGCCCCCCTCCCGTGTGTTGCTAGGGCTGAGCGCAGGCTGGGTGGGGTGAGTGCGGGCTGAGGGGGGATAGGGGGATTTTTTTAAATTGTTGAATAGCATTAAAACCCCACTCCAGCATTTTTATTATTTCACTACCAGTGCGGTATCACTAATGCAAGTTCCCTGCCCATAGTAAAATACCTGCTACCAGTGGCGTACCTAGAGTCCTATGGGCCGCAATGCAAAATATGGATCGTTGCACCTACCATCATATCAGTAAAATCTATGGACTCCGGTAGTAATGTTCTCTGTCCTGTAGTAATGTCTCCCATCCTGGGCTCCATACTATAATAATTTTCCCCATCCTGAGCCCCATCCTATAATAATGACCCATGTCCTGGGCCCCATGCTATAATAATCTTCTTCATCCTTCGCCCCACTCTATAATAATGTCCTCTGTCCTGGGTCCATCCTATAATAATGTCCCCCATTCTGGGTCCCATCCTATAACAATGATCTATGTATGTCACAGTTTGGCTCACCCTTACACATTTGCTCAGAGTAAATAGACTCAATGTATAATAAAAAAAAACTCTGCCACACAAATAGGTAATAATTTTGGATTTCACCTGTGTAGCACCTAAATAAAATACATTATAGTTTGAGCTGACGTCTCCTTACAAATTATTTGTGTGCCAGAGTATCTATCCTATAATGATGTCCCCATTCCTGGGCCCCATCCTATAATATTGTCCCCCATCCTATAATAATGTCCTCTGTCCTGAGCCACTTCCTATAATAATGTCCCCAATCATGGGACCCATGCTATAATATTATCCTCCATACTAGGCCCCTTCCTTTAGTAATGAACCCTGTCCTGGTCCCATCCTATATTAATGTCCCCAGTCCTTGGTCCCATCATCTAATAATGTCCCTCATCCTGGGCCCCATCCTCTAATAATGTCCCCTGTCCTAGGTCCCATCCTATAATAATGTCCCACGTCCTCAGCTGTTCTCAGCTTACCTAGCAAATACCTGTTGACAGATACCCTTTAAAAGTTATGACTCAAACTTGAAGAAAATGCACAGACTTTCTGTCCCTAATTTAATGTGCATGGGGGTTAATCCAGTTCCTCCACCCTTCTGTACACTGTTTACCGGGTTTTATTCACACTTTTTACACTAAAACATATGTACATTAATTAATTCATATCTTACACTTTAATCTTTCTACCGTGCTGGAAGCTACCCCTGTGTACTACGTAGTTACCTTCTAAATACAGGTGTACCGGGTGTACTAAACATGATGTTATGTGTACAGGTGTACCTTGTAGGTGTCTGTGATTCTGATGAGGATGTGGATCTGACAGCAGGACTGGCAAGTTCACTGGGACCAGGAATCTGTTCTTCCTGTGCTTCCTCTACAGGTACTTCTTCTAGTTATGATTCCTCTATTCTTGGGACTTCTTGTTGCACAGATTCAGGTACCGTTTCAGGTACTGCCACTTGAGGAAATACGAGCATTGGGACTAAGACTTCTCCATGGTAATTTGTCCAGGTTTTTGGAAAATCTCCCAATACGGTATAGAACACAACTTCTTTCTTGAGTTCAACAGGTGCAGGTACGGGGACTTCTTGTGTCTTCAGGGTTTCAGGACACAATTTGAGGTGATCTCTCGATACTCCTGAGGTTGTTTTACCTTTATCTTTACTAATTAGGCACACTTTTGTATTGTCAAAGTTTGATGGGAGAACAGTGTATGGTGTTAGTTCCCATTGGTCATCTAATCTTGGCGCGTCTTTTCCTTTTAAGCACTTGCTCACCAGGTTGCAATAGAGTTGCTGGGGCATGTTGATTGTAGGTTTTCTCCAGTTTCTCTCTAGCTTGCTGGAGACTCTTCTCAACACATTCTTGAACTTGATGATACTTCTGCTGGCGTAGGGTATCCCAACTGGCTTCTGGAACTTCTGCGTCTGGTTTTAGAATTCCCATATCCAAATCAATTGGCAGCTTACCGGGTCTTGCTCTCATGAGATCAGCTGGCGTACAATTGGTTGAACTCACCTGGACATGGTTATACAAGTCTACCAGGTCAGGTAACTTCTCTGGCCATTGGTTGCTTTCTGATGCTGATAAGGTCTTTAAGAGGTCAATCACTATGTGATTCATCTTCTCACATAAGCCATTTGTTTTAGGATGGTAAGGTGTTGTGCGGATCTTCTTACATCCATACATGTTACAGAATTCTTGAAACACCTCTGCTTCAAAGGTTGGACCTTGATCTGCTAAAACTTGTTCAGGGTAACCATGGGGTCTACAGAAGTACATCTGGAATGCTTTTACTGCTGTTCTTGCCGTTAAGTCCGTCACTGACATCACCACTAGGAAACAGGAATAGTGGTCCATTATGGTCAAGGCGTAAACATAGCCGGATCTGCTTGGTGTTAACTTGACGTGGTCTAGGGCTACTAATTCCAGGGGTTGCTTGGTGACTATGGACTGGAGTGAAGCTCTCTGGCTTTCTTGATCCTTCCTTCTCAGGTTACACAGGCCACATTTTCTACACCATTCTTCAATTGATCTTCTTATGCCAACCCAGTAGAATCTTTCTCTTAAGAGCACTTCCAACTTCTTCCATCCAAAATGCCCTGCACCATCATGATAGGCTTTCAAGACCATTTTGACGTCTCTATTGGGTACAATGATTTGCCAGACCAACTCATGAGTCTTGGGGTTGGTATATCTTCTGCTCAACTTACTTTGATACAGGAACAGTTTATTTCTTTCCTTCCACTACTGCTGAGCTTCAACTGGAGCATTCTGACCAGGTTACACACCCTCCTGCGTCAACAATTCTTGACTAGCTTCACACCTGGGTCACTGTCCTGTGTGTCAGCACATCCCTGATGTGGTAATGGGTTGAGCGTTGCCTTCTGATGCTTCTGGTGCACACCTGTTCTGTACTGGGATGCTCTAGGGCGGTGAAAGGCTGGTAGATCTATTTCCAGTGGGGAAAATAAGTATTTGATCCCTTGCTGATTTTTTTAGTTTGCCCACTGACAAAGATATGAATAGTCTATAATTTTAAGGATGGGTTAATTTTAACAGTGAGAGATAGAATATTAAAAATAAAAAATAAAACACAGAAAATCACATTGTCTAAATCATATAAAGTTATTTGTATTTGTGACGCCACCTGCAGTGTCTGGTGAAGGCACCAGCACTGCCGCAGACCTCTGGGGACAATAGATAGGCAGCCAGATGATGTTGCTCCCTGCAGGTGGAGCGGAGTCCCCAGGGCAGACTTCAGGATTACTGATTGTCGTAATTGTTGTTGTAAAAAAAACAGCTCCACAACTTACAGTCATGTGAAAAAGTTTGGGCACCCCTCTTAATCTTACTCATTTTTTTTTGTTTAAAATTGGGTTTTTGCAACAGCTATTTCAGTGTGATATATGTAATAACTGATGGACAAAGTAATATTTCAGGATTGAAATGAGGTTTATTGTACTAACCGAAAATGTGAAATATGCATTATTTCAAAATTTGACAGGTGCAAAAGTATGGGCACCCTTCTGATTTTCATGATTTGAATACTCCTAACTACTTTTTACTGACTTACTGAAGCACTAAATTGGTTTGGTAACCTCATTGAGCTTTGTACTTCATAGCCCAGTGTATCCAATCATGAGAAAAGCTATTTCAGGTGTCCACTTGCAAGTTGTTCTCCTATTTGCCTCTTCTCTGAGGAGTGGCATCATGGGCTCCTCAAAACAGCTCTCAAATGATCTTAAAAAAAAAGATTGTTCAACATAGTTGTTCAAGGTAAGGATACAAAAAGTTGTCTCAGAGATTTAACCTGTCAGTTTCCACTGTGAGGAACATAGTAAGGAAATGGAAGACCACAGGGACAGTTCTTGTAAAGGCCAGAAGTGGCAGGCCAACAAAAATATCAGAAGAGCAGAGAAGAAGAATGGTGAGAACAGTCAAGAACAATCCACAGACCACCTCCAAAGACCTGCAGCATCATCTTGCTGCAGATGGTGTCACTGTGCATCGGTCAACAATACAGCGCACACTGCACAAGGAGAAGCTGTATGGGAGATGCCAAAGAAGCCGTTTCTGCATGCACGCCATAAACAGAGTCGCCTGAGGTATGCAAAAGCACATTTGGACAAGCCAGTTTCATTTTGGAAGAAGGTCCTGTGGACTGATGAAACAAAGATTGAGTTGTTTGGTCATACAACAAGGCGTTATGCATGGCGCCACAAAAACACAGCATTCCAAGAAAAACACTTGCTACCCACTGTCAAATTTGGGGAGGGTCCATCATGCTTTGGGGCTGTGTGGCCAATGACGGCACCGGGAATCTTGTTAAAGTTGAGGGTCGCATGGATTCCACTCAGTATCAGCAGATTCTTGAATCAGATGTTCAAGAATCAGTGTCAAAGTTGAAGTTACGCCGGGGATGGATCTTTCAGCAAGACAATGATCCAAAACACCGCTCCAAATCTACTCAGGCATTCATGCAGAGGAACAATTACAATGTTCTGGAATGGCCATCCAGTCCCCAGACCTGAATATCATTGAACATCTGTGGGATGTTGTGAAGCGGGCTGTCCATGCTCGGCAACCATCAAACTTAACTGAACTGGAATTGTTTTGTAAAGAGGAATGGTCAAAAATACCTTCATCCAGGATCCAGGAACTCATTAACAGCTACAGGAAGCCACTAGAGGCAAAAGGTGGATCTACTAAATATTAATGTCACTTTTCTGTTGAGGTGCCCATACTTTTGCACCTGTCAAATTTTGAAATAATGCATATTTCACATTTTCGGTTAGTACAATAAACCTCATTTCAATCCTGAAATATTACTGTGTCCATCAGTTATTACATATATCACACTGAAATAGCTGTTGCAAAAACTCAATTTTAAACAAAAAAAAATGAGTAAGATTAAGAGAGGTGCACAAACTTTTGCATATAACTGTAATAGAAATGAGACACAGGAAACCTTCTTGCTTTGCACAGGTATATACAGGTAACTTCTCAAGCAGTTCACAAAGTACACAGTCACGGGCAGCTGGCTGGGTAGTCACAAAAGGATGCAAAATCTCTCTGAGGCCCCCATTGATGTTCCTTCAGGGTTCTTCCTATGTCCCTCTCTCACTGCGCTCTCCTAACTTCCATGCGCTGCCCTACACGAAGCCCTCTTACTACCAGGCCCATGGGTCTGTTTTCGTTTACCGTTCTCTCTTAAGGGGCTCAAACCCTGGACAGAGATCCTGGTGCGGACGTGCATTTGGCCAGCTCGTGGCTATGTGAAAGACTGCGACCTTCCGGTTTGGCGGCTCAGAGCTGAACTTTCCTGCACCGCACTCGGAGCCGATTCTCCGCTCTGGACTGGGTTCCCTCCCAGACTGGCTATCGGTACAGTCCGGTGCAAAGCTTGCACAAGCCAGGGACCTCCCTTCTGTCTGGCACCCTTTACAGGCACCTTACACTGTGACCCTCGCAGGGTCCTCTTTGCTCGACTTCCCTCACAGTTCTTCCTTCCACTTCACTGCTCTTCCCGCTCTTTTCACTACACCTCAACTCCTCCCACCAGGACCGGTTACCCTGCTTACGGGTTAGCCAATTGGTCCCTTAGCCCTATGTGTATGAATGCGGGGATGAGGGCCTCAGATTAACATTAACATCCTCTGATCACTCGGATAGCACACATGTTAGTCTGGGTGCAGTACCCCTGTAGTGGCGCACTGACCAGTGGGGCACCACAATCATCTCTAAATTATTAAGATTTTCAGGCTGTCACTTGGCAACTAAGAGCTTCAGTTTCCTCCATAAGTTTTCTATGGGATGAAGGTCTGGAGACTGGCTAGGCCACTCAATGATCTTAATGTGCTTCTTTTTGAGCCACTCCTTCGTTGCCTTGGCTGTACGTTTTGGGTCATTTTCGTGCTGGAAGCCACAGCCATGACGCATTTTTAATGTCCTAGTGAAGGGAAGGAGTTTGTCACTCAGGATTTTACGTGACTCCAACCATTGTCCCATTGATGTGGTGAAGTAGTCCTGTGCCCTTAGCAGAGAAACACCCCTAAAACATAATCTTTCCACTGCCATGCTTGACAGTGGGGATGGTGTTCTTTGGGTCATAGGCAGAATTTCTCTTCCTCCAAACACGGCGAGTTTAATTAATGCCAAAGAGCACAATTTTTGTCCCATCTAACCACAGCACCTTCTCCCAATCACTCTCACAATCACAAGGTGTTCATTGGTAAACGTCAGACAGGCGGCACATGTGCCTTCCTGAGTAATGGGACTTTTCGGGCACTGCAGGATTTTAATCCATTATGGCGTTGTGTTACCAATGGTTTTCTTGGTGACAGTGGTCATTGCTGCCTTGAGATCATTAACAAGTTTCCCCCGTGTAGTGTTAGGCCGATCTCTCACCTTCCTCATGATCCTGGATACCCCACAAGGGAAGATTTTACATGGAGCCCCAGATCGATGTGGATTGACACTTATTTTTTTTTTCTTCCATTTTCTTACTATTGCACCAACAGTTATCTCCTTCTCACCCAGCGTCTTACTTATGCTTTTATAGCCCATTCCAGCCTTGCGCAGGTCTATGATCTTTTCCCTGACATCCTTAGAAAGTTCTTTGGTCTTGCCCATGTTGTAGAGGTTAGAGTCTGACTGATGGAGTGTGTGGACAGGAGTCTTTTATACAGGTGGCAATGTAAGACAGCTGTCTGTAATGCAGGTAACAAGTTGATTAGAAGGGTCTAAAGGCCCTGTCACACGGGGCAACATCGCCGGCAACTCCCGGGAGCGCGCACTTTTTTGGCCGATCACCAACATCGCTGATGAGCTGTCAGACGAGGAGACATCGCCGGCAACTCATGAGCGATGTTGCTAGCAACTATCGCTGCCAGGGTTAAACTCAACCCTGGCAGGAATCCTTAACATGGGAGTCATGGGGGAAGACATCGCTGTTGCCGCGTCAGATAGATCGCCTGAGCAACATCTCATAGTTTCACAACATTGTTGGGAAACCAGGCGATGTTGCTGAAGCAACTATCGCCGTTGAAATCAACCTGTTATACAGGGCAACTCTCCGGCGATGTCACCGCAACTTGGACACGCCTCTCAGTTGCCGGCGATGTTGCTCCATGTGACAGGGCCTTAACTGTTCTGTAGAAGCCAGAACTCCTAATGGTTGGTAGGGGATCAATTACTTATTTCTCTATTTGAAATGCAAATACATTTATATAATGTAGACAATGTGATTTTCTGGATTTTATTTTTGACTAGCTGTAGTACCCGGCTACGCCCGGGTTAATAAATAACTGCTGTTAGCTATAACAAAATAGAATTTGAATATGTCATATTAATGACCTGTAGGAAAATAGAAGCTGAGCTGTGATTGATTGCTATAGGCAGCCTAATAAATCTCCAGCCAACAGTAAACCCTCCCCCTGGCCGGGCAGTATATGTTACCTCACACATGCACATAATAGACAGCTCATGTGACTGACATCTGCCTTAATTCCCTATATGGCACATGTGTTGCACATTGGCTGTTTTTAATCAGATGTTTATGTTTGGAAAATAAAGATAGCAGACGTATGAGGCGAGTTGTGTGAGGTGATTTGTGCACATCTGTGTTTGTCTGTGTGGTGTGTGTGTCCCTGGGGTGTGTATGTGTGTGTCCCTGTGGGATGGGGTCTGTGTGGTATGTGTCTCTGTTGTGTGTGTCTCTTTGTGGTGTGTGTGTGTGTCCCTGTGGGGTGAGTGCATGTGCCCCTATAGGGTGTGTATGTGTGTGTCCCTGTGGGGGGGGGTCTGTGTGATGTGTGTCTCTGTTGTGTGTGTCTCTTTGTGGTGTGTGTGTGTGTCCTTGTGGGGTGAGTACATGTGTCCCTATAGGGTGTGTATGTGTGTGTGCCCCTGTGTGGGGGTCTGTGGTGTGTGTGTATCTGTGTTGTGTGTGTCTCTTTGTGGTGTGTGTGTGTCCTTGTGGGGTGAGTACATGTGTCCCTATAGGGTGTGTATGTGTGTGCCCCTGTGTGGGGGTCTGTGGTGTGTGTGTATCTGTATTGTGTGTGTCTCTTTGTGGTGTATGTGTGTGTGTCCCTGTGGGGGGGTGTCTGTGTGGGGTGTGTGTGTCTGTGTTGTGTGTGTCCCTTTGTGGTGTGTGTGTCCCTGAGGGGTGAGTGCATGTGTCCCTACAGGGTGTGTATGTGTGTGTGTCCCTGTGGGGGGGTCTGTGTGGTGTGTGTGTCTCTTCGTGGTGTGTGTGTCCCTGTGGGGTGAGCGCATGTGTCCCTATAGGGTGGCTATGTGTGTGTGTCCCTGTGGGGGGGGTCTGTGTGGTGTGTGTCTGTGTTATGTGTGTCTCTTTGTGGTGTGTGTGTCCCTGGGGGGTGAGTGCATGTGTCGCTATAGAGTGTGTGTGTGTCCCCTTGGGGGAGGTGTGTGTCTCTGTGTTGTGTGTGTCTCTTTGTGGTGTGTGTGTGTTTGTTCAGGTGCATGGTGAGTATCCAATGTTGGGGCTGCACGTTAGCGACTATACCCTTGCTGTTACTCTTTGTGTGTGTGTGGTGTGTATACATGTCCCCAAGTGTGGTGAATATCTCATGTTGGGGCCCCACCTTAGTGACTATATGCTGGTATGTGCTGTTAGTCTTTGGTGCTATCATTAAGCCCCTCTCATTCACAACTGTCAACTGGTAACTGTCACTTTTTCCCCATTATATCGATAGGGGCAAAATTGTTTGGTGAATTGGAATTTAAAATTTCGCCTCACAACACAGCCTATGACGCTCCCGGAGTCCAGATGTGTGACTGTGCAAAATTTTGTCTCTATAGCTGACAGCTGTCGATTTTCCTCCCACACGTTTCCTTTCCCTTTTTTCCCATTATGTAGATAGGGGAAAAATTGTTTGGTGAACTGGAGCGCGCAGGGTTAAAATTTCGCCTCACAACATAGCCTATGACGCTCTCGGGGTCCAGACGTGTGACTCTGCAAAATTTTGCGGCTAGAGCTGCGACGGTGTAGATGCCAATCCCGGATATACACACACACACATACATACATACACGCATTCAGCTTTATATATTAGATAGCTGTAGTACCCGGCTATGCCCGGGTTAATAAATAACTGCTGTTAGCTATAACAAAATAGAATTTGAATATGTCATATTAATGACCTGTAGGAAAATAGAAGCTGAGCTGTGATTGGTTGCTATAGGCAGCCTGATAAATCTCCAGCCAACAGTAAACCCTCCCCCTGGCCGGGCAGTATATGTTAGCTCACACATACACATAATAGACAGCTCATGTGACTGACATCTGCTTTAATTCCCTATATGGCACATGTGTTGCACATTGGCTGTTTTTAATCAGATGTTTATGTTTGGAAAATAAAGATAGCACACGTATGAGGCGAGTTGTGTGAGGTGATTTGTGCACATCTGTGTTTGTCTGTGTGTGTGTGTGTCCCTGGCGTGTGTATGTGTGTGTCCCTGTGGGGGGGGGGTCAGTGTGGTGTGTGTCTCTGTTGTATGTGTCTCTTTATGGTGTGTGTGTCACTGTGGGGTGTGTGCATGTGCCCCTATAGGGTGTGTATGTGTGTGTCCCTGTGTGTGGGGTCTGTGTGGTGTGTGTCTCTGTTGTGTGTGTCTCTTTGTGGTGTGTGTGTGTCCCTGTGGGGTGAGTACATGTGTCCCTATAGGGAGTGTGTGTGTGTCCCTGTGGGGGGGTGTGTGTGGTGTGTGTGTGTGTGTATCTGTGTTGTGTGTGTCTCTTGGTGGCATGTGTGTGTCCCTGTGGGGTGAGTGCATGTGTCCCTATAGGGTGTGCATGTGTGTGTGTCCCTGTGGGGGGGGTCTGTGTGGTGTGTGTCTCTGTTGTATGTGTCTCTTTATGGTGTGTGTGTCACTGTGGGGTGTGTGCATGTGCCCCTATAGGGTGTGTATGTGTGTGTCCCTGTGTGGGGGGTCTGTGTGGTGTGTGTCTCTGTTGTGTGTGTCTCTTTGTGGTGTGTGTGTCCCTGTGGGGTGAGTGCCTGTGTCCCTATAGGGTGGCTATGTGTGTGTGTCCCTGTGGGGGGGGTCTGTGTGGTGTGTGTGTCTGTGTTATGTGTGTCTCTTTGTGGTGTGTGTATGTCCCTGTGGGGTGAGTGCATGTGTCGCTATAGAGTGTGTGTGTTCCCCTTGGGGGAGGTGTGTGTCTCTGTGTTGTGTGTGTCTCTTTGTGGTGTGTGTGTGTTTGTTTGGGTGCGTGGTGAGTATCCAATGTTGGTGCTGCACTTTAGCGATTATACACTTGCTGTTACTCTTTGTGTGAATGTGGTGTGTATACATGTCCCCGTGTGTGGTGAATATCTCATGTTGGGGCCCCACCTTAGTGACTATATGCTGGTATATGCTGTTAGTCTTTGGTGCTATCATTAAGCCCCTCTCATTCACAACTGTCATCTGGTAACTGTCACTTTTTCCCCATTATGTAGATAGGGGCAAAATTGTTTGGTGAATTGGAATGCGCGGGGTTAAAATTTCGCCTCACAACATAGCCTATGACGCTCCCGGGGTCCAGACGTGTGACTGTGCAAAATTTTGTGGCTATAGCTGACAGCTGTCGATTTTCCTCCAACACTTTTCCATTCACTTTTTCCCCTTTATGTAGATAGGGGCAAAATTGTTTGGTAAACTGGAACGCGCAGGGTTAAAATTTCGCCTCACACAACATAACCTATGACGCTCTCGGGGTCCAGACGTGTGACTGTGCAAATTTTTGTAGCTGTAGTTGCGACGGTGTAGATGCCAATCCCGGATATACACACACACACACACACACACACATTCAGCTTTATATATTAGATATTCTCTCTCTCGCTGTTAAAATAATGATAGACTGTGAAATACTTATTTCCCCCACTGTATATAAAAAAATACAAAAAAAATGAAATATTTAGACACAATCCTGTTATGAAGCCATCAGTTACGGCTTGTCATGCAGCATCACTTCCATTTACAGCTCATTCTGTGTTATTCCTGGCAGATTACAAGTTATCAGTGATTTCTATCATCTTTCTGAGCCGGAACAATATTTCCCTTTTCTCTATTTCCTCCTAGAAATAACAGATAACCGGCCGACGTCTTTTTATCATCTCTTTTACAACATTTTCAAAGAAGAGTAGAATTGGTGGTAGGAGTTGTACGAGTCTCATCGGGATTCCCAGGATTATAGCCGCCAGCAGACAGTTTACACCGAGATAGTCTGGTGTTAAAACTCGCGTTTCAGTCGGTTTGTTTTACTACATGACAATGTGGGGAAATGATGGTAGTTTTTCTTCAGGACTACTGTAAAAATTGAAGTATATATACATATTTTTCCAAGGATACATTTATGAGTCAGCTATTCACTAGGGTTCTATGCAACATAGAAAACTCTAAAGCAGATCTGTCACCATACTTTGCATTACAAGTAGGGTTTTGCTATGTAATCTGAGAGCAGCATAATGTAGGGGCTGAGACACTGATTCCAGTGATGTATCACTTACAGAGCTGTTTGTTGTAAGGTTCAATAAAATCAATGATTGAGGACTTGTTATTGTTACACACAGGCGGCTGAACGTCATGGAATGGACTCCCTTAGCCATGATACCAAACGCCACCCGGAAGGAGCAAGCCTGGGAGGTCCACCGAGTCTTCCGCTAAAGCCACAGAAGGTGGAAACAGGCTTAGCTGATAGGTGGTTACCCGATACAGCCCCAGGGGTGTGTGATGCCATGATAGCTCACTCTAGGGGTTTGCTCTTACGGACAGAGTCTCGGGTAAAGAGGTGCAGCCAGATGCCTGATGTTAGCAGGTAGTAGGACTCAGCGATAGCAGGCAGGTGCAGATTGGTATACGGCACAGCAGGTGCAGCCAGGAACAGGTTGGTATATGAAACATAGGTGCAAGCAGGTGCAGATTGATATACGGCACAGCAGGTGCAGCCAGGAACAGGTTGGTATATGAAACATAGGTGCAAGCAGGTGCAGATTGGTATACAGCACAGCAGGTGCAGCCAGGAACAGGTTGGTATATGAAACATAGGTGCAAGCAGGTGCAGATTGATATACGGCACAGCAGGTGCTGCCAGGAACAGGTTGGTATATGAAACATAGGTGCAGGCAGGTGCAGATTGGTATACGGCACAGCAGGTGCAGCCAGGAACAGGTTGGTATATGAAACATAGGTGCAAGCAGGTGCAGATTGGTATACAGCACAGCAGGTGCAGCCAGGAACAGGTTGGTATATGAAACATAGGTGCAAGCAGGTGTAGATTGGTATACGGCACAGCAGGTGCTGCCAGGAACAGGTTGGTATATGAAACATAGGTGCAGGCAGGTGCAGATTGGTTTACGGCACAGACGGTGCAGGCAGGTGCAGATTGGTATACGGCACAGCAGGATCAGGCTGATGCAGACTGGTATACGGCACAGCAGGATCAGGCTGATGCAGACTGGTATACGGCACAGCAGGATCAGGCTGATGCAGACTGGTATACGGCACAGCAGCTAAAGACTCTACGAAGAGACAGACGTTAGTATATAGGATACCAGTATACAGATGCAGGAGCAGGCAGGTGCAGACTGGTATATGAAAAACATGTTCAGGCAAGTGCAGGCTGGTATGCGGCACAGCAGGTTCAGACAGCTATTGATTGGTATATGGCACAACAGGTGCAGAACGGTATACAGCATAGCAGGTGCAGACTGGTATACAGAACACATGTGCAGGCAGGTACAGACTAGTATACAGCACAGCACGTGCAGGCAGATACAGACTGGGATATGGCACAGCAGGTGCAGACTGGTATACAGCACAACAAGTGCAAGCACATACGAACTGGGATACGCAGGGGTGAACCTAGCCCAGTGATGGCGAACTCCAGGCCTCGAGTGCCACCAACAGTGCAGGTTTTCAGGATTTCCTCAGCATTGCACAGAGGATGAAATCATCCCCAGTGCAGGTGATTATATTATCACCTGTGCAATATAAGGAAAACCTGAAAACCTGCACTGTTGGTGGCACTCGAGGCCTGGAGTTCGCCATCACTGACCTAGCCTCTCTGCTGCCTGAGGTGCACTTTAAAATGATGCCCAACACAAGGACGTCAGCACCATCACACGCACATGCAAGAATCACATAGAAGAAGAATCCAGAATAAGGATCATTAATGGCAGTGGCAGCTTGGCACAAGCTACAGTCACACAATGGTGGCTGCAGCCTTATAGCACAGGAGGCAGCACTGATTGACACCTATTATCTATGGCACACACCTACAACACTCTGGGCAGCTCCAATGTGATCACTGCCTGGCACTGATTAGTCAGACATGTCACCATGCGGCACCGTCCACACATACAATGACTGCAGTCTGAGCATCAACAATCCGCCACTGCACTAAGCTGATAAAATGGAGCGTCTTCCCCAACAGACCACACCTCCTCCCAAAACGCTTAGCCAATCACAAGCGCCGCACACAGGGCTGTCCGGAGCTAATACCCTGTTTCCCTGAAAATTAGACACCATCTTATATTAATTTTTGCCCCCAAAGAAGCACGATGTCTTATTTTCAGGGGACGTCTTATCTCCATGAAGAATTCACATTTATTGATGAACAAAAAAAAAAATGAACATTTATTACATACTGTACAGTAATTGTCATCACAGACCAGCAAACCAAACTGTGTCATCCATCATCCATCTGCAGCCCCCATCATCCCCAATGTCCCCCTGCAGCCTCCATGATCCATCTGCAGCCCCCATCATCTCCCAATATCCCCCTGAAACCTCCATCATCCATCTGCAGCCCCCATCATCCCCCAATATACCCCTGCAGCCTCCATCATCCCCCAATGTCCCCCTGCAGCCTCCATCATCCATCTGCAGCCCTCATCATCCCCAATGTCCCCCTGCAGCCTCCAGCATCCATCTGCAGCCCCCAATATCCCCCTGCAACCTCCATCATCCATCTGCAGCTTACATAATCCCCCAATATCCCCCTGCAGCATCCATCATCCTCCAATATCCCCCTGCAGCCTCCATAATCCATCTGCAGCCTCCATCATTCCCCAATATCGCCTGCAGCCTCCATCATCCGCCAATATCCCCCTGCAGCCTCCATCATCCCCCAATGTCCCCATGCAGCCTCCATCATCCATCTGCAGCCTCCATCATTCCCCAATATCGCCTGCAGCCTCCATCATCCGCCAATATCCCCCTGCAGCCTCCATCATCCCCCAATGTCCCCATGCAGCCTCCATCATCCATCTGCAGCCTACATCATCCCCCAATATCCCCCTGCAGCCTTCATCATCCTTCTGCAGCCTCCATTATCACCCAATGTCCCCCTGCAGCCTCCACCATCCCCCAATGTCTCCCTGCAGCCTCCACCATCCCCCAATGTCCCCCTGCAGCCCACATCATCCTTCTGCAGCCACATCATCTCCCAATATCCACGTCATCCATCTGCAGCCCCCATCATCCCCAATGTCCCCCCGCATCCTCCATCATCGATCTGCAGCCCCCATCATCTCCCAATATCCCCGTCATCCATCTGCAGCCCCCATCATCCCCCAATATCCCCCTGCAGCCCACATCATCCTTCTGCAGCCCCCATCATCTCCCAATATCCCCATTATCCATCTGCAGCCTCCATCATCCCCCAATATCTCCATGCAGCCTCCATCTTCCATCTGCAGCCCCTGTAATCTCCAAATATCCCAATCATCCATCTGCAGCCCCCATTATCCCCCAATATCCCCCATCATCCTTCTGCAGCCTCCATCATCTCCCAATATTTCCCCACATTCATCTGCAACCTCCATCATCCCCCATGTCTCCCTGTAGCCCCAACTTTCTGCAGCCACCATCATCCCCCAATGTCCCCCAGCAGCCCCCATCATCCATCTGCTGTCCCCATCATCCCTCAATGTCTCCCTGCAGCCCCATCATCCCCCAATATCCCCCTGCAGCCCCCATTATCGTTCTGCAGCCTCCATCATCCAACTGCAGCCCCAACATCTCCCAATATCCCCATCATCCCCCAATGTTCCCCTGCAGCCCACATCATCCTTCTGCAGCCCACATCATCTCCCAATATCCCCATCATCCATCTGCAGCCCCCTTAATTCTCCAATGTCCCCCTGCAGCCCCCATCCTCCATTTGCAGACCCCATCATTCCCCAATGTCCCCCTGCAGACACCATCATCCATCTGCAGCCCCCATCATCCCCCAATGTCCTCCTGCAGACCCAATCATCCATCTGCAGCCCCCATCATACCCCAATATCCACCTGCAGCTCCCATCATCCGTCTGCAGCCTTCATCATCTCCCAATATCCCCATCATCCCTCTGCAGCTTCCATCATCCCCCAATGTCCTCTGCAGCCCCCATCATCCATCTGCAGCACCCAACATCCCCCAATGTCCCCCTGCAGCCCACATCATCCATCTGCAGCACCCATCATCCCCCAATGTGGGAGCACGAAGGAGGACAAGTGCTGACCAACCGGCGGGAGAATTGATTTTTCATTGCCCCCATAAAGTATGATGCCACCAAAATTGTCTCCCAAACACCATGATCCCCCCACAGTGAATTCCTCCACAGGACCCTCAACACGTACCATACGGTACCCCCCCAACTACTCTGGCACTGTATGATCCCCAACTGTAACCCCCTCACAGCACTCCATATAGTATAGTGGTCTCTAAACCTCTTCACTGTATAATAGACCCCAACACAGCCCTCAAATAGCCCCCATAAAGTATAAAGGCTCTATCATAGCCCTGCAAGTATTATCTTGCCCCCACAGAGCCCTCCAAATATTG
This sequence comes from Allobates femoralis, assembly GCA_033576535.1. NCBI lineage: Eukaryota > Metazoa > Chordata > Amphibia > Anura > Aromobatidae > Allobates > Allobates femoralis. The sequence goes on from JARQOC010000003.1 coordinate 835,802,179, forward strand.
TAATGGCTTCAATATAGTATAATTGGCTCAATATATTAAAACTAGATGGCGACCCGATTCTAAAGAATTGGGTAGTCTAGAATCCATATATAGTTTATTTACTAATAGTTAGGGGAGTGCGGTGAAATGAATTGTGTGTATACAGGTGGCTCAGTGGGTAGCAGAGTATACGGTGGCTCAGTGGTTAGCACTGCGCGGTGGCTCAGTGGTTAGCACCGCGCGGTGGCTCAGTGGTTAGCACTGCGCGGTGGCTCAGTGGTTAGCACAGCATGGTGGCTCAGTGGTTAGCACAGCACGGTGGCTCAGTGGTTAGCACTGCGCGGTGGCTCAGTGGTTAGCACTGGGTGGTGGCTCAATGGTTAGCACTGCGCGGTGGCTTAGTGGTTAGCACTGCGAGGTGGCTCAGTGGTTAGCAGTGAGTGCGGTGGCTCAGTGGTTAGCAGTGAGTGCCGTGGCTCAGTGGTTAACAGTGAGTGCCGTGGCTCAGTGGCTAGCAGTGAGTGCGGTGAGATTGGTCAGAGCCGTGGGCAGAGTGGTCAGCGCAGCGCCGTGGGCAGAGTGGTCAGCGCAGCGCCGTGGGCAGAGGGGTCAGCGCAGCGCCGTGGGCAGAGTGGTCAGCGCAGCGCCGTGGGCAGAGTGGTCAGCACACATATACACACACACACATACACACACTCCGCTATACTTACTACCGACCCTGCGTCTTCCCCGCCGCCTGGATCCTGAGTCGACATGTCGCCGCCCCCGGACGCCTGGATCCAATATGGCGTCTGGGAAGTTTGGCGAGACTTCTTGGACGCTATATTGGATCTAGTAGTTCGGGGGCGGCGACATGTCGACTGAGGATCCAGGCGTCGGACGCAGGGCCGGTGGTAAGTATAGTGGAGTGTGTGTGTGTGTGTATGTGTGTGTACAAAGTGAGGGAAGTGCGGACAAAGTGACGGAAGTGCAATCAAAGTGACGGAAGTGCGGACAAAGTGACGGAAGTGCGGACAAAGTGACGGGAGTGCCTACATACACACACATATATACACATACTGTTCATTGCATATGGAGGGGTGAGGAGAGCGTAGGCTGGAGGGTGAGGAGGGGTGAGGAGAGCGGAGGCTGGAGGGCAGGGGAGGGGTGAGGAGAGCAGAGGCTGGAGGGCAGAGGAGGGGTGAGGAGAGCGGAGGCTGGAGGGCAGAGGAGGGTGGGGTGAGGAGAGCGGAGGCTGGAGGGCAGAGGAGGGGTGAGGAGAGCGGAGGCTGGAGGGCAGAGGAGAGGTGAGGAGATCAGAGGCTGGAGGGCAGAGGAGAGGTGAGGAAAGCGGAGGCTGGAGGGCAGAGGAGGGGTGAGGAGGGTGGAGGCTGGAGGGCAGAGGAGGGGTGAGGAGAGCGGAGACTGGATGGCAGAGGAGAGGTGAGGAGAGCGGAGGCTGGAGGGCAGAGGAGGGGTGAGGAGAGCGGAGGCTGGAGGGCAGAGGAGGGGTGAGGAGAGCGAAGGCTGGAGGCAGAGGAGGGTGAGGAGAGCGGAGGCTGGAGGGCAGAGGAGGGGTGAGGAGAGCGGAGGCTAGAGGGCAGAGGAGGGGTGAGGACAGGGGAGGCTGGAGGGGTGAGGACAGGGGAGGCTGGAGGGCAGAGGACAGGGGAGGCTGGAGGGCAGAGGACAGGGGAGGCTGGAGGGCAGAGGACAGGGGAGGCTGGAGGGCAGAGGCCAGGGGAGGTTGGAGGGCAGAGGCCAGGGGAGGCTGGAGCGGGGACATGACGCCACCGTTCCTCCTCTTACAGGCTGCATACCTGTCTCCATCGTTGTAGGCTGCACAGCACACTTGGCCTCCTGCCGTCCGGCAGAGGGCTGAGCCCCGGAGGCTGGTGGCAGTGGAGGAGCGGAGGCGGTCCGTGCGGCCGCATTGCGCAGCCCCGGGTGCCGTAAGAGAGGGGGAGGAGCCTGGACTTGTGACAGCAGCGGGAGGTAATGGTGGTCGTCTCCCGAAGTGGTGTGTGGCGGGCGGGAGACGACCGGCTCACGCCGGTCGTCCCCCGCCCGTCATGTGTGGGTGTTTTGGGCAGTGTAGGGGCGGCCGTAAGCGTGGCAGGGCTGGCTGAGTCCCGCTCCGCTTACGGCCGCCATCTTGGTCCACCCTGTGCGGGTGTAGTGCCCAAGCCACTTCTGTCGAGTGGCGTAATTTTTGTCCCTTGAAGACGGAAGTGGCTTCGGCTTTTATATATATGATACACCTCCATAGCCCTCAATATAATATAATGCACCCCCATAGACAAGGCACCCCTTAATTTTCCATATATTATAATGCACCCCCATAGTCCTCTATATATTACAATGCACTCCATAAACCTACAAATATTATTAAGCACCGCTATAGCCCTCCATATAATATAATACACCATGCATAGTCCTCCAAATACTATAATGCATCCCCCATAGTCCTCCATATAGTATAATGCACCCCATAGCCCTCCATATACCATACAGCACCCCCATGTATAATATAGCACCCCATATATAGCACCGCCCATATACAGCACAGGAGCCCCATATACAGCACCTCCATAAACAGCACAGTACCCCCATAAACAGCACAGTACCCCCATATACAGCACCCCAATATACAGCACAGCTGCCCCATAAACAGAACAGCACCCCCATAAATTGCACAGTACTCCCATATACAGCACAGAAGCCCAATATACAGTACAGCTCCCCCATAAACAGCACAGTACCCCCATATACAGCACCACCATATACGGCACAGTAGACCCCAATCATAGTGGCACAGTACGCCCATATACGGCTAACAAGACCCCCATATCAGACACAGCCCATGTACAGCAGCCCCACATAAGAAAAGCACCCGATATAAGCAGAGCCCCCCATATACAGCACCCCTGCCCCATATACAGCACCCCCACATACATCAGAGCCCCCCATATACAGAGCTCCCCCATATACAGCAGAGCTCCCCCATATACAGCACCCCAGCCTCATATACAGCAGAGCCCCCCATATACAGCACCCCTGCCCCATATACAGCACCCCCACATACAGCAGAGCCCCCATATACAGAGCTCCCCCATATACAGCTCCTCCATATAAAGCAGAGCCCCCCATATACACGCACCTCTACATACAGCAAAGCCACCCATATACAGCACCCCAGCCCCATATACGGCATAGCCCCCCATATACAGTACTCCAGCCCCATATACAGTATCTGGAGACCCGATGAACACAGGGTCATTTGATGCAGAGGTAGAATGATGCTGGATTGACCAATCATCACACTCCCTGGCAGGAGGGGGCGAACGCTGAGGAGGCAGAGCCAATTGCTGCTGTATTGAAAGTAAAAGCAGCCAGGAGCCTCCTCCCCCCCAGTCCCGACCGCAGCTGCTCCACACAGGCACTGACAGCACACAAGGATTGCAGGAGCAGGGCAGCATGTCATCTAACCACTATGCCGCCCCCTGTCTGCAGGGACTCATCGCCGCCTGAGCAGAGTGCTCATATTGGCTTATTGATGATGCGGCCATGGGGATACGGCACAGCAGGTGTAGACTCTAGGACGAGACAGAGGTTAGCAGGTAAAGACACAGGTATAGAGATACTGGTATTGAAATGCAGTGTCACGTGTATTCTGCCCTGCAGTCTCTGTGAACTGCTCTGCAGTAGTTAAAATGTGGTTATTAGCTGTGTATGGTATTAGCTGGCTGTGGCTCTCCAGATGAGCTGCTGCCGTTTGTGTCAGGTGATGCAGTTGTCCACTCCCCCAGTCTTTAAATAATCCCATTACCCATCAGCTGGTGTCGACCTGTGAGCTGTGCTATGATGTGTGCAGTTTCTGCTGGAGTTTTCAGAAGCTGTCCTTTCCTTAGAGCTGCTGTTACTAACCCAATCTCTGGGTGGAGTTACTGTGACTACCCTGGTCCCTGGGTGGAGGTGATGGAGTTATAGCCTAGGACTGGTCAGAAGCAGGGCAAGGGTTGCGGCCCAGACATCCTCAACTTTAGAGCTACTTCTGGGAACAGGGTCAGCTAGGGACCCCCAGTCTAAGGGTCAGACTAGTTCCCCTGATCACCTTTAGCCCATCACTGCCATCCTGCTTCCATACCCCTTCAGCTGTTATAGCCACTATGACATACAGAAGCAGGCCACACAACAGAGATCTCAGAACTAGCAATGAGTCTCTAATGATTAGACGCATTGCTCAGGCACCTCCTAATGGGGGGAAGGTGCCTTAAATACCATGTGTTTCCTAGCCACTAGCTGAGAAGGAGTTCCAGGTTAGTGTGCACTGACCCTTAAGTCACAAGTAAGTGCTTCGAGGATACCTGCACAGTGAGCGCAGACCCTAGTAGCAGGAAGTCTCTGACAGGGAGCAAACAGATCATTGGAACTGCAGGTGGGGTGAGTATTCTGCCTACATAGGTCTCCCTGCCACGTGGAGATTGGCACCGCTGGAATAGACGCTACAGTTGTCTCGTGCATTGTAGTCCTCCTGCTATGTATAACTCCATTCACACCACTGATTAGCAGCTTTCTACCTATGCACAGTGTACACAAAAGATGCCATTCAGTGGTGGGGGCAGGATTATACAGGGCTCAGTGTTTCAGGGACCTGCTATATGGCAAGCTTGTAAAAGTGCGAACACATTGTTGGCCAGTTTAAATGGGGACCTTAAGAGAGAAAAGGGGTGCCCGGATGAAGGACACTGGCACAGTTACACAGTTGAACAGTTGCACTCTTCAGAGTCCTCAAAATAGTATAATGAACATCGTATAGTCATTTATATAGTACAGGGGTGGAGAACTCTGGGCCTCAAGGGCTGTCAACCAGGTCATGTTTTCAGCATTGCACAGGCATTGGAATCCTCACCAGTGCAGGTGATTATATTTTGACCTGTGCAATACTAAGGAAATCCTGAAAACATGACCTGTTGGTGACCATTGAGGCCTGAGTTCCCCACCCCTGATATACAGTAGTTTTATGGCCATTGGCAACCAGTGTACTCACTAATTTAAAAAACAAAAACTACTCATCTCTCCTCATTCCCCCGCTGCTCCGTGGCGAGCATTCTGCAGCTCTGCACATCTCAGCACAACAGGCACACAGTGGAGACATCATGGCGCCCGCTGTGCTGAGAAGTCAGATCTCAGATGCAGCGGCAGAATGATGGAGGAAGGATCGGGTGTCCTTCTTTTACAGTTGATTAACACTGTATTGGCATCTGTGATGTTGATACAGTTTAAAAGTAATGTGGAAATGCGGTATCTTCACAGGCATCAGGACCATGTGGCTGTGCGGCTGTGTGGTCTGTGTAATTATTCCTTGTAAATGTCCATCAAATAAGACCAAATACTCTTACATACACACCATGCAAAAATGTGGGGTCATTTAGAATTCCTTTCTTGAACAAAAAGCACATTGTTTTTCAATGAAGCTTACTTATATGAATCAGAAATACACTCTATACATTGTAATATGGTAAATGACTATTCTAGCTGCAAACGTTTGGATTTTAAAGAGGACCTGTCACCCCCCTGGTGCTATGCTAACTGAATGCATCACTGCATGCAGCGTGTCTGCTGCATTCAGGGAAAGGCTCCCCCATTTCTCTAGCCCCCCTGTAAGCTGTTAAAAAGATTTTATAGAGTATACAGATATGGCGTCCGGAGGGACTTACTCAGTAATGAGTCATCACTGTTGCTGGTGTCCTATTCGCCTCCATCCCTCTCTGTGCCACCTCCAGCCCTCTCTTGTTCAGCCTCCTGTATATGTCATCGCTAAGGGCTGGAGGCAGGGAGGACACCAGCAACAGCGATGACTCATTACTGAGTAAGTCCCACTAGACTCCTTATCTGTACACTTTATAAAAAATTTTAACAGCTTACAGGGGAGCTAGAAACATGGGGGACCCCTTCCCCGAATGCAGCAGACACGCTGGATTCAGTGCTGCATTCAGTTAGCATAGTACCAGGGGGGTGACAGGTCCTCTTTAATGCGATATCCAAATAGGTGTATAGAGTTCCATTTCCAAAAACCACCACTCCAGTGTTTTAATGGTACATTGTGTTTGCTAACTGTAAGAAGGCTAATGGATGTTTAGAAAACCCTAGAAAACCCTTGTACAAGTATGTTAGCACAGCTGAAAACGGTTTGGCTGATTAGAGAAGCTATAAAATTGACCTTCCTTTGAGCTAGTTGAGAATCTGAAGCATTACATTTGTTACTTCTATGAAACTCTCATAATGGCCAGAAGAAGAGAACTTTCATGTGAAACTCGACAGTCTATTTTTGTTTTTAAAAATGAAGGTTATTCCATGCGAGAAGTTGCCAAGAAACTAAAGATTTCCTACAACGGTGTGTACTACTCCCTTCAGGGGAGAGCACAAATAGGCTCTAACCAGAGTAGAAAGAGAAGTGGGAGGCTCCAACACACAACTGAGCAACAAGACAAGTACATTAGAGTCTATAGTTTGAGAAATGAACACCTCACAGCTCCTCAACTGTCAGCTTCATTAAATAGTACCTGTAAAACACCAGTGTCAACGTCTACAGTGAAGAGGTGACTCCGGGATGCCGGTCCTTCAGGGCAAATTGGCAAAGAAAAAGCCATATCTGAGACTGGCTAATAAAAGGAAAAGATTAATATGGGCAAAAGAACACAGACATTGGACAGAGGAAGATTGGAAAGAAGTTTTATGGACAGACAAATCAAAGTTTGAGGTGTTTGGATCACACAGAAGAACATTTGTGAGATGCAGAACAACTGAAAAGATGCTGGAAGAAGCCTGACGCCATCTGTCAAGCATGGTGGAGGTCATGTAATGGTCTGGGGTTGCTTTGGTGCTGGTAAAGTGGGAGATTTGCACAAGGTCAAAAGGATTTTGAATAAGGAAAGCTATCATTCCATTTTGCAACACCATGCCATACCCTGTGGACAGCGCCTGATTGGAGCCAATTTCATCCTACAACTGGACAATGACCCAAAGCAAAGCACACCTCCAAATTATACATGAACTATTTATGGAAGAAGCAGGCGGCTGGTATTCTATCTGTAATGGAGTGGCCAGCGCAGTCACCAGATCTCAACCCCATTGAGCTGTTGTGGGAGCAGCTTGACCGTATGGTACACAAAAAGTGCCCACAAGCCAAACCAGCTTGTGTGAGCGGCTTCAGGAAGCATGGGGTGACATTTCTGCAGATTACCCCAGCAAATTAACAGCTAGAAGCCAAAGGTCTGCAATGCTGGAATTGCTGCAAAGGGAGCAAGGTTTGACAATTTTAACCTTGACAATGTCTGGACTATATTTTCTATTCATTTTGCAGCTCATATGATAAATAAAAGTATGAGTTTTCATGGAAAACACAAAATTGTCTGGGTGACCCCAAACTTTTGAACAGTAGTGTAAAAAAGGCTGTTGAAACTGCCAACATATTAAATGCTATTTTCACTTTCTCTGATCTACACACTACTGAATGATGTTCTAAAATATCATGTAATTTGTAAATGACCAGATATCTACTTTGTGTTCTTTTACAGTGTATGATGCTTTAGGAAAGCAAGGAAGTGGTATAATCAATGGGAATGTGGACCGGCTCGGATCTTACAGTGAATGTCTTTCTGTTCAAGCACCAGGGAGAAAGTTTGAAGGCGAATACTGCAAGATGCACGTGGAGCAGGTCTGACCAGCTCAATAATTGTATTAGTCAGACCAGATACTGCATGAAAAGGGATTGTTCTTCCCAAAACACTGGATCCAGGAGACATGACTTCAATTAAGCAAAATGAGTCCAAACTCTGGACTTCATACAGTATGACATATTTTTGGCTAGTTTCTGTGTTAACATTCAAACAGAAGTGTATTAGAACCTTAAAAGCTATGGAAGTAATGATTTTTACACTTGTTAGAGGTTACCTGCAGTTAATAAAATTGCAAAAGTACCAGACTGCAATCTTAATTTTATTACTCACTTTCAGATCCCCTAATATGTAACCTTGCTGGCTGATCCAAGTTTCAGATATTTCTCTTGTGAGAGTAACTCTCCCAGTAATAAAGGTTGGATGTGAGCTGTGTGTGCGACGCCCACCAGGGCCATGGGGTACTTGGTAACCGGGCCAGTCGGTTCAGTGGGAAGTCATGGTGGCAGTGACTCGGCTCCGTGGTCCTGGGCGTTCAGAGAAAGGGGATTAGTTTGTGACGCCACCTGTGGTTATTCTGGTCAAGGTGACCAGTGCTGCTATGGGTTCTCTGGGACGGTGGAACGGCAGCCTGGATGGTATCGCTCTCTACGGGTAGACCGTGGGCCCAGGGGTAAATGGTAAAAATCTATGGAGATGGTAGTGTTGTCTGTGTAGCAGTGCAATAAGGCGTAGGGAATAACCGGAGGAGACCAGGGTTGTAGTTCATTACCTTTACTTGGCGATCAATCAAGTCCACTCAGCCGGGTGCTTTGTTCCTCTGTGGTGCAGCCTGGCCAGCTCTGAGATGATACGGGGCCACTTTTGTGAGCCTTTCCTGGGCATCTCTTCTTGCTGGTTATTCTCCTCTCCTTCCCAGCGTCTTCGTGCAACAGGGTCCCACTCTAGTGGCTGCGGGCCGTATAAGGCGACTTCAAGATGTCCCCTGACCCTATATGGCCACCGTCTTGGAGAGTGTCCATGGTTGTGGCTTGGAGAGTGTCCATGCAAGCCAGCAGCGTCCGGTTTTACTAGCTAAGGGTTATAGTCCTTTCACTAGATCGGGGCTGGGCTCCTCTGCGACCTGTCCCTCTGCCCAACTCGGGTTGGGCTAGATTCAGGGTACACGGGTACATGGGCGGTTCCTCCCCTCATGTGTCCCCTAGGACTCCTCTTTCCTGCAGGCCTCCTGTCTGCTCGACATCTCTCTTCCTTCTAACTCTCCATTTTACTCCACCCCTATGCTCTCCCCACCCCCTCTAAGTACTCCCTCCTCCACCCTGCAGATGGGACCCTCCCTCAATAGGGTCCACCCAGATCTTCAGGCCTGGAGTTTCGTGGTGTTAGGTGTAAGTGCATGTGTTTTGGCTAGGCAACCCCTCTCACCTGAAAGTGGTAACACCACAACTGTGGAGTAGGTGCAATGTTACTGTGGCGACCAGTCCGCAGGAGCGCCACATTCCCCCTCAGCAAAGCACAGCACATCCGCGGGCTGAAAACAGGTAAAAAGTTGTTATGAGAACATACAAAAACAATTTTCTTGTGTACATTAAACAATAACAATAACTTCTTCCCTTTATGGGAGGCTCCGGTTTAAACATTGCATATTAAACAGGTATAAAAATACAAAAGTAGTAAAAGTACAAAAGTTATTAAACTGTTCCCAGTAAGATTAAGTCCCTAGCCAAAGTGTCTCTTCCTCGTAGAGTTTAGTGCAGGCAGGGGTAACCGCCTCAACCCCATAATGTTGTCCCTGGGCGTGGCTAAAGGGAATGCAGGCCTGTAGTTGGACCAAGTGCTTCCGCCATGCCAGACGGTTGTTTAGTGGTCAAAGTGCAGAGTGCATATCATTCATGATGCACCCCGCAGTGCTGGTTTAAAAAAACAACAAAAAGCACGTATGAGAAGTGCTATCTATTTACATTAAGTTCAGATCACATCACCGTCCTATCATCAAGATGTCCATTTGCAAACATTGTATAACAGCCTAACTATAGTTGCCTAGCCAGATAACTGAAAACATCTCTATCAACAATACAAAACAATACCTAGCCAGGTATAAATATTCAAGATTCTATATTTCTATATAACTTCTATATAACTATTTACATTTTAGTAGAATGTTTCCATTTTATTCCTTTTGCGCGAGTTGGTTTGTCGTACTGCCGGCGATTGTCAGAACCGGGATCTGGGGACACCCAAGCATCACGGTGGTGTGGATGCGAGCCGCTGCAACTAGAGGAATATTCAAGGTGGCATCAACCGTGATTTGTGTGGCCTGATGACTAACACGGCTTTCGTCCACCTCCCGCCACGTCACAACAGGGGTGGCCTCATCCATCATCCTGTTAGTGGGGTTCAATGACATACAGCAGGCTACTGCAAGACAGCGGGCTAGCTTGACTACCCAGCTGGCAAACCACCCCTTTTTGACCTGCAGTACCTCATGTTCCACCAGATCACCTGCATATAGGCTATGTTCTATCCGCTTGCCTCGCTCATTGAGGATATCCTTGTGGGACACAAAAAGATCTCTTGGGTAATCTTTATCCCTGATGAAACCAAATCCCCGCCTGTTATTAAAACAGATTACCATCCCGGTTTGCCTGGGGAGGTTACGGCCAGCAACCAGTTTCTTGACGTCCTCTCTCATGGCCTCATCATGGACCTTGGACTCCGTGCTTCTCGAAATTTCCCTCAGAAGGGTGGGAGCCACCCCATGGCGCCAAGGAGAGAGGTCTCTGATGGCCCCTTGTTACGTTGCAGCAGGACAAAGTGTATCACCCTGGCCGGTCCCTTCAACTGTTCCTCTGGGCCATTAGTAGCTTCCAGCTACACAGTTATTATATCCTCCGCCTGGTCATTTGCAGTTCCAAATGGCACCCCAACAGGAATAGTGATTACAGCTTGGGCGGACTCCTAGCACACAGGAGCAGACTGCAGAGTTACCTTTCCCACTGGGGCTTCCTCCAAGCAGACCTCCAGCACTGCCGCTGAACTTTGGTCTTGGCCCACAGCCTGAGTGGGAATCAGGACCTTTATTATCTGGTGTCTTGAGGGGACTCAGCTTCGGCACCTCCCCTCATTTGTCCCCACTCCTCCATCAACCTGCATCCATGAAGGGAGCGAGTATGGCCACAGATGGGTCAACGGCCAAGGAGCACCCGTCTGATTCAACAGTCTCTATTCAACAGCAGCTGTGCAGACCTCGTGCATCCACCCCAGCATATACCCTGCACGGGAATCCGGAGATGGCAGTGTCCAGTGCCGACCTCCCTTCAGCCGAAGCCCGTTATCCTGGCCACTCGATCAAACAGTGGCCAACCCTCTACCGCGGTCACTTCAACTTCTGCAGTGGCGGTTTCTCGTGCCGCCATCATTCTGCCTCGTGGCTCTCCTAGCTAAGTTCCTCCTCTTCCGTCCAGATGTCTTGCCAACACACGCACATCTGGAGGTGATGAGTCAGAGTTGACTAGCAGGCCCCCTCGGCTCACAGTTAGTACAGGGGGCGGGCATTGTCTTTCGCGCCGCCGGCCAGCTTGTCCCACGATGGGCAGTCGGACCCTCCCACCGGCCACATATGGCATTATGGTGCGGCAGCTGCCATTACAAAAGTCCTTTAAGCACAGTCTCTTTATACACAGTTCTTTAGGCGCACTGGACCTGGTGTTAGTGGGGGTCCGAATCCTGTTCTTGAGGCCAAAATGTGACGCCTATCAGGGCTGTGGAGTTCTTTGTAACCGGGCCGGTCGGTTGGGTGGGAGGTCACGTGGTGGTGACCCAGCACCAGAGAAATGGGTTTAGTTTGTGAAGCCACCTGTGGTTATTCTGATCAAGGTGACCAGCGCTGCTATGGGTCCTCTGGGCCGGTGGAATGGCAGGCTGGATGGTATCACTCCCCACAGGTAGAGCGTGGGCCCAGGAGTAGATGGTAAAAATCTATGGAGATGGTAGTGATGTCTGTGTAGCAGTGCAAGAAGGCACGGGGAATAACCGGAGACCAGGGTTGTAGTTCTTTACTTTTACTTGGCGATCAATCAAGTACACCCAGCCAGGTGCTGTGCTCCTCCAGGACGCAGCCTCGCCAGCTCTCAGATGATACGGGGCCACTTCACCAAGACACCTATTGTGAGCCTTTCCTGGCCATCTCCTACGCTGGTTACTCTCCTCTCCTGCCCAGTGACTTTGTGCGACAAGGTCCCAATCTAGTGGCCGTGGGTCCTGTTGAGTGACTTCAAGATGTCTCTGACCCTATATGGCTACTGTCTTGTGGAGTGTCCACGGTTGTGGCTGCTGCCCATGTAAGCCAGCAGCCTCCGGTTTTACTAGCTAAGGCTTAGGCTGTTTTCACACTTCAGTTTTTTCCCTGATCAGTTCCATCCGGTTTGTGTGCCAAAGCCAGGAGAGGAACTTGCAGAGAAAAACTATAATTGAAAAATTGACACCTGTTCTGAGTTTTGGAGACACTCCTGGTTTTGGCACATCAACCGGATGGAACCTGATCAGGGAAAAATCTGCAGTGTGAAACCAGCCTTACATTCCTTTCACTAGATCGGGGCCATTCCTCTCTGCGACCTGTCCCTCTGCCCAACTCGGGTTGGACCAGATTCGGGGAACACGGGTAGTTCCTCAACTCCCATGTGCCCTAGGATTCCTGTTTCCTGCAGGCCTCATGCCTGGTTGACGTCTCTGTTCCTTATCCTAACTCTCCATTTTCCTCCACCCCTACGTTCTCCCCACCCCCTCTACCTACTCCCTCCTCCACCTGGCAGATGGGGCCCTCCCTCAATAGGGTCCGCTCAGATTCACAGGCCTGGAGTTGGGTGTAAGTGCATGTGTCTTGGCTAGGCAATCCTCTCACATGAGAGCGCTAACACCACACTTGTGGAGTAGGTGAAAAGTTACCATGGTGATCAGTCTGCAGGGGTGCCACATGTGTCTCTCTCCAGTAATATAGGCTGGATGTGAGGTCAGTGTATCTCTCCAATAATATAAGCTGTATGTGAGGTCTGTGTGTCTCTACAGTAATATAGGTGGGATGTGAGGTCTGTGTGTCTCTCCCAGTACTATAGGCTGTATGTGAGGTCTGTGTGTCTCTCCAGTAATATAGGCTGGATGTGAGGTATGTGTGTATCCCCAGTAATATAGCTGGATGTGAGATCTGTGTGTCTCTCCCAGTACTATAGGCTGTATGTGAGGTCTGTGTGTCTCTCCAGTAATATAGGCTGGATGTGAGGTATGTGTGTCTCTCCAGTAATATAGGCTGGATGTGAGGTCTGTGTGTCTCTCCAGTAATATAGGCTGGATGTGAGGTCTGTGTGTCTCTACAGTAATATAGGTGGGATGTGAGGTCTGTGTGTCTCTCCAGTAATATAGGCTGGATGTGAGGTCTGTGTGTCTCTCCAGTAATATAGGCTGGATGTGAGGTCTGTGTGTCTCTCCAGTAATATAGGCTGGATGTGAGTCTGTTGTCTCTCCAGTAATATAGGCTGGATGTGAGGTCTGTGTGTCTCTCCAGTAATATAGGCTGGATGTGAGCTCTGTGTGTCTCCCAGTAATATAGGCTGGATGTGAGGCTCGTGTGTCTCTCCAGTAATATAGGGTGGATGTGAGGTCTGTGTGTCTCTCCAGTAATATAGGCTGGATGTGAGGTCTGTGTGTCTCTCCAGTAATATAGAGCTGGATGTGAGGTCTGTGTGTCTCTCCAGTAATATAGCTGGATGTGAGGTCGTGTGTTTCCAGTAATATAGCCTGGATGTGAGGTCGTGTGTCTCTCCAGTAATATAGGCTGGATGTGAGGTTGTTGTCTTGTATGGGCTCTCCAGTAATATAGGCTGGATGTGAGGTCTGTGTGTCTCTCCCAGTAATATAGCCTGGATGTGAGGTCTGTGTGTCTCTCCAGTAATATAGGCTGGATGTGAGGTCTGTGCGTTCTTTTTTTCATTTGCGTTCTTCTTTTTATACACCCTATATTTTTTGCTATCTCAGAATGCAGATATTTTCTCTCCTCTCTATTGTGTAAATCTGTATGCAATCCTCTCCCTGCTGCTATCTCTAACACTGTGAGAAGGGAGAGGGAGCAGAGAGAAAACTCAGAACTTATACACTACACCTGAAAAATAGTATAACATTTTTAATAAAGGCTAAATAGAAAGTTAATTAGCTTTCCATTTGGGAAGCAAATGAAATGTTGAAAAAGAAATCTATTTGGAGGTGTACATAGCCTTTAAACGTATCAAATCCATTGGTCATCTGCTGACCAATCAATGAATCTGAAGAGCAAAAACATTTTTCTAACAGTTTTAATTGTTTAGGTCTAATTTCTCCAACCATTGCTGCTAATCTCAGCAAGTTTAACATGATTTATAGCTGTCCGAACTCCAGTACCTCAACTAATTATCACAATGAAGAGACCACAATGAAAGAAAGGGAATAAGCTGCAGTATGAGCCACTTGTCACGTCCGTCTGAGTTACAGGTAAAAAGGGGAATCCTGGACAGACTAAGTTCAAACCGCACCGTCAGACAGAACTCCGAGATACCCTGACACCCTTTAACCTCTATATAAGGATCTGGCGTTAATGCAAGGTCCAGAGGGTTGCTGCCAATAGATGGGTTGCAGTCTAGGATAATAGAATCCTGAATCCAGAATAGACTCCAGAACAGAAAAGTCACCATGCAGGGTCAAAACCGAGAGGTCAGAAAATTACAGAATCGTTAGGCTGGAGAATAGTACAAGATCAGGCAGAGGTTAATCCGAAAAATCAATAATACAAAGCAGGATAATAACAGGTGAACCAGGGAATATTTCTGGCAAACAGTAGGAACACACAGAAGATTCAAATAGACTGCAGTATTTCATAATGGCTGAAGTCAGAGCTAATGACCGCAGCTGGGCAGCCATAAAACACATTCACATGTCAGACATCACCAGCCCCACCTTTGGAGTGAACACCGCGGTCCCTGGTGGCAGAAGCAGAAATCGCAGGAGCAGACTCTGGGGATGTGACACCATTGTGCTAATCATTAGCTTATGGGCAGTGGTGCTATGGGTTGGACCTCCACGTCCAGTATAAATCTTTAATTTCTGGAAAACGTATCTAATCATTTCGTCTTTTTCCCCAGGAATACCATATAACCCTAATGTCTCATAGTTCTGGATATCTTTCCTTCATCCCAATGCCATTGGTCTTCACATATTTTCTTCTATTATCTTTACACTTACTTGTAAATTTCCATATGGATAAAATCAAACTGCAAAAATAACAAAGCTGAATATAACCAATGTGAGTTTTTTCTATCTGTACCTCTTGATTTTAGATAACCGAACTCTACTTTTTCCCTTTTGTAATTATTTTACAGGAAGGTGTAAAATTTGTCATTGGCATATGTGTTCCTGATTCTTGTAACAGCCGAGATATTACAGCAATGGCTTCTATGGGTAAGATACAAAATAAAAATATATCTGTCAATCTGTTAAGTAATAGGAATGTTCTGTGAAAATTCTTATCTTTGGGTGTGCAGACACCACTATTGAATTCACCTGGATTTTCTTATGTCCACCATACCACACCCGTGGTGGGGATATATGAGCAACCAGGCCCACCCATCTCTCTGACTGCTCGTAAACCCGACCCTTGCCATGCCCTATTAACACTCTCGTTACTATATAGTCTCTGACAGAAGTTATGTCCCTTATCCGTGTTATGTAAATAAAAGCTTATAAACTGATGTTAAATTCATCCATTGGTTGTATAAATTACTCTTTTGAAAGCTGAAACCCTCCAAAATGTGGTTTAGGTTAAGAAAATAAATGGGCATCAATGCTGAAATATTGATCATTTAATGAACACAGAATGGTCAGATTTTGGCAAAGGTTTTGTCGCCCACAGAAATTAATGTGATTTTGAAACAAAAAATTAACTTCTAATACAAATATATGTTGCATAACATTGGTGAATGAAGTTGTGGTGCTATTAGAGTCATATTTAATATTTTGTGTGACTACAATGAGCTTGAAGGACTGCATCCATTCAACAATGATTCATGCAATTTATTAATGAAGTCATCAGGAATAGCAAAGAATGCAGTCTTACATGCCTCCCAGAATTCATCTAGATTCTTTGGTTTTGTCTTCCAAGCTTCCTCTTTCATCCTACCCCAAACATGCTCAATGATGTTCATGTCTGGTGACTGGGCTGGCCAGTCCTTGAGCACCTTGATCTTTTTTGCCTGGAGGAACTTTGTTATAGAGATGGATGTATGAGATAGAGCACCATCCTGCTACAGAATTTGATCCCTTTTATGATTTGGAATATAAGAGGTAGTTTATACTTCTTGATATTTTAGGCTATTGATATTGCCTTCCACCTTGCAAATGTTTTGCACACCCCCATACTGAATGTAACCCCAGACCATGATCATTCCACCACTAAATTTAACTGTTTTCTGGGTGTATTTTGGATCAGGGGCGGACCCAGACTGTAGTGGGCCCTGGTGCAAGAAATTTTTCGGGGCCCCCCCCCACACACGCACACACTCAGCCAGGCGCGCACACACATGCACACTCTGCCAGGCACGCACACACATGCACACTCTGCCAGGCACGCACACACATGCACACTCTGCCAGGCACGCACACACACACGCACACTCTGCCAGGCATGCACACACATGCACACTCTGCCAGGCACGCACACACATGCACACTCTGCCAGGCACGCACACACATGCACACTCTGCCAGGCACGCACACACATGCACACTCTGCCAGGCACGCACACACATGCACACTCTGCCAGGCACGCACACACATGCACACTCTGCCAGGCACGCACACACATGCACACTCTGCCAGGCACGCACACACATGCACACTCTGCCAGGCACGCACACACATGCACACTCTGCCAGGCACGCACACACATGCACACTCTGCCAGGCACGCACACACATGCACACTCTGCCAGGCACGCACACACATGCACACTCAGCCAGGCGCGCACACACATGCACACTCAGCCAGGGACATACAGTCTAGATATGCATGCAGGACTTACAGGAAGGGACTCAGACTTGTGCCCCCCCCATTTACCCTGCTTCTCCCCTCTTGTGCCTCCCATTCTCCCTGTTTCTCCTCTCTTGTGGCCCCCCCCATTCACTCTGCTTCTCCCCTCTTGTGACCCCCTATACTGCCTGCTTCTCCCCTCTTGTGCCCCCATTCACCCTGCTTCGTCCCCCTTGTGCCCCCCATTCACCCTGCTTCATCCCTCTTGTGCCCCCCCCCCCCATTCACCCTGCTTCTCCCCTTGTGCCCCCATTTACCCTGCTTCATCCCTCTTGTGCCCCCCCATTCACCCTGCTTCTCCCCTTGTGCCCCCCCATTCACCCTGCTTCATCCCTCTTGTGCCCCCCATTCACCCTGCTTCTTCCCTCTTGTGGCCCCTGTTCCCCCACCCCTGCTGTCTTCGGCTCATTGGCGCTTACCTTGTCCTGCTCCCAGAGTGTCCTCAGGCAGCCGGCACCTCTGCAGCATCAGCGCTTCCAGGTCAGGAGGAGCTCAGCTGCTCTATCCAAGCTGAGCTCACACACTGATCCCGGAAGTGCCAGCACGCAGGGGAATCAGTGCAGGCGCAGTGTCCCAGCAGTATTCAATAAATCCTGGGCTGGGACACTGCCTGCTGCTCCGACACCCCCCTGCATCTCAGGAGAGAGCTCAGGGGGCGGGGCCCGGTGGCGGGGTGGCGGTGATTCCTCACAGGAGAGGGGGGGCCCCTCTGGACCCCTCCGGACCCCCCTCCCCCCAGGGCTCACTCATATTGAATCCTCCTCCGCCTCCATTGCTTCTCCTTTTGCGGCCACTACCACCGACCTGTCAGGGAGCGGAACGGACCCGCCGCTGGAGCCTTCAGGGGCCCCCTAGCTGGCCGGGGCCCTGGTGCAGCTGCACCAGCTGCACCACGGTAGTTCCGCCCCTGTTTTGGATCCATACGGGCTCCAGGAGGTCTCCTGCAGTATTTGTGGTGGCTGTGGTGTAATTCTACTGAAGATTCATCAGAGAAATCCACCTTCTGCCACTTTTCCAGCGTCCATCTGTTTAGCAGGCTGTGGGACTTTGCAAATGCCACACAGTTTTTTATTTGCCTTTTGTTTAGTGCTGGCTTCTGGGCACTGATTCGACCATGGAGGCCATTTCGAGACAGAATCCTACAAACTGTTCTAGTTGACACAGGGACTTCAGGTGACCAGACCTGTTGGAGCCATGCTGCAGTGGAAGAGGGGCTTGCTTTGGATTTTCTAACCAACAAACGTTCCTCCTGAGCAGTTGTCTTGCGGGACCTGGGCTTGTCAAACACATCTCCAGTCTCTTTAAATCTTTTTTTAATTCTTTGTACTTGACGCTGAGACACATTAAAGGTGCCAACCACCTCTGCAGTGGATCTGGTCTTCAGCCTCTTGATAATCAAGGCTTTGGTCGCGTGGTTGGATTTTTGGCATGTTGTCAGAGCTCAAGTTGCAGTTCACATGAAGGTCTGGGGTGCTGGGTTTGTTTTTAGACACACCCACTGATTAAGCGATCATTTACTGAGCACAGGTGAGGATGTAAACTAGGATTGGGTGCATTATATGATCGGGTAACAAAACCTTTGTCGTACTAAAATCTGACCATTCTGTGTTCATTAAATTATCAATATTTCAGCATTGATGCCAATTTATTTTCTTAACCTAAACCAAATTTCGGAGGGTTTCAGCTTTAAAGGGGGCGGGGCTCCAGCATGCGCGATTTAGCCCCGCCCCTTTCATGACGCAGCTAGGATCTTAGAAGCAGAGAGGGGCGTGCATATTTGCCAGGCAGCAGCAGACAGGCCCGTCCCATCTCGGCTTCCACAGAAAGAGAGAACTCACACAGGTCAAAGTATTATAACCTTTTCTCTTACTTTACAAAAGCGATTTTTTCTGCAAAAGGGATGGCTAGAAATGATAAGAGGGGGTGCAGGGACAGGTCTAAAGATACGGGGGGGGTCATTTTCTGGGTTTAGGATCACTTTAAAAAAGGAAAACTTGTTCCTCTTTAACTTTAGTGCTGCGGCACCCATGATTTTCCGGTCTTAGAGTTTTGATTCATCCTTCAATATTTATTTCAACAGATCTCTTTAAATATAGGGGGACATCATTCCTGAAGCCTCTGCCTAGTTTTGTCATTCATAATGAAACCATTCCCGCTGTGGCGGAGACGTTCTGTTCCCGCGGTCTGTTTCCTGCAGATACATTTGCCATCATTTGTCTGTAAGTATGAGCCTCGTGTCCATCTTGTGTTCTGTAAACTCCGGCTCGGCGACCATAACTCTGTCCTAATAACCTTTGCTTTTGGCAGGTGCCTCAGCGGGTCGTTCATCATCTTGCCTATAATTGGCTCGATTTACACCGCCGTTCTTAACTTTAAAGCCTCATCGGCATTTGAGCAGTGCAAGACTATTATTTTACATCGGAAGCAACGGGCTCCGGAGCAAGATAAGCCTGCAGGAAAATCCAATTTTCCATTGGAGGAGGAATATGGCAGCGAGAAGAAACACAGTAATATCCTGAGATTACTATACATGCGGCTTAGTACATCATGTGAAATTGTGCAATTTATATAACCTTTCATTTACTGTCTGAAGTTGGAAGCAGTAGAATATAGAATATATCACCGGTACAATGCACTGAGAAAGAAGATGTCAACTCTAGGCTGACAGTAAAAACACGCATTATACTCGCATCACTGTCATGCATCAAACACGCTCCGTGTTTGATGCATGACAGTGTACCTTCAGCCTTAGACTGAGGAACAAGGGATATGGTTTCTCCTAATGGAGAGTGGCAGGAAATCTGTCAGGTCAAAAATCCATTTGTAACTGCTATCATTTTCTAATTCCTCGCTCTAAGCTCTCTCTATTGATGTATTTCTTTTATTTATATTTCCCTCCTACCTCCTGTAAACTTTAAAGAAAGAAAATCATTCCATCTGTCACTCACAGTGAATGATCCACTTAGTTCTCTGCTGTCCCCTCCCCATAGGATGAATATTCATGTCACATATTTACATCAATGCTCAGGACATCAGTGGGGAGGCTGTATTCTCCTCTCTGCTCTCTGTGTTTGCAGCATCACAAGAGGTCAAATACAACAATGAAACTGTCACAGCAGGGATAACTGCTTAGAAAAACAGATGGAGTCTAGATAAGTCAGATCTGTAACAGCTCTCTCCCTCTGTGTCCTCAACAGAACAGAAGCTCCTATGGAAACCGAAATCACTCTGCACTTGGAGCAAAGGGACACAGGAGAAGGGAGGAGAGAGCTGCAGAGTGGGAGTGCATAATTACATGACAGTTTATACAGCACAGGACTATTCCTGTTTGGTTACAATGGAGAGGACTAATCCAGGAGCTCTCAGCAGGGTCTGACAATGCTGATAACATGGAAACTACAATGGGTAGAACATTGATTTGACATGTTTTTAAATGGTCTGTTCAGGTACTATTGAAGGATAATATTAGTATCATACTGAAAAATGACCTGACAGTGTCCCTTTAAGTCTCTTCAAACTGAATGCCAAAGCTGGCATGTCACTCTCCATAAGGAGAAACCTTATCCCTTAGATACATAGTAGTATTTAGAAAGGACTAGTGTTGAGCGAACATGCTCGGCACTACTCGTTACTCGCACGAGTATCACTGTACTCGGGCGACTCGCCGAGCACCGAGTAATCTCGCGATACTCGTGCTGTGCTCGTGGTCGTCATCTCTCCATGTTGGCGCTCTTTTGAGAGCCAGCCCACGTGCAGGGATTGGCTGACAGACCACTGCAATGCCACAGCCCTGTTGGTTGTGGTATAGCAGTGATTGGCCGGCCTGCACAGCGTCACCGAGCCTTTATAAGTCCCGGCGCGCTGTGCTCGGCACACAGCCTTCCAGACAGTGAGTGTAGGGAGAGTGTCTGCTGCTGATTAGGGACAGATTTGCGGCCCTCATAGGTAGATCCGGATCAGGGCTGCAAACTGCTGCTGACCACAACAGTCCTTCTCAGGACTAATCTAGGAGGACATAGGCAGGGTGATCCAGATCGGAGTCCAAGATTTCCAGTGACCAGAACAGTCCTTCTCAGGACTAATCTAGGAGGATAAGGCAGGGTGATACAGATTGAAATCCAAGCTTTTCTGTGACCATTAGAGTCACCACACTCTTGTACTTAGTACCTTAATACAGGTTAGGGACTAAAATCCTCTCTTCAAACCATTACAGTCACCAGACAGGTGTACGTACTACCTTAATACAGGTTAGGGAACTAAAATCCTAACTCTTGTCATCAAAACAGTCACCAGACAGGTGTACGTACTACCTTAATACAGGTTAGGGACTAAAATCCTCTCTTGAACCATTACAGTCACCAGACAGGTGTACGTACTACCTTAATACAGGTTAGGGACTAAAATCCTCTCTTCAAACCATTACAGTCACCAGACAGGTGTACGTAGTACCTTAATACAGGTTAGGGAACTAAAATCCTAACTCTTGTCATCAAAACAGTCACCAGACAGGTGTACGTACTACCTTAATACAGGTTAGGGAACTAAAATCCTAACTCTTGTCATCAAAACAGTCACCAGACAGGTGTACGTACTACCTTAATACAGGTTAGGGACTAAAATCCTCTCTTCAAACCATTACAGTCACCAGACAGGTGTACGTAGTACCTTAATACAGGTTAGGGAACTAAAATCCTAACTCTTGTCATCAAAACAGTCACCAGACAGGTGTACGTACTACCTTAATACAGGTTAGGGACTAAAATCCTCTCTTCAAACCATTACAGTCACCAGACAGGTGTACGTAGTACCTTAATACAGGTTAGGGAACTAAAATCCTAACTCTTGTCATCAAAACAGTCACCAGACAGGTGTACGTACTACCTTAATACAGGTTAGGGACTAAAATCCTCTGTTTAAACCATTACAGTCACCAGACAGGTGTACGTAGTACCTTAATACAGGTTAGGGAACTAAAATCCTAACTCTTGTCATCAAAACAGTCACCAGACAGGTGTACGTACTGCCTTAATACAGGTTAGGGACTAAAATCCTCTCTTCAAACCATTACAGTCACCAGACAGGTGTACGTAGTACCTTAATACAAGTTAGGGAACTAAAATCCTAACTCTTGTCATCTCAACAGTCACCACACTGTTGTACGTCATAAGTTTCTACAAGTTAGGGAACTAAAATCCTAACTATTGTCATCTCAACAGTCACCACACTGTTGTACGTCATAAGTTTCTACAAGTTAGGGAACTAAAATCCTAACTCTTGTCATCTCAACAGTCACCACACTGTTGTACGTCATACGTTTCTACAAGTTAGGGAACTAAAATCCTAACTCTTGTCATCTCAACAGTCACCACACTGTTGTACGTCATAGTTTCTACAGTTAGGGAACTAAAATCCTAACTATTGTCATCTCAACAGTCACCACACTGTTGTACGTCATAAGTTTCTACAGTTAGGGAACTAAAATCCTAACTCTTGTCATCTCAACAGTCACCACACTGTTGTACGTCATACGTTTCTACAAGTTAGGGAACTAAAATCCTAACTCTTGTCATCTCAACAGTCACCACACTGTTGTACGTCATACGTTTCTACAGGTTAGGGAACTAAAATCCTAACTTTGTCATCTCAACAGTCACCACACTGTTGTACGTCATAAGTTTCTACAAGTTAGGGAACTAAAATCCTAACTCTTGTCATCTCAACAGTCACCACACTGTTGTACGTCATACGTTTCTACAGTTAGGGAACTAAAATCCTAACTCTTGTCATCTTAACAGTCACCACACTGTTGTACGTCATAAGTTTCTACAAGTTAGGGAACTAAAATCCTAACTCTTGTCATCTCAACAGTCACCACACTGTTGTACGTCATACGTTTCTACAGGTTAGGGAACTAAAATCCTAACTATTGTCATCTCAACAGTCACCACACTGTTGTACGTCATAAGTTTCTACAGGTTAGGGAACTAAAATCCTAACTCTTGTCATCTCAACAGTCACCACACTGTTGTACGTCATACGTTTCTACAAGTTAGGGAACTAAAATCCTAACTCTTGTCATCTCAACAGTCACCACACTGTTGTACGTCATACGTTTCTACAGGTTAGGGAACTAAAATCCTAACTCTTGTCATCTCAACAGTCACCACACTGTTGTACGTCATAAGTTTCTACAAGTTAGGGAACTAAAATCCTAACTTTGTCATCTCAACAGTCCCACACTGTTGTACGTCATAAGTTTCTACAAGTTAGGGAACTAAAATCCTAACTCTTGTCATCTCAACAGTCACCACAACTGTTGTACGTCATAAGTTTCTACAAGTTAGGGAACTAAAATCCTAACTCTTGTCATCTCAACAGTCACCACACTGTTGTACGTCATAAGTTTCTACAAGTTAGGAACTAAAATCCTAACTATTGTCATCTCAACAGTCACCACACTGTTGTACGTCATAAGTTTCTACAGGTTAGGGAACTAAAATCCTAACTCTTGTCATCTCAACAGTCACCACACTGTTGTACGTCATACGTTTCTACAGGTTAGGGAACTAAAATCCTAACTCTTGTCATCTCAACAGTCACCACACTGTTGTACGTCATAAGTTTCTACAAGTTAGGGAACTAAAATCCTAACTATTGTCATCTCAACAGTCACCACACTGTTGTACGTCATAAGTTTCTACAGGTTAGGGAACTAAAATCCTAACTCTTGTCATCTCAACAGTCACCACACTGTTGTACGTCATACGTTTCTACAAGTTAGGGAACTAAAATCCTAACTCTTGTCATCTCAACAGTCACCACACTGTTGTACGTCATACGTTTCTACAGGTTAGGGAACTAAAATCCTAACTATTGTCATCTCAACAGTCACCACACTGTTGTACGTCATAAGTTTCTACAGGTTAGGGAACTAAAATCCTAACTCTTGTCATCTCAACAGTCACCACACTGTTGTACGTCATACGTTTCTACAAGTTAGGGAACTAAAATCCTAACTCTTGTCATCTCAACAGTCACCACACTGTTGTACGTCATACGTTTCTACAGGTTAGGGAACTAAAATCCTAACTCTTGTCATCTCAACAGTCACCACACTGTTGTACGTCATAAGTTTCTACAAGTTAGGGAACTAAAATCCTAACTCTTGTCATCTCAACAGTCACCACACTGTTGTACGTCATACCTTTATACAGGTTAGGGAACTAAAATCCTAATCTCCTGTGACCTCCACAGTGACCAGGCAGTTGTCGCTCTATACAGGCAAAATGCGCAAAGGCGTTGGCAAGGGCGTTGGCAAGGAACAAGGAAGTGGACGTGATGGTGGTGCAGGCAGAGGCCGAGGTCGTGTGCAAGCACTCATTTCGCAACAACAAAGGGCCACATCTCCTCGCTCGCACGTCCTGTCCCAAATTCTTGGGGCCCGCAGCAGTACACCACTGTTGAACCAAGACCAGTGTCAACAGGTTGTTACTTGGATAGCGGATAATGCTTCAAGTCAGATGGGCACCTCCACAAACACCCTGTCTTCCGCACGGTCAACTGTCAGTAGCCGTGATACTGCACCGCACATTTCCCAACCTGATCCTCCTTCCTACCACCTGGCCGATTACACGTCCACGGACATTACAGATCCCACACTAGGACACTCGGAAGAGCTGTTCACGTATCCATTCGCAGAATCTGGCCTGTCGCCACCTCCTCTTGAAGTGGGTCATGAGGAGATGGTATGTACAGATGCCCAAATATTTGAGCAGCCGCGTTATGACGAACGGAACGTTGTCAAAGTGTCTCAAGAAGGGGTGGACGATGATGAGACACAATTGCCAGGAAGTCAGGAGGAGGATCAGGGTGCGGAAGAGGAAGACGACGTGGTGGATGATCCAGTAGCTGACCCTACATGGCAGGAGGATATGCAGAGCGAGGACAGCAGTGCACAGGGGGAGGGAGGCGTAGCATCACAACAGCCAGTACGAAGCAGGGGTGCGTCCGCAGGCAGAAGGCAGGCAACCGTTCCCCGGAACAACAACACGACTCAAGGTGCCTGTGCAAATGTTCGGTCTTCCCGAGTCTGGGAGTTTTTTAAGTTGGCTCCAGAAGACTCTAAAAAGGCCATTTGCCACACCTGCCATGCCACTATCAGCAGGGGTACGAAAACTAGCAGCCTGACCACCACCAGCATGATCAGGCACATGTCAGCCAAGCACCCGACTTTGTGGGAAGTACCACAGAGTCGAGGAGCGGTGCGTGCTGATGTCACTGCTAGGTCTTCGGCTGTTGTGCATGCAAGCCAATCCCCTGTCCATGCTGGCCGCGAACAAGCCTCCGGTCCTGCACCTGAAGTTGCTGAAGCACAAATTACGCCACCATCAAGCACGTCCTTGTCCCAGCGCAGCGTTCAATTATCCATTCAGCAAACATTTGAACGCAGGCGCAAATACGCTGCCAATGCCCCACATGCCACAGTCCTCAATGCTCACATTTCGCGACTCATAGCGCTAGAAATGTTGCCTTTCCGTCTGGTGGAGACGGACGCATTCCGCGACCTGATGGCGGCTGCTGTCCCACGTTACTCGGTCCCCAGCCGACACTATTTCTCCAGATGTACCGTCCCCACATTGCATAACCACGTGTCCAACACCATCACACGTGCCCTGAACAATGCTGTTTCAGCCAAAGTCCACCTAACCACAGACACGTGGACAAGTGCTTGTGGGCAAGGCCGCTACATCTCCCTGACGGCACACTGGATTAATATTGTGGAGGCTGGGACCCAGTCTGAGCGAGGGACGGAACACGTCCTTCCCACACCAAGGATAGCAGGCCCTACCTCTGTCATGGTTTCCCCGACACTCTACAGCTCCGGAATGTCATGCTCTTCAGCCTCCTCCTCCTCCACCTGCGCATCCTCATCCACTGTACCCTCCACACCAGTCCCAAGCTGGAAGCACTGCAGCACTGCCTCTGCAAAGCGGCAACAGGCTGTGCTGAAGCTAGTCTGCATAGGTGACAAACCCCACAATGCAGAAGAGGTGTGGACAGCTCTGAAACAGCAGGCAGATCACTGGCTCACACCTCTGAACCTAAAGCCAGGAAAGGTCGTGTGTGACAATGGCCGGAACCTGGTGGCAGCTTTGAGGCGAGGGCAGCTGACGCATGTTCCATGCGTGGCCCATGTGCTCAACCTGGTGGTTCAGAGGTTTGTGAAGTCATACCCGGAGGTGTCTGACCTGCTGGTAAAAGTTCGGCGTCTGTCTGCACATTTTCGCAAGTCACCTGCTGCTTCAGCCGGCCTTGCAAGCTTTCAGCGCCGTTTGCGTCTTCCGGCCCACAGACTGGTGTGTGATGTCCCCACGCGTTGGAATTCAACGCTGCACATGTTGGTCAGGATATGTGAGCAGAAGAGGGCAGTTGTGGACTACCTGCATCACCTAAGCCGTCGGGAAATGGGTCAAACTCCACACATAACACCTGAGGAGTGGAGATGGATGTCGGACCTATGCACCGTCCTCCAAAACTTTGAGGACTCCACCAAGATGGTGAGCGGTGATGACGCCATTATTAGCATCACCATACCACTATTCTGCCTTCTAAAACGGTCTCTGCTGAAAATAAAAGAGGATGCATTGCAGGCAGAGCGCGATGACTTAGAGCAAGAAACTGTAGTGGGTGTGGGTGAAAACACACAGCCCAGCCTCATGTCATCACAACGTGTAGTGGAGGACTATGACGAGGAGGAGGAGGAGGAGGATGAAGACATGGAGCAACTCTCAGGCCAAATTGGGGATATGACATGCACACCAGTCATACCCTCGATTCAGCGTGGCTGGCCAGAGGACAGGGGAGATGAGGAGGAGGAGGAGGAGGAGGAGGAGGACAGCATGTTCAGTCATCGTGTTGGTCTGGATACTGATGTGATGGCTGTTAAGAGTCTGGCGCACATGGCTGACTTTATGGTAAGCTGCCTGTCTCGTGACCCTCGCGTTCAGAACATCTTGGCCGACAATCAGTACTGGTTGGCAACACTCTTAGACCCACGCTACAAGGAGAACTTTATGTCTCTCATTCCTGAGGCGGAGAGGTCAGCCAAAATGCTGCAGTTCCAGAGGGCCATAGTCACGGAAGTTGTGAAATCCTTCCCCTCACAAAACGCTAGCGGCATAGGTCAGGATTCGATGGACAACCAAGGCGTACGGCCGAGAGGGGCACAAGTCCAATCCGCCAGAGGCAGGGGAACTGTCTTTACGATGTGGGACAGTTTTCTCAGCCCCTCACGTACCACAGCCCCTGAGGTGCGGGGTAGTGCCACCAGAAATGCTAAGTTCGGGCAGATGCTGAAGGAGTACCTTGCAGATCGAACAACTGTACTGCGAGATTCACGGTGCCTTTCAATTATTGGGTCTCCAAGCTCGACACGTGGCATGAATTGGCTCTCTACGCCTTGGAAGTCCTGGCCTGCCCTGCCGCTAGCGTTTTATCAGAGCGTGTTTTCAGTGCAGCAGGTGGAATCATCACTGATAAACGCACCCGCCTGTCAACTGAAAATGCGGACAGGCTCACTCTGATCAAGATGAACAAGGGTTGGATTGGGCCAGACTTCACCACACCACCAGCAAATGACAACTGAATTTTATTTTGTTATTTGAATTTGACATGTACCTCCACTCACCAATGGGTAGACACTTCCGTACTTTGGCTAATCGCTGGACTCCTACTCCTTCTCCTCATGTGACACCATGATGAGCGTTAGAATAGTTAGGCTCTTGTTTGAGGTATACGCACAGTGGTAAATTTTGTAGCCCATTCTGTTAGAATGGGCATTACAACGACAGGAGACCCGCTCCTTTTCAATGGGAAAAATATTTTTAGGTACTCCTACACGTCTCTATCCAGGGACAAAGAGGAGCCTCCAAATTTTTGGCTGCCCTGACAAAAGGGCTACACTACAATACACCCTGTTCTTAACAGGCCCTCCTGCACGTCTCCATCCAGGGACAAAGAGGAGCCTCCCAATTTTTGGCTGCCCTGACCAAAGGGCTCTACTACAATACACCCAGTTCTTCTTAACAGGCCCTCCTGCACGTCTCCATCCAGGGACAAAGAGGAGCCTCCCAATTTTTGGCTGCCCTGACCTAAGGGCTCTACTACAATACACCCACTTGAGGGTTACAGGCCCTACTACATGTCTGTATGCATGGGTCATTGTTGAACCTTACAATTTTTGGCTGCCCTGACCAAAGGGCTCTACTACAATACACCCACTTGAGGGTTACAGGCCCTACTACATGTCTGTATGCATGGGTCATTGTTGAACCTCCCAATTTTTGTCTACCCTGAACAAAGGGCTATACTACAATACACCCACTTGAGGGTTACAGGCCCTACTACATGTCTGTATGCATGGGTCATTGTTGAACCTCCCAATTTTTGGCTGCCCTGACCAAAGGGCTCTACTACAATACACCCAGTTCTTCTTAACAGGCCCTCCTGCACGTCTCCATCCAGGGACAAAGAGGAGCCTCCCAATTTTTGGCTGCCCTGACCAAAGGGCTCTACTACAATACAACCACTTGAGGGTTACAGGCCCTACTACATGTCTGTATGCATGGGTCATTGTTGAACCTCCCAATTTTTGGCTGCCCTGACCAAAGGGCTCTACTACAATACACCCAGTTCTTCTTAACAGGCCCTCCTGCACGTCTCCATCCAGGGACAAAGAGGAGCCTCCCAATTTTTGGCTGCCCTGACCTAAGGGCTCTACTACAATACACCCACTTGAGGGTTACAGGCCCTACTACATGTCTGTATGCATGGGTCATTGTTGAACCTCCCAATTTTTGGCTGCCCTGACCAAAGGGCTCTACTACAATACACCCAGTTCTTCTTAACAGGCCCTCCTGCACGTCTCCATCCAGGGACAAAGAGGAGCCTCCCAATTTTTGGCTGCCCTGACCTAAGGGCTCTACTACAATACACCCACTTGAGGGTTACAGGCCCTACTACATGTCTGTATGCATGGGTCATTGTTGAACCTTCCAATTTTTGGCTGCCCTGACCAAAGGGCTCTACTACAATACACCCACTTGAGGGTTACAGGCCCTACTACATGTCTGTATGCATGGGTCATTGTTGAACCTCCCAATTTTTGGCTGCCCTGACCAAAGGGCTATACTACAATACACCCACTTGAGGGTTACAGGCCCTACTACATGTCTGTATGCATGGGTCATTGTTGAACCTCCCAATTTTTGGCTGCCCTGACCAAAGGGCTATACTACAATACACCCCTAGGTTTACAGGCCCTACTGCATCTGTCATCATGGGTCATTGTTGGAACCTCCCAATTTTTGGCTGCCCTGACCAAAGGGCTCTACTACAATACACCCATCTTTAACAGGCCCTACCTGCATCGTCTCATCAGGGACAATGAGTGAACCTCCCAATTTTTGGCTGCCCTGACCTAAGGGCTCTACTACAATACACCACTTGAGGGTTACAGGCCCTCCTACATGTCTGTATGCATGGGCATTGTGAACCTCCCAATTTTTGGCTGCCCTGACCAAAGGGCTCTACTACAATACACCCACTTGAGGGTTACAGGCCCTACTACATGTCTGTATGCATGGGTCAATTGTGTGAACCTCCCAATTTTTGGCTGCCCTGACCAAAGGGCTCTACTACAATACACCCACTTGAGGGTTACAGGCCCTACTACATGTCTGTATGCATGGGTCATTGTTGAACCTCCCAATTTTTGGCTGCCCTGACCAAAGGGCTCTACTACAATACACCCACTTGAGGGTTACAGGCCCTACTACATGTCTGTATGCATGGGTCATTGTTGAACCTCCCAATTTTTGGCTGCCCTGACCAAAGGGCTATACTACAATACACCCACTTGAGGGTTACAGGCCCTACTACATGTCTGTATGCATGGGTCATTGTTGAACCTCCCAATTTTTGGTCTAGCCCTGACCAAAGGGCTTACTACAATACACCCACTTGAGGTTACAGGCCCTACTACATGTCTGTATGCATGGGTCAATGTTGACCTCCCAATTTTTGGCTGCCCTGACCAAAGGGCTCTACTACAATACACCCACTTCTTCTTACAGGCCCTCCTGCATGTCTCATCCAGGGACAAAGATGAGCCTCCCAATTTTTGGCTGCCCTGACCAAAGGGCTCTACTACAATACACCCATTTATTAACAGGCCCTACTGCATGTCTGATCCAGGGACATTGAAGCCTCCCAATTTTTGGCTGCCCTGACCTAAGGGCTCTACTACAATACACCCACTTGAGGTTTACAGGCCCTACTACATGTCTGTATGCATGGGTCATTGTTGAACCTCCAATTTTTGGCTGCCCTGACCAAAGGGCTCTACTACAATACACCCACTTGAGGGTTACAGGCCCTACTACATGTCTGTATGCATGGGTCATTGTTGAACCTCCAATTTTGGCTGCCCTGACAAAGGCTTACTACAATACACCCACTTGAGTTACAGGCCTACTACATGTCTGTAGCATGGTCATGTAACCCCAATTTTTGGCTGCCCTGACCAAAGGGCTCTACTACAATACACCCAGTTCTCTAACAGCCTCCTGCACGTCTCCATCCAGGGACAAAGAGGAGCCTCCCAATTTTTGGCTGCCCTGACCTAAGGGCTCTACTACAATACACCCACTTGAGGGTTACAGGCCCTACTACATGTCTGTATGCATGGGTCATTGTTGAACCTCCCAATTTTTGTCTACCCTGAACAAAGGGCTATACTACAATACACCCACTTGAGGGTTACAGGCCCTACTACATGTCTGTATGCATGGGTCATTGTTGAACCTCCCAATTTTTGGCTGCCCTGACCAAAGGGCTCTACTACAATACACCCACTTGAGGGTTACAGGCCCTACTACATGTCTGTATGCATGGGTCATTGTTGAACCTCCCAATTTTTGGCTGCCCTGGCCAAAGGGCTATACTACAATACACCCACTTGAGGGTTACAGGCCCTACTACATGTCTGTATGCATGGGTCATTGTTGAACCTCCCAATTTTTGGCTGCCCTGGCCAAAGGGCTATACTACAATACACCCACTTGAGGGTTACAGGCCCTACTACATGTCTGTATGCATGGGTCATTGTTGAACCTCCCAATTTTTGGCTGCCCTGGCCAATGGGCTATACTACAATACACCCAGTTCTTGTTTACAGGCCATCCTGCATGTCTGTATCCAGGGGCATTGGTGAACCTCCCAATTTTGGACTGCCCTGGCAAAGGAAGATACTACAATAGACCCAGTTCTTCAAAATGGGCACATTATTTCTAGACAGGGCTTCATGTACGTCTCTTGTCAGGGTCATCGGAGTGCCGCACAATGTTTTCACGTAAAATCTTTCATGTAATCACAAAAAGTAACATACACCAGCTGTATCTCACTATTGGGTATGTGCCCTTAACATTTCCACCCTAAATATTCATTTTGGTGTAATTTTGGAAGGTTTTCTGGACACTCCGTAAAATTGGCGTGAAACTCGGACAACATTGTTCACAGCTGTGACTTTTGAGTGAGAAATGCTTCCAGGGGTCTTCCCCATGGTGTTGCCATGTCATTTCAGCACTCTTCTGAGACTTTTGTGACATTTTTAGGGTTTTTCCAGGCAGCCGGCAGTCATTTCATAAAAATACTCGTGTCTCCCATAGGATAACATTGGGCTCGTTACTCGGGCCGAGTACACGAGTATCTCGGGATGCTCGGCCCGAGCTTCGAGCACCCGAGCATTTTAGTACTCGCTCATCACTAGAAAGGACTGAACTGAATGCTGTATGGTGTTTCCATATGACACTGAACTATGGATAGGTTATTTCCTACAACCAATGCTACAATTGAAGCAATAGAGTCTCCTCCAGGACAGGGTATGTCAAATTTACCAATAGGAGCACCAAGCCTGGAGAATAAAAATATAATGCCAGGTCAGACCTGACATTGTTTTTGGAAACTTTCCAGTTAGAAAACTTATTTGCAGTATAGGTTTCCAGTGGAATGTATCTGGTGCTATATATGTTTACAGTAATGCATGAACATTTTAAAGTTAGGATGGTTTCACACTTTGTTTTTTCGGCATCCGGGTGAATCTGTCACAAACTGGTTTCATCTGCATCCATTTTCGGCCCCGTTGACTTTCAATGGGGCCGGAGAGGCTTGCGGGTCTATCCTGTTGTGTACGGTTTCTCCTGGATCCGGGTGGATACAGGTGTTCACAAATTGTTCATGAAGACAATATCTGCATCTTGTTGTGATTTTGGTCTATGTGACCAAAGCCATGAACACCTGCATCCACCCAGATGGTGCGAGACAACATTGGTTTTTGACTAAATTCCTTAGCTGCAGGGCTAAGGTGGGAGCGCTCACCTGCCCAGATAATTACCTCTTTAGCTTCAGGGTTGGAACTCCATAGCAGTAATCCATATAGACATATGGCCAGCAGAGAAGGCAGGTCTCAAGAGAGTATAAAAAACCCCACCCGGGATGTGATAGGACAGAGACAATAGGCAACTGAGAACACCTTATAACCGCAAACCAAAAGAAGAGACACACAAAGTTAAAACATCCAAACAAGAATTTGGACAGACACTGCCCAGGCTGTGGCTCAGCAGGGAAGGAACTAACCACAGAGCACAAGGTCACTGGTTTGATTCCTGAACTTGAGGCATGGCACCATCCTAAAGAGCATTTGTTCAGCTGGGTGCTCCTGTGTTCTCTATGAGAAGGCAGTAGTATGACATTTGCCAGCAGCTTATCACATAGAGAACAATGCGATTGGCAGCTAAAATTGGGCATGTGTGATCGACATCTCTCCCAACCTTTAGCTAGCCGGCACTCTCATACAAATTAAACCAGGGGTGGGGAACCCCAGACCTCAAGGGCCGCCTACAGTACAGGTTTTTGGGACTTCCTTTGTATTGCTCTCCCGTCGTGTATCAGCAAGCATTGACTACTGTACCTGTCCTTGTTACCCCCCGCTTCTTATGTAAAGCGCCATGGAACCAATGGCGCTATATAAATAAATAATAATAATAATAATTGCACAGGTGATAATTGAATCACCAGCATTGGTGATGATTCCAACCGCTGTGCAATGCTAAGGAAATCGTGAAATCATGACCTGTTGACGGCCCTCGAGGTCTGAAGTTCCCTACGCCTGGATTAGACCATTGGCCAAACCTGTTGATAATGGTGGGTTCAGCCGACATTAGTCCAATGGGCCTTAAGTGTCATAGACTGAGTAGATCAGCAAGACGCATGCGCGACACTCACTCTATTCAACTTCTCTTGAGCACAATTTTTGCAGCAAGTGAGAACAAGAAATACAAGTCCACTGTTCGGGTCATCAGTGCTGGAAAAGTGATCGTTCGTGTGGACCCCCTTTAAGTGGTGAATGACTTCAATGTTTGAGGGATTTTTTTTTGCATTGGGACCTGGTGGGAATAAGACAATATATATTGTGCATCAATAACTGATGTATCCAAATGAGAACTCCCCTATTTTGTGCCGTGTATTAAAAAGTGCGCCAGCTGGAAAGGGTGAATTACGTTTTTTTGCCGAGAAGAACCCCTGTAGGCTCTGGCTGTTCCAAAAGATCTGAACAAAGAGTAAGATAAATTGTAAGAAGTGGAGAATTCCTCTGAGGAGCCGCATAAAACCTCCTCTGGTCTGTGAACAGACGTCGGAGATGTAGAATTAGCAGGTTAATGACGGTAACAAATGTACTCGTGAGACGCGCTGAGGGCCGTGATATGAATTAATATCAGGCGGATTCATCCGGGGACCAAACAGGTGACAAAGAGCAAACAATCAATAATTCATTGAATCAATTAGGAGAAAGTCATATATTATGCACCAGAGCTGGTTTATCTTTATGCTGAGCAATGGCGGTAATGGGCTGGAGAGGGGTAAAGGGTAGAGGGCTGCAAAATCAGCAGCAGATGGGTGTTCAGAAAAAAAAGGTCATAAGGACTCCCAAACACCAACTCTACTGTAGTAATGGTAGTTCTTTTTCATTCTCTTCCACTAGGGGGCGCCTAATGATATCCAACCAAAACGGTAACATTCCGGGGCCCCAGCTTAAAATTCTGATCAAGTTTCCTTTCTACTCCCATTAACAATGCGTCTTTCATTGAGTCACTAATTTCTGAGTATGGCAGGAGGCTTCCTGTGACAATGTAGCAGAGCCTAGTGAGGTAGCAGAGCTGAATATTTCAGGAGGTATTCAGTTGTCATGAAGAGAAGTCCAGCAAAGTAGCAGGATTAGGAATGACCAGGCAGTGATGATGTAGCAGAGTCCAGTGATGTAGCAGAGCTAAATATGATAGGAGGTACTCAGTGGTAGTGAAGAAGAGTCCAGCAACGTAGCAGGGCTGAAAATAAACAGAGGCATGCACTAAGTATATAACAGAGCCAAGTGAGGTAGCAGAGCTGAAGATCGCATGCGGTACTCAGTAGTAGTGAAGAAATGTACAAAAAAGCATCAGGGTTGGGAATGCCCAGAAGCACACAGTGATGATGTAGCAGAGTCCAGTGAGGTAGCAGAGTCCAGTGAGGTAGCAGAGCTTAAGATCTTAGGAGGTACTCAGCAGTAGTGAAGAAGAATCTATCAAAGTAGCAAGACCAGGAATGGCCAGAGGCACACAAACATGATGTGGAAGAGCCCAGTGAGGAAGCACATCTGAAGATATTAGGAGTATTAAGTGGTAGTGAAGAAGAGTACAGAAAAGTAGCAGGGCTGGGAATGTTCACAGGCACACTGTGATGATGTAGCAGATCCCGGTGAATTAGCAGAGCTACGTATGTCAGGAGGCACACAATGGCAATATAGAATTGCTCAGTATATCAGGTGGCACAGAGTGGCAATGTAGTAGGCCCAATGATGAAGCAGAGCTGGGTATGTCAGGAGGCACAATATAGCAGAGCTGAGTGTGTCAGGATTCATAGTATTTACAGACTGGAGAGGTGATGATTTTATCATTTTTAGTGGTGGATTCCAATTACCTGAATTCTCAGGTGGCATCTCATTGCCTGGACAGGGCTAAATAACCTGGGTGGGTGATGTTCCAGGAGCGCGCTGGCTGGCCGGCCAACCTGACGAAGGAGCAGAGAAAGTCAGTTGGTGTCGACTGAGGATGGATCCAGAAAGTAGTTGAAGCTCCAGGGGTCCAATTTAGGATCTATAAAAAGGTCCCATCTGCAAAGTTGCAACTACGGTATATAACTGGTGTCTTATTTTGTGACTGTTGGAGATTTTGCACCCATGCAGCTCTGTTACTTATGCAGCCCTGACCCTAAAATTATAAACACTCCAGTCTGAATTTCTACAATTAAACAGACCCCTGATATTATTTACCTTTAATGCAAAAACCCTGTCTGCGAGGGCTCACAATATACAAGTGATGGGTGAGGATACACTAGGTGAGGAGAGAGGACCCTGCCCCAAGGGCTCCCAATCAATAATGGGTGGGTGAGGATACAGTAGGATAGAGGAGCGAGGACCCTGCCCATGAGGGCTCAGTCTACAGGGGATGGGTGAGGATACAGTAGATGAGAAAGTACCCTGCCTGCGAGGGCTCACAGTGTACAAGGGATGGGGTGAGGATACAGTAGATGAGGAGAAAGTAACCTGCCCGTGAGGGCTCACAGTCTACAAGGGAGGGGTGAGGATACAGTAGGATAGAGGAGCGATGACCCTGCCCACAAGGGCTCACAGTCTACAAGGGATAGGTGAGGATACAGTAGGTGAGAAGAGAAGACCCTGCCCATGAGGGCTCACAGTCTACAGGGGATGGATGAGGATACAGTAGTTCAGGAGAGATGAACCTGCCCACGAGGGCTCACCGTCTACATCTATAGCCCTAATAATATTAATATCCTAAGTAAGATGGGTCAGCGCTAATAATGGGGGGTAATAAGCCATTTAAAGGGAACCTGTCACCTGGATCTAAGCCCCTACACTATCACTACCTGTCCCTGCATCTTCCAGGCTGCTCCCTATCTATCCATCTGAGCTAAATCCGCCCTATAAAACAGCAGAAAAATAACTTATAACTTACAGAAGTCCTGAGGCTGGGGACTGAAAAGGTCCAGGCTCCATTCTGCCCTCCTCGATGCAGCAGCACACGCCCCGCTGGGTGGCGTTATTCTTTCTTCATCGCTGCCTCCTCCATTTGGAATCTCCTGCCTGCTTTACACCTATCATGTTGTGGTGATGAGACCTTCAAGTGTCCCCTGACCGGGACACAGCATATGGGAGATTGGATCTTCTGCTCGGTAGCAGCACACACAGGGTTAGCTGCTACTGGAGCTGATTGAAAGCACTGATGCCCAGGTGTGCCGGTGAATAGGAGATGATATGAGCTGCCCTAGGGCTGTGGGGAGGGGGGGAGTGTGTCAGGCCAGCAGCAGGAGCTGCTGTGTAGAGAGCTTTGTGAAGATTTAACACAGCCTGTGAGCTCTCTCAGAGTGGACGTTCATGAGGCTAATGAGCGGACGGTGAGAAAAGGTTGTGTGCTGACCTAACACAGCCTACCCGGGGGAAGGTACAGAGCTTCTATATCAGCTGTTGGGATTGTATGAGGTTGTACTCGGCTGTGCCCCGGAACCTAGAGGTCTGTGAATACCTGAACTGTGCCATTAACTGTGTACTGTGTGAGTAAATACCTGAATCACTGCCTTCTGTCGTGCCGATCCTAATCACTACCTTACAGTGTAAAGTGGGTGGAAGATTCCAAATGGAGGAGGTGGCGATGAAGAAAGAATAACACGAGGTGCATCATCGAGGAGGGGCACAATGGAGCCTGGCGCCGCCTTCTCAGTCCCCAGCCTCAGGGACTGCTGTAAGTTATAAGTTATTTTTCTGCAGTTTTATAGGGCGAATTTAGCTCAGAGAGGGATAGATGGGAGCAGCTAGGAAGGTGCAGGGACAGGTAGTGATAGTGTAGGGGCTTAGATCCAGGTGACAGGTTCCCTTTAAAAATCTTTTGGCAGTCGATGCATGCTGGTGCTTGTAGTTTCTTATCAGCCAGGGAGTCCGCAGGTTGCAGACCAAGGTATTTTCATCCGTTCACTTCATCTTATCTCTTTCGTTTCCAGCTTGTACTGATCGATTTCTGAAGAGTTTTGCGATACAAGAGAATTTCCCGGCCGTGATGACGGTGAAGCCCCAGAATCACGAGTTTCCGGCTTTGAACGGGATCCGAGTCCTCAGCCTGTTGTGGATCATCTCCGGACACACCAGCCAGCTGGCCAGCGTCTTCAACATCGGTGAGTGGGGAACAACCAGGTAAATTCTGCAGGAATAAGTCAGAGCGAATACAACCAGAACGGAGCAGCGGATTCCATCCTATCACAGTATTTGTATAACAAATACTTTAGAGCTTATTTTTCCTCATATATTTATTAGGATTTATTGTTATAAAAACAAATCCCTTCTATTAATTATCATTGAGCAGGTGGAAAGTACAATATTGTTTTATAAAAGCAGGAAATGTTTAATTTCACAATTATTAAAAGTTGTTTAAATCAGGTTTTTGTGCTATATGTATTATGTTTTAATTTTGGAATAGTTTTCTTTTACTTTATTACGAACTTTACTGTGTCTATTTGTAAGGATGCTGCCTGCATACGCTGCAGATAGAGACACACAGAAATGGTTTATTGCTGATCTTTTAAACTTATTATTTTGTTAATGATTGTTCCGGAATAAACCAACTGTTATTGTTGCACACTTAGAGAGTATCGT
Organism: Allobates femoralis; assembly: GCA_033576535.1. Classification (NCBI taxonomy): domain Eukaryota; kingdom Metazoa; phylum Chordata; class Amphibia; order Anura; family Aromobatidae; genus Allobates; species Allobates femoralis. Next base: position 835,839,736 of record JARQOC010000003.1, read on the forward strand.
GAATAATCCGCTGCCAACACAGCTGATTACACAGGATCCACCAATCACAATCCAGCTCCATTGCCCCCGGTTTCTAACATCGGACCACTCACCATGCCATCTTTTACTAACACATTCCATCCTAAATCTTCCCTCATCACCTGTGATTGATATTATTGAGACATGGAAGGAACTGCAGTAAATCAGCCAAGAAGGGGAGAGCCCATAACGTTACAGAGTAGGGGGGCCGAGTGCTGAGGAGTAGAGGGCAGAAAAGTCCCCACCGCTTCCTGACCCCATAACTGCAGAGTCCAGACCTCCTCTGGTGACATCAGCACAAACACTGCGCCCGCCGGGAGCGTTATGGCCGAGCAGCTGCAGCCGTACATCACCAAGCACAATGCCGAGCATCGGATGGAGCTGTGTAAAGTCATACACCACCAAGCACAATGCCGAGCGTCGGCCAAAGTGGTGTAAAGTCACTATCACTGGACTCTGGAGGAGACCTGTTCTGTGCAGTGACGGATCACACTGCTCTACCTGATGGTGGAGGAGTTTGAGTTTGGTGAATGTCAGAAGAATGTTCTCCACTGACCGCATTGTGCCCGCTGCACAGTTGGTGGAGGAGGATAATTATTCTGCCTTCTTCCACATGTGGTGCTGTGGATATGAGTTTGGTGAATGTCAGGAGAATGTTCCCCACTGACCGCATTGTGCCCGCTGCACAGTTGGCGGAGGAGGATAATTGTTCTGCCTTCTTCCACATGTGGAGCTGTGTATATCTAGCATACAGCTTAACCCTTGTTCACTTCCCCAAGGAACAGACTGTAGGATTTCTGGAGTCTATGTTTATTGAGGTGATTAGGTGAACTTGATTGCAGTAAAAACTAGGAGTATGTGCCCACAGGACATTTTTCCTGTGTTTTTGCTGTGGTTTCCACCTGCAGTTTACCCTTGGTTTTATGTTAATTTTTTTCTGTGGTTGGGCTTCCCTGCAAAACCAATGTGTTTCACAGAAACGCTGTGCCCACATTGGTTTTGAAAGTGTTAAGAAGTGTCAAATCCCTCCAGTTTTGCTGCGGATGGGAAAGATTGATCATGTTCTATTTTTGCTGCATTTTTGCTGCAGTCAATGGCAAAAACACTGAAAAAACACAACATCAAAAATGCACAAAAACCGCAGGAACTGAACGCAGCAAATCTCCTGCCAAGGACTCTAGGATGCCTTTTTGCTGCGTTCAGGACTGCTGGAGAAACGTCCTGTGGTCACATACCCTAATACAGGAAATAAACAGTCTAAATCAATACTGGTATATCACAATAACAGCAGTATGATACAGAAATACAATTACTACCAGTACTGGGGCATTACAGAAACTGCACATTAAATATAAGACTAATTTCACACACTGCGCTTTTTTGCGCGCTTTTTCAAAAAGGCGCAAGTGCGTCTGTGTCTGCCGGCAATGTGAATTCACTTTGGAGGTTGAGACGCTGCGTAAATATACGCTGCGCTTTCTCCCATAAGAGCCCATCATTCCAGCTGGAGTTACGCATCGCCATTCAGACAATGCGCAATTCCAGCGGGAATATGCCGGCACTGCAGGATGTGATGTCACACAGGGGAGGAAGAATCCCCCCCTGTGTGACATCTGTGACAGCCCCTTTTGGGTTTCGTAGTGTATTAATATACACTGCAAAACACAAATTAAAGTTATCCAAATGTGTTAAAAATAATAAAAATTGAATACTTACCCCTCCGCCGGCTCCCCGAACACCCGACAGAGGGTACGTATTCAATTTTTATTATTTTTAACATGTTTGGATAACTTTATTTGGGTTTCACAGTGTATATTAATACACTATGAAATCCAAAAGGGGCTGTCACAGATGTCACACAGGGGAGGATTCTTTCTCCCCTGTGTGACATTACTTCTCCCCTGCGCTTTTGGGGGAGAAGTGAGCCCGTAAAAAAAAGCAGTGTGTAAATGCACCGCGTTTTTTATTACGGCGCTTTTTTGCGTGGGTGTGTAGCACCCCAGGGTATGAGAACTCGGGTTTCTGGCCCCTCTCTCTCCAATCCTATGGTAACGGATCGGATTTGCCCTTGATCCTGTACGATTTTCTGCAGCAGCCAAAATCGTAGACTGCTGTGATTTTGGACTCCGCTGCAAAAATCAGATCGCATCGGATCCAATGCGATCCGATTATAATAATATGGGAGTCTATGGGGATCGGATCGTATGGAAAATAGGATCCGATTTCTGTATTGCGCATGCTCAAACTCTAAGACCCACAGTCTTCCCCCATTTAAATCGGATCCGTTAAAAAATCGTATCGGATGCCATCGGTCCGATTTTTTTTATCGGATCCAATACAAAATCAGACCGGTGGCATCCGAATTTGAGCATCCGATCTGATTTACAACGGACAGCGTCGGATTGTGGGAAAATGTGATGTGAAACCAGCCAGAATACAGTTAACGTGGCTATCTAGGGCAAAGCTCATGCTGCTAGCACTGTTGTACAATCTGCCTGCATGTACTGCTGGAGCATTAACTTAGGTACAGAATTACAGTACAACTACGGTATATAATGGCTGCATAACAACCTGCATACACATTCTAACACAAGTATATTGTGTTTGTATCGGAATCATCTGACAGGAGAGGAAAGTTGTAGGAAGAGGGACAGGAGCCAGGGACACATCTCTTATCTTCCCAGGTGATGTCTGCCATCTCCTTCCTTCCTCCAGAGATGCAGGGGGAGGTCCCTTTTAAATGACTCATCTTAAAGGGGACAGACTGTTGTAACTATAAGTGCTCTGCTAGATCATGTGTAATGTCTGGCCTAGAAGGGTCTGGGTACTCAGAGCTCAGGAATACTGGTACGGGGATGTCACAGGTGGTCGGTGCCTGAGTCAGTGCCCTTGGGGAGACAATAAAAAGGGGAAATAAAATAAAATAATAAAGTTGTCAGATCGTGACGCCACCTGTAGGTCCGGTGATGGCACTGGCGCTGCTGGAACCTCCGGGGTGATGTGCAGCAGCAAGAGGTTGTAGCCCTCTACAGATAGGGCTGAATGCCCAGGGAGTTGGAAGTAGCTATGGTGGAAAAGAGCAGCACAGTCACTGTTGAGCAAAGCAGGTAAATCACAGTTCTCTGAGAAGAAGCACAGACACGTTGCTCACTCTGAACGGGTACTTTACTCCAGTAATCTGCAGGTTTACAGGGTAATGCAGTTCTTTCAGCTAAGGTAGTGGACCGGGTGGTCCTACGGTAGTAGTGAGTACTGTCCCTCTGAAGCTCCACTGGTGTTCCTTCTCTATCGCTTCCTCCGTCCTTACTCTGTGCTGCTCTGCACAAATCCCGCTTGTTGAACCAGGCCCGTCGGGTGATATGGGAACCCTTTATCTCTCCAAAGGGAACCCAACCCCGTCTAGCACTTTCGGTGGAGACTGTGCTTGGTGTAGGGCGGTTGGATCGTGCTCGTAAAAAGTCATCGACCACGCCGGTAATTTACGGATCAGGGATGGACCTCTGATCCACGTCGGAGCCGGTACCCTGCTTCGGACTGGGCCAGGGTATTTGGTTACCCTCTATCTGCCCCTTTCTCTTTGGGGTATCCAGGATGAAGTGCCCTCCCCGTTGCTTCTTCTCCTCTCTGTTCTCTGAGCTCTGTTCTCAGCTCCGCTCTCTGCTGCTTTCACTTTGCACTTCTACTCTATTCTGCCTTGTTTGCTGTTACTGCTCCACTGTCCTTTTCCTCTTTCCCCACTCACTATATAATCTAGCTCTCCTCCCACGGGGTGTCTGATTGGTCCCCTATCACTAGGTGTGTGTGTGTGTGTGGTTATGGAGCTTCAGGCTTCTACTACCCCTTACTAAGACAAAGCATACAAAACCTTCTATTAGGGGTGCAGTACACTTTTGTACCACGCTGACTAGCGGGGCGCTACATGTAACATATCTAAACAACATAAATGGGTAACCACTCCTGCTGTAACTAGTATTATTCTGTGAATGCTTATTTGCTGCTCATAAATGGGCAGAACAATAATGCTCTGGGCTGTTATCAGGGGTTGGTCCCAGAACCTTAGTTTAAGTGAAGGAAAAACTTAATTCTTCAGCTCAAGACATTGTGGACAATTGTATCTTCCAGCTTTGTGGGTACCTTTACACGCGGCTACATTTCTAGGGTGGCTACAGGTAACTTACTGGTTGCAGTGAAATCATGGAGACAAGGTTCTATCTTGTTGCTGTGTACAAATGGAATAATCTCTCCATGATTTCACTGCAACCAGTAAGTTACCTGTAGCCACCCTAGAAATGTAGCCGCGTGTAAAGGTACCCTGTGGGAACAGTTTGGGGACGACCTTTTCTGTTCCCCATGACTGAGCCCAGTGCACGTGGTCTATACAGACATGTAGGGGAGAAGGAATCATACTGTAGTGTATTTAACGGACACAATGTTTACTGTATGTATGGTTTTTCACCACAGATAACTCTTTTGAATGGAAATCAAGAGTATTAGAGAAACCCCTGTACTTCTACACGCTGAGCGGCCCGGTGTTTTTGGGTGTGGACTCGTTCTTCTTTCTAAGGTAAGAGACAGTAGATTGCTTATATTATATAATTGTTTAGAACCTTTGGACCTGTATGGACGATAATAAAAGGTAATTAAAATGGCGCATATACTTAACATGGACAAAACATTTATCATCTTTCCCGCATCTCTCTCCTCCCCTCCGCCAGACCTATCCATCAAAGTCAATGACTGCTCACTTTCCTCAGTCCCACATGCTCAGTGCCTTGGGGGAACCTTCTACTCTGCCCTCTCTCTCAAGCCACATATCCCAGCCCTTGCCACCTCCTGCTGACTCCAACTCAGAAATATCTCCAAAATCCATACATTCCTTCACCAAAATTCTGCAAAAACAGTCGTGCATGCCCTCATCATCTCCTGCCTGGACTACTGCAACATTCTGCTCTCTGGCCTCTCTTCTAACAGTTTTGCACACCTACTATTTATCCTAATCTCTGCTGCCCAACTAATCCACCTATCTCCCTGCTATTCCCTGGCCTCTCCTCTCTGCCAAACCCTTCACTGGCTTCCTATTTCCTACAGACTCCAATTCATTCATTGCCTAGAGACTCCAGTTCATATTGACTAGAGAATCCATTACAGTTTTCCCACGACATACAAAGCCATCCACAACCTGTCTCCTCTGTACATTTGTGACATGGTCTCCTGGTACTTACCTGTACACAATTTCTGATCCTCACAAGGTCTCCTTCTTTCCTCCCATCTTATCTCCTCTTCCTTCCCACAATCGCATACAAGATTTCTCCCGTGCATCCCCCATACTCTGGAACTCTCTATCCCAACACATCAAACATTTACCAACTGTTGAAACCTTCAAAAGGAAGCTGAAGACCCACCTCTTCCGACAAGCCTACAACCTGTAGTACGAGAGAAGCGCTCACCTTATGGCTGGGCTTTGGGTGCGGGGTGATGGTGCAGTTATCTGTGTTCACATGAACTCACATAACATTTCACACATCACCCAGCTGTCATTCGATGCCTGCTCATCTCTGCCAGCAGACATGTTTGTTTGTTGGCAAAGATGTATCAAAGTTGAGAAGAAGACCTGGATTACATTGGAGGGAGGTTTTTTTCTAATAAAAATTGAGTCCCTAAATGTGTTTTGTGTTTTATTTCTAATAAAAAAATGTTTCTCTGTGTTTTTTTTTTTTTTTTTTAGTGTTTACTAGAAATTCATGATGGCTGGGTCTAATTTCACCTGACATCATGAATTTTGGGCTTAGTACCAGCTGTCAATAACAAGCTTGTATTAACCCAAGCCACCCCCCACCAGGGCCGCTGAAAGAGCCGGGTAAAGCATCTGGAAATTGTGCTACGATGAATACACCATTTCCAGGGGTAGCTGCAGCCTGCAGTATTCAGTGTTCGGGGCCCAGAACGCTTGGGCCTTACCACGCTGAGAATACGTGCCCCCAGATAACTGGTTTTACTTTGGCTGGTGATCAAAATACAGCAGGAACCCATGCATTTTTTTATTATTTATTTAAATAATTAAAAACAAATAAAATGGGCTTCCCTATATTTTGATTGTCAGCCAAGGTAAAGCCAGGCAGCTGGAAAAGCCCATATCTGTCCGCCTTATCTGCGCTGAGAATCAGAAAAACGTGGAGTGCTAAGTCTTTTTTTTTATTATTTATTTGTTTTTACACTACTATATTACTACTACTATATTTTTACACTACGGACCCAACAGCCAATCACAGACAAAGTTACAGAGAATGGCTGCTGGAGTAAGCTGAACCCAGCACATACATTCTACCATATTAGAATGTATGGCATGATTGCAGGTTACTCGAACAGTCAATCACAGACGCCCATTCTGTGTGACAGCATCTATGATTGGCTGTTCCGCGGAAGATAATGAGTGGCCTAGAATTAGATGTGGCGAGAAAGTAATATGCGGGATGGCAAAATGTGGGCCGTGGGACCTGGTAAGTATAATGATAATGTTTATTAATCATTTGCTTTGTTTTACAACCACCCCCTCCACCCCCAGACCTGAACTATAACATGGATTTCCCAAGGAAATCCATTTTCAGGATCTGTTCATGAACACTAGGTGTTCGATATGGACCCCGAACTTTATAGTATATGTTCGCTCATCACTAATTCTCACATATCCCTTGTGGACTGTGAGCCCTCACGGGTGGGGTCCTCGCTTCTCTCTCCTGCTGTATCCTCACCCATCCCTTGTAGATTGTGAGCCCTCGTGGGCAGGATCCTCTCTCCTAACCTACTGTATTCTCATCCATATGTTATAGACTGTAAGCACTCGCGGGCAGAGTCCTCTCCCCTCACCTACTATATCCTATCCCATACCTTGTAGACTGTGAGCCCTCATGGGCATGGTCCTCTCTCCTCATCTACTGTACCCTCACACATCTCTTGTGAGTGTGAGCCCTCATGGGCATGGTTGTCTCCCCTCAACTACTGTATCCTATCCCATCCCTTGTAGACTGTGAGCTCTCATGGGCAGGGTCCTCTCTCCTCACCTACTGTACCCTCACCCATCCCTTGTAGACTCTGAGCCCTCATAGGCAGGGTTCTCTCTCCTCACCTACTGTACCCTCACCCATCCCTTGTAGACTGTGAGCCCTCATGGGCAGGGTCCTCACTCCTCACCTACTATATCCTCACCCATCCCTTGTAGACTGTGAGCCCTCATGGGCATGGTCCTCTCTCCTCATCTACTGTACCCTCACACATCTCTTTTGAGTGTGAGCCCTCATGGGCAGGTCCTCTCCCCTCAACTACTGTATCCTCACCCATCCCTTGTAGACTGTGATCTCTCGTGGGCAAGGTCCTTTCTCTTCACCGACTGTGTCCTCACCTCACCCATTCCTTGTAGCCAGTAAGCCCTTGTAAGCAGGGTCCTCTCCCTTCCTGTACCTGTCTGTTCCTTGTACTGTTGATGATTATTGTACTTATCTATGTATGCTTCTTCTCTCATGTAAAATGCCATGGAATACATAGCTCTAAAATAATTTAAATAATAATAAATAATAATAGTATCAGCTCCAACCTCACAAAGATCAAGTAGTCACTTGTCTGTAATCCAGCTTGCATTTCTGTCTGGCTCAGGATGTGGATATGCCACAAACGTTCAGACCCATAACTGTCACTTTAAAGGCGGGGGTTCCAGAGAATAAAAATTTTTAATATAATGACAAACAATAAAAAAAAAATCAAATTATGATATATGTTATCACTATGTCATCACTATGAGATTGTGCGCCGAGATGCCACTGTGCCATGCGAGTCTCCACTCTATGGCCTGCACGGCTCACCATGGGGACATAGTCCAGTAGTCCTGCCGAGATTATAGTGTCCTGCCCGCCAGTTTTTCTATGCTGTATATCTCATGACTCTATGCTTTGCCTTGAGAACGAATCTTCTTCACGCTCGTTTCAATCACCCGCGATGACCATTTTCTCATGGCGTCTTTTAGTCGTCACAATTTTTCTCTACTGCAAATCTTAAAATAAGCCGTAAACATAACATTTAAGACTGAAGAATTTAATTACTTCTTGGTCGCCATATATAAATGCAATGCCCCCGTCTGATCTCACAGTTATGGAAAATTGCAAGTGACCTTCCGCTGTCCTGGTATAAAGACTGTAATTACTGAGGTGAGTCTGTGTCCGGATTCCTTCCCGTCCTCGATAAGGAAGATGAAAAGGAAACTGAATGTGTCCTGCTGTTACAGAGGGGGGGAAATGACGATGTGTAATATGATAATATCTAACCTAAAATGTCAGCAAAGCGCCAGTTTAATGGGGTCAAAAAAGCAAATGTAAGCGGGCGATTATTGTTGAGAATGAGGACATACCGGTAATTGCCGCCTTCTTCCAAGTGGTAACACTTGCTGGAGTCAAGATGGCATTTTGATAAATGTAGGAGCGCAACTTGGAAAGTTAATGTCAGCTTAGAGGCCACTAATTGCCATATATAAAGTATTTATCAACCAATAAACATTGGATTTTAGCCATTGTCTCGGAAACTTGAGCTTCGTGAATCATTGTTTCCCTGGATATAATCTCCGTCCAAACGGTTGAGAAGAACTTGACTTCTCATTACCGATACAGAATAAATAGTAAGTTTCCAAGTTCAAATGTGCAATTATCCCCTGATTGTACCACGATTGGAGTGATCTAGTGATAAAGAACAGCAACATCACTGGCTCATATGGAGTTGACGCCTATAGGGGACCACTGGGGTTAGAGCAGTGAGAGAAAAGGTTGTAGGAGTTGTAGGATGGATGGAGAAATATAGGATTGGACATGTTGGATTGGAATATCCCATAGGGGATAAGTAGAGTTGGAACTAATCGTTTTGCACCAACCATGACAATAGTCTAAGGCCACCGTATAGGAGTAGGAGAACCGCTTGCACCAACCATGACAGTAGCCTGAGGCCGCCGTATGGGAGTAGGAGAACCGCTTGCACCAACCATGACAGTAGTCTGAGGCCGCCGTATGGGAGTAGGAGAACCGCTTGCACCAACCATGACAGTAGTCTGAGGCCGCCGTATGGGAGTAGGAGAACCGCTTGCACCAACCATGACAGTAGCCTGAGGCCGCCGTATGGGAGTAGGAGAAACCGCTTGCACCAACCATGACAGTAGCCTGAGGCCGCCGTATGGGAGTAGGAGAACCGCTTGCACCAACCATGACAGTAGTCTGAGGCCGCCGTATGGGAGTAGGGGAACCGCTTCCTACCTGATGGCATCTCCGGCTCTTTCTTTGAGTAGCTGTCAGCTTTGTGGTGTGACGTGGCACCAAGCTGGCAAATCAAAAGGACAGTGGATGTCATCAAGTAAGAGGCCATACTCGTAGCAGCTGTCCAGTGAGCACAAACCGCCAATAAGTGACTCGATTCGCACCAGCTCTATATACAGTATAAGCCACTGGCAGATAGATCTGGCATGAGCTTATCCTTGTCTATGTCTCCCATTATGCTGGGGCTACACAGCGATTTTGGTTGCAGCATAGATTGCACAGCGTTGAATCACTCTATACAATTGCTTCATTGCTACGTAATACAGGTGACATAGAAGGTACCGCAAACAGGCAAGTTAACTTTTATGGCTCACTTGTTGCAGTTGCATTAGCTTGTAGGCAAAGGTGTAACTTGAAGCTCATGGGCACCAATGGGGCTCCCAATTATTGCAAATCCTTAATAGCATTGGTCTGTTCATATAGGACAAAGGGATTTTTGGGGTCCAACAGGTGCAAGGACCCAGATTTGATTGCAAACCCAGATGAACCTCACACCAGCAAGAGAGAAGGGATGCAGGGAAAACTCAAGTTATATGAAGGAGAGTTCCATAGCTAGTGTAATGCAGTCTAACATGGTGACGAGCACAAACATTGAGATGGCGGTTAGTGACTAAGTGCAGGTATGAGGGTCTGCCCATCATGGGCATTGAAAGAACGAAAGTACGAGAGCTGTTCACTTCTCTTCAGGTTACACTTAACGATGGGAGGGTCATGTCTGGAAGTTCCAACCTACAGTATGGCAAAGTGGGAGAACAAGGCTCGTCCAGTAAGGTGTGACCCAGGAAAATGGGCTGAGGTGTTGACCAAATAGGAGGGTGAGCTGAACAGAACCCCACCCAGTGAAAGGTGGAGCCATGATATAGAATGCCGAGCGATAGTAAGGCCGACACCATTAGTCTGCTAGGAGTTGAGAAGAGACCAGTGTTATATGATGGCAGAGTGGAAACGTACTATGGCGAAAGGCCAACTGGTGTGAAAGTATATCACAGTCAGTGGTGGCTGATTAAGGTTGCTTATGGAGTAAAAGGTAAGGCCAGGTGGAGGATGTCACTGGGTCACTTAAAGGGGAGTTAGATATTAAGTGCGAGACGGAAGACAGAGATTAAATCCTTGACCTCAGCATGGTTCATGGCCTGTGGGAGGGCCAAGCAGCTGGAAGGCTTACTGGACCATAAGCCAGCGGGTGGCCCACTGACCTCAGTAAAAGCTCCCATCCCTGAGAGAAAGCCCCATATCACCAGGACGTAGTGGATGACAGGCGCCATCTAGGAGCTAGAAGGAAAACCTCGGTCTGAGTGAGTTCAGAGGAAGACCAGTGAAAAGAAAGATGGAGTCAATAGCTGAAGAGGCTATATTGTACTCATTGCACCTAATAAGTGGGACAATTCCAGATTCCTGAAGACCATGGTTCAGCAGGTCTATGACCCATGTGTATCCCTACAGTGATCGCCATGGATGGCTGAAGTCATTTACTTTCCTTTCCCCAGTTTTATTGGGCTCATTGCGCATCCCCCTGATGGATTGTGAGACTCCAAGCTGCAAAAGGGTTCTACTCCCATCACTAAAGACTGAGCCCAATCCAGGATAGGCATTGCCTCTAAGGGACTGTGTGCCTGTCTCACAGACAAGAGTGAGGTAAAAACACAGTGTCCCCATCCTAAGGACTAATTTGGGGACAATGAGCTGTGCCCTTGAAGCAATGGTCTACCCTTAAAGGGATGTACTATGCTATGTTGTGATGGTCTGAGGGCCTTTGCTAAAAGAAGCCAAATTAACCCCAAAGCACAGATGCAGGGTCGGATGTTATACACTAGGGGAGAGAGGCCAGAAGTTATACATCGGGGCGATGGGGCTGAATATTATACACTGGGGATGAGAGATCTGGATGTTATACACTGGGGGCGAGGGGCTAGATGTTATCCAACAGGGGTGAGGAGCCAGATGTTATATGTGGCGCCCCGCAACGAGTGCGTCACAGGAGGGTATTGCAGCCATAAATGCAGCCGCAATATTCTCTGACACAGCAGTTATCCGGTTAACTTAGAGATCCAAAACCCTGCATGCATCACTTAACATAGAGGGCCAATCCAAGGTCCTGGTGGGCGGAGTGCAAGGGTAGTGTAGGAGAAGTACAGTTAGTCTAGAACAGTCGAAGGAGTCTAGTCTAGACAGAAGAAACAGACTTGAACTTGGAGTAGGAGCGGGGGCTGTGCACCCCGTGCAGCCCCTGGGCCGTCACCGGTCGGGTGTTAGCACCTGAGGCCTCAACAACCGGGATCAGGCATCACCAACCACGGGTTCCAAAAGACTCCCGTGCCCACAACTCACAGCCGGTTCACTGGTACCGAAGCTGGCAGCAGTTCACCTCTGCTACGCGAACCAGAAGAGTGGAGGATCAGCTTTATAGGAGCACCCCACCACCAGCCAACTTCCAGTCGTCTAACCAGCGGTGTACCCACCGAGGGACCCAAGGCTCCCCAAAACATCCAGAACGTACATCTAGGATAGGGATTGAAGCAGCCTCCCCGTACCCGATTTGGTATTCCTGGGCCACAATGTCAAAGACTTAGCTAGAATGGAGGAACACTACGGATCTCTGAGGGACACCTATAACTGCTGAGTCCACCCGGTCCACTACCTGTAAACTGTATACCATGTACTGCCTGCTGGTTACAGTAAAGACCCGTTGCAGAGACTTTCTGTGTCCGTGCTTCCTTATGATTGTATCCGTCTGCACGCAAGGTAACCGCAGCTGCCGCACAACATCTTAAGCAGCTCCAGCCTCCGGGGATCACCGCTCAGCCTGTGGGGAGCGTTCCATCTTGCTGCTATCCATCCCCCGGAGGTTCCGCAGTGTCGGTAGCGATTACCGAACTACTCATAGATGGCGTCACAAATAAATTAACTCCTTTAATCTGTACCTACAAGACGTCTTCAACTGTTGATCTGCACTCAACCGGGCCTCACTACCGGCAGGCGCGGCCCACCCGTGACAAGGAGGAAGGAGCTACAGCCTGTCTAAACAGGAGTCCACGGGCCTACGGTGAGTCATATACACTTGTGGATACTGGTCGGATGTTATACACTGGGGGCGAGGGGCCAGATATTATACACTGGTGGATAGGGGTCGGATGTTATACACTGGGGGCGAGGGGCCAGATGTTATACACTGGTGGAGAGGGGTCGGATGTTATACACTGGAGGTGAGGGGCCGGATGTTATACACCGAGGGTAAGGGGCCAGATGTTATACACCGAGGGCGAGGGGCCAGATGTTATACACCGGTGGATAGGGGCCGAAGTTATACACTGAGGGCGAGGGGCCGGATGTTATACACTTGTGGATAGGGGTCGGATGTTATACACTGGGGGCGAGGGGCCGGATGTTATACACTTGTGGATAGGGGTCGGATGTTATACACTGGGGGCGAGGGGCCAAATATTATACACTAGTGGATAGGGGCTGGATGTTATACACTGGGGGCGAGGGGCCGGATGTTATACACTGGTGGAGAGGGGTCGGATTTTATACAATGGAGGTGAGGGGCTGGATGTTATACACTAGGGGTGAGGGGCCGGATGTTATACACTGGAGGTGAGGGGCCGGATGTTATACACTGGGGTGAGGGGCCAGATGTTATATACTGGAGGTGAGGGGCCGGATGTTATACACTGGTGGAGAGGGGTCGGATGTTATACATCGGGGTGAGGGGCCAGATGTTATACACTGGTGGAGAGGGGCCGGATGTTATATACTGGGGGTGAGGGGTCGGATGTTATATACTGGGGGTGAGGGTCGGATGTTATACACTGGGGGTGAGGGGCTGGATGTTATATACTGGGGGTGAGGGGTCGGATGTTATACACTGGGGGTGAGGGGCTGGATGTTATATACTGGGGGTGAGGGGCTGGATGTTATACACTGGAGGTGAGAGGCCGATGTTATACACTGGAGGTGAGGGGCCAGATGTTATACACTGGTGGAGAGGGTCGGATGTTATACATCGGGGGTGAGGGGCCAGATGTTATACACTGGTGAAGAGGGGCCGGATGTTATACACTGGTGGAGAGGGGTCGGATGTTATACACTGGGGGTGAGGGCCAGATGTTATACACTGGGGGCGAGGGGCCAGATGTTATACACTGGTGGAGAGGGGTCGGATGTTATACACTGGGGGCGAGGGGCCAGATGTTATACACTGGGGGTGAGAGGTCGGATGTTAAACACTGGGGGCGAGGGGCCAGATGTTATACACTGGTGGAGAGGGGCCGGATGTTATATACTGGGGGTGAGGGGCTGGATGTTGTACACTGGGGGTGAGGGGCCGGATGTTATATACTGGGGGTGAGGCGCCGGATGTTATATACTGGGGGTGAGGGGTCGGATGTTATACACTGGGGCGAGGGGCCGGATGTTATACACGGGTGGAGAGGGGCCGGATGTTATACACTGGGGGCGAGGGGCTGTATGTTATACACTGGGGGCGAGGGGTTGGATGTTATCCACTGGTGGAGAGTGGTCGGTTATTATACACGGGGGGCGAGGGGCCAGATGTAGTACACTGGTGGAGATGGGCTGCATGTTATACACCAGGGGCGATGGGATGGAATGAAAAACCTGTATTCAATGATTGATATGAGTTCCAATAGCTTATTCCCTACAGTACAGGTGTACACGGTATGTAGAAAAAATCTGCACATCTTGCTTTTTTATTAGTGGGCGATTTTGTGTGTTTGAGGTTTGTCTGGGGTGAAACTTTTAGTTAAACGTGAGTTCTAACAAACAAGAATGTTTCTGTATTTGTAATAAATGCATTATAACTAAATATAAAAAATGACTGTATAAAAATGTCAGCTCCCGGCAGTGAAGCGATATGCTGCATATTGATATCTATATAGCAGGAATGGTCCAGCTCAATGAAAGTGCATTAAGATTTCTTCAATGCTTCATTCCAAAATGTTTAAAAATCCATAAAAAAAATCCATTAAAAAAATCCATACGACCGATATGTTTCTGGCATCAAGTGCCGTTCCTCATAGTGAAGTGATAAACACTCAGGGATAAAAGTCTGACATCGGGAGCATCGTACTGAACTAGTATTCTAAAAAGTTTTTTAATATTTTATTTTTTAGTGGATTTCTGGGAGCGAAGTCATTTCTAATATTAACTGAAAATTCCGGGCAGGATGTGACTCTGGCCATGGTCGTCCGATACATCTACAAAAGGTTACTCAGGTCAGTGCCGCCGTAATTAAAAAGTGAGATTTTATAGGTATTTTTAAGACTTTGTGAAAGTCTACTACATCTAATGAGGCTCACCTAGAAGTTGTAAAAAGCCATTGACCTTACTGATCATTGACTAAAAGGACGGGGAGATATTGGGATATTTTGTATTTGACTCCACGGATCGATTTTAATTGCCAGCGACCTACGACCCTTACAGGAGATGTTTATCAGCTGTACAAACTATAACCAAAAAAATATATATATCTTGTTTTGTACATTAACTAAGGAAACTGAGCCCTCGCTACTGTGCCAGGATGGATCATGTGTCCATCCTGACTTAGACTCCATGTATTCAGTACCGAACATCTTTTGATGTTTTGGGTTGAGTTTCGGGAGCCATTATTGCCCCCAGGACTGTGGCGTCAGAGTTGTGCAGTCGGGGAGTCGGATTCAGGAAAATTGTGGAGTCAGAGTCGAATGTTTGGCTTACTGACTTCTCAGCCATGGTTGTGGAGTTGAAGTCATGGAGTCGGTGTCCATTTTGATGGAGTTGGAGTCACAGTTGGGTTCAAGCAAATTGAGGAGTTGGAGTCATGTAGTCAGGGTCAATTTTGGTGAAGTTGGAGTCGGAGTTTGATTCAGGGAAATTGATGAGTTGAAGTTGGATGTTTGGCTTACTGACTTCACAGTCATAGTTGTAGAGACGGAGTCAGGGAGTCGGTGTCCGTTTTGGTGAAGTCGGAGTTGGATTCAGGGAAATCGAGGAGTTGGAGTCGGATGTTTGGCTTACCAACTCCAAAGCCATTGTTGTAGAGTCAGAGCCATGGAGAAGGAGTCAGTGTCTATTTTGGTGAAGTCGGAGTCTGATTCAGGGAAATTGAGGAGTCGAAGTCAGATGTTTAGCTTATTAACTTCACAGCCATGGGGGTGCAGTCGGAGTCGCGGAGTCGGTGTCCATTTTAGTGAAGTCAGAGTCGGATTCAGGGAAATTGAGGAGTAGGATGTTTAGCTTATTAACTTCACAGCCATGATTGTGGAGTCGGAGTCGTGGAGTCAGAGTCGGTGTCCATTTTGGTGGCGTTGGAATCAAATTCAGGGAAATTGAGGAGTCGGAGTTAGATGTTTGGCTTACTGACTTCACAGCCAGGGTTCTAGAGTTGAAGTCGTGGAGTCGGTGTCCATTTTAGTTGAGTTGGATTCAGAGAAACTCAAGAGTCAGAGTCCAATGTTTGATTTACCAACTCCACAGCTCTGCTTGTCACAATAGATGATCCCTGTAACATCAGAAATGTTCTTAGAATTTCCTGATCCCGGTACACCTGGCTCCTGACACAAAGCTAATTGTACCATTTAACTCGCAGCTAATTACAGGGACTGCTGTAAATGATTACACTCGGGCTCTCCAATCTAATGAATTGTTATTATCCCTAAGTATCTTTAAATGATATAATTCTGACTACCTTCCCTCACCAGTAGGGGGAGCTGAAGACAGATTTACACAGCTACTATTAAATGGATGTCAGTGCTTGCAAGGGCATTTTTAAAACTTAAATGCTTGTATTTTGGGCTATAAATAATATTTGCAGTTGGGTTTCATTAAAACCTTTCGTTTATTTGGTTTTTACAGGTTTCTTTTTATTTTCCTGCACATTGATGATGTCACGTGGGTCTCCCGTTCTTGAGAGACGTGTGACAGCTCTCGGATCTAAGTTGCCTTGTGAGACTCTTTTTTTTTTTTTTTTTGGTGCAGCGAGGGTTAAGAACTCTGGTAGTTTCTGGATAGTTCTATCAGAGGTGCAGCTGTTTGTGATCACTCCCCTTCCCTGTAAACTGTCACGTGTTCCATTACCTAATGGTTGTTATAGAATCTCATTCTGAACTGACCACCGTTGAAGGAGGAAGTCTGTAGAAGTTGCTGGAGTCCTGTTGCCTGCAGTCCTGCATGTCTGGCTACAGCTTTGAAGTTAAATACATCCTTTCTGTCTATGTTCCTCGACTGTCTTACTTCCCCTATGTCTTTTTATAGTAGTGGTGACGTAGTCTAGTACACTCAGCGGCCTTGACATTATTCAGGGTGAGTGTAGAGAGCGCACAGAGACTGGGCACGTGACAGTGATGGGGGAAAGGAACCGTATAGGGACATTAGGGAGATCAGGGTTCAGATACACATTAATGTTAGGACGTGTCCCGACTCCTCCTCCCTATTATCAAGGCCTTCTTCCCCCTTTCCATCCCCATTGTACCTCTGTTTTGCGCCGTGTGTTCCCTTGCTCGAGCATTGCAACTGACTATTGAATGTGTAAACTTAGAATTCGTCAGTGAGCTCACTATGATTGGGAGTTAGTAACTTTTTTTTTTTTTTCCTGGGCTAGTCTTAGTTGATTTATGACCACATCACAGTTAAACTCACTTTGATGTGGTCTGTGGTTATAAATTAGCACAGAGGAGTTCACAAAAACACAGTTGCAAAGTTTATGTGAGAAGAACTTAAAGGGGTTGTCTGGGCATTTGCTATAATTCATGTGTGTATCTAGGCTGCAAAATGTTGACAGTTTGTAAATTCCATGACCCACCCCAGGGCCGTGGGACACTCAGAATTGGACTTTGCTGCTTCCGGAGGAGTCGCAGGGGTTGAGACTCGGCTTCCGTGACCTTAGGGATCAGTTTCGAAAAGTTCTGAGGAATAGGGATTTAGGGGATAGGTGTTGTGACGCCACCCGTGGTAGCCGGCTATTGGGACCGGTGCTGCAGTACCGGATCTCAGAGGATGATGGATGGGCAGCTGTGGTGGTATCGCTCCCATGGGTGGAGCGGTTCCCTGGGGCAACTGATATTCCTGAGGAAGGTGCCAGGTGGGGCGCCGAAACGCGTGGGAGGAAGGAGGATTAAAAAGATAAAACCTACTGATGACTTTGTGACTCTTTGGGTGAGTTTTTACATTGGAGCAGCGCGGACCGTGTTACACCTGTACTCCCATCATCTCCTTGAATTTCACTACTGGTCAGTAGTTGGTGGAGGTCCTGCAGCAGCTGAAAGTTTCTTCTCAAACGCCTTCAAACCAGTTGTGGTGTCCACAACTGAACCAGGTGAGTGACTCCTCAGCATCACTCTTTCTAGTGTCACTAGTGATAGGGCACTATTGCGCCTCTTGTCCCCCCCCTCTTATTTTTGCACAACCAGTCCAGTGGCATATTGGTCCATTTTTAAAGATAAATGTTCAAGAATATGCAAAAGTTCATACAGTAAGTCCTGTAGGCACAGTTCGCTTGGTGATTACTGGGTTCCGTAAACATAGTTACATTTGAGACATATTTACTTAACTTTGCTAACATTTCCTGTAACGGGTTGGAATCTGATCTATGTTACTACAAGTGGATCTATGCTGTACAGGTACTTCTGATTGTCTGGTCTAGTCACTAGTGTCTACTTCTGGTGTTGTGGGTGTACTATCCACTATTCTGCATATAGACCTACGTAGTACATGTATGCCAGAGTGGGTTCGTAGGTTTACTATGGAACTGACAGTTTCACCGCTAGCAGGGGGTTGACTTTCTTGTTCTTCTGTAGCTGGTGGTTCTTTTGGCTCCTCTGAAGTATCAAACGGTTCGCTACACATAGGGGGACTACTATGGGTCTGTTGATCTGAGTCCATGTTTTGGGAAAGTCTCTAAGCATGATCTGTATAGATCATCTCTTCCTTCTGTTTTACGAGTTTAGGTAGATCTGGGACTTCTCTTCTGCATCTCAACTGATCAGGACAATTTTTAGATGGTATCTTGATACTGCAGCTGAGGTCTCTCCTCCATCTTTACTGACTAAGCAGACTTTAGTGTTGTCAAAGTTTGAAGGCATCACCGTATAGGGCCTGTGAGGTGTAGCGGCGTCAGGGAGGCAAAGACACGGGATCCAGCACCACTGGTCACGGCACACGGGTTTATTTGGCCAAAACACGTAGACAACAATAGTCCGGTGCACTACTCCGGATTCCCCTTACTTCAGGGGCCGCTTCTCAGCTTCACCCAAAAGGACTTACCCCGTCAAAACCAGCCACAATGTCTCAGGCCTGGCTCAGGGATGTTTCTCTCTCAGAAGCTGAGGGAGTTGTGTTCACTCCCTCACACTCGAGACCACACCCCGTGGTCTAGCTTTCTTTTATCAGACCCAAGCCAGTAAAGCAGAACCAGCACAAACCCCGGGATGGAGTGCGACCTGTGAGTATGGAGGATGCACCCAGGGAGGCACATACCGGTCGCCGGGGCCCGACCCGGTCGGTGCCTCACAGGCCCTGCCTCCCACTGGTCAACCAGCTTGTTGGTTCTTCGTTTCCTCTTCAGGACTTGCTCTCCTGTTGCTAAGGAAACTGCAGGGGCTTGTTTATTATAGGCCCTCTCTTGTCTTTCTCTCTCTTGAATCAGGTGTTTCTCCACACACTCTTGCACTTTATGGTATTTCTGTTGACATTCTACATCCCAATCTGCTTCTGGTTGAGTTTGCCTCAGGGGTTAACACTCCCATGTCCAATTCTATGGGTAACTTGCCTGGTCTTGCTCTCATCAGGTATGCAGGAGTACAGTTGGTAGAACTCACAGGAACATGATTATACAAGTTCACTAAATCTGGCAACTGTTCTGGCCACATGTTTCTTTCTTCCAATGGCAGTGTTTTCAACAGGTCTATCATGACTTGATTCATCTTCTCGCATATGCCATTGGTCTGTGGATGGTACGGCGTTGTCCTTATCTTCTTGCATCCATACAAGTTGCAAAACTCCTGGAACACCTCTGCTTCAAAAGCTGGACCTTGATCTGTCAGTACCTGCTCAGGATGGCCATGGGGTTTGCAAAAATGGGTTTGGAAGCCTTTTGCCGCTGTCTTTGCTGTCAGATCTTTTACTGGTACTACAAGCAAGAAGTGTGAATAATGATCTACAATGGTGTGGGCATGCACATAGCCTCACTGCCTCGGGATCAACTTCTCGTGATCTAAGGCTACAAGTTCAAGTGGCTGTTTGGTGACAATTGGCTGAAGAGGAGCTCTCTGACTGTCACGATCCTTCCTTCTCAGGTTGCACAGGCCACAGTTTCTACACCAGTTCTCAATGGCTTTCCTCATGTCAACCCAGTAGAATCTCTCACGTAACAGCACCTACAGCTTCTTCCATCTGAAGTGTCCTGTTCCATCGTGGTACGCTTCTAGGACCATCTGGACATCTCTCTTCGGGACCACTATTTGCCACACCAATTCATGGGTTTGTGAGTTGATGTTTTGCCTTCAAAACTTGCCTTGGTAGGTGTAGTCTTCTCTTTCCACAGCTGTTGTGCCTCTGGTGGGGCATCTGGGCCAGGGCGTGAGTCAGCCTGTTTCAGCAGCTCTTTGACTAGTGAGATGGCTGGGTCACTATCTTGTGTCCCGCACAACCATTGTGTGTTAACGAGTTGAACGTGGCCTCTTGCATGCCAGGCTGCTTGCCTCTCACCTCATGAGAACACTTGGAAACTTTGGTGCGGTGAAAAGCCGGTAGCTCTACCTCTTCCAGCTCCTCCAGGTCTTCTCCCGCCTCTGACAAGTGGGACATCCTTGACAGTGCATCAGCATTGGCATTCTTGCCCGGTACTTGATGGTGAAGTTGTAATTGCACAATCGGGCCATCCACCTCTGCTCCAGTGCACCCAACTTTGCAGTTTCTAGATGGGTCAGTGGGTTATGGTCTGTATAGATGGTAAATCTTGCTGAAGCCTGGTAATGCTTAAAACGGTCTTACTGCCCAGACCACTGCGAGGAACTCCAGCTTGAACAAGCTATACTTGTCAGGGTTCCTTTCTGTAGGATGGAGCTTCTTGCTGGCATAGACAATCACTCTCTCTTTGCCCCTGGGATAACACGGCTCCCAATCCCACGTTGCTCGCATCTGTATACAGCACAAATGGTTGGCTATAGTAAGGGTAGGCCAGGATCTCTTCCCTGTCAGGGCCCACTTCAATTGCTTGATGGTGTCTTCTTCTCTACTGCCCCATTCAAACGGTGGACTCGAGCTCTTGGCACTTTTGGACTGGCCCACCAGGAGGTCTTACATGGCCCTGCCATGTTCGTGAAGACCTTGATGAACATCCGGTAGCATCCTATCAGCTCCAAGAACTGCCGTACCTCTTTGATGGTAGTGGGCCTTGGCCAGTCACTGATCACTGTGACCTTGTCAGGGTCTGGTGTTACACCTTCAGGGCTGACCACATGTCCTAGGTACTGTACCTTAGGCTTCAGTAAGTGGCACTCGGACGGCATCAGCTTAATGCCAAATTTGGATAATGCCTCAAATACCTCAGCCAGGTGCTTCAGGTGGTCTTCATACGTCTTCGAGTAGACTATGATGTCATCAAGGGGCAGTAGCATGGTTTCAAAGTTTCAACACTCCCTCAACCTCTGGAATGTTCCCGATGCATTGCAGAGTCCAAATAGCATGCAGTTAAAGTCACAGAGGTGCATCGGTGTCGTGAACGCAGTCTTCTCTCTGTCCCCTTCTGCTATGGGCACCTGCCAGTACTCACTGGTAAGATCTAAGGTGGAAAAATAGTTAGCAGTTCTCAATGCAGCTAATGACTCTTCAATTCTGGGTAATGGGTAAGCATCCTTATGTGTAATGCAGTTTATCTGCCTGTAATCTACACACATTCTCATTGTATCATCTTTTTTTTTTACCAGGACTAGTGGAGCTGCCCAGGGGCTACAACTATCTCTGATCACCCCAGCCTCCTTCATTTCCTGTAACATCTCTTTGGCACATTGATAATGAGCTGGCGGTACAGGCCTGTATTTCTCTTTAATGGGCAGATAATCACCTATAGGGATGTGGTGTTGTCCCCTTTTACCTGCCCAAAGTCTAAAGGATGTTTACCAAAGACCCTTTCATATTCTTGCACTACCCGGTAAACTCCATCCTTTTGTTGTGAAGGGGTGGAGTCAGTACCTACATGTAACGTCTGGCACCAAACCTCCAGCTTTTCCTCAGATCCATTGTCCTCCGCCTGGTCAGACGGGTCCAAGGGCTCCACTGCCATGATGGCATTGTTACTGACAGTGTACAATTTAGTAATGGTAGCATACCTAGGCATTTTGACCTTATCTTCACCACAGTTTAAGACACATACAGGTACTCTCCCTTTCGGACATCAACTACCCCTCTGGCTGTTAGGACAGTGCGTCTAATGTCTGAGTACACGGGTTCCACCAAGGTTTGGTAATCTTGCCCTCTAAGGTCTATTGCTGCCCTACACCAGATTAGCATTTCACTCTTTGAGGATATTGCAATGAGTACCGGGTCACTTACTCTTACACTGACGACTTCTTCACTGGACAGCTCTACCTGCTGCCTCTGCATCAGGGCCTTTATCTCTTTCTGCAGGATTTGCTGCTGCCCAAGGTTGGTAGTTTCGGCAACCTGTTGTAACAAAACAATAATCGCCCCTAGGCAATTCCCAATCACATTAGTGTCTAGAGTAAGCATTGGGTTACTTTCTCGTCGGTCAACATCAACAATTATCATTGCTTGGGTGGTTAGTTCTACACACCTCACCTTTATGGTGACTTCTTTAAATCCCACCTGCGGCATAGGTAAACCATCTGCAGCATATATAGTAAAACTATCATCTGGGCGACGTGTAATGTCTGAATCAGCCCATTACTACTTGTAAAGGATATAAAGTATTGATGTCAGCTGTGAACCGGCGTCCAATAGAGCGTTCATGGGAATACCATCTAGCACGAAAGGCAGGACCAGTCGTCCTCCCACATACCTGTAGCGCCAATTCGATGGGCTAGGCTGCCTCATTCCTGCAGCCCGCTGCCCCAGGGGTTGCACGTTTAAAGTACAAAACCTGGCGATGTGACCCGCCTCATTGCAGCGGTGGCAGATGGGTTGTCCCACTGAATCATAGCGATCGCTGAGTCATCCCCTGGTTGGTGGATTCCTCCTCTGGACGTCATCTGGGCTGGAGGCCAACTCTATCCTCTCTGGGGGCTTGCATCCTTGCAGGGACTGGACAGCTTTGGCTAGCTCTGCCATCCCCTTGGTCAGCTGCTGACTCACCGTGACCGGGGTGTTCACGTCGCAGGCGTTGACTCTCCTCTGTCACGGAACCGCGCCTGCGGCTGTGGGGCCTGGTGGTCCAGATCAATAGGGGGGATGGCTGAACAGTAAGGGATAAATTGTCTTAGTGACGCTACCTGCGGGTGTTCCGGTGACTTCACCGGCGCTGCTAGGCCTCCGGGGGATGTTAGGCAGCAAGATGGGACGCTCCCCACAGGATGAGCGGGAGTCCCCGGAGCCAGGAGCTGCACAAGATGTTGTGAGGCAGCTGCAGTAGCACTGCTGTTAGGCCCAGGAGTCAGACACAGACACACCGGAGTCTTTTAAGTAGCTTTACTGGTGGTTTTCAGGTACGCTCAGACCGGGTGAGGATGAAGTCAGCACTTCTGGAGGTTCACAGCAAGCAGTTGTTGTAGGCTTCCTTTCTCTATTTCTCTGATTAAGGTCGGGTGGATGTGGAATCCAGCCGGACCGGCAGTGTGTTCAATGGAACTTGATTCACCTGGTTAGCAGCACTGAGGGCACTGTAAAAGGGTTTGAGCAGGATCAGTACTCTTCCCTGGGCTCTCGCTGGTAGGTGCTTCAGGTGGAACAGGGGGCTAGACTCCCTGTGGTTGTAAGCTGGTTCTCTGTGGTGGCTGGTAGCTCTCACAGCTTCGGTTCCAGTAACTGGAGGATGAGGGAGAGTTAAGGTAACTCTGTTGTCCCTGAGAGGTGCTTCTCCTTTTTCTCTAACCCCAATTGCAAGGGTTTCCTCACTGGTAGCTAGGCTGACTAGGCCTGGTGTGTGTCTCATGAGCTTGAGATCATCCACAACCTGCTGCTCTTGTAGCGTCTGCACACTCTGAAGTTTCTCCCTCCAAGACCCTATTTATAGGGGGAACTGGCTCAAAGTGACCAGTGGAGCTTCCCCTAGAGGCTCGGGGTGAAACCAGGTGTTCTAAGGTGTTGTAAGTTTTGTTAGGTGTTTTGTGAGTGATGCTTTGCTGTTAGCTCCATTCATGCCCTAAGGAGTTCTGTGGTGCCCAACAGGTGCCAGGGTGCCACAGCTGCTACACTTGCAGTTGTAATGCATCAGGGGTATCAGTTGCCAAGGTCTGCACACTGGTCCCCACAGTGGTTACAGCAGAGGGCCACACCTCCGGTTGGTATATCAGAGCCAGTTGCTGGGTGGGTACAGTGCTGCTTGCTGTAGGTTCTCGCAGCACATGGATGGCGCGATCTTTAAATTGGGAAAAGTTCAAATGAAGGTTTTGCATAGCTATTATACGTAACCGAGTCCTTTGGGCATGAGACTGGAGCCCTTCAATAAACTGCTCGGTCAACAGCTTCTTTTCATCTTGGATGCTGCCAGGATCAACCTGTTTGATGGCCCTTAGTGACTCTTTGAGGTTTAAGGCATAGTCTCTTATATCATCTTGCACCCGTTGTTTACACCATAATATCTCATTTTAATTTCTGCAGCAGTTCAGGTGTTAGAGGTTTCTTTCAGCCTGGCAAAAATTAGTTTAACAGTTTTTTTATCGATGGCTAGCCAAAACTTTACTTCACATTGGGCCGCACCAGTCAACGGTCCCATTAACATGGTCAGTCTCTGGTCTTCGATCATAGAGTATACCCCGAACAAACTAGTCATCCTCTCTTTTAAATAAGTCAGGGTGTCCACTTCCCCTGACCGCTCTCATTGCAATGCAGCAATCCAGTGTGGAATCTTCGGGCATACTGTGGAGTCTGGAGGCGGTGGTAATACAGAGACAGGAGTGGACATACTGACACTGGGAAGGGCAGGCATATTGAGACTGGGAAGGACAGGCATATTGAGACTGGGAAGGGTGGACAATGCATGCTGGATGGGAGGGGGGTGGGCATACTGACATTGGAGCTGGCTTGCTGCTGTGTGGGGAGGGTTTAAAGGAGAGTGGGTGTGAACGACCAGTTCCTAAACACACACACCCCGTGGACATCTCCTTCAGATGGAAAACAGTGATATCTTGGTAACCCTACAAAATGTTGACAGGATGTAAATTGCAAACTTTCAACATTTTGCAGCCTAGATACACAGATGAATTATAGCAAAAGCCTGGACAACCCCTTTAACTGATGGATTCTTACTCAACTCATTGTGCTGCCACAAATATGCAGGGAAACAAGACTGTAAAAGCCAAATGGTGTAAACGTTTTAATGAAACCCAACTGCCAGAATAATTTTTAGGTATAAATACATGGACTACAAAAATATTGCATGGTCTATCTAAGAGTTTGTAAAAGTCATACACTGTATCCAGAATGGTCAGGCAGCAACTCATTCCCATGTCCTACTTGTCTGCTTTGAGCATGCGGACCCCAGGACAGCAGGCACCAATACTGCTGGAAAGACACCAGAGATAACTATAGCAGTTATTATTTTACATAGAGGAATATAGTGATTGAGACGGGGTTGTCCAAATAGTGGACAACTCCTTTAATCTTTGAGTTTGGTGTTTCTCACCTTTTGCCTCTACTGTATACTATTGGCAAGATACTACAAGACTGCACATCTCAGGCATCATCGGTCAGCTTTTTTTTCCACAATGGTGGCTCCTCTAGGTCATGGTGACTTCTCTAGGTCTGGATTTCTGGCTCCTCTATGTACTGCTTCTGTATGTCATAGTAGTTCTTCTATGTCTGGATTTCTGGTCCCTCTATGTATGGCTCCTGTATGTCGTGGTGGCTCGTCTATGTCTGGCTTTCCGGATTCTCTGTGCCCACATGTTCATGGCGGCTCATCTGTGTCTGTCTTTCTGGATCCTCTATGTACAGTTCATATATATGATTGTGGCTCAGCTATGTCTTCCTTTCTGGCTCCCCTATGCACAGCTCCTCAATGTCATGGAGGCTCGTCTATGTCTGGCTTTCTGGCTCATTGTATATAGTTCCTCTTTGTCTGGCTCCTCAATTTTTCATCTCCTCAATTTTTCATCTCCTCTATGTAATGAGGACTCCTCTATGATTGGCTTTCTGACTCCTTTATGTATGGCTCCCATATGTCATGGTGGCTCCTCTATATCTGGCTTTCTGGCTCCTCTATGTATGGTTCCACTATGTCATGGCGGATCTTTCATGTCTGGCTTTCTGACTCCTTTATGTATGATTCCTATATGTTATGGTGGCTCCTCTATATCTTGCTCTCTTGCTCCTATATGTACGGATCCTCTATGTCATGGTGACTCCTCTATGTCTGGCTTTCTGACTCATCAATGTATGGTTCCTCTATGTCATGGTGGCTCCTCTATGTCTGGCTTTCTGACTCATCAATGTATGGTTCCTCTATGTCATGGTGGCTCCTCTATATCTGGCTTTCTGGCTCCTCTATGTACAGTTCTGATATGTCATGGTGTCTCTGCTATGTCTGGCTTTCTGGCTCCTGTATAGACTATTCCTCTATTTCATAGTGGCTCCTCTATGCCAGGCTTTTTGGCTTCTATGTGTATGGCTCTTACATGTCATAGTGTCTCCTCTTTATCTGGCTTTTTGGATCCTCTATGCACAGTGCATTTATATGATGGAGGCTCAGCTATGTCTTGCTTTCTGGCTCCTCTATGCACAGCTCCTCTATGTCATGGAGGCTCCTCTATGTCTGGCTTTCTAGCTCCTTATGTATAGTTCTTCTATGTCTGGTTCCTCAATTTTTCATCTCCTCTATGTAATGAGGACTCATCTATGTCTGTTTTCTGACTCTACAATGTACGTTTCCTCTATGTCATGGTGGCTCCTCTATATCTGGCTTTCTGGCTCCTC
Organism: Allobates femoralis; assembly: GCA_033576535.1. Lineage (NCBI taxonomy): Eukaryota > Metazoa > Chordata > Amphibia > Anura > Aromobatidae > Allobates > Allobates femoralis. The sequence goes on from JARQOC010000003.1 coordinate 835,866,180, forward strand.
TATGTACAGTTCCTATATGTCATGGTGGCTCCGCTATGCCTAGCATTCTGGCTCCTCAATGGATGGCTCCTGTATGTCATAGTAGTTCTTCTATGTCTGGCTTTCTGGTCCCTCCATGTACGGCTCCTGTATGTAATGGTGGCTCCTCTATGTCTGGATTTCTGGCTCCTCTATGTATGGCTCCCATATGTCATGGTGGCTCCTCTGTGTATGGCTCCATTATGTCATGGCGGCTCTTCCATGTCTGGCTTTCTGGCTCCTCTATTTATGACTCCTATATGTTATGGTGATTCCTGTATATCTTGCTTTCTTGCTCCTATATGTACGGCTCCTGTATGTCATTGTGGCTCCTCTATGTCTGGCTTTCTGACTTCTCAATGTACGGTTCCTCTATGTCATGGGGACTCTTATATCTGGCTCCTCTATGTACAGTTCCGATATGTCATGGTGTCTCCTCTATGTCTGGCTTTCTGGCTCCTCTATGTACTGCTCCTGTATGTCATAGTAGTTCTTCTATGCCTGGCTTTCTGGCCCCTCTATGTACGACTCCTCTATGTCATTGTGGTTCCACTATGTCTGACTTTCCGGATCCTCTATGTCCATCTGCTCTATGTCATGGCAGCTTGTCTATGTCTAGCTTGAGTGTTTTTACAAATGTTAATCCAAATGAAGTTCAAAATAAACAAAGATGTATGCCTTTATCCTCGCTCTAGATTACAGCCTCTCCACCTGGCTTCTATCCCGATATCTATTAGTCTGATCTCGTTGGTGAAATGGGGTGCTTTTTGGGAATTACCCAAGCACCAGTGGGACAGTTGCAGGCGGGTGTGGTGGGCGAACACCCTGCTCATCACCAACTTTGTATCAGTTTCAGATTCTGTGAGTATCAACATTAATTATGTTTGTTAACCTTGGTCATAACCGTTTAACATTCCAAATGTTGTGATGCTAGCTAACGACAAGTTATGAGGTAGGGCAATTTAGCGTTTGGGGTCATTTACCTGGAGAATATGTCAAGAATTAATGGGATGAACAGATGTGTAGTCAGGTCACAGTCCAGAGGCAAAATACCTGGATCGTAGTGGATAAGAGCAAAGAGGCTAAGCAAATTGATGGTCAGAACGAGGTCCAAGATCAGGCAGCAATAGATCAATCAAGCAGAGCACAGGAATACAGGCCAACAAACACCACTGAACAGAATGTTACGACTGCCAGAATTCTGGGAGAAACTGTAGCTGGACAATCACCGGGAACAGGGAAAACCTGAGTAACCAGCACCTCCCACCACAGGATTGGATGACTGAGCTGTCAATCACACACTGACAGCTCAGCACACCGCAGTACCAGATTGGTTGGCTGAGCTGTCACTCACCAAACTGACAGCTCATCATGACCTGATTCCATACTTACAGCAAATTGTCCTTCATTGTGTCCTAGATGCACGAAGTAAAGGAATCGTATGAAATGCTGCTGTCAATCATAACAATGGCACTTAGAAATTAGCAGGTGTCACAAATATCTCCCTGTAAAATATAAAAGGGAGGGGGACAAGAGGCGCAATAGTGCCCTATCACTAGTGACACTAGTGTAGTGTGGTGGTGCTATGGAGCCGCTCACCTGGTCCAGTTGTGATCCCCACAACTGGTTTGAAGGCGTTTCGGAATCAATGTTCCAAGCTGCTGCAGGACCTCCACCTACCACTGGATAGTGGTATGATCCAAGAAAAATGATGGGAGTGATGGTGTGCCACGGTCCGCGCTGCTCTGGGTTCAGAATAACTCAAAGAGCCAATCAACTTTTCATCCTCTTTATTCCTCCTACGCGTTTCAGCGCCACACCCGGCGCCTTCCTCAGGTATATATCAGCTGACTATCCCTGAGGAAGGCGCCGGGTGTGGCGCTGAAACGCGTAGGAGGAATAAAGAGGATGAAAAGTTGATTGGCTCTTTGAGTTATTCTGAACCCAGAGCAGCGCGGACCGTGGCACACCATCACTCCCATCATTTTTCTTACAAATATCTCCCATCAGTTCTCCTACAAGACATCTGTGTGGGTGCCAATGACATTGTCATGGTAGGTGAGGGTCTACTGAAGGCCAACCTGTCATGTTACTTTTCTTGTGATTGGGCCTTATAGAAAATTTGTGAAATTGCAAGATACAATACACTGCATTTCACAGTGTTAGCAACCAAGTGATAACAAGTTGAAAGAGAATTTGTCAGCTGATGCATGCTGCCCATACCATGGCCAGCATTTATCAGCCATTGGCTGCATGGCAAGAGCCAAATGCTGCGGTGGTTCAGAGAAAAACATACTCCTGATAGCCACCAGGGACTGAGCCACATGGCTGACTAATCGCTATCATAGAGATGGTCCCCAGCATCTTCTCCCCGGCCAACTATAGACAGTGACTGACAGCTCTCTGCCTACATGTGTGTATGTCTATGTGTGGATGGGCACCTGCCAGTCTGACTATCGCACAACTGCAATGACGAAACTGCAATGAGTGTAAAGACCCTTGGAATACATTTTAAAGAAATTAAAAATGCATTAATCTCCATGAGGGTTAAAAAGTTGCAAACTCGAGTCAGTATGGAAAAATTTGTAAAGTTTGTGCTGGGAAGAAACGCTAGATCTAAAAATGTGACACATTTATCAATCACAGATTTTGTGTAAACAATCAATATATGAAAAAATTGACAGGCAACACCAATGTGAACAGGTGCCAGCTGAAAAACATATATCTAAGGAAGCATACAGCCACACTCTGGGACACATGAATAAGGAAAACATGATCTAGCAAAACTGCTGTGAAAATGCTGGGTAAGGCAAATATATGAAGCTAATGTAGAATATGACAAAGGAAATCAGGCATAGCAAAACTGCTTAGAATTATCTGAAAATGGAGAAACTTAGCTGATGTATTAGCCAATCCATGGGAGCCCGATAACCAACAACAAGGTGTTCTCCTGTATCGGGTACCTAACCTAATGCCTCTATGTGCGATTAATATCTGCACGTGTGGGTAGTTAGAAACCTGCCTACAATGAGATGGTGAACTCACCATGGCTATAGGGCGGGGGTGGGACAAGGGTGCTCAGTCTGAAAACATATACAATCAATAAATGAAAAAACTGACAGGCAACACCAATGTGAACAGGTGCCAGCTGAAAAACACACCTATAAGGAAGCATACAGCTGCAATCTGGTACACAAGAAAAAGGAAAACATGATCTAGCAAAACTGCTGTGAAAATACTAGATAAGGCAAATACATGAAGCTAATGTAGAATGTGAAAAAGGAAATTACACAGAGGAAAACTGCTTAGAATTATATGAAAAATGAAGAAACTTAGCTGATGTCCAAATCATGTCAGCCCCATAACCAACGACAAGGTGTTCTCCTGTATCGGGCAAATAACCTAATATCTCTATGGGCAATGAAAGCCTGTGCAGGTAGTTAGGAACCTGGCCACAATAAGATGGTAGAAACACCATGGCTACAAGGCAGGATTGGGGCAAGGGTGCTAAGTCAGAAAATTGTATAGTAAATATACTATTCATATATATATATACATATATATATATATATATATATATATATATATACACAGTGCCTACAAGTAGTATTCAACCCCCTGCAGATTTAGGTGGTTTGATAAGATGCCAATAAGTTAGAGCCTTCAAACTGCAAACGAGAGTAGGATTTATTAATAGAAGCATAAATCTTACAAACCAAAAAGTTATGTTGCTCAGTTGAATTTTAATAAATTTTAAACATAAAAGTGTGGGTCAATTATTATTCAACCCCTAGATTTAATATTTTGTGGAATAACCCTTGTTTGCAATTACAGCTAATAATGGTCTTTTATAAGACCTGATCAGGCCGGCACAGGTCTCTGGAGTTATCTTGGCCCGCTCCTCCATGCAGATCTTCTCCAAGTTGTCTAGGTTCTTTGGGTGTCTCATGTGGACTTTAATCTTGAGCTCCTTCCACAAGTTTTCAATTGGGTTAAGGTCAGGAGACTGACTAGGCCACTCCAACACCTTGATTTTTTCCCTCTTGAACCAGGCCTTGGTTTTCTTGGCTGTGTGCTTTGGGTCGTTGTCTTGTTGGAAGATGAAATTACGACCCATCTTAAGATCCTTGATGGAGGAGCAGAGGTTCTTGGCCAAAATCTCCAGGTAGGCCGTGCTATCCATCTTCCCATGGATGCGGACCAGATGGCCAGGCCCCTTGGCTGAGAAACAGCCCCACAGCATGATGCTGCCACCACCATGCTTGACTGTAGGGATGGTATTCTTGGGGTCGTATGCAGTGCCATCCAGTCTCCAAACGTCACGTGTGTGGTTGGCACCAAAGATCTCGATCTTGGTCTCATCAGACCATAGAACCTTGAACCAGTCTGTCTCAGAGTCCTCCAAGTGATCATGAGCAAACTGTAGACGAGCCTTGACATGACGCTTTGAAAGTAAAGGTACCTTACGGGCTCGTGTGGAACGGAGACCATTGCGGTGGAGTACGTTATTTATGGTGTTGACTGAAACCAATGTCCCCACTGCCATGAGATCTTCCCGGAGCTCCTTCCTTGTTGTCCTTGGGTTAGCCTTGACTCTTTGGACAAGCCTGGCCTCGGCACGGGAGGAAACCTTCAAAGGCTGTCCAGGCCGTGGAAGGCTAACAGTAGTTCCATAAGCCTTCCACTTCCGGATGATGCTCCCAACAGTGGAGACAGGTAGGCCCAACTCCTTGGAAAGGGTTTTGTACCCCTTGCCAGCCTTGTGACCCTCCACGATCTTGTCTCTGATGGCCTTGGAATGCTCCTTTGTCTTTCCCATGTTGACCATGTATGAGTGCTGTTCACAAGTTTGGGGAGGGTCTTAAATAGTCAGAAAAGGCTGGCCAAAGAGATAATTAATTCACACATGTGAAGCTCATTGTTATTTGTGCCTGAACTACTTCTTAATACTTTAGGGGGACCAAACAGAATGCTGGTGGTTTGAGGGGTTGAATAATAAATGACCCTCTGAATTAACTTTTAATGCTTTAAAAAAAAAAAAAAAAAAAAAAAAAATCTTTTTGTGGCACTGCATTTCCCACTTCCAGGCTGATCTACAGTCCAAATGTCACAATGCCAAGTTAATTCCGCATGTGTCAACCAGCTAAATCTGCAGGGGGTTGAATACTACTTGTAGGCACTATATATATATATATATATATAGACCAAACAATTGACCGCAGCACTCCAAAATGGTGTATTTCGCCTTTAATGGCCTTCAGGCATAGTGGTGGGACGTTTCGGTCCTCAGACCTTCTTCCAGCCTGGCTGGAAACGAAACGTCCCACCACTATGCCTGAAGGCCACTAAAGGCAAGCTGGAAGAAGGTCTGAGGACCGAAACGTCCCACCACCATGCCTGAAGGCCATTAAAGGTGAAATACACCATTTTGAAGTGCTGCGGTCAATTTTTTGGTCTGTACAATAGGGTGAATGAACTGGCCCTGGACTGTTTGCACCACCCTTATTAGGGAAATAAGTGCTGCTCTATTTTTTTTATATATATATATATATATATATATATATATATATATAATAGTATAATCAATATATGAAAAAACCGACCAGCGTCACCAATGTGAACAGGTGCCAGCTAAAAAAACACATATATAAGGAAGCATACAGCCACGCAAGAAAACAAGAAAAGGGTAGCTATGGCCTAGCAAGACTGCTGTGAAAATACTAGGTAAGGCAAATATATGAAGCTAATGTAGAATATAACAAAGGAAACGAGGCACAGCAAAACTGCTTAGGCTTATCTGAAAATGGAGAAACTTAGCTAATGCATTGACCAATTTATGTGAGCCCCATAACCAATGAATTATTCTTATATTTGTGCAAACAACTGCTTCACATCTTTCCTATTAACCCCAAAGTGTGGTGAAGGATCTTGTGCGCCCCGCAACACCACCAGACACCTTTGGAATAAGTTGGACATGGATCGTTGACCAGATCTACCACAGTATCAGTTCCAGACCTCACAAATAGTGATGGGCTAACCGGTCGGGGTATGTAGTGTTTGGGATCGGGGTTGGACTGTTAAAGCTTCGGCACTTCTGGGTCGCTCATTATCTTCTGGATGTATGTGATTGGCTGTTGGAGCAAGTAAAGAGAATATTCCCAGAAGATAATGAGCGGCCCGGAAGTGATGCAGCTCCATGGGACAGCTGGAGGGAGAATGCACACTCGGTATATATATAGGGATTATGTTTATTTACTGATTGCTTGCTTTTACAGTCCAACCCCAGTCCCAAACACTACATACCCTGACCGGTTTGCCCATCACTACTCACAAATGCTCTTCTGGATGAATAGGCAAAAATTCCCACACTTCCATCCTTCTGAAATCTAACGGAGTCTTCCTAGACGAGCAGAGGTTATTATAGCTGCAAATAATTGCCCGACTCCACAGATTTATATTGGAACGTCAAACAAGCTTAAACTTTTGGCCATAAAATGTACAATGAAAAGTTTGTAACGAGAGTTGGAGTTAATGATCTGTGTCCTGGTCATTTATTACAGTGCACCGGATGGGCCTGGTATCTCTCCACTGATTTCCAGTTCCATCTTACTACCCCTCTCGTAATCTTCCTCTACGTCAGGTAAGTGTGTCTTCGGGCACATGTAATTATCCGGACATTACTGAGTGTTCTGGATCAGCGCTCCCCGGTGATGGTCGATATTAATAACATAGATCATGGAGCGCACGGCACTGTCAGCTGAGCTTTATCCACTGCTTGTGAACCCCTGCGGTGTATGTATACCACATGACGGCCGGCGACTAATTTACGAGATGAGACTCCTAATAACAGCGGATACTACTTAATTGTAGAAATATTATGGCCTACTGATTTCACTCATTACATAGATTTTACTTCTACAACTATTGACTTCATTATTAAAGGGAAACCAGTATTTGGTGAGTTTTCACCTCAGTATTTGTAAGGTCTCGTGCACACGTTGTGTATTTGGTGAGGTTTTACCTCAGTATTTGTAAGGTCATGTGCACACGTTGGGTGAAAAAAACTCAAATACTCAAGGTATGCACTTAGCCTTAAGGTGTTATCAGTCATTGTACAGGAGGAGGAGGTGAGCTGTGATATCACCTATTGTGAATGTTGGATACTGTGTTATCTACTGTATATAGAGGTGTTATCAGTCATTGTACAGGAGGAGGAGGTGAGCTGTGACATCACCTATTGTGAATGGTGGATCCTGTATTATCTACTGTATATAGAGGTGTTATCAGTCATTGTACAGGAGGAGGAGGTGAGCTGTGATATCACCTATTGTTAATGGTGGATCCTGTGTTATCTACTGTATATAGAAGTGTTATCAGTCATTGTACAGGAGGAGGAGGTGAGCTGTGATATCACCTATTGTGAATGGTGGATCCTGTGTTATCTACTGTATATAGAGGTGTTATCAGTCATTGTACAGGAGGAGGTGAGCTGTGATATCACCTATTGTGAATGGTGGATCCTGTGTTATCTACTGTATATAGAGGTGTTATCAGTCATCGTACAGGAGGGGGAGGTGAGCTGTGACATCACCTATTGTGAATGGTGGATCCTGTATTATCTACTGTATATAGAGGTGTTATCAGTCATTGTACAGGAGAAGGAGGTGAGCTGTGACATCACCTATTGTGAATGGTGGATCCTGTGTTATCTACTGTATACAGAAGTGTTATCAGTCATTGTACAGGAGGAGGAGGTGAGCTGTGACATCACCTATTGTGAATGGTGGATCCTGTGTTATCTACTGTATATAGAGGTGTTATCAGTCATTGTACAGGAGGAGGAGGTGAGCTGTGATATCACCTATTGTGAATGGTGGATCCTGTGTTATCTACTGTATATAGAGGTGTTATCAGTCATTGTACAGGAGGAGGAGGTGAGCTGTGACATCACCTATTGTGAATGGTGGATCCTGTGTTATCTACTGTATATAGAGGTGTTATCAGTCATTGTACAGCAGGAGGTGGTGAGCTGTGATATCATCTATTGTGAATGGTGGATCCGGTGTTATCTACTGTATATAGAGGTGTTATCAGTCATTGTACAGGAGGAGGAGGTGAGCTGTGATGTCACCTATTGTGAATGGTGGATCCTGTGTTATCTACTGTATATAGAGGTGCTATCAGTCATTGTACAGGAGGAGAAGGTGAGCTGTGATATCATCTATTGTGAATGGTGGATCCTGTGTTATCTACTGTATATAGAGGTGTTATCAGTCATTGTACAGGAGGAGGAGGTGAGCTGTGATATCACCTATTGTGAATGGTGGATCCTGTGTTATCTACTGTATATAGAGGTGTTATCAGTCATTGTACAGGAGGAGGAGGTGAGCTGTGATATCACCTATTGTGAATGGTGGATCCTGTGTTATCTACTGTATATAGAGGTGTTAAATTTATGTAATTTTGACAATGTGATTTGTTTAATTTTATTTTTGATCTTCTATCTCTCACTGTTAAAATTAACCTTTCCTTAAAATTATAGACTTTATGTCTTTGTCAGTGGGCAAACTTACAAAATCAGGAGAGGATCAAATACTTATTTCCCCTGCTGTATTTAAATAAGGATTGTATGTAGATTTCCCCTTTAAATTGATTCTTAGCAACAAAATGTAAAATTGTATCCTCTACAACGAAGAAATATATTATTAACCTCTTCATTATCCTCCTATGCAGAGCGAAACGCGTCATGTTTGCTGCGGTGACGTTAATCTTTGCCGCCTGCATCATCACCTCCACGTTGCTGTCGTACTTTTTAAAACTTTCAATTCGTTATCCAAGAGGTGAAAGGTAACGTATTTCTTGTTATTATCATTGACCGCCTGGTATGCATGTTCGCCTATGAAAGCCGGGTTAGCTTAGGTCCAAGATTATGTGCACACCTATTTATTAAAGGGAACCCACCACCAGGATTTAGCCACCTGTAAATCAGCAGTTCGAGCCATCAACTTGGGCAGAGCCGCTGAATTTAGTGTTTATTTGCAACACTATCGACATGTTAATACTGCGGACAATCACACACACCAGAAGTAGAAGGGGGAGACTCAGCGATGGACCAAGGGAAGGTGACTAAAGATCAGGGGTGTTTATTTTTTTAAACAAATATGTGCTTTGTGAAACTGTAAAAACCCTATAAAGGATTAAACACTTAATATTTATAGCTGCCACTAGGGGGAGCTCAGGAAATGACTGTATACAGATTTATTATTGATTTTTATGTACAAATGTCAGCTCCCCCTAGTGGTGGCTGAAGGCAGAATCCCACCATTTAAAGGGAATCTGTCACCACTTTGACCTTTCTAAACTATACAGGTTATAGACTGCTGAAAATAATCATACCTGCCTACCTCTTATTAGTTGCCTTGTTGTGGAGAAATCATCTACTTACATAATTGTCCTACCCTGTCATCAGCTTGTGGCATCAGGATGTCCTCCAAGGAAACGTCGGCGGCTTCTATATTTGCATGCCCAAGTGATGGGTGTCCAAATATGGCACACACTGGTGGTACTGGCACATTGCGAAGTACTGCCAACCAACGCCACCTGAAACTACCGCACATCGCCGCCTCACATCAACACCTGCAGCCACCGCTGCACATTACCACTGCCTGATGAAGTGTGCATGCGCACTTACTCAAGTAGCCGCCATCTTTGGAGACCTTAGGGGGGAGACAAAAGAGTGCATGGAGAAGAAACAGCACAAGGGGAGAGACAGTACCAGGGGAGAGAGAGCACACAGGGGGAAGAGAGAGAATCCAGGGGGAAAGACAGCCACATGGGGGAGAGACAGCACACAGGGGGGAAGAGAGACAGCACACAGGGGGAACTGAGACAGCACACGGGGGGGGGGGGTAGAGTGCAAAGGGGGGAAACAGTGCACAGAGTGAGAGATCTACAAGGGGAGAGACAGTGCAATGGAAGTGAAAGCACACAGGGGGGAAAGACTGCACAAGAGGAGGGAGCACACAGGGGGAAGAGAGAGCACACAGGAGGGAGAGACAACCCACAGGTGGTGAGTGCACAGGTGGTAGAGCACACAAGGGGGTAAGAGAGTGCACAAGGGAGAGAGCACATGAGGGTAGAAGACAGCACAATGGGGAAATAGACAGAAGATGAGGTAGAGTGCATAGGGGAAGACAGCTCAAAGGAAAGAGCACAGAGAGGAGAAAACAGCACAAGGGGAGAGAGACTGCACACTGGGGGGAGTGCGCAAAGGGAGAAGACAGCTCAAATGAGAGAGCACATGAAGGGAGAAGACAGCACAGGTGAGAGAATGCACGGTGGCAGAGAGAGTACATGGGGGGAGACAGCTCAAAGGAGAGAGAACAGAGGGGAGAAGAGAGGACAGGGGGAGAGAGCGGACAGGGGGAGAGAGACCGAACACGGGGGGAGGGGGGAGAGTGAACAGACAGGAGGGAAAGTGGACAGAAGGAGAGATGTCTGCCACCCCCAGTACCACAGAAGAGCCCACTCCCATCGTGATGTCACTGTCCTCCCGATGCGATAGCATCCGGCCCCCCTCTAGTCTATTATATAAATGAGCTGTTTAAGACCATGGGGTGGATACTACCTGGAAGACAACTCCGTCTCCAGAGCTTATTTTAAATAAAAGGGGGCATTACCAGTGTGAGACGTGCCGTACTGTAACAATGTTACACCCCGGCTGCCTGTGAGATAGAAACTTAAAACACTGAGCAGAGTCTGCAGATGAGTAATCACATACAGCTCTGCAGTGAGATCAGAAGGGCAGAGGGCAGCCATCACACACCACACTGGGAACACCCCCTGTATTTATAATACGCTTTGGAGGCGGAGTTATCTTCCAGGCAGCATCTGCCTTATAGCCAGGAATATAAAGTGATGCAAGATGATTTTTCCACAACAAGGCATCTGATAAAAGGCAGACACGTATGATTATATTCAGCATTATATAACCTGTATACCCATATTAATAGTTTACAAAGCTCAAATTGGTGACAGATTCCCTATAAAGGAGTTTTCAGATGAACCTAAATAGTCTGAATTAGGGATGAGCGAGTACCGCACTATTCAGACTCGCTATACTCGCAACGAGTAAGTCCCGGTACTCGGTACTCATTGCGAGTCCGATTACTTTCGCAGTGTATCTAGAGATACACTGCGAAAGTAGCCTAAAAGTGAATAAAAGTTGTTAAAAATAATAAAATTACATACTCGCCTGTCCAACGCCTGCACCGGGACCGTCTCAGAAGACCTGCGATCACCGGACAAGGACCTGTGACTTCCAACCAATCAGATGGCCGGTAGCGATCTGGCCAATCAGATGGCGACACGTCACAACCAAGTGATCGCTAGCGGCCACCTGATAGGACCTTGCAATCTGGCCAATCAGGTGACCGCTAGCGTGTTTGTGAAGTGTCGCCATTTGATTGGCTGGAAGTCACAGGTCCTTGTCCGGTGATTGCGGGTCTTCTGGGACGGTCCCGATGCATTTGTCGGACAGGTGATTATGTAATTTTATTATTTTTAACAACTTTTATTCACATTTAGGGTACTTTCGCAGTGTATCCATAGATACACTGCGAAAGTAATCGGACTACTCGCTACTCCCGAGTACTCATAAAATACTCGGAGAGTAGCGAGTACACGAATACTGCTACTATTCGGCGAGTTCCAAATAGTAGCGAGTATACTCGCTCATCCCTAGTCTGAATTAAGCCCTATATTTTCTTAACAATAAAACCACTCTGTGACTTCCTATAATTATATGTACTGTATCAGGGCCGGCTTCAGCACCCGGCATACCCGGGCAAGTGCCGGGACCATGACCAGCGGGGGAGGCCCACAGGCCATCAGAGACAGGCAGCCCTGACAGCCAGGGGCCCATTAGGGACAGAGAGCCCTGTTAACAAGGGGCACATCAGGCAGACTCAGCAAGGAGCTGAATGCTCCACTGAGCTCCCAGTGCACATGGCTAATTTGCATGTGATGCAGATTAGCCATGTGTAGGCTACAGGGAGCAATGGAGTTTCCTCCTTTGCCTACTGTAGCAGAGTGATGAGTCATCACTCTGCAACCTCATCACACTGGTGCAGGAAGGAGGAGGAAGCTCCACAGTCCCAGAAGCCTGCTGCTATAAGGATGTGGTGGGGAAGCATCTGAGGAGGGCACAGCCCCGGGGGAGCGGGTGGAAGGTGGGTATGATCAGTTTGTTTGTTTTTTACTGTGAGCAGCAGGATGGGGGATTATATGTACCATGGAGGCTGTTCTGCCTGTATATAGAGGCTGTGCTGGGGTATATAGAGGGGGTGCTGACTGTATATAGAAGCTGTGGTGACTGTATATAGAGGCTGTGCTGACTATATATACAGGCTGTGCTGGCTGTATATAGAGGCTGTGCTGGCTGTATATAGAGGCTGTGCTGACTATATATACAGGCTGTGCTGACTGTATATAGAGGCTGTGCTGGCTGTATATAGAGGCTGTGCTGAATATATATACAGGCTGTGCTGACTGTATATAGAGGCTGTGCTGAGGTATACAGAAGCTGTGCTGGGGTATACAGAGGCTGTGCTGGGGTATACAGAGGCTGTGTTGGGGTATACAGAGGCTGTGCTGACGGTATACAGAGGCTGTGCTGGCTGTATACGGAGGCTGTGCTGGGGTATATGGAGGATGCTGCTGAGGTATATGGAGACTGCTGTTGTGCTGTATATATAATATGGGAGCTGTGCTGGGCTATATATACTATTTGGAGGCTGTGCTGGGCTATATATAATATTTGGAAGATGTGCTGGGCTGTATACATAATATGGAAACTGTGCTGGACTATATATATTATTTGGAGGCTGTGCTGGATATATTATTTGGAAGCTGCTGCTGGGCTGCCACAGCTTCCAAAGCTTCCAAATGATATATACAGCCCGACACAGCCTCCAAATAATATATAGTCCAGCACAGCTTCCATATTATATACATAGCCCAGCACAGCTTCCAAATAGTATATATATATAGCCCAGCATAGCCTCCGAATAATATATACAGCCTGCAGCCTCTATATTATACATACAGCCCAGCAGTCTCCATATTATATATACAACCCTGAACAGCCTCTATATTCTATATACAACCCACCCAAGAGCCTCTATATTACATATACACAGCCTGCAGCTTCTATATTATATTCATGAATCATAATATGTGTTAAAAGGGCCCACTGAGACTGTTTGGCCCGGGGCCTACAAAAACCTGGAGCCGGCTCTGACTGTATTGCACCATAATTACCGTATATAAAGATACAGTAGAAGGAATCATAGGTACAAAAACAGTTCGGAGCTAGACATGAAGATAAAAGAATCAGTAGATGGATATTAAATAGATGGATGTGTGATAGACAGGTAGATATGAGAGATGTATAAATAGACATTAAATAGATAAAAAAAGGCAAAGGTAGTGTCATGGGGTGGTATAATGGATAGGGAATCAGGAGGCAAGATGGTAAGGTGGGCAAGGGCATTCAGGGGAGCTAGTCTGGCCCTGAACTTGAGGTCCCTGGATAGCCCTGTTCCCGAAGATAACTCTGAAGGTGAGGAGGTTTGGGCCGCCACCCTTGCCCTTCACTCCTGATCAGCCCTAGGCTAAGGGCCCTTGCCTCTACCCACGGACCAGGAAAACCCAGCAGCTCCAATGGAGGTCAGTGGCAGCAAAAACACAGCTCAGCAGCTCAGCAGAGCACAACTTCACAGCATGGAGTCCAAGTAGAAATGAGCTCTAACTGCGACACCTAGTGCAGGGAAGTGGAGCTATTTCAAGGCTAAGGGGATGGAGATCTGAGTATTAAGACACACTCCTCCACCTACATGCTATATCAGACCCCTCCACCTGCAGAGCTGCACACAGCAGACTAAGGAAAAAAACCTCAGATTTAATCACAGCAGTAGCGCTCATGGACTGTCAAAGAATGACATTACCCCCTGTTTATGAGAGGCATCTGGACTCTTCACCAGGCATGTCCGGTCTAACGGTCTAACACTCCTGAGAGATGACTTGTGGGAGATATTACGGGTGTTTAGCACTGGAGGAAATTCTAGCTGGAACAACACAGAACACAGGGTTGCAAAAAGCCGATATCCTTAATGGACAAATAATTCCAGTAGTATTAGCTCCAGCAGCATACTTACTCCTTATGTGTTTTGACAGCACACACATAATCATCCACTCTTAGGTTGGGACCTGGACGTTGACTACCATTCACGCGGTCACAGATGGTCCATTCATAGGGGCGCAAACAGTAGAAACGTTCCCATGTCTCATCTCAAAATTGCTCGCAAAAGGCTTAGTGGGAGTCACCACCCTCCCGCTATCACACTTCTCAGGATAACACCTGAGCCGAGCATCAATCTGAGGTGTAGGCTGAGTTTTACCCCTATTCTTCGGTAGGTGACCAACACGGCAGATACAAGGGATGTCAGTGGCTGAGAAATGGGTTTAGAGCTGTGAGGATAGACCCTAATAAAGTGATCAGCTTGACCACAAAAGAAACAAGACCTCCCAAGCTGACAAATTGCAGATGGGCTAGTGTGAGAAATCACATTCCCCAACTGATTAGGTACATCAGGACCCACACGTGTAACCTCCACAGCAGGGATGATTACCAGGGGCAGGGTAGGTTCAGGTCTCTCAGGCGTCTGTCCAACCAATTAGTAAAAATCATAGCAGCCTCCAGGGACTCCGGAGCAGCGTACTGAGTCATGGTATCTTGTAGCCGATCTGACAACACCAGACAGGACTGACTTGTAAGCGCAGGATTGTTCCATTGAGTGTGTGGTTCCCTGCTCACGCAGGTAGCCACAACCTTCCCTACTGCACAGCTGGGTTTCCACAGCAGGTACCTACTACATGCAATACCTTCCACCCCGGCACAGTAGGGGGAGCTAGACTCACTGACTTTAGGTGAGATCCCCTATAAATACTGCTGCTGGGGGAGGAGCTAGTTAGAGTGTGCAGACGCTAGGAGAGCTCCGAAGACGTCCTGGTGCTCGGTGCCGCAGTTAGGCCCGAACCAGTGACCCGGAGTGGCCCTTCTGCTATTCAGCCAAGCCTAGGGGTGGGACAAAAGGCACGGAGCTTAACCAAGGGAGCCGAGAAACTAGTGGAAGTTTGCCCAAGACCTACCGGAATCCGTGGATCCGCACCTGCAGGATCACTCTAGGACTGCAGAGAACCCCGACACACCGTGGAGACTTTAGTCATCCAGTCCCCCTGTGTACCCAGCAAAAGGGAGCCAGACACCATAGTGTGGTATAACACTGCAGTGATCAGACATGGTAACCCGTGGACCACGCAGGAGGAGAGAGAGAGGACCAGTGAAAGTGAGGAGGCCAGTCGTGTTGTATACAGACAAGGCTTCAGTGACCTGAAGAGGCCTTATACCCACTTGCTGTGGAGACTCACTGTGCACCTGGTAACCCGACATTGTGCATCACCAGGTACTACAGGTGGCGTCACGAGACAATAACTTTTTTTCCTTGTACATAACCCTCTTTGAAGTGTCACTGAGGCCACGGGCTCAGGCACCGCCACCCGTGACATCCCCGTGAACCCCTCTGAGCGTGATACCCGAGTACCCCCTGGGCCTGGGGCTCGACAAGTGTCAGTGGCTTATCTCCTGAGCTCAGAGCAATACTCCTCATCCAGCTGCACTCCCTGCCTAAACTTATGTAGTTTTGAATCAGCTAAGGAGACGCCATCAGGGTCACCATACACCCATGTAAAAAACTGTCCACTAACCGCATAGATGGAGAATCGGTCGGCAGAGAGAAGGCCCAGGCTTGGCAATTCCCCATAAGAAGGGAGAGTATAATCCCCACATGCTGTTCCTCACACCCTGAAAAACGAGGGCAGAGCCTCCATGAAAACAAAAAACTTATCTCTCCCTCTCGAAAATTGGCATGAAGAGATATATTGGGTTCTGGTACAGCCAGGGTTTGAGCCGTAGCTAGATACTTAACAACTTCTTGTACCTGCTGCACCACTGGTTACGCAGGAGAGCAATCTCCTCACAAAAATCCTGCACCGGGCGTGCAAAAAACTTCTATTAAAGCCATAATGTCTTCAGACAAAATCGTGGGTCACAGATAATGTGTGGTATTCTGGATAGGGAATCAGGAGGTAAGATGGTAAGGATAGCAATCGTGTTCAGGGGAGCTAGTCTGGCCCTGGACTTGGGGACCCTGACTAGGCCTCTTCCCAAAGGTGAAGGGCCTTCATTCCTAATCAACCCTAGGTTAATAGCCCCTACCTCCACCCACGGACCGGGAAAACCCAGCAGCCTCAATGGAAGTCAACAGCAGCAAAAACACAGTTCAGCAAGCCTTCACACCACGGGGTACAAGTAGAAATGAGCTCTATCTGTGACACCTAGTGGAGGGAAGTTGAACTATTTCAAGGCTGGGGGACAGTTGATCTGAATACTAAGACACACCCCTGTTAGAAATAATCAACTCAGTTTCTTCGTTCGATAAACTCCATAGACTGCGTCTTCAGAACCAAAAGTGGGTTTTATTCGGGCAGGAACAAAATACACAGAGATGTACAGCAAAAGCAGTATAAATGGCAGGAATCTTAAATGACAGGCGCGGAACCCCAGGTGTCACACTCAAGATGGATTCAAAATAATGGCTTCCCGTCTCATGGCACACCAGATGGAATAGTGTCGCCCCGCCTGTCTAAAGCAGGGCGTTTTTATACAATTTTTCTCCATAGAGAATCACTGTATACAATGACCCTCTATGGACAAATGGTTACGTAACCTGTCATGAGTGATCCCTTCACATTATTATACAACATATATTGACATGAAGAAGCACATTAATTTCATTACTAACTACATACTATACTTAATTTTATCTACACAAATTATCTCATAATAGCCTTTTTTGGACCAAGCACAAATCATAACTTATTGACATTAATCAGCTCTGTTCTTGATCATGAGAAACGTCATATTAGCCTAGAGGGATCGAATACACCGTAAAATATCAAGAAAAATACAGAACTGGCTTATGACCTGATTATAAATTTTGCTAAATGATCAGACCAAATCTAATTAACTCCATCTGTTTTCTTATACAGGTTTAGGTCATTGCTTATAGCTAGAAGACATGACATTTAGATTTCTACTAACAGAGAAAGTTTCAATAGATATATTTTCAAGAGACAAAATGGCTGACAGAGGCCTTGGTACCCATGGCCTCCGTCTAACAAATCCCTCTGTTGTACTTATGGTAATTTGATAATTTACCCAAAGTACAAATTGGCATATGAGTCTAGTCCTAATTCTCATATATGGTATTGAGGGAATACATAATTTCGTACACTCCCTGGTCAGTAGGGGTGTTGGGAGGGACTGAAGGTACCCTTGGAAGAAGGGCCCTAACAATAGGTGTACAACCTACAAGTGAGCATGGTCTGGGAGTAGGTACCCTACCCGCACCAAGTCTCCAGTATGGTCTGATAAAAGTGGTACTATGTGTTATTACACGGGCCTGAAAGTTATTTAGTTCCTCAACATGAGCCAGATTCTTTTTTGAAAAACTTTTAGGTTACTACTTATTAAACACATATAGGAAAAAACAAACAAAGTAGCAAAAAATCTACAGTAAATATCACCAACGTAAGAGTTCTTAAGTATTAATGAATCCCGTTACAATCTTTCAAAAAAAGAAAAAATTCAAAAATTGTCTTTGTTCCATGGCTCCTAAGGTCCTATTCACAGTTCAGGTGTGGGCAAATAGTCCTAAAAAGAAGCAAAGAACACAACAAAACAAAAAAATCATCACAGAAGTAAAAAAAACATAAAGTGTTCGAGTCCCAAGTCCCATAACAGTCTCTGAGTCCTTTGATCCGTGGCTCTCGATCTTGTTCTGTTTCCTCGGAGCTTCCACTGTCTTCCCCCTCGATCACACTGTCCGGGTCCCACTGGATGGTGTGAGATGTCATCTCCAGGGAAACAGGCGGATTCATGGCTCCCGATCCAATAGGGGACCTGCAAAATAAAATAAAAGCGCAGTATCAGTTCTCACCAGCATCACTAGGATTCTCAACTGGCAATATAACAAGCTTACATTGATGAACAATTTTAACACCTTTTTTCTCTTGGCTTGCTAATCCTTAGCACTCCCAAAACAGTTGGGCCTATCACCTGTGTGATAACAAATGGGTCTTTGTAATTGGAATCCCACTTTCCTTTTTTTCCTAAGATTCTTAACCATGAGCTAAGCTCCCACAACAAATTTGGACTCATATAAATTCCTGTTGACTCTGAGGCTACAGCTCTTATTGCCAGGCAAGTGGGTCATGATTTGTCTCACTAAGTGAGGTCCATTGTCACTTTCAATTAATTTTGGGAAGCCCCAGTGTGAAAACACATCTTTCCACAAGAGGCGGGCCGTTGTCAGGGCAGTATTGTTGGTGGCAGGCAGGGCCTCAACCCATTTTGAGAAAACATCAACAATGACCAAGGCATACCTGAATCCTCCCTCTGCTGGAGGGAATGGACCAATGAAGTCAATTTGAATCGACTACCATGGACCATCAGCCACTCTGGGGATGGCACATTTTTCCTTTGTACTAGCTGTAAGAGCGCTGAAAGACTGAATGATTAAATTTAATCAGAGACTTAATCATTATAGTTGGGATATATGGTAACAATTTGTCATCAACCCTTTTGTAATACAGATATTGTCCTTTATCAATGGGTATTGATTCAAGGGAGTTAAATAAAGATGCATCACCTTGTTCTCTCTGTGCCTTTAAGAGGTCGTGGAACTGAGATGCATAAGGGTGGGGCTCCTCCCGGAGTCTTCACGTGACAGCAGAGATTGTAGCCTGTGGATATCTGTCAACGCCCATCAGGGCGGCTTCTTTGGCTGCGGAATCTACATATGCATTGCCCACGATGTGGGGGTCAGATGTGAGCTTTTGATGTCCTTTGATTTTACAGAAGGACCATAAATTTGGAAATTCTTTGCTTCTCTGCACAATTTGCTTGAGAATATCTGCATGCTGAAGCAGCTTGTTCTGGGAGTTTACCATCTTCCTCTGTGACCATACATTGAAATACAATGTCAGAGAGGAGACAGCGTAAGCACTGTCACTGAAAATATTCATGGGGTCAGTACACAAAAGAATGACTTGCAAAGCTGCCTCTAATTCAGCCCGCTGGGCGGAAAAATGTCCAGGAAGCTTATATTGCAATAAATTCTCGTTGTCAGGGAACCACAAAGCGTAACATGTGACGTATTTGCCATCGTGCCAATACCGGGCCCCATCTATGTATACACAGGGGACATTGGTTTGAAAGTCTGCACGGAAGGGGGTGGGGGCGACATGAGTCTGTTCAATTTGGCAATCATGAGACTGACCTGCATATTGCAGCAATTGTGCTAAGTGATATTTATCTCCCACTTCTACCTGCAAATCCCTAGTCTAAAAGTCAACAATCCATTGGGCCATTCTCTGAAAATTCACACCCCAAACTTTGCCTTTAAGCAGTGTTTTTAAGGTTACATGGGGGTTCTGCAGAATCAAGGTGAAAAGCCAATTATGTGACGGACCTGTAGCATGGTCCAGTGCACGGCAAGTAAATGCTTACAAGGTGTAAAACCTTTTTTCAACGGAGAAAGCAGCCGTGAGTAGTAACCCGGGGCTCTCTTTTGGCCATTTCTGTAGCAGCTCAGATGAGATTGCTACGTCACCTGCATGTGCTTGCAGATAATGAGGCTGGGATGGGTCTGCGTTAATTAGAGCTGTTGCTCCTGCAAGTGCATGTTTTAAATTTTCAAAAGCCTGCAGGGCGTCTCCCTCTATTGTGATCGTGGTAAACTCATTTTCAATACCTTTTAGGAGATCATGATTAGCAAGGCAAGCATCCTCAATAAATTCTCTGAAAAAAATTCACAAGACCCAGAAACTTTCTGAGTTCTGTGACATTGATTTGGCACAGGTACAGCTTGAATGACTGTCCCCTCTTTTGAAACTGACACATTCAAACATTTAACCTCTGGTTGCATTCAGCTGTACTCTGTCCCGACTCACATTTAATATTGAGTTGCACAATGCATCACACATATTGTCAGTTTCATCAACAATTTGAGTCCATAAATTTTAAATCAAGAAATCATTGACATATTGCAGGACTTTGTCTCCGTACCCCAGGGGTTCCAATACCTGTGCCAACACCTGAAGGAAATAAATTGGACTAGAACAGGTACTGGACATTTTCTAAGGTAAATGCCAAACGGAGAGCCGACTCAGGTGTAATGGGCACGCAGAAAAAGCCATTTGCAATATTCAAACAAGACACACAAAAAAAAAACTGACATTCACTCCTCAGCAGTGACATCACTTCAGGGACCGAGATGTGTTGCTGAGGGGTGTATTTGTTTACAAGTCTTAAATCTATGACCATGCGATAGCTACCATCCTCTTTTGTTTTACAGGCAGGATTGGGCTATTGCACGGGGGGGGGGGGTTGCCTCGTACAATCACGCCCTGTTATTCCAATTCACTGACAGCAATCCTTATGTAAGGAATTGCTTCCTCAGGAATACGGTATTGGCACTGAAAGGGTGGTAGATGGTCGCTGTCAATCTTAATTAAAATTTGCATCAGTCCGCAATCTGTACATTTTGAAACCCATAAATGAGGAAAAAATTGCACCAATTCATGTTTCAAAGCCGTGTCTGCAAAATTTATCTCAGGCATGTCATCATCATTATTATCAACTGAGCACAAACTAGCAATGGTTAATTTATGACTGTGACATTTTCAACTCTGCAGCATCCATAATAACTGAACAGACAGTAGTTCCTTTGTCACGCCATAAGACCTTATTACACAAATCAACAATGATACCCAAATTAACAATGATACCCATGGCTGACAACACATTTGACCCATTAATAAAAAACTTTAATTGCGGACTGATCCAAAGTTCACACCGAATGCTCGCCTGTATACAGGAGCCCTCAAATCCCACTAAAGTTGTGGTGTCTGGCAGCCCGGGGGGAGCTGCAATTTGTGTTCTGTTACTGAAACAGAGGCTCCTGTTATCAATTAAAAAAATCTTCCCAATTTTTGATATCCTCTATCCTCCCCTCTGACATAAGGTCGGTCCATCTTGGCCTAGGGATAATTGTGCCAAGAGGTACAGGGGAACAGGGGGGGTTCAATGCATCAATCAGAACCGGCAGTAGGAAGCCCCAAAAAAATTCACCAACCTCACCAGAGGCAATTCTACAGCCCACTGCTGTCACCTCCGAGCCGGACAGATCGCTTGAAAGAGCCATTTCCTCGTCCCCCCCAGCTCCTGAATCAGTGGAGCATGAGGGTGGAGGAATTCCTCCCGGAGGAGGGTGAGCTCTCCTCACAGCATGGATCCGTCTGCTGGGAAGGACAAGGGTCGCATAATTGGGTGACGGGGCAAAAGGCTCCCGAAGAACAGGGTTAACTATCTGAGGACCATTGTACTGCTGGCACGGTTTGGGGCCGTTAACCACTGGCTGTCCAGGGTTCTTAATAGCAGGATTTGGAGCACTGGCTCCCTCATACGGATCTCGGGACATTGTAGAGGTGCACCTGTGGATCATCCCTGGGAGCTAAATGGGAACACTTATGTCTAAGATACCCTGATTGCCCACAAGGATAACATACAAGAGAACCCATGGAGTTCCGAGGGGTTTCTGCCGACTGGGACCAGCCCACTTTCGGCAGTTGATTATAACCCCAGGAAGTCCTGGTCTCCTGTCCACAGCAGATGCCATTCAGGCAGGGCGATATGCAAAAACATCTGTATCATCGCCCTTAGTCTAGGATGGCATTTTCCCTAACAATGGTTACCAATGCCCTAATTTTGTCCTCCACAAATTTAGCATTATGTAAAATCCCTAACTTGCAAAACCTTTCCAAATATTCTCTACAATCTATTCCATCAGATCATAATCATCTTTTCTGATCTATTCTATCAAAAAATACTTATCAAACTGTTACACCCCAGGCAGCCCATCTTCTAATTCTAAGATAATTTCCTTTCCTTATTCTAAAGGATGCTACAATCTATGGATGGATTTTCTCTTCCTCCTTTCTGTCTGCAGCACATGTATCTCATACCCCTCCCTTTGTGATAGTACTACTCCCATCATTGTATCAGTAGCTGCTGCGTTCTCTCCATACACTGCTCCGCTGCCCCTCCCTGTGTAACTACATTAACGTTCTGTCTTTGAAGCTATCACTAGCCTGATCTGAGCTATAACTAACTTACACAAAGCCGCTATTCGGCTGCCCTTTCTGCTAATAATTTTTTCTAGCTATGGGGTTTCAGCGTGCCTGTCAGTCTGTTTCCTTAGCCACTCCATAGCGGTGGAAACACAAGGACGAATTTTTTTAAAACTGCTTTTAGTATCAACTTAATGCATTTTACAGGCAAAAGTTAGATACTCACACCTCTGTAATGGAAGACACGTGCCGGCTTTGGTCAACCAAAAGAGGTCCAGCCGTATGATCAGCCTCACTCGTTACGTTGCCACACGTCTCCTTCTCCGTACCCTCGGCTTTAATCACGTCCTTGTATAACTCACGTAGAGGCTCAGTCTTGGTTACTCAGGGTAGATAGGAGCACAAACGAGAGATTCTCAGCGGCTGATTTCCTTAATGCGATTTCACGTGGCGCCACGCTTTTCATCAATAAAGGCAAAAAAAGAGAAAGAAAAGTCCATTCCTCACCCTCTCACCACTTTGGTTCACAGCTTTACTTGCAGGAATCTTCTAGGTTCTTCAGAAAGGATGTGGATCATCTCCCCCCTTTCATCCGGGCTAGCTCGCCATCTGTTAGAAATAATCAACTCAGTTTCTTCGTTCGATAAACTCCATAGACTGCGTCTTCAGAACCAAAAGTGGGTTTTATTCGGGCAGGAACAAAATACACAGAGATGTACAGCAAAAGCAGTATAAATGGCAGGAATCTTAAATGACAGGCGCGGAACCCCAGGTGTCACACTCAAGATGGATTCAAAATAATGGCTTCCCGTCTCATGGCACACCAGATGGAATAGTGTCGCCCCGCCTGTCTAAAGCAGGGCGTTTTTATACAATTTTTCTCCATAGAGAATCACTGTATACAATGACCCTCTATGGACAAATGGTTACGTAACCTGTCATGAGTGATCCCTTCACATTATTATACAACATATATTGACATGAAGAAGCACATTAATTTCATTACTAACTACATACTATACTTAATTTTATCTACACAAATTATCTCATAATAGCCTTTTTTGGACCAAGCACAAATCATAACTTATTGACATTAATCAGCTCTGTTCTTGATCATGAGAAACGTCATATTAGCCTAGAGGGATCGAATACACCGTAAAATATCAAGAAAAATACAGAACTGGCTTATGACCTGATTATAAATTTTGCTAAATGATCAGACCAAATCTAATTAACTCCATCTGTTTTCTTATACAGGTTTAGGTCATTGCTTATAGCTAGAAGACATGACATTTAGATTTCTACTAACAGAGAAAGTTTCAATAGATATATTTTCAAGAGACAAAATGGCTGACAGAGGCCTTGGTACCCATGGCCTCCGTCTAACAACCCCTCCCTCCCCCTCCACTTAAGGTGACCCTTGGGCAGGTGCTCTTTCACGTCCCAAGTGGAGACGAAGAGCTCCTGGCTTGCCCCCGGTACTTGGAGTAAGCCCCAGTCACTGCCAAGATGGAAAGTTGTCACAGTCCCCTGTGAGCGTGGGCCCTTACTGGTGGACCAGGCCTTGCGGGCTTTGGTCTTTGCCTGCATATTGTGCTCTTCCATCACTCGCTATTGGGCCCTCCATTCTGCCTCCCCTGCCTCCCATTGGATGATCCGCTGCCTCAGGGGTTCGGCCCAGGTTAGAGTCTCCACCTCCTCCTGCCCCGCTTCAATGGCCCCCGGGAATCCCATCAGCTCCCCACGGGGATTGCTCCATTGGACGACGACCGTGTCTCCTCTAACCTCCTTGGCTGGCTGGTGGCTTTGGGGTAAGAGGTGCTACAAGTCCCTCCCCATCAACCGGGGTCTGCTCCCGGACCAGGTTAGTTGGCGCTGAGCCAGGGATTGGGGCACAAGGGGGTTCATCGGGCCCAACCAGGGTCTCGGTCCCTTACGGTATGGCGTCTCGTCTACCTTCTCCTTAGTCTGCGAAGGTCAGGGATGCCGGACGGGAAAAGGCCCGCTTTGCAGTCGCCTTTGCTAATAGGGTCTTCCGCCATCGTCCCACAGTGGTGATCTGGGCCTTCACTGGTTGGTGGCTTAGCTCAAGGACTTCCTCTTGCAGGAAGGCAACTGGCTCAGGCCCTTCCCCAGTGAGCTGGGGGAGTCCTCTGCTGCCACCCCATGCTCCGGGTTGTCTTGGCCTTGCTCCACCACCTTGCCGACCACACAGATGCTGTGTGCTTGCTCCACCACCTTGCCATCACACCATACCCCTTATCCAGTTCATGTCAGAGTGCTGGTCTGCCCCCTCCTTTCATGGGCGTGGCTCTGCCCCTTTGCCATTGGCCACACCCCTGGATGGGGTAACACAGTCTTTTGGCCTGCCCTCCCGACTCTTGGAGGGCGAAGGGAATGTAGGCCATTTTTCCTGCTGCGTGCTGGTTTGGCCCATTATGGGGCATTGAAGACTGGCCCCCAGCCAGCACATGGTCTCAGTCTATTGTGGCCGCCATTACTCCGGCCTAAAAAGCACAGTCTCTTTGCTGTAGTTCGGAAGGCACATGAGACACGGCAACACCGGGTCGGTTCATCCTGTTTGTGACGCTAAGTTTGACTCGCCCCGTGAGGGCAGTGGTTACTCTGAGCAGTGCCTGTCCCTCCTCTCTTCTGTCAATGTTGTCTAGGGGAGATTGTGAGTCTTTGGGGATGTCACGGTGACATGGCCCAGTCCGTGGCCCTGGAGCAGTCAATAAAAAGTGGGAAAGGGACTATGGAATAGGGATTTTGGAGGTGGTTGTCGTGATGCCACCGTGGTATGCTGTTGTTAGTGGCCACTGCTGCAGACCAGGACCTCTGGGGATGATGGGATGGCAGCTGTGATGGTGTCGCTCCCCACAAGTGCAGCGGGTCCACAGGGCATCCAGAGTAGGGGATTATTAAGGTGATGGAGAGCCAGCGGGGCAGTCTGGCTGCAGGAAGGATCGGAGTATCTCAGGCAGGCTCCTGCTGCCTGCGTGGCGTTTCAGTTACCACTCCTCAGGTGGGAAATGAACAGTCTCACACATAGTTCTGAGTTCTAAACCCGGTTTACTTCACTTTATCTGCTCGCACCAAAGGTTACAGCTTAGGTTCAATTGTGGTCCAGGTAGTCCTTAGCAACCATCATGGCTTGTTCAGTACACCCCTTT
Source organism: Allobates femoralis (assembly GCA_033576535.1). Classification (NCBI taxonomy): domain Eukaryota; kingdom Metazoa; phylum Chordata; class Amphibia; order Anura; family Aromobatidae; genus Allobates; species Allobates femoralis. Next base: position 835,891,682 of record JARQOC010000003.1, read on the forward strand.
AGTGTTCCTTCCCTTGGGTCATTCCTCCTCAGCGCTGCCTGCTCACCTCACTCCTGCACGCGCCTCCGCACACAGTGCCCCAATCCAGCCACCGGCCTTATTCGGTAACTGGCCGTGTCCCTGACCCTAGTACGGCTGCCTTCTCAGCGGATGTGTCGGGAGTAGGCCACAGCTGCTCTGGACCTCTTGGCCTCCGATTCTGTGGTTGGAGCTAGGAGCCTCCTACCACCTTCGGGCCGGGTCCCTGGTGCTGGCTCTACCCCTCCGCTTCACTTCAGATTTGGGCACGGGTGGATTTCTCACTGCCCCCGCCCCTAGGGCTCCCTCTGTCTCTTTGCAGTCTGTTTTCCCAGGACGCGGGAGGAGCCTCATCTCTGCTCAAGTCTGCCAGGTCCTTCTCTACTGCTCACTCCATCAACCTTCTTCTCCTACTGAGCTCCCACTTCCTGTGCTCTTTCGCTTTTGTCTCCTTTCCTTATTCCTGACTACTTTTCATAACTTCCCACCCACCACCTTTCTCTCCCCGCCATCCCACTGACTGTCTGAGCCATCCCACTGACTGAGTTCACCTGTTGTCCCTGGGACTGGGTGTGTTGGGTGTGTTTGTTGGTGACAGGATTTACCAATCTGGTTACTGCAGATGGGAATACCACACCTGTGGAGTGAGTGCAGTACACCTCTGTGGCGACCAGGGGCGCCACAGAATAGATATATCATTAGGACACATTGTGACATAGGTATGCTATATGTGCGTAGTGCCCAGCAATTCTACTTTTTTGATGATAGATATATTCATAGATAGATAGATGATAGATAATAGATAGACATATGATAGATAGATAATACACATGATATAGAAAATTCATAGATACATAAAGTGAAAAAATAAGGAAGCACTCCAAAATAATGCAAAAAGTGAACTTTAATCCAGCCCCAAGTGGTGCAATGTTTTGTTGCGCCACTTGGGGCTGGACTAAAGTCTACTTTTTGCATTTTTTTGGAGTGCTGCCTGATTTTTTCCCTTTATATAATTTTGCATTGGAAACACATTTTTTTCTGAAAGCACCCACATTTTGTTTAGGTTTCCTGTTTTTTTTCTTAGATAGATAGATTCATACTTGTAGATAAACGCCTAGATAAATTCATAGATGATACATACATAGGCGAATTTTAATGAGGGCACTCTGGGCTACTGCCCAGGGCCCAAAGCTCCAGGGGGGCCCATGACCAGATTGCCCTCATTATAATGTTTTGTGCAGCAACAGATACTCGCCTTGCTCCCATTCCGTCGATGTACATCTTTTAGTAGGGAGCTTCCCTGGAACTATCAAAAGATGATTATGTGACATGTCACAATGATAGTTTGAATTGGGTGAGGGCCCTCGCCTTCTAAACAGCCCGGGCCCTGGCTAGTCTTAATCTGCCCCTGGATACATAGATAGATATGAGTTACATTAGGTGGTAGATAAGTAGAAATATAGACATATATCCCATAGTTATGGATGAATCTGCTTACAGATTTCTTTCTTGATACTTATATGGTATTTTCACATGACACTTCATCTGATCACATACCTATAATCTCTGTCTTTGCAGCCAGTCTCGAATGAATTATTGGGTGGAATATTACACTAAACCCTACTGCCGATATGGACCTTTCTTAGTTGGAATGATTCTCGCTATTATAATTGTCAAAAAGCAACATCCTTATATTAAGACCAGGGTAAGTTATTGCTAATGTGTTCATTTTAATCTATAGTTTTCTTTTCTTTTTCTGTGCACTATGAGATCTTGTATAAAAATGACTTAAAAAGTTCTCAAACGTTAAATTAGACGACATTGAGACATCATTAATCTTCCGTTCCAGACGATCTGTCAATTTGCTGCTTGATAAAAGTTAAAATCTAGTTTTACCTTGTGCGCTGTCATAAAAAGGACAAAGCTTTGATTTACAACATGGATTAAACATTACCTTACCTTTTAAAGGCACATTTTTTTCCATAGGCCCACGCTGCCTTGGGATGGATATCTGCGCTGGTCATCATGCTCACAGTCATAACACTGGCCTTTGTCCTGGATGACGCCCCCAGTTCTTACTCCATTATGGCCGCACTCTACCAGGGTCTTCACCGCTCTTTATGGGCTGTAGCTCTAGGCTTCATCCTCCTTCTATGCCATGAAGAATATGGAGGTAAAAGAGGGGAAGTTAAAAAATGCTAATTATTTTTAGTTCATAAAACTGATTATGCAAGATTAGAGACTCGAAGGATGCATCATCGTATTAAAGAACACAATTTCTATTGATTGATATTGGAAAGGTGAACGATGACCCTGTCAGACCAATAAAAGAATGGAGATGTAAGAGCCTGGGGAAAAAGAGGCAATAGTCCTATGGCAGGTGTTGTGGGTTTTTTACAGTATACACAGGTCTTATGGGGTGTTCTCAGTATAGGCAGGTCTATGGGGTGTTCCCATATAGGGCAGGTCTTATGGGGTGTTCCCAGTATAGGGCAGGTCTTATGGGGTGTTCTTAGTATAGGGCAGGTCTTATGGGGTGTTCCCAGTATAGGGCAGGTCTTATGGGTGTTCTTAGTATAGGGCAGGTCTTATGGGTGTTCCAGTATAGGGCAGGTCTTATGGGGTGTTCCCAGTATAGGGCAGGTCTTATGGGGTGTTCCAGTATAGGGCAGTCTTATGGGGTGTTCCCAGTATAGGGCAGGTCTTATGGGGTGTTCTTAGTATAGGGCAGGTCTTATGGGGTGTTCCCAGTATAGGGCAGGTCTTATGGGGTGTTCCCAGTATAGGGCAGGTCTTATGGGGTGTTCCAGTATAGGACAGGTCTTATGGGGTGTTCCCAGTATAGGACAGGTCTTATGGGGTTTCCCAGTATAGGGCAGGTCTTATGGGGTGTTCCCAGTATAGGGCAGGTCTTATGGAGTGTTTCCAGTATTCAGCAAGTCTTGTGGGGTGTTCTTGGTATACAGCATATCTTGTGGGATGTTCTTGGCATTCAACACATTTTATGGGGTGTTCTTGGTAACAGGGAGATCTTGTGGGTGTTCTTGGTTTACGGCAGGTCTGGTTGAGTGTTTCCAATATAAGGCAAGTCTGGTGAAGTGTTCGTGTATGTGACAGGTTTTGTGGGGTATACCCAGTATTCGTCAGTGTTGCATTGTGTTCCTGGTATATGGCGGGTTTTCTGTGGGTACACCTGTATTTGGCAGGCCTTGTGTAGTTTAATCCCTGTATACAGAAGGTCTTGCATGGTGTTCAACATATATGGTGGTCTTGTGGATTATTTCTAGTATATGCCAGGTTTTGTGGGATGTTTCTGGTATTCAGCAGCTCTTTTTGGATGTTCCTGATATACGGCAGGTCTTGTGAACTGTTTCCAGTATATGATAGGTAACTTGGGTTGTTCACGGTATATGGCATGTGTTGTGAGTTAAACATTGAATACAGCATGTCTAGTGGGGTATTTCCAATATATAGCAGGTCTATGGGGTGTTCTCAGTATATAGTGGTTAGTACTTACTTTTATGTGGTCCAAACAAGGAAAATCAGTGAATTAACAGCATGGCTATAGGCGCTGATAACTACGATTAGTGTGGGGAGTGTAGACTAACCCATCTGGTCCAATCCCACAGATGAACCACCGAGGGGCTATAGCACAAATTACTGAATAAGTTAAAGCTAGTTATGATAGAAAGTTGTTACATGGATATTAGACAGAAGGTTTAAATGGGTCACATAGTCGATAGAGACATTGTGCAGGCACTATACGGTACTCTCACTGGGTGGCGGTATTATTTACACCCTACATGGATCTATTATAGTGACAGTAGTTTAATCCCATACCCTACTTTACAGAAAAATCTTCCACAGACCACATGTATACATCCAGGGACCGCTATGGAGTAGGCGTTTTACCAATGCACATTCTTATGAGTCCACATATTGAGGTATGTAAAGCATCCCGTTCTCTCCGCAGGTCACCTAAACACAATGCTGTCATGTGGGGCATGGAGCTTCCTATCTAAGATCAGCTATGCTTGTTATCTGACCCATCCCATCATTATCATCTTGTACTGTGGCCTGCAGGAGACGCTCTTCCACTATCAGGATATTAATATGGTGAGTGCCTACTTAGGAGGGATCTGCTAAAAGTTGTTGGGTTGAACCAGTGACTGGTGTTGGAGGAGACCCATAGACCTGTAGCAGTCATGGGGCGGGGTACTCAGACCATCCAGGGTGTAAGTCTCTGATCACGGCGGTGACCCCAGGAGCCATGGCCTCAACCAGATGTTGTTAAGGGAATTATTTACAGGGGAAAAGTTTGTTCTGAAGCGACAAAGTTCTGGCCTGTAGGTGGCTGGGGGCTGCTGTGGGGGACCCCCAATGGATGATGGTGTGGCAGACAGGTGTTGGGCCCTCTCCAGTTAGGGCCTGGGTCCCTTTGTAGGTGTAGAATGTAGCACTGCTACATTAGCCATCAATGTCTCGGGTGTGCTACATCAATTATCAACAATCCTTCTCTGATGCATAAGCCATCAATGCCTCACCTTTGCTACATCAGTCATCAATGTCTCAGTGTGCTACATCGGTTTTCACCCTCCTGTTCTGCTACATCAGTCATCTCTGTTCCAAGTCTGCTTTATCAGCCACAACTATTCTAGCTACTACATCAGTCATGAATGTCTCAGGACTGCTACATCGGTTTCACCGCTCCTGTTCTGCTAATCAGTATCTCTGTTCCAGTCGCTTTATCAGCACAACTATTCTAGCTCTACTACATCGTCATCAATGTCTCAGACTGCTACATCGTTTTACGCTCTGTTCTGCTACATCGTCATCTCTTTCAATCTGCTTATCAGCCACAACTATTCTAGCTCTACTACTCACCATCAATGTTTGGATCTGGTAGATCGGTTATCATGCTCCTGATCTTGCATAACATCTTTTTCCAGCTCTGCTACATCAGTTATTGCTGTTACAGCTCTGCTACATGGATCAACAATGTTTTAGCTCTTAAGTCATGGTTATTTCAGCTCTGCCACATTAGTAAATGCTGTTCTAGTTCTGCTACACTAGACATCAGTGTTCCACATCTGCTACATCAATCACCAGTGTTCCAGCTCTGCTACATGAGTCAATGCTGTTCCAGTTTTACCTATACCAGTCTTTCTTCAGCCTTGGCATCATTTCACCCCATCTCCGCTGTCATGTTACACTTAACGCCCCCTATCTGTGTTGCTCCAAAACGTTTCATGTCGACCTGGGTCCATGAGGATCCAATACAGCAAGTGAAAACATAACAGGGGACCAAGTAAGGGTTGAGATGGGATAAGTAGGGATCAATGAGTGTATGTACTAAACTGAGCCCTTAAAATAACGTTCATCTACAGAGCAACCCCTCTAAATATGTTTCAATCCATTGTAGCTTGTGAGCCTAAAAATAACCAGGACCTATGGTGTTTTCCTTCCACTAGCTGTACCTCTTCATTGGACACTGTGTACTGACCATCATCGCTGGGCTACTTTTGACAGTTCTTGTTGAGCGACCGTTTCAAAGGTTGATGCACTTTTAGCTCAATAATACAATAAAGGATGATAATGATCAACTAAAACTGCAAAGAAGCCAACGAGGACCACGCAAGCATCTGCAACGCTACGACTGTCTCATAGAGAACATCAAGAATCAGGTCAAGAATGCAACTATCCCAAAGAGAAAGGCATCAATCTGACAATGGTGAACTCAAAGATTCTTCTAGGAGCCGCAGACAATGCAGGTTGTGCAACACTGATAACTTCTGATGGGTAATCTGACATCTGTAAAACAATGAACTTGTTCTATAGATTCCTGGTCCCCAGAAAGCGAGGGCCCAACGGATCCATCCCATTTATGTTACATGAGGTACATTAGTGACGTCAAATACTAATCCTGACATGTCGAGAATTAACATAGCAATAACGAATAGCTACACTCCAGTGGCGTAACAAGTGTCCGAGACAAAATTTAGACCTGGGCCCCCACCTGCATGTTCATCAGATGTATGGGCCCATTTAGTATTCCAGATCCTATGAGGATACACAGTACGTGACCGGCATCAGCACCGGCGCACCTGGGCATCTGCGGGGGCCCTGGACAAACAGGGGGGCCCACTCGCTGTGGGGCCATGAGCCCACCATGTAATAATGTCCCCTATCCTGTAATAATGTCTCCAAATCTGTCCCTTCATTAAATAATGCCCCCCATCCTGGGCCCCATTCTATAATAATGTCCTCTATCCTGGCCGCATCATTTTATTTTGTCCACCTCCAATACCGACCCCTTCCTGTAACAATGTCCCCATCCTGGACCCCTTTTAGCACTAATTTCCCCCATCCTGGGCCCCTTTCTAGTATAATGTTCCACACCAGAACTTTTTCCTGGTATAATGTCCCGCACCTGAGCCTCTTCCTGGAATAATGTCCTCCATCCCGAGCTCTTCCAGGTATAAAGTCCCCTAACCTTGGCCCCTTCCTGTAACAATGTCCCCATCCTGGGCCCTTTTCTAGTATAATGTCCCACACCTGAACCTCTTCCTGGTATAATGTCCTCCACCTGAGCCTATTCCTGGTATAATGTTCTCCATCCTGGCCCCTTCCAGGTATAATGGCCCCCATCCTTGGTCCTTTCCTGTAACAATGTCCCCATCCTGGTCCCCCTTTTTAGCACTAATTTCCCCCATCCTTGGCCACTTCCTGGTATAATGTCTGACATTCTGATAAAATGTATTCCATCCTTGGCCCATTTCAGTTGTAATGGCTGTCATCCTGTGCATTTTCTTGGTATAAAACTTTCCTTTCCTTGAGTAATGGCCCACATCCCAACCCACTTCCAGTAATAATGCCCCTGTTCTGCACTTCTTCTACAGCAAATGTAAAAGTAAACAACCCCCACTTCCCCAAGATGCTTCTCACCTGCTTGCACTCCAATGACGTGTGGCTTTCTTTATATATAAAGGTGGCACAGAAGCTGGCAAATTACTTCAGCATGCAATTGATGGGTAGTGCATGAAGTCACTACCATACCCTACCTGTGACCAGCACACTGATGTCAGGTGCCCGCCTCTGATTGGCCGACAGCATGTTTTGCAGTGCAGGAAGCCAGAGGATCTCTGCACCAGAATACATTTTAGCTGAATAAGTGCACTCAGACACAAGTCCAACTGAAATGGCTGCTGCAACCGCAATCCTTATGCTCCTGCTACTCTCAATCCAAAATCAATAGTTGAAAATTTAGGCTGGGGTTAGGCTGGGGTCACAGTACCATTTTTCACATGCATTTTTGGAGACCTGCGTTTTCAAAAACGCATGTAAAAAACGCACCCATAGGCCCCCATGTTAAAAAACGCATGCCCTAATAGCCAAAAAGCATGTGTGACTGTCCCATGCGTTTTTGGAGCATATCCAAAAACGCATGCGTTTCTGTAGAAAACGCATGCGTTTTTGTAGAAAACGCATGCGTTTTTATAACATGGGTTCCTATGGAAAACGCATGCAAAAACGCATGTACAGTTAGTACCTTTTAGTGCCATTCAAAAACGCATGCGTTTCCCATAGGAGCCCATGTTAAAAAAACGCATGCGTTTCCGGAAAAACGCATGCGTTTTTTTAACATGGGCTCCTATGGGAAACGCATGCGTTTTTGAATGGCACTAAAAGGTACTAACTGTACATGCGTTTTTGCATGCGTTTTCCATAGGAACCCATGTTATAAAAACGAATGCGTTTTCTACAAAAACGCATGCGTTTTTCAAAACGCTCAAAAAAATACTACAAGCACTATTTTTATGTGCAGATTCAAAAACGCAGCCAAAAACGCAGGGAGCCATCAGAGACCTTAAAAAACTCATGCTGACATGAAAAACGCATGTAAAAAAGCATGCGTTTTTAAAAGGCACTAAAAAAACTGTGACCACAGCCTTAGGCTGGGGTTCCACATAAGCCCTCAGTCCGTTTTTGGCTTCAGTTTTCTCATTTTTTTTTTCTAAGTCCAAAAACTGACAGAAAACGGATTGGATGTAATAAACACCCTGTCCGTTTTTCTATGGAGCTCCAAACATTGCCCTGTCCGTTTTTGAGTCAAAAACGTTGCATGCAACGTTTTTGGCATCATTTAAAAAACGCATGCGTTTTCATGCGTTTTTTTAACATGGGGCCCTATGGGAAACGCATGCGCGAACGCATGCAAATGCGCACTTGCGTTTGCGCATGCGTTCGCGCATGCGTTTTTTTAATGAAAAGTCCAAAAACGTTCAGGAGTGCAGGAGGCACAAAAAGCACCAAAAAAAAAAACGGATTGGTGATGAAAATCACTTCCAAAAACGGATTTCTATGTGGAACCACAGCCTTACACATAAGCCCTCAGTCAGTTTTTGGCTTCAGTTTTGTCATTTTTTTTTTCTAAGTCCAAAAACTGACAGAAAAACGCATTGGGTGTAATAAACACCCTGTGCGTTTTTCTCTGGAGCTCAAAACATTGCCCTGTCCGTTTTTGAGCCAAAAACGCAGTAAACAGCGTTTTTGGCATCAGTTAAAAAACGCATGCGTTTTCATGCGTTTTTTTTAACATGGGGCCCTATGGGAAACGCATGCGCAAACGCATGCAAACGCATGCACTTGCGTTTGCGCATGCGTTCGCGCATGCGTTTTTTAATGAAAATTCCAAAAACGTACAGGAGTGCAGGAGACACAAAAAGCACCCTATAAAAAACGGATTGGTGATGAAAATGACTTCCAAAAACGGATTTCTATGTGTAACCCCAGCCTTAGGGATTGGTGATGAAAATGACTTCCAAAAACGGATTTCTATGTGTAACCCCAGCCTTAGGCTGGGTTACACATAGAAATCCGTTTTTGGAAGTCATTTTCATCACCAATCCGTTTTTTATAGGGTGCTTTTTGTGTCTCCTGCACTCCTGTACGTTTTTGGAATTTTCATTAAAAAAACGCATGCGCGAACGCATGCGCAAACGCAAGTGCATGCGTTTGCATGCGTTTGCGCATGCGTTTCCCATAGGGCCCCATGTTAAAAAAACGCATGAAAACGCATGCGTTTTTTAACTGATGCCAAAAACGCTGTTTACTGCGTTTTTGGCTCAAAAACGGACAGGGCAATGTTTTGAGCTCCAGAGAAAAACGCACAGGGTGTTTATTACACCCAATGCGTTTTTCTGTCAGTTTTTGGACTTAGAAAAAAAAAATGACAAAACTGAAGCCAAAAACTGACTGAGGGCTTATGTGTAACCCCAGCGGGTTACACATAGAAATCCGTTTTTGGAAGTCATTTTCATCACCAATCCGTTTTTTATAGGGTGCTTTTTGTGTCTCCTGCATTCCTGTACGTTTTTGGAATTTTCATTAAAAAAACGCATGCGCGAACGCATGCGCAAACGCAAGTGCATGCGTTTGCATGCGTTCGCGCATGCGTTTCCCATAGGGCCCCATGTTAAAAAAACGCATGAAAACGCATGCGTTTTTTAACTGATGCCAAAAACGCTGTTTACTGCGTTTTTGGCTCAAAAACGGACAGGGCAATGTTTTGAGCTCCAGAGAAAATTTGCGCAGGGTGTTTATTACACCCAATGCGTTTTTCTGTCAGTTTTTGGACTTAGAAAAAAAAAATGACAAAACTGAAGCCAAAAACTGACTGAGGGCTTATGTGTAACCCCAGCCTTACAGAGGTAGAACTCCAAACTACACATCCAGACTGCTGTTATAGGGGATCTAGACTACACATAAAGACTACTGTGATAGGGGGCTCCAGACTACACATCCAGACTGCTGTTATAGGGGGCTCCAGACTACACATCCAGACTGCTGTGATAGGGGGATCCAGACTACACATAAAGACTACTGTGACAGGGGGGCTCCAGACTACACATCCAGACTGCTGTTATAGGGGGCTCCAGACTACACATCCAGACTGCTGTGATAGGGGGCTACAGACTACACATCCAGACTGCTGTTATAGGGGGCTCCAGACTACACATCCAGACTGCTGTGATAGGGGGCTCCAGACTACACATCCAGACTGCTGTGATAGGGGGCTCCAGACTACACATCCAGACTGCTGTGATAGGGGGCTCCAGACTACACATCCAGACTGCTGTTATAGGGGGCTCCAGACTACACATCCAGACTGCTGTTATACGGGGCTCAAGACTACACATCCAGACTGCTGTGATAGGGGGCTCCAGACTACATATCCAGACTGCTGTAGTAGGGGGCTCCAGACTACACATCCAGACTGCTGTAGTAGGGGGCTCCAGACTACACATCCGGATTGCTGTTATAGGGGGCTCCAGACTACACATCCAGACTGCTGTTATAGGGGGGCTCCAGACTACACATCCAGACTGCTGTTATAGGGGGGCTCCAGACTACACATCCAGACTGCTGTAGTAGGGGGCTCCAGACTACACATCCGGATTGCTGTAGTAGGGGGCTCCAGACTACACATCTAGACTTCTATTACATGGGACTCCAGACTACACATCCAGACTGCTGTTATAGGGGGTTCCGGACTACACATCCAGACTGCTGTTATAGGGGGCTCCAGACTACACATCCAGACTGCTGTTATAAAGGGGGCTCCAGACTACACATCCAGACTGCTGTTATAGGGGGGCTCCAGACTACACATCCAGACTGCTGTTATAGGGGGCTCCAGACTACACATCCAGACTGCTGTTATAAAGGGGGCTCCAGACTACACATCCAGACTGCTCTTATAGGGGGCAGCCTAGAAAACATACAACCAATTAGACACAAAGAAATTAAAGGGGCTGCCCCAGAATGGCAAGTTATCTCTTATCCACAGGAATCACTTGGGGTCCAGCTGACGAGATGCCAATGATTGACAACAGTTGTTGTCCACTCTATAGGACTCATGAAGACTGACAAATTGGCTATCATTGTCAGTCCCATAGATAGTTATTGGCGAGGTCCCAGTACTTGGACCCCCAGAGATCACACACATGATGTGGATAGGGACATTTTGTAATTGTGGGACTTATTTAAGTTTAAAAGCTGACTTGTGTTACAGGATATTTTTTAAATCAAAGTAAAAGACCAGAAATAAATAAAACAAATCCATCATCAAACATCAAAGCTTTCAGAAGAGTCCTCACCACCTTCTCCTTCATATATTCTGCAAGATATAAGTAAATTGTATTCACGCTAAAATGACTCATCGTTTTTTCATGTTTATTTCTATTCATTTATTATCTTAGGTTTACCCAACATTTATCATATACGGTAAAGAGCGAAATTGCTGGAGCTTAAATTTTATTTTTGAGAAATAAAATTTCATTAAAATGATCTATGTACTTTCAGACTACTTGATCCCTTTTGATGGATAATATGATAAATATGCAATCTGGAATTCACTTTATTAATACACTAGCTGTACTACCCGGCTACGCCCGGGTTAACAAATAACTGCTGTTAGTTATAACAAAATAGAATTTGAATATGTCATATTAATGACCTGTAGGAAAATAGAAGCTGAGCTGTGATTGGTTGCTATAGGCAGCCTGATAAATCTCCAGCCAACAGTAAACCCTCCCCCCGGCCGGGCAGTATATGTTACCTCACACATACACATAATAGACAGCTCATGTGACTGACATCTGCCTTAATTCCCTATATGGCACATGTGTTGCACATTGGCTGTTTTTAATCAGATGTTTATGTTTGGAAAATAAAGATAGCACACGTATGAGGCGAGTTGTGTGAGGTGATTTGTGCACATCTGTGTCTGTGTGGTGTGTGTCCCTGGGGTGTGTGTATGTGTGTGTCCCTGTGGGGGGGGGGGTCTGTGTGGTGTGTGTGTCTCTGTTGTGTGTGTCTCTTTGTGGTGTGTGTGTGTGTCCCTGTGGGGTGAGTGCATGTGTACCTATAGGGTGTGTATGTGTGTGTCCCTGTGGGGGGGAGGTCTGTGTGGTGTGTGTCTCTGTTGTGTGTGTCTCTTTGTGGTGTGTGTGTCCCTGTGGGGTGAGTGCATGTGTCCCTATAGGGTGTGTATGTGTGTGTGTCCCTGTGGGGGGGTCTGGTGGTGTGGTGTGTGTGTGTATCTGTGTTGTGTGTGTCTCTTTGTGGTGTGTGTGTGTGTGTCCCTGTGGGGTGAGTGCATGTGTCCCTATAGGGTGTGTATGTGTGTGTCCCTGTGGGGGGGAGGTCTGTGTGGTGTGTGTCTCTGTTGTGTGTGTCTCTTTGTGGTGTGTGTGTCCCTGTGGGGTGAGTGCATGTGTCCCTATAGGGTGTGTATGTGTGTGTGTCCCTGTGGGGGGGTCTGTGTGGTGTGGTGTGTGTGTGTGTATCTGTGTTGTGTGTGTCTCTTTGTGGTGTGTGTGTGTCCCTGTGGGGTGAGTGCATGTGTCCCTATAGGGTGTGTATGTGTGTGTCCCTGTGGGGGGGGGGGTCTGTGTGGTGTGTGTCTCTGTTGTGTGTGTCTCTTTGTGGTGTGTGTGTGGGCCCTGTGGGGTGAGTGCATGTGTCCCTATAGGGTGTGTATGTGTGTGTCCCTGTGGGGGGGAGGTCTGTGTGGTGTGTGTCTCTGTTGTGTGTGTCTCTTTGTGGTGTGTGTGTCCCTGTGGGGTGAGTGCATGTGTCCCTATAGGGTGTGTATGTGTGTGTGTCCCTGTGGGGGGGGGGGGTCTGTGTGGTGTGGGTGTGTGTGTGTATCTGTGTTGTGTGTGTCTCTTTGTGGTGTGTGTGTGTCCCTGTGGGGTGAGTGCATGTGTCCCTATAGGGTGTGTATGTGTGTGTCCCTGTGTGGGGGGGTGTCTGTGTGGTGTGTGTGTCTCTGTGTTGTGTGTGTCTCTTTGTGGTGTGTGTGTGTCCCTGTGGGTGAATGCATGTGTCCCTATAGGGTGTGTATGTGTGTGTCCCTGTGGGGGGGAGGTCTGTGTGGTGTGTGTCTCTGTTGTGTGTGTCTCTTTGTGGTGTGTGTGTCCCTGTGGGGTGAGTGCATGTGTCCCTATAGGGTGTGTATGTGTGTGTGTCCCTGTGGGGGGGGGGGTCTGTGTGGTGTGGTGTGTTGCGAAGGGGAGAAGAGACATGGGGCGATAGAGGGAGAGTTTTTTGAGGAGGATGTGTGTGATCAAGGCATGTTTGAAGGATGAGGGGAAGACACCAGTAATGAGTGATAAATTGAATAGGTGGGTTAGGGCAGGGATGAGGACTGTGGTGAGATTCGGGATGAGGTGGGAGGGGAGTGGGTTGAGGGCACAAGTGATGAGGTGTGATCATGACAGAAGGGAGGAGAGTTGAGCTTCTGTCATGGTGGAAAAGCTTCCGAGGGGACAAATGGTCAAAGCTTTCTTTGATTTTGTCGCTCTTTAATTTGAAGAAAGAGGCAAAGTCCTCGGCACAGATGAACGGAGAGGGAGGAGATGCAGGGGGATGGAGTAGACAGTTGAAAGTTTTGAATAGTTGTTTGGGGTTGTGGGACAGGGCGATTATTAGAGACTAGATGGTGGCCCGATTCTAATGCATTGGATATTCTAGAATGCCTTGTAAACAGGAGTGAAGTTCATCACACTGACTGACAGACCTTGTAGACAGGAGTAAACTGTATCACACTGACTGACAGACCTAATAGACAGGAGTAAGGAGTGAGGAGGGGGAGACTGAGGGGATGGAGGAGGCTGTGAGGATGGAGGAGGCTGTGAGGATGGAGGAGGCTGTGAGAACGGAGGAGGCTGTGAGGACGGAGGAGGCTGTGAGGGGACGGAGGAGGCAGAAGGGATGGAGGAGGCTGCAAGGATAGGGTTTGCGTCACACTGACTGACAGACCTAATAGACAGGAGTAAGGAGTAATGCTGTGAGGATGGAGGAGGCTGTGAAGATGGAGGAGGCTGTGAGGATGGAGGAGGCTGTGAGGATGGGGAGGCTGTGAGGATGGGGAGGCTGAGGGGATTGAGGAGGCTGTGAGGACTGAGGAGGCTGAGGGGATGGAGGAGGCTGCAAGGATGCGGTTTGCGTCACACTGTCTGACAGACCTAATAGACAGGAGTAAGGAGTGGGGATGAGGAGGCTGTAAGAATGGGGAGGCTGTGAGAATGGAGGAGGTTGTGAGGATAGGGAGGCTGAGGGGTTGGAGGAGGCTGTGAGGATGGAGGAGGCTGCGAGGATGGGGAGGCTGTGAGGATGGGCAGGCTGTGAGGATGGAGGAGTCTGTGAGGATGGAGGAGGCTGAGGGGATGGAGGAGGCTGAGGGGATGGAGGAGGCTGTGAGGATGGAGGAGGCTGTGAGGACAGAGGAGGCTGAGGGGATGGAGGAGGCTGCAAGGATGGGGTTTGCGTCACACTGACTGACAGACCTAATAGACAGGAGTAGGGCTGTGAGGATGGAAAAGGCTGTGAGGATGGAGGAGGCTGTAAGGATGGAGGAGGCTGTGAGGATGGGGAGGCTGTGAGGATGGGGAGGCTGAGGGGATTGAGGAGGCTGAGGGGATGGAGGAGGCTGCAAGGATGGGGTTTTTGTCACACTGTCTGACAGACCTAATTGACAGGAGTAAAGAGTGAGGATGAGGAGGCTGTGAGAATGGGGAGGCTGAGGGGATTGAGGAGGCTGTGAGGATGGAGGAGGTTGAGTGGATGGAGGAGGTTGAGTGGATGGAGGAGGCTTAGGGGATGGAGGAGGTTGAAGGGATGGAGGAGGCTGTGAGGATGGAGGAGGCTGTGAGGATGGGTATGCTGAGGGGATGGAGGAAGCTGTGAGGACGGAGGAGGTTGAGGGGATGGAGGAGGCTGCAAGGATGGGGTTTGCGTCACACTGTGTGACAGACCTAATAGACAGGAGTAAGGAGTGAGAATGAGGATGCTGAGATGATGGGGAGGCTGTGAGGATGGGGAGGCTGTGAGGATGGAGGAGGCTGTGAGGATGGAGGAGGCTGTGAGGATGGGGAGGCTGTGAGGATAGAGGAGGCTGTGAGGATGAAGGAAGCTGTGAGGATGGAGAAAGCTGTGAGGGTGGGGAGGCTGTGAGGATGGGGAGACTGAGGTAATTGAGGAGGCTGTGAGGATGGAGGAGGCTGAGGGGATGGAGGAGGCTGTGAGGATGGGGAGGCTGAGGGGATGGAGGAGGCTGTGAGGATGGGGAGGCTGAGGGGATGGAGGAAGCTGTGAGGATGGAGGAGGCTGTGAGGACGGAGGAGGCTGAGGGGATGGAGGAGGCTGCAAGGATGGGGTTTGCAATCAAACTCGCGCAATGCCGCAGTACTCTCCTGATTGGTCGCCATGGCGACCAATCAGAGAAGTAGCACAGCTTGGCGTGCGGCTTGAATTCCGCTCCTCTTGATTGATCACCGCGGTCGACCTATCAGAGGAGCGGAATTCAAACCGCGCGCCAAGCCGCACTTCTTCTCTGATTGGTTGCCGCGGCTACCAATCAGAAGAGTACTGCGGCTTGGCGCGTGGTTTGAATGCCGCGAAGGGCACCACCGCTGTGAGCAGCCGGGAGATGACCGGCTAACGCAGGTCGATTCCCAGCTGGCTCGCATGCGTTGCAGCCACCGTCGGCCGGACACGTGTATCCCGGCGCTGTCGCCGGGCTGCAAATTGGCGCAAAATTCGAACTTTGAATTCTTGCGCCTATTGGCATAGTCTGCGCTCATTGGTGCCCGCCGGAGGCTGCCTCTGTCTGACGTGCAATTTCTGTGACCGACAGATGCCTTAGACAAATATATAGTAGATGAGAAGTAGGCAGTATTCTATGTGATTTATATACAGCAGTCTCAGTGCATCCTGCGTTGTATATACAGCAGTCTCAGTGTCTCCTATGTGATGTACATGCAGCAGTTTCAGTGCATCCTGTGATGTTTGTACAGCAGTCTCCATGTATGTTATGTGATGTACAGTTTAGGCCATTTATATGGATGCGCCTAAATAAAATGGGAATGGTTGGTGATATCAACTTCCTGTTTGTGGCACATTAGTATATGGGAAGGGGAAAACTCTTCCAGATGGGCGGTGACCATGGCGGCCATTTTGAAGTCAGCCATTTTGGATCCAACTTTATTTTTTTCAGTGGGAAGAGGGTCATGTGACACATAAAACCTATTGAGAATTTCATAAGAAAAACAATGATGTGCTTGGTTTTAACGTATCTTTATTCTTTCATGAGTTATTTACAAGTTTATGACCAGTTATAAAATGTGTTCAAAGAGCTTCCCATTGTGTTGGATTGTCAATACAACCCTCTTCTCCCACTCTGGACACACTGATAGCAACACCGACAGAAGAAATGCAGCACAGGCTCCAGGATCCGGTGTGTCAGATGCGGCACATCTCATATCTTCACAGCATAGACAATCGCCTTCAGATGAGAAGAAACTTTCTTGTGAATGGTGAAGTTAACAAACAAAACCACCGCTATTGGTCTGACACTACCACAGTGGATAGATCCCTCCAAGACAGCTGGACACAAACATTGATGGTATGGTGTGGTATATGGGTACAAAGATAGTGGGGCCATTCTTCATCAATGGAAACCTCAATGCCACTGGATATCTGAAATTGCTACATGATTCACATATCCAGTGGCATTGAGGTTACTATTGATGAAGAATGGAGCACATAGGATCTTGATATAATGATATTACGGGGGTCTCGCGGTCACTCCCTACCCGACAAATCTCATACAAATGTATTACGGCAGCATTGTCTATACATATACAACACAATTTAACACGACCAGCGTCTGGTTTCACTACTTAATTCCTCCAACATCTGAGTAAATCTGCATTTTCTCAGTGATTTTAATGTATATTGCCCTTTTAATGCCGCGTTTACCATCAATTATCCAGAAGTGCTGGTAAAATCCATATCCAGGGTCTACTTCTCCGTAACCAAAGCAAAAATATAGCCGTGCTAAACCGTCTCAGGAAAGCACTTTCATTTAATCTCCTGCATTAATGTAGTGTTATGCGATAAAGAGCCTTTACTTATTGAAAATTACTGATTACAGAGTGAATCTACACAACGCGAAAAGCAAAGTGGTTACATACCAATAACAAGCCGAAATAACCATAAGTGAAAATTGATTGTAGTGTTCGCATTGTGGTTCCTAAGGGATAGGTGCTAAAACATATCTGCAGGCTGCTTGCTTAAAGGGCTTGTCTAATCTTGTTCAAAGGGTATTACAAAATGCTTTTAAAATCAAGTAAGTTTGCAATTTTCCTCTTATTCAAAGTCATAGTGATTCTATGTTTTACTCTTTTTCCCTATGTTAATTGCCACCTTTGCAGTTTTTCATAAATAGTTGGTTTCCTAGGGAAGGAGCTCAGCACTTCCAAGCTGTTTGCTATAGAGCTTGCAAGTGCTGCTCTAAAGTTGTCGGAAATCGGATCTGGCAGTTTCAGTGCGCCTGCGTTCTTACTAGCAGCATTGCAGTATGTACAGCTCGTGTCAGCACATCAGCCATGCTGAGACCCCAAGAACGAGCCACTAAAAAGACACATTGGACTGTCAGTGATAGCCTAATACAATGCCAAGGTTTGCTCAGTAGTCCCACAGCCCTACTGTTGGAATTTGTGCAGTCGCAATGATTTTCCACTAACTGATCACATATCTGGATAACTCAAAAGTGACGACTTGAGCCAACAATGAAGTCGAAATTATGTCCACGGATGTAAACTATGACCTAACTGTTACACTTATTACATAAACTGATGGTGTCACATGTCATCCCAATTATGATGTCATTATCAAAATTACTTGTTTCGATCAGGATGTCTCCATCACTGTTATATCCTCCAAGGAGATATTAAAGCCTACCAATCGCATAGTACTCCCAACCATGATGTTATCATGTTTCCTGATGTCATCAAAGATGACCCGTAATCAGGTAGTCACAACCCCATTTGCCAGATCCACAAATGATGAGAGCAATGTCCACTATTATGGATACATGTCATGTGTTGACTGCTTTGCAGTCCATGTGTAATGCTGTTGTAATTTAAATCAGAGTAAATCTGCTTTGGTTCACCCGGGGTTAATGCTGAAGCTGCTGTTGTCTATGTGTGTGGCTCTGCAATTCCAGGTGGAGAGTTGTGCCAGATCATTCAGTTCTCCACTTGTTCAGCCTTTATGTAGTTCCACTTCCTTCCACTAGGTGTAGCTGATAGAGTTTAGTCTATATAAGGACCCCGCATAGTGAGGACATTCGTGCTGGTGCTTGCTGCTGTTTCTTTCCCTAGAGGAATTGCTGTGTTTTCCTGGTGCATGGGTGGAGGTAGGGGCTTATAGCCTAGGGCTTATCAGTAGCATAGGGAAAGGGTGGTGACCCATACCTCCTCACCTTCAGAGGTACCTCTGGGAGCAGAGTATATAGGACCCTAGTCTAAGGGTAAGACTAGCTCCCCTGAATGCCTTCAGTCCATCTTACCATCCTGATTCCATTACCACTACATCATCCCTCGTGACAATATGACTACAAATCATAAGACCTCTCTTGGATCAGGGACATACAAACTTTGAACACATGGAACTAATTATAATTGAGGAGGTAAGAGAGATTGCAATCGAACACTCCCATATGACCCCTTTAAAGCTAGGATCCCTGGTTTGGACAGGTAATCACAGCAAGGAAAGTTGCTGGGAAAGAGACAACAGTTTGAGTTTTGTGTACACAGGGGCAGGCAATTACACTTTCCAACTCCAGCTTCATCTGATCAAAGCAAAATCATCTGTTTTTAGCAGTGGTGGAAAGTTATGAATTTTGGGGCGTGTAACAATCCAATACTTACGAGATACAAATTTTCGTCATCATGACTACAAGGCGATGAACATGCATATTTTTATATTATTGTAAGAGCTCCAAAGTTAAAAATCAGCCAGCTGGATTATTCAAGTCATGGCATGTTTAATATCTATAGACAGATAAAATCATGATGAGAAACATGACCACAATATCTCCTGCCTGCAACCCCAGGGGTGGAGATATCCTGAAAGTTGGTATTTCATAATTTTTTGGAAACTGCAGAAACATCCCATTACCCGCACTCTCATGAGTCACCAGAGGGGAGGCAGCCTGTGTAAAAAAAAGGTAAATTCCAGATTTTATCCTTTGTCAGTCCTTGGAGGTAGAGCCAGCTTGCAGTAGTTATGTCCCTCTCCAAGCTGGAAGTAATTTCTGTGGCTCAAGTTCCTTGCTGGATCACCAATATCAGCTTTTGATTCACATCAACAGATGAGTCAATCAGGCTAGGTGAGTGGAAATAAAACAGAAGAGAGGAGCACACTAAGGAGCCTAGGTGAGCGGGGATTCAACAGAAGAGAGGAGGGACACTGAGGAGCTGTCACTCAGCCTAGATGAGCGAGGATTCAACAGAAGGGAGGAAGACACTGAGCAGCTGTCAATCTGGTTAGGTGAGTGAAGATAACACTGAAGACAAAATGACACTGAGGAGCTGTCAATCAGGTTAGGTGAGCAGGGATTCAACAGAAGGGTGGAGGACAATGAGGAGCTGTCACTCAGCCTAGATAAGTGGATATAAAACAGAAGAGGACACTGAGGAGCTGTCAATCAGGCTAGGAGAGCAGAGATAAAACATAAGAGAGGAGATCACTGTGGAGCTGTCAATCAGCCAAGGTGAGCAGAGATTCAACAGAAGGGAGGAGGACAATGAGGAGCTGTCACTCAGCCTAGATAAGTGGATATAAAATAGAAGAGGACACTGAGGAGCTGTCAATCAGGCTAGGTGTGCGGGGATTCAACAGAAGAGAGGAAGACACTAGCAGCTGTCAATCTGGTTAGGTGAGTGAAGTTAAAACAGAAGAGAGAATGACACTGAGGAACTGTCAATCAGAATAGGTGAATGGGAATTTAACAGAAGGGAGTAGGGCACTGAGGAGTGGTCAATCAGGCCAGGTGAGTGGGGATTCAACAGAAGGGAGTAGGATACTGAGGAGTGGTCAATCAGGCCAAGTGAGTGGGGATTCAACAGAAGGGAGTAGGATACTGAGGAGTGGTCAATCAGGCCAGGTGAGTGGGGATACAACAGAAGGAGTAGGATACTGAGGAGTGGTCAATCAGAATAGGTGAATGGGAATTTAACAGAAGGGAGTAGGGCAACGAGGAGTGGTCAATCAGGCCAAGTGAGTGGGGATTCAACAGAAGGGAGTAGGATACTGAGGAGTGGTCAATCAGGCCAGGTGAGTGGGGATTCAACAGAAGGGAGTAGGGCACTGAGGAGTGGTCAATCAGGATAGGTAGGAGGGGATTGAGTAGCTTTAGCGGGAAGGAGGACAATGAGGGTCTGTCAATCAGGCCAAATGAGGCATGATTCAACAGCAGCAGGGAGAAGCATATTGAGGAGCTATCAATCTGGCTAGGTCAGCGGAAATTCAGCAATAAGGAAGAGGGACAGTGAGGAGCTGTCATACTAGTTGGGAGAAGGTTCAGCAAAAGGGAAGAGGGACACTGCGGAATTGTCAATCATGCTAGGTGAATGAGATCAAGTCTAGAATTTCAAAAAGGATTATGATACTCAGCCATTCTGACATGTATTTAGTAGTAAACACTCTGGTAACATCCATTTTGAATTATATAAATGTGCTAACATTAAACATACAATAACCTATAATCAACCGTGAAAAAACGTGGCCGGCAACTCCCTATGGGGATTGAGGAAGAGAGCCCTGACTCTCCCCTGCCCCGGTTGCCCCCCACCTACGACCACTAGTAACTATATGGATTCACTGAACTAATTGGTGTTTTTAATGGTGCTCTACACATGTAAATAACTGCCTATAATGTTATGTATGGTTACTTCTTATCTATTCATACAAGTTCATGTGGGTTATACTGAGAAAATGGATATACTGTGAACTCCTCATGGAAGTTATTGAGAGCTGACAGCTCTCTATACAGAATTTAAGATTGGTACCAATGACATGTTTTACTCCGTCTGGACAATGGCCCATGTGGGGCACCTTTCATGTAAACATTTGTAAATTGTATTGGTGATTACCATCCAGTGAGACCTATGTATAGATAGTCTGATGGGACTACTTTTATCACTGTATTGTTGGTGTTAATGGGGCCACTGACCACCGCCCTCACCTGTCCTCTAAGTCACTTAAATAAAATCACTTGATATAACTATAAGGCCTGTTCCACATCTAAGGATGGTGTGTGTTTTGCTTAATTGGTGTTTTTACCGCTAAAAACGCTAGCGTTTTTGCCCCATTGATTTTAATGGAAACGCATGTAAAAACGCATTAGCACTTTCAAAAACGCAAATCGCATGCGTTTTTGCCAACGCTGCCCCAAACGTCGGGAAAGGCGTCTAGCGCGGCGTTTGCAAAAAGGCATGCGTTTTGCATTTTTGAAAACGCTAATGCGTTTTTACATGTGTTTCCATTAAAATCAATGGGACCGAAAACGCTAGCGTTTTTAGCGGTAAAAACGCCTAAAAACGTCAATTAAGCAAAACGCACACCATTCTTAGATGTGAAAACACCCTAAACTATACTCCTTATTCTTCGTTTTTGTTTCAAATTTGAGTTGCTTGACAGAGCACCCATCCCCCAATGGGTGCACTGTTGTATATGGAAATGTATATATTAGTATTAAACCTATCATCAACCGTGGAAAAATGTGGCCGTCAACTCCCTATGGGGATTGAGGAAGAGACAAGGACTCCTGCATTTCATAAAGTTACTATTTAAATTGTAATCTGTCATGTATATACATCCTGTAAAAATCAATGTGAAAGAATATGCGAATACCTTCTGACACCTTGAGTTTTCTTTTCCCTTTCCAATATCTCTTAAGGTACTGTCACACGCCGCAATGTCGCCCTGAAGCTAAGGTGATGTGTCGCTTCAGAAATCGCCTCACCTACAGCAGAACCAATCTTGCCTCATTCCATCACCGCTTCACACACCGCAATCTCAAAGGCAATGTGGGCGTACATGTTCAGCACAGCGAGGAGATAGGCGTGCCACAGTGGTTTACACCGCGCCCCATACACGCTCATTGGACAACGCAACAGCGTTACCATTGGTCAGCCTGCTCTGGAAGGCTGGCTAATACATGACGCCATTGTCTATCGGAGTTTGTCACAAATTCACACACATAGGGTGATTGCAGTGCGTGGCCCATGGCACCCATCTACGATGTGTAGCCCAACATCTGAGCTGTCATGTGTGGCACTATATACTCCACACAGTGCACCTTAATACACGCGGACAACATAGCTTGCGCTATTCAATGGCGCGCAATAATTGCACTGAGTTTGCGAATGGTTGTGTAGCTGAAGATGTGTGTGGTGCTGAATGGACAGCTCTTCAAATATGGCACCCTGTCAACTGACAGCCAATGGGAACACAGTAGCCCACACCAATCATCTAAGACGGGGCGCGGACTCCAGCACGCTGAGGCACGCCTACGGGAAATCATAGGCAACGCTCTTTCCATCACTATCGCCCTGTCACACGCCACAACACTGAAATATCTCATTAACAATTGTGGCTGATTACTGAGCACTGTTCAGGAATCAGGCGACGGCCGATGGGCGATTTATCGCTGCGAAATTCCCCAATCACAAACCGCAACCGTGAGGCAATTTCACGGCGACTGCCCCGGGGCGACATTATCACCTTTACGTTGTTTACCCGTGGCTGCATCCCGTCTCACCCGTGGCTGCATCTCATCTCACCCGTGGCTGCATCTCATCTCATCAGTGACTACACCCCACCCCTGCTACATCTCATCCCTGGCTGCTTCTCGCCCCTGGCTGTTTCTTCCCCTGACTGCATCCCACCCCCGGCTGCATCTCACCCTCTGCTACACCTCAACCCTCTCCGGTGACATTTCCCCTAATCCTGGTCACACCCCTGCATACCACTTCACTCTCCTCCACCCCACTCCATCGACCCATCACCAACCCTCGTAACCCCCTTAACCTCCGTCCCATTCCCCCTATCCCTGCTTCCACTGTCCCCCTACCCAGCGCACTCTGGAACGCCCCGCTCGGCCCGTAACAAACTCACACTTATCTACGACCTCTTCATCTCCAGAAAACTCTCCTTCCTCGGCATCACGGAGACCTGGCTTACCCCCTCTGACACGACCTCCCCGGATGCCCTCTCCTACGGGAATTCACACTCTCCCACACTCCCCGCCCCACCAACACCTGCGGCGGTGGCGTTGGCCTACTTCTGCCCAGCGACAGCTCCTTCTCCCCTCTTACTCCACACCCTTCCCCTCCTTCGAGGCACACTCCGTTCGCATCTACTCCCCCTGCAACCTCCAACTAGTCGTTGTCTACCGCCCCCCTGGATCCCCCTCTACCTTCTTTGACCACTTCACAACCTGGCTCCTCCACCTCCTCTCCTTCGACATCCCTACCATCGTCATGGGTGACTTCAACATCCCCATCGACACCCCCACAGCCGCTGCCTCCAGACTCCTATCCCTCACCTCCTCTTTTGGCCTCTCCCAATAGATCTCCTCATCCACGCACATTGGTGGCCACACACTTGACCTAGTCTTCACCCGCCTCTGCTCCCTCTCTGACCTTGCACACTCAACCCTCACCCACTCCGACCACAACCTACTGACCTTCTCGTCCCTCTACCCCTTACCACGCTCCCCCCCCCC
Source organism: Allobates femoralis (assembly GCA_033576535.1). Taxonomy (NCBI): domain Eukaryota; kingdom Metazoa; phylum Chordata; class Amphibia; order Anura; family Aromobatidae; genus Allobates; species Allobates femoralis. Next base: position 835,915,344 of record JARQOC010000003.1, read on the forward strand.
CCCGGACACTCCCCCACCCCCGCAGAAACCTTAAGCTCATAGACTTCCATTCACTCTCAGAATCCCTCCTCCCCCTCTCTGACTTGGCCTCTTCTCATGATGCTGACTCAGCCGCCTCCCTCTACAACTCCACTCTCACCACAGCCCTCGACCAGGCTGCTCCGTTCACATTTAACACAACACGACTACAACGACAACCATGGCTCACGATCCTCACCAAAAAACTCCGACGGACGACTAGGGCAGCCGAGCGGAAATGGAAGAGGTCCCACTCCGCAGAGCATTTTGCCCTATTCAAGCGTTCCCTTAATACCTTCAACATTGCCCTTGACTCCGCAAAACAAGCCTACTTCTCCTCCCTAATTACTGCCCTGTCTCACAACCCCAAACAACTCTTCAAAACCTTCAACTCCTTACTTCGCCCCCCTGCACCTCCTCCCTCACCTCTCATCTCCGCCGACGACTTCGCCACCTTCTTCAAAGACAAAATTGACAAACTCAGACAAAGCTTCGACCCACACTCCCCTCGCCCCATCCCACCTCCAGCCCATCCCCCCCACCCAAATGCAGTTTCACCCCCATGACTGAGGGCCACCTCTCCTCCCTTCTATCACGATCACACCTCACCACCTGCGCCCCTGACCCACTCCCCTCCCATCTCATCCCTAACCTTACAACAGTCCTCATCCCTGCCCTGACACCCCTCTTCAACATATCACTCAAATCACATTCCCCTCACCCTTTAAGCACGCCCTAATCACGCCCATCCTAAAAAAAACCATCCCTCGACGCTACAACAGTCTCCAACTATCGCCCCATTTCTCTTCTCCCGTTTGCCTCAAAACTTCTTGAACAACACGTCTATTCCGAACTGTCCTCCCACCTCTCTTCCTATGCTCTCTTTGATTGCCTTCAATCCAGCTTCCGACCGCACCACTCCACCGAAACAGCCCTAACCAAAGTCACTAATGACCTTCTGATCGCCAAGAGCAAACGACACTACTCCGTCCTCATCCTTCTCGACCTCTCTGCTGCCTTTGACATTGTTGACCACTCCCTCTTACTCCAAATCCTTGAATCTCTTGGCATTACTGACCTCACCCTCTCCTGGATCTCCTCCTACCTGACAGACAGAACCTTCAGCGTCACCCACTCCCACACCTCCTCCTCGCCCCACCCCCTCTCCGTAGGTGTCTCCCAAGGCTCGGTCCTGGGACCACTACTCTTCTCCATTTACACCCTCGGCCTAGACAATCTCATCGAGTCACATGGCCTCCAATACTACCTCTACTCTGACAATACCCAGCTCTATCTGTCTGGCCCCGACATCTCCTCTCTTCTATCCAAAATTCCTCACTGCCTATTCGCCATTGCATCCTTCTTTTCCACCCGCTTATCTTGCTTTTGCACCACTTTTTCCTGCTTTTGCCCCGATGCCTGGAATTTTGATTTTATTCAGAATATAGATCCCTCGAAAACATTGTAAGTGCACTCTGCTTATTTATTAAATGCAAAATTTAAAAACGCATGGATCATTCTTCTATTCCTTATATATAAATTATCCAATGAGAAAAAAAAAAGCATTTCTTATGTGGTGCCCCTGCTGTTTGGCTGCCACAAATGGTATTTTATGCCCATCTAATGTAATACCATGTCTGGGAAGAAATGGAGCTCCCTTTCATGGAAGTCTGAAGCATCTGTGGCGCCCCTGTGACAAGGAGGCCACAGGGTGAACTGCAGCAGGACAGGTAAGACGGTCAGCTCACAAAAACACCCACACACACACACACTCTGACCTTGAGCCTAAGTCGTTTCATGCCAGGCGGGTTGTGAAGGTAGCAAACAGTGAGTGGCAAGTAGAGAGAACCCAGACAAGTGAGTGGAGGAACTAGACTCCAGAAAGGACCTAGGAACACTAAATTGGGCGAGACGATCGAGTGAACCCCTGGAGGCAGGAGGAGTAGGGAAGCCTCCCCAAGCTGAGACACTCCACAGCTAAGTTCAGACTGCGACAGACAGAGAGAACAACGGGGCCTGGTGGCCTGCACCACTAATGGCCAGCCAGGAGCCCATAAAGCTGAGAACCATGGACGGTAGAAGGAACCAGGTGAGCCCGACTAACCAGGATTACTGGTGGCTGGGCCAGAGAATCCAGAGAGCCGGCTCTGTAGATGTGGCCAGGAGCGCTTTATGCCCCTAACCACTAGACACCCGGCGGGGTGCGGGAACTCCAAGTTCCCAAGACTTAACAACCGGTACGGAGTAGGACAAAGCCATTGGACTAGGGCTAGTGGCCAAGAGTGTGGGATGAATCACTGTAGAGCCCGTGACGGCCAGATCGAACCTGCGACGCGAGGGAGAGAGAAACCGAGGGCCTGAAAGGTACACTGAGGGGAGTGACGCACAGGAACCGTCCCAGCTGCAGTAAGAGCCCCAGCTGGTGACTGTTGCGTGGACCCGGTCCACAACTTGTGTGCAAAGAACTTTGTGTTGAGTTAACAAGTGAAGTAAAATACCCGGTTATCTCAAGCTCTGTGTGTGACTGATATTCCAAGAGTGTTGAGGCCGGGCTCACCTGTGGAGCCGGATAATGACTGTGTGAGCTGCAGCATAGGAAGCATTGGGTGCCTGCTGAGTGGTATCCTGATTCCTGTGCGTGCCGGCCGGAGGAACTGCGGAGAGAAGATACGTACAGCATCCCGGGCACAGAGCACCCTTATAACCGCCCGGGGACCCAGCCCTACCCATGGAGGGCTCATCATCCCTTCTGCCATGCTGGCAGAGGTGGCTATATTGGCCACGACCCATGGGTGGCTTCACAAATATTCCAATAAACTTTAGTTTTTTTTCCTCCTTCCTTTTTGCATTGCCGCACCTGGGACCATGGAGCTGGGCCACACCGCCGTAGCACCCCAGAGACAGAACAGTCCGGCTCTGAGTACCCCGGTCCCTGGGAGTGCGACACATCCAAACAATCTGACCTCTAGCCAGAAGGCTATGACGACTTTAGTTGGAGCCAAGAGGAATTAGTCACTTTAATGGAGCCTTCCTGGGCGGTCGTAGTACAGAGGATCAGGGAACTGCATTTAGCGGAGCACGGACACCCACAGGATCCGCCCTACTAGCCTGGCTGGAGGTTATCCACAGCAACTAAGAGGGAGTCAGGACAGCTCAAAACCACCTAGAAACCTACAATAAAGACAAGTCAGTGGGTTGGCCACTATACTCACCCAGCAGAGCGGACTGCGATTCATCCCAGACTGGCCGTACCACATGCCTAGTGGTGCATGTATACCCTGGACCTGCTTGAACATCTGCAGTAAAAGGTAAAGCAAAGACACTGACTCTATGTGCCTCCTTTCTCTCCTCACCTCATCATTACCACCACTACCCTCATCACCCCCTGGGAGCCAGTCCTGGTTGGGAAGGGTTTAACATCTTCATTGTCACCCCTCCTATTTCCCAGGGATTATCTGCAGTGACGGCCATCTACTGGCTGGATATCCCAACTGGCGTCACAAACACTTATTATTTCTTTATAGCTTTTATTTCTCATTTTTAGTCTCCCTTTTTAATGTGAGCCAATGCCACAGCACTGGGCACTGCCAGTGTGATCTTGTCTTCTGGCCCAGCTGCTGTGTACCCCAGCCCTTAGCGCTTCACACCTAGATTCTGCGGAATCACTAGCTCCCACACAGGTGTATATAATGTCAACTCTAATACACAACACATTTCCGGTGTGTCCCCTTCCTCAGGTGCCCACACAGACCAACTAACTGGACCCCACATATTAGGCAGACGCAATAATCACATGCTTACATAGATAATTACATTCAAATAAAAATATAAAAAATGGAGTAAAATATTACACATCTAAAGCTACTATGGCTCACAATAAAATTATACAGTACATTACCTATAAATGTATATCCACTAAGAAGACCATACATAGATTGTGAGCTCCAAGAGAGACAGCATTACTGATGTATGTAAAGTGCTATGGAATTAATAGCGCTATATAAATCAATAAAATATTATTATTATTATTATATTACATGTACAATTGAAATGTAACCAATAAATCTATTTGATTTGGTCTATCTATACTGATATTCAGACCTTCCGGATTTAAAGTGGCTAATTTGAAGATCCAATTAGAATCCCTGTGGACTAATCTCCTAAAGCATTCAGACTCAGATTAAGGGATTTGCTCCAATATAGGTAATCATAGAAGATCTGGACTTTTATAATGTTCCATAAGAAAATGCTTTGAGACACTGAGATGAATAATTATATATTGTGAGATAGCATTATTGAATGTGCTGGGACACTCTCTCACTGCTCAATATTCAGAAAACACAGCAACAGTTCTTATAAAACATAGTCTATCGGTTTATTAAATGTCATGAACCGCTACCCCAGCTGTGCAGCCGATAACAGAGACCACAGTTCACACATGGAAGTGTACACAGCATATAGTCCTTGACTTCAGTTCTGCCTGCACATAATTATAAACTGACCTCAATCATCACACAAAGTTCCACTCAGGGTTTGCCTGCTCTTGCAGTTTAGCAGGGATTCAGTCTTGTGTTCCAAAAGGTGGCACACAGGAATCACCCACCATGTCTTGGACTTGCTCTGTATCAGTACCTGTCATGAGTCCAGATCCACCAGGCCTCAATTACCACCTGGACTTACATGAGCCTTGGCAGCTTCACTCTCCAGCATACACAAATACCACATGGAACAAACAAGAAACTGGGTCCAACAGCACCTGTCTGACACCAGAGACCATATCAGATCTAACACAGACCTGAAACGCGTTGACTAATAAATCAATATTACATTCACCCTTTGATGTCTCGTGAAATACGGCAGCTCAGTTTTTATCCCTTCATTTGCCCCAATTTAATTTTCTGATATAATAAACTTAATAATAATACGGTAATAATAATAATAAAATAATAATAATTTTTATTTATATAGCGCCACCATATTCCATAGTGCTTTACAAATCAAATTCATATACAAACAAGCAGTCATAACAGTTTTGGAAGACACAATAATGAAAAAGCAAAAAATAATGACGACCCTGCGCACAAGAGCTTACAATCCAATTTTTTGTCGGATCCTGCGCCATAGACTCCCATGTTAGGGGTCGCCGGATTGCCACGGATTTGATTGTGTCCGATTAAAATTCAGGCAATCCGGCAAACCCTAACATGGGAGTCTACGGTCTACGAAAAATCAGATCCGGGAACCGGACACCGGCTGCTAGAGTTTAGCAGCGAGCGTGCTAAACTTCAGCACCATGAACTGTTATCTGTGCTGTGATTTCAGGACCACGGCAGCAGGGACAGCTCCTCACTTACATTAGCACAGGGGCTGGTACAATACGCAATTTACGTACAGTACCAAGGACAGCTCCTCATTATTGGAGGCTGCGTTGCTGGTTTTGTACCCAAATTGCGTACATTACTGCTGACAACTCCAGAACTCAGGAGCCGCTGGAATTTCATGTAATTTAATAAAAGCTGACAATTAGCAGCTTTTAGCTAATAAACTTATTAACCCCTGCACAGCCAGTGGGTCATGTCAGCATGTGTTCAGGGAGTGTGGACGCTCCCTGGACACATGCTGGCACCACACAAACAGCAGGTTAACCCTGCACACACCGGATTAATAGCCACATCTGCAGCCTCGTGGCTGACATGCAGCACAGAAGCTGCAGATGGGGTTAATGTGCAGCATAAACCCCGCGATTTTTAACATCAGCTGTGTTTTCTCTAATCATCTTGCACCGCTCCTGTCACAGAGGTGCAAGATGATTGGTTACTGTACCGGCAAGGTAGCAATTCAAACTCTGCGGCTTTGACAGACGCGCAGTTTGAAGCGATTTAGACAGCACACACGTGCGACTATCGCACCGTGTGCTGTCTGGATGCGAGATTTTCCATAGACATTCATAATCCACTTGCACGGGAAATCGCGTTCAGTCACAGCATGCTGTGACTGAACACGCATTTCCCTCGCAATGCGAGGAACTTGCACTAATGGGACCAATATCATTTACACTCGCGCAAGGAAATCGGACAGTGTGCCTTCAGCCTTCAGCCTCATATATATACTAGATAGGGGCCTGATTCTATCACACCCAACGATTCTAGAACATGTGCGATTATATATTAGTCCAACTACTACTGCTTCTAATTGCAGCACCGCCAAGGAGGGTGGGGTGGCCATGGTATAGCAGGTGCTGCTGCTCGCCATCCGCCTTTGTGCTCTCTTTCCCTCTGTGCTCTCTCTCTCCCTTTGTGCTGTCTCTCAGCCCTGTGCAGTCTCTCTTCCCCCTGGCTGCTCTCTCTTCCCTTGTACTCAGGGCCGACGTCAGCACCCATTGTACCCGGACAAGTGCCGGGGCCCTGAAGTGCCTGGGGACCTCAGAGTGCATCTGCCACAGGACAGTGTCCCCTGCCCTAAACTTGCACAACTTCCTCTCCATGATGGCTGGGGCCCCTGGGCACTGTGTATTTGAACCAGACAGGGGCCACCTGTGTACTGCCCCCTCCCCTTCTCGCTACCTCAGCCGCCGCACCTGCCGCAAGTCTCCCTATACTTTGTATGGGGATCCATTGCGAGTCGCTGTGTAGCGCGAGCAATGGCCGCGAGGCCATTGCGAGTCGCTACCTCAGCCGCCGCACTTGCGGCGCGGTTGCGGTAATCCCCATAGAAAGTATAGGGGACTTACGGCAGGTGCGGCAAGTGCGGTTTTGCACTTGCGGCAAGTGCGGCCGCTAATTAAAATTAAAAAAATTAATCTAATACAAATAAATTTAATTAAAATAAAAAAATTAATATACAAATAATAAAAATAATAAATAATAAAATAAATCAAAATTAAAAAAATAAATAAATAAAATAAAAATATATATAATTAAAATATTAATAACATTAATTCTAAGAAAATCAAATTACTCAAATAAAAAAAATTCAATTAAAATAAAAAAAAATAATAATATTATAAAAATATTAAATAATAAATAATTACAATAATAAAATAAGAAATAATAAAAAAAATATTCCATATAAAAATTCATAACATTAACTAATTTTAATAAAAAAAAAACAAATAAATAAAATATTCATAACATTACTTTATTCAAAAAAAATGTAAATAAAAAAAAAAATATAAGCTACTATAATCTAATTAACGCACGTTCTAGAATCCCGATGCATTTGCATCGGGCTCACAGCTAGTATATATATATATATATATACACACACACACACACACACACTTGAGACTGCTTTGGGCTGAATACTCAATAGCTGTATACACAATAGAGACTTCTGCTGGCTGTATATACAATAGAAAATACACAATAGACACGCCTACTGGCTGTATACACAATAGAAAGGGCTGCGGGCCATGTAGACAATGGAGATGGCTGCGGGCCGTATACACAATGTACAGGGCTGCTGGCTATATACACAATAGAGAATATACAATAGAGACTGGTGCTGGCTGTATACACAATATAGACTGATGCTGGCTGTACAACACAATAGAGAACACACAATAGAGACTGCTGCTGGCTGTAAACAATAGAGAATACACAATAGAGACTATGCTGGCTATACAAACAATAAAGAATACACAATAGAAACTGCAGCTGGCTGAACACAATGGTCACACTCTACATTATATACTAGTTACATAAACAAAGCAGCATACTGCTTATATTATGCTAAATTTCTCACATTGGAGACACAGACTACTGTATATACATCATATAGGAGCCAGCGGTATAGATGCCACTTAAGAGACTGCTGTATATACATAGGAGACTGCTGTCTATACATAGGAGGTTGAAACTGCCTGCGATATATACATAGGACACTGTAGTGTATATATGATGCGCCCGAAGGCCTTGGGGTACTCAGGACCGGGCCAATGCTGTCTCTCTGGGATAACAAGGTAGTCATGACACAGTCCCGTGGTCTGGGCTCAGTCCAAAAAAGGGGGGTATTTACAGAGAATTTGTCGTGACGCCACCGATGTGATGTGGTCAGTGGGGACCACCGCTGCTGTAGAACCTCCGGGGATGATGGATGGCAGCTGGGGATGGAATGGCTCTCCACAGGTAAAGCCAATCCCCGGGGGCAGTGTGTAAAGTCTCTGGTACAGTGTAGTTGGAGAATTTGGAATCCCCACCTTCCGGTGTTGACTGCCGGGATGTGTGACCCTGCACAGTCTCGGACTCCGGTGTCCTTTCTATGCACTTTTCCTCTGGGGAGAGCACGATGCTGCTCAACCTCCCGGTGTGTTTCTTCCTCTCCTTTCCTCAGACCCTAGCCCAATGGTATCGTCACATGTGGCGATCTCTCAGGCGATGTTGCCAGCAACTCTCGTGCACGTTTTGGGAATTTTGCCAAGATTGCTGTGGAGATGTTACACGCAGAGACATCTTCGGCAACTCAGCTGCGATGTTGAAAGCAAATTTCGCTGCCAGGGTTAAACTCAACCCAGCGAACAATCATTAACATTGCAGTGAATGGGGAAGTTGTTTTTAACATTGCTGTTGCCGTGTCACACGGAGCAATGGCAGCAGATCGTCAGAGCAACATCGACAGGCAAACCTGGCAACTCTGCTCAGGCAACTTATCGACGTATAAATCGCCCTGTTACACTCGGCAACTCGGTTGCTGGGTTGCGTCAACTTGGCCACGCCCCAGAGTTGCGGGCAACATTGCCTGAGAGATCGCCACGTGTGACGGAACCATTAGGCCTGGAACTCGTCAGTGGACTCTGAGATGAGCTTAGCACTGCTCTTTTACACTCAGGTCTTCTTCACAATCCTCCCAGGAACTGCACTAACTAGCCATGCCCCAGACCAGAATATATAGGGGAGCTCACCCTCAACCCAGGCTTGGTCTCTGGTTTGGAGGTGTTGGTGTTGTGTGTGCCTGTTGCCTGATGAGAATATCCTTTGTTGCTTTCTGGTGACACCACTACCCGGGGGCAGTGATGACACTGTGGCACATTGACCCTGGGGTGCCACATATACAGGAGATTGTCATGTACACATGGGAAGCTGCAGTGTGTGTGTAATATATATATATATATATATATATATATATATATAACCACAGGGCACTGCCATGGCACAGGTCAGGAGGTCACACAGCCTATATAGCGCCCACAATGGGCACAAAACACACACACACATTATTTCTGTGGTCATGTGACATCGAGTATGAGCCCCCTGAGATTTACTGTATGGAGAACAGCTGACGAGCCCTCTACAGCAGACTACAAACCCCAGCATGCAAAGAACCCCCCAGTGAACTACAAACCCTAGCAGAGCCCCACAGTGGACTACAACCCCCAGTATGCCAAAAAAGCCCCCCAGAGTGCACTACAACCCCCAGCATGAAAAGAAGAACCCCTCCAGTTGACTACAACCCCCAGCAGAGCCCCCCACAGTGGACTACAGCCCCCCAGCAGAGTCCCCCACAGTAGACTACAACCTCCAGCAGAGCCCCCCACAGTAGGCTACAACCCCCAGCAGAGCCCCCCATAGTTGACTACAGCCCCCAGCATGCTAAAAAGAGCCCTGTCAATGGACAACAACCCAGAGCAGAGCCCCCACAGTGGACTAAAATCACCAGCAGAGCCCCCACAGTAGACTACAACCCCTAGTAGAGCCCCCCCAGTAGACTATAACCCCAGCATGCCAAAAAAGCTACTAACAGTGCACTGCAACCCCCAGCATGCAACGAAGAACACCCCCAGTGGACTACAACCCCTAGCAGAGCTCTCTACAGCTGACTACAATCATTAACATGCTGCACAGAGCCTCCAGAACAAACTAGAACTCCCAGCATGGTGAAGAGTCTCCATGGTGGACTATAATTCCCAGCATGCCCTGCAGAAACCAAGGAGATAAGAAAGCTACAACTCTTATCATATGTCCTTGAAGCCCCCGGCCTAAGGCCTCATTCACACATCTGTCACCACGGATGTGTGAAACAAGGGCGTTTGGGGGTGGGGCGTAGATATCTGTGTCACAGATGTGTGGCACAATGGGTGCTGTCCGTGTGATATCCGTGGATCTGTGGATAGCACGTGGACGGGCTATCACTGCATACTCACCCCCCTCCAGCGCTGCTGCACCTCTCACTTCTGGTCCTGTTTATCTCAGTGAAGTGAATAGTCATGGGATTGTAGGCCCCACTCCTAATATTATAAGCTAAACAAAAGATATAATAATAACACCAGGCATTGGTTGGCATGAAATGGCCGAGAGGCTTTTCATAGGGTTACCTTTAATAAATAAACCATATATATTAATTAAAACTTTTTTCATAAATAATGTTTTTTCAACTCATTAAACTCCAATTTGTAAAGTCCATTAAAACCATTATAACAGAAATAAACAGGGGATGGGTGGGCGGGTGCATTTTTCTTCGTCTCCTCAGAGACACTGACTGAAAATTCCTGTGGGTGGAGCATAACTACTCTACTCTCCCGCTCTTTTCAAACCAATCAGGTGCAAACTTATCAGACAAGCAGGACAGCCAATCACAGCGATCACCTGCTTCTGTTACCTCACAACAGGGACTCTTAACGCTTTACCATCCATCATGAGGATACCTCATGAATATTAAGGCACCTATAATGACAAACACATGCTGATACCTCAATATGCTGATACCTCAGTATGCTACGACAACTCAATTAGGGGCCACAAGCCTGTGCAGCCCCCACTCTAGGTGATTAGGGGCTCAACATGAGCCTAATGAGCGGCATCGGAAGTGAGAGGAACTGTCAGCGCTGAAGGGTGGTGAATATGAAATTCTTTATTTCAGGCTTGTAACTTTTGTCCGTGACCATGCACATGGATGTCAAATGGATAATGTGGCGCCCCGCAACGAGTGCGTCACAGGAGGGTATTGCATCCCTGACTGCAGATGCAATATTCTCTGACTAAGTAATGACATGGTTAACATCAGAGCTCCATACCCTACATGCACCATCAGAATAGAGGGCCAATAAGGTCCTGGTGGGCGGAGTGTAGGAGTAGAGTGTGTGGGAGAATGTAGAAGAAGGAGGAAGGAGAGAGAAGTGGTCGGGAGGAACGTAGGAGAGGGGGCTCTACACAGTTCCGTGCAGCTCAGGCAGACCACCTACCGGTTGGCGCCATTACCCGGTGCCTCAAGAACCGGAACCTGGGCGATTACCTAAATGGGTTCAAAATACACCCGCGCCCATCACACAGTTGTTCATCACTGCTAAGCAAACCAGGAGTGGAGGGACCACTCTATAGGAGTACCCCACCGCAGCCGCAAACAGAGCCGTCTTGCCAGCGGAGTACCCACCAAAAGGAATCTGGCTCCCCTCACACCGGGCTGATCCACCGGCAGGGAAATTTAAGTAGCCCCCTTGTACCCGAACTTGGCACCCCAAGGCGACATCGGCAACCCATCTAGAACAAGTTTAGAACGGAGGAACACCGCGGAGCTCTGAAACAATACGGTCATTGCTGAGTCCACCCAGTCCATTGCCGTTACCTGTATACCCTGTATCATCTACCAGTTGCAGTAAAAGACCCGTTACAGAGACTATTGGTGTCCGTGCTTTTTCAGAACTGTTCAATTCCGCATGCTAAGAGTAACTAAGCTGCCCCACAACATCAAGTGCAGCTTCTGGCTCCGGGGACTCCCGCTCGTCCTGTGGGGAGCGTCCCATCTTGCTGCATTCCATCCCCCAGAGGCCCAGGCAGCACCGGTGAGATCACCGGAAAACCCGCAGGTGGCGTCACAACAAGAATATTAAACCTCATCTGTTCAGCCAACTTCATTGATCTGGACCGCCGAGCCCCACAGTCGCAGGCGCGGAACTGTGACAGGGAGAAGCAAATGCCTGCGACGTGCAGAACCCGGCTACGGTGAGTCAATAACATCTGTGTGCACAACGTTTTCGGACAAAAGCGGTCCGTGCCTCCACAAAAAAATGGACATGTCGCCATGTGGAGCACACGGACATGCATCTGCTCCACACGGAGACACGGTCTGTGCAGAAATATGGAAGTGTGAAGGGGGCCATAGGGGAACATGTGTCGCTGTATGTCCGTGCCTCCTGCATGTGTCATCATGGACTGCATTCGGAGGTACGAATGTGTGAATGAGGCATAAGGGAAATGCAAAACTCCAGAAATTACTACTCCAGCATACCCTGCTCCCTCCCCTCCCCCAGCAGGTGCAGCCTGGAGATCCCCCTGACTCCTCTGCCCGACACCGTGCACTCACAGTGCTGAGCAGCCTCAGCAGGGTCTCCGGGCTTCTGAAGGAAATTTTGCCAAGATTGCTGTTATTTACAGCGATTGTCGTGGTGCCACCCACAGGTTGGGGTCAATGGCCACCAGCAACGGAGTTGCTCTCCGCTTACCTCCATGCAGGGGCCGGGATCAATGGTTCAGGTAGTGGTAAACATCCCTCTTCCAAGGCTCGGAGGGGGTCGGACACTGTAGCTGTAATCCAGGGTATGGGTCCAGGTACCGAGATATCTACCAACTCCTCTCTGCTCAGGGTTGTATAGAAGGAATGAGCCCGGCCGGGCTGCACGGTCAGGAGCTGCTGGGACTGGTCACAGTCGATTTAGATCCGCGTTCTTAACTCAGCGTGAACCCGTGTTAGCTGAGGGGGTAACAACCTTAATACACCCCGCCGGGTGTCTCGGACCTCCGGGATCCTTCTGCCGCCTTCTGCCATAGTTCCTCAGTCACCGGGTGTCTCTCCTTCTCCGTGTTCTTCCACTTTTAATTCTTGTGGGCCCGTCAGGATCAACTCGGGTCTCCCTATAGCACCACTCAGCCTGGCGTCCTGCTTTTCCCTCCGGATGACTCGCAATGGCCGCTCGCCCCACCTTCTTTGGGCATTCTCTTTAGCTCCCGCCAGATCATCATTGGCTATTGCAGTTTGGGTAGGAGGTTCTTCTTTAGGATTGATGGCTGGCTCTCCCGGAGTTAAGGCCTTTCTTTTCCCGCTCTAGACTGGACCGGCCCACGATGGGGGTCTTGGCACACCTCCTCTGCACATGGCCTCAGGCTCCTATGGCTGCCATTAAGCACAGATTTAGTAGGACAGTCCAGATTTCGAGTTTTAGGCACATGGAGTCCGGTTCTGTTGGACCGGATCCATCCTGGTCGTGACGCCAAGTTGTGGAGCCCAATGGGACGGGGTACTCGGTACCAGACCGAGGTATCATGCAGTATCACAGCGGTCCTGGTCAGAACCGTATCCCGAGCCCACAAGTAAAGGGGTTATATACAGGGATTGTCGTGACGCCACCCACAGGTTGTGGTCAATGGGGACCACCGCTGCAGCTTCCTTCTGCCAGGAGGATGGATGGTGCTGCAGCCGGATGGATGAGCCCACCGTGGGTCGGGCTGCTCCTGAAAGGGTATATAACAGTTAACATGCAGGGAATCACACACTGGAGACACTGGCAGGGTTCACCGGGTTTTACTGAAGTTCTTCACAGTACAGTTCACAATTCACACACAGTTTACTCTTTGCCGGTACCCCTCCTGCAGTCAAGCCTTCCTTCCAATATTATTCCCTCTTTCTGACTCCTTTCATGCCCTTCTTCCTCTAATTCTTCCTGCGTACCGTATGACAGGTTGCTCGGGCTTTTTTTACCTTCTCCCTATGTATAGGTAGGTAAGCTCTGAGCTCTATATGCCACTGTGTCTCATAGCACTTTGTTAGGAAAGCAGACCTGGAATCTGCATCTCCCCACTGGGATGTCTGTGATTTGAGCTTGAAGCTCCACTCACCTCAGAGCCAGCGCTCTGGTATTGGCTAGTGTCCAGTGTCCCTGCTGTACTAAGGATCCACAAGGCTTTGTCGTACCCGTGTGACTTCTGCACCAGAAGGAATTCTCCACCTCGAAGTCTTCCTTTAACCACGCTGCCGTTTTCCTTCCTGGCCCAGCTATACTTGCTTAGTCCTGGCCTTTACTGCTCTGCACCCTCTGGCCTACTACCTACTACTTCCTGGTTTTTCCCTTTTATGCCAGTGCTGTCACCTTGACTACATCCCACCCATTTCCCTCTAAACCCTACCACCTCTTGCCCGCCTAGAGTCCCGGGCTCTTGGGTGATGTATTCTGTGGGTGTGTTTTGGTGTGCTTCTGTATAAGTTGACTACCCTCTGCTTGACTGCAGTTCCCTGTTGTGGCCACCCTGTACGCAGGGGCGCCACACTCCCCCGGAGTTAAACTGGCGTGTCCCCACGCCGATCAGCATGGTTCCCCCTGAAAACATTTTTATTTTATGAACACATTCATCAGTTTTAAAATCATGTTTTTATTGTTATGGTCAGACTTTGTTTTTGATCCGTTTTTGGCATGAAAATCAGATCCCTTTCATTGATTCCTAGCAAAGTCAATGAGTTTTCAAGAAATGCTGTTCAGACTGCGTTTTTTACTGGATTGTTTTTTTTTAAAAGAAAACACATCCAGAAAAAGAAGGCGCCTGTCAATTTGGGCGGCATTTTCCCTCTTTCGTTTTCTCCATTGACGCCATTCTAATGAATAAAAAATACACGGATAATCCGTTTTTGCAGCTTTTTTAGTGAGTTTTTGCCTTATTTTTCTACCCAAAAAACACTGCACTATTCCAGGATGTGATGTCCCTGGGAACAGGAACCAGAAAGTCCACCATTTTCGGGTTCCTGTTCCCCGTGTTTGATCAGTAGAAGCAGGATGAGCTGCTACAATCACATGAAAGTAGATGTTAAAAAACTTGTTTCTGTGTTTTATTCTTTTAAATTTCGGCCTAGGCTTCACTGTTTTTCTCATTTCTTATGGTCCCATCCCGTCATCGCCTCACTTGTATACATGCGCCATTCCGGTCATCGCCTCCACTTGTATACATCCCATCCCCCGTCATCGGCCTCCACTGTATACATGCGCCATCCCCGATCATCGGCCTCCACTTGTATACATGCGCCATCCCCCGTCATCGCCTCCACTTTATACATGCGCCATCCCCGGTCATCGGCCTCCACTTGTATACATGCGCCATCCCCAGTCATCGCCTCCACTTGTATACATGTGCCATCCCCCGTCATCGCCTCCATTGTATACATGCGCCATCCCCCGGTCATCGACCTCCACTTGTATACATGCACATCCCGTCATCGGCCTCCACTTGTATACATGCGCCATCCCCGGTCATCGCTCCACTTGTATACATGCCCATCCCCGTCATCGGCCTCCACTTGTATACATGCGCCATCCCCCGGTCATCGGCCTCCACTTGTATACATGCCCCATCCTCGGTCATCGGCTCCCCTTATATACATGATCATGAATCCTGCGCTGTGCTGTATCACAGTACAGCACAACACACAAAATGTACAAGATCTGGTTTTATAGCTGTACAATTAAAAAACAATTATAAACAAATATTGTATGATTAAAATAATAAAATTATTAGCAATTTCACGGCGCTTTCACTGGGGCGACACATCGCCTTTCAGATCGCCAAGCGAGATTGCGCCGTGTTACGGTACATTTATGTTGCATCTGATGCAGAACGATGGAGAAGAGGAATGAGTAATGTTCTGTTGATTCATAGAAAGGTTAGAAATGCTTCCAATATTAAATTCACATTTCGTACAATTTCTCGGCTGTTTGAGAAGATTTTAGCGTTAAACTGTAATTACCGTCCTGAAATCTGTCCGGGCTCTTTTGCTAAAAGCGTAAAGGTCAATGTAATATTGGCGTTATTGTAGCTAAGTATGTCTGACATCCTCTATTCCCTACAGAGGAGGTAGGGGGGGGTCACACGCTGATATTTGGGTCTGGAGATCACATACTGATAGTGATGGAGAAATGGATTTAGTAGAGAAGAGGAGAATACGGAGGAATAACCTTTTAGGTTTGTTATTAGTATACAGTAATATCGAATGTACTTTTTTTATTAAACTTTTACGGTTTTGTGTTGTGTGCATTGGATATAGATCCAGATCGGAATCATTCAGAAAATGTTTTTTAATTTTTTCTGCTTTGTATTTTTTGCAATTGTTTTTGCCCAGCCCAGGCTATGTGTAAATGTGGCGCCCCTATGGTCTGGGTGTCCACAGTGGTATTGTCTTCCTCACAGGAGGTAATATCATTTTTGGAAGCAGGACGAGATCCCCACGTTAGGTAAAACCCCTACATTGCTCACACAAACCTGATCACTGACCTAAAGGGGGAGCTCTACATCCTACCTTTTCCGGCTAGGGGAGGGTTACACAGAGTATGAAAGGAAAGGAGAAGGGAGAGGAAGCAGTTGCGTTGGAAGGACAAGGTCCTGAGGAGCGGAGCTGTTGAGGAGCTCAACCCAGGCAGAGCAGCAGAGGACGCCAGAGTCCTGGGTTGTATGGGCACTGCACGCCCCGGCAACCGAATCTGAACGACAGGAGACTACAAGTCTCATAGCTGCAAGTAGGGACCCGACAACACAACAGTATAACAAGAGCCTGGATCTGCAAGAAGACCACAGTACCTGTCAGAGGTGTATCTAGGTTTTCTGGCACCCGGGGCAAGACTTCAGTTTGGCGCCCCCCCCCCATGCAGTCTCAGTAGCCTTCATGTGACCCATCTTTCATTTGCGATTTGCAGACTTACAGTCACGTGCCGACGAGCTGCTCTACCTATTTCTCTCAATGTTCAGTGAAAAACAAATTATATTACATGCTGATAGGATTGGGCTACAGGGCTTAATGTTTGATTAAAGGTTCATCCAGGTTTGAGATGAAAGTCTGTGCAGGCCTCTGAGTTCTCACAGCGCGTGCACTGCACACTGTCAGGATTCTCATGCTGATGGTAAGATTGGACAGTCGTGTGAGCACAAGTATGCGATTTATATACTTCTGGCCACATTCTGACTAGACATGTCCGGCCTCACTCAATTCATTTTCATTGATCGAGGCCACGCATGTCTAGTCAGCACAAGACTGCATGTATGTAAATCGCATAGTTAAAGTATCATGACCTACCATGCTCACCGCCAGCACCAGAGAATCCTGACAGCAGGCAGTGTTGCTCTGTGAGAATTCAGAAATCTGCAGTCACAGAGGGACACATGTAGTGACTGCAGACTTATCATAGACTTGGACAACCCCTTTAATGCTCCTAACAAATAAACATAGTAACCATGGCACAAAACATAGCCATATCTCACATAATCTTACAAGTTATTGATTGTTACATGTGTACAGGAACCAATAGCATCTCAAAACTACATCACCAGACCAACCACAATACAAAAATGAATCCATATAACCCTCATCAGTACAGAAACACAGCATCACAACCCTCATCAGTGCAGAAATACATCACCAGACCCACCAGAGGTGCAGAAATACATAATCAAAACCTTCATCAGTAATAAAATTAATCAACAGAACCACCAGAAGTGGAGAAATGCATAACTAGAACCACCATCAGTGCAGAAATCACAACCTTCATCGATAACAAAATTCATCATCAGAACCACTAGAGGAGCAGAAATACATAAGTAGAACCCCCATCAGTTCAGGTATACAGCCATATAACCCCTCTTCACTATAGAAACACAGCATTACAACCCTCACCAGTACAGAAATTCATCAGTACATGGTAAAACAATGTCAGGTCAGACCCATACACATTTGTGCTGCATGAACCTACAACTCTTAATATATCCTTAACAATGGTAAGGCAATACTGGCAGTTGCTGTTACCAGTCACCATCAGACCATACTGGAACCACAACACTAGGTTGTGCACCGTCTGCCAATCGGGAACTTAGAGCAGAAGTAGAGGAGAGGGGCCGTATGTTAGCTCACAGGCAATGGGACCCAAAACTGAGATGCGCAGCAGGAAGGCCTCCAAACCCACCTGGCGGGGTGGACAATCTTGGACCTGGTGACCAGTGTCCCTGGATTCAGCAACTTTCTCTGCAGTAAAGGTAACAGAACTGCTTTCTCCGTGTCTGTCTATTTCTTCCGCACGTACCTGCAGTTGTGCCACAACCAAGACGACTATCACCGTTGCAGCCCTGTTCTCTGCACCCTGCATTCCCCGCCACCATCCTCCCTATAAACTTCCTCAACCCCTGGGGGCCCGCTTCACCTGTGGGAAGTGTTCCATCTCAGTTGTTACACCACCTATCCCCCAGGACTCATACTGCAGCGCTGATCATCCCTGACCAGGCACCACTGGTAGCGTCACTTAGACTGCAAATCCCCTGTAAATACCCCTTTATCTGCTCAGCCAGGGCCATGGAGCTGGGTTACCGCCATCGTGAACTTCCTGAAAGACTGATGGCCCGGCTACCGAGTGCCCTAGGCCCTTACGGACGCTGTACAACACACAAAAAAAAGTGATCCGTCTGTATTCTGGAAAATTCTGCTTGAAATCCTTATCAGGGTTTGCAACTTCATTTGTGCACATACAAACACAGCACAAATAAGGGGACACAGAGACAGATGTGGCGCCCCGCAACGAGTGCGTCACAAGAGGGTATTGCAGCCATAAATGCAGCCGCAATATTCTCTGACATAGCAGTGACCTAGTTAACTTTGAGATCCAACCCTGCATGCATCACCTAGAACAGAGGGCCAATCCAGGGTCTTGGTGGGCGGAGTGCTAGGGAAGTGTGTAGGGAGAACAGACACTTAGTCTGCAGAGAGGAGAAGAGAAGAGTCTAGAGCAGAGTCTAGAACTTGAACTTGGAGTAGGAGCGGGGCTCCGCAGCCGGTTCACTGGTACCGAAGCTGGCAGCAGTTCACCTCTGCTACGCGAACCAGAAGCGTGGAGGAGCAGTTTCACAGGAGCACCCCACCACCAGCCAACTTCCAGTCGTCTAACCAGTGGTGTACCCACTGAGGGACCCAAGGCTCCCCAAGACATCCACAACGTACATCTTGGATAGGGCATTGAAGCAGCCTCCCCGTACCCGACCTTGTATTCCTGGGCGACAATGGCAAAGCACTTAGATAGAATGGAGGAACACTTGCAGATCTCTGAGGGACACTATCACTGCTGAGTCCACCCGGTCCACTACCCGTAACTGTATACCATGTACTGCCTGCTGGTTACAGTAAAGACCCGTTGCAGAGACTTTCTGTGTCCGTGCTTCCTTATGAACTGTCCGTCCGCACTACAAGGTAACCGCAGCTGCCGCACAACATCTTAAGCAGCTCCAGCCTCCGGGGGATCACCGCTCAGCCTGTGGGGAGCGTTCCATCTTGCTGCTGTCCATCCCCCGAAGGTTCCGCAGCGTCGGTAACGATTACCGAAACTACTCATAGGTGGCGTCACGAATAAATTAAACCCCTTTAATCTGTTCCTTACAAGACGTCTTCAACTTTTGATCTGCACTCCACCGGGCCCCGCTACCGGCAGGCGCGGCCCACCCGTGACAAGGAGGAAGGAGCTACAGCCTGTCTAAAACCGGAGTCCCGGCCACGGTGAGTCAGAGAATGGCGTCACGAACAGGATACGAGCAGGCCCGTTCCCTAACGGGTATAATGTGCTTAAAAATGACGTTATTGTCTACAATTTGGACTTTGTTCGTCCCTAAAAGAACTTTCCCGCCTTTTCACCGTGGGCCAAGATGGAGCCCAAGATGGCGTTCCCGCCACAAGAATCTGCCACGTGCAAGCCCAGGGGTGAGCCACCGCCCCTCATCGTGGGAGGGCTAAAGGCAAAAGGCGCCAAACTCTTTGTCCGCCCTGATTGCTCGAATCAACCATGGGGGCGGACCCCAAAGACTTTTCCCACCATTGGACTACAAAAAGCCCACAGGAAATGGGAGTGTCACAGACCTTCTTCACCAGCTCTCTACCAGAACGGTTACCGGTTGAACGGGTGTGGTTCCCTCCAAAGAAGAGAATGGCCAGCACGAGACTCCAAGACCTAATGCGGGAGGTCGAGGCGGAGGCCAGAGCAGCCATAGGCCAACCGGGTCCGGGTCCTGCCCTTACCGTAGACGGCAGCCCCGACTTTTGGCTAGAGGCTCTACAAGACCTCCGGGTGCGGTTACTTGAGACTGTAGAGTGGACGATTCGCAGCTGGAGTGCGACCCTAGGCAGAAGACTCCATCATGCGATGCAGCAGAGCCGACCTGGTACAGCTCCTCCAGGCCCAGACGACATCGCCAGCTTCTCAACCGCCTCACCGTCGCCCACCACCTGTCCTGCTTCGTCACCGGAGCCCATAGACTACATCATCCCTGTGGAGGCCACAGCTCAGCTCGCTCCAGTGACTAATACCGCAGCCGACCCCGTTCCTGAGCCGGAGCTTCCAATACGCTCCACCGAAGAAGCCGACACATACCTGGTTCCACTTGTGGAACCTGCGACTAGTTTCCACACTACTGAGACTGTCGCCTGTTTCTCCCCTGAACCGGAGGCCTCCTCTGCCATTACCGAGGCCTACCTGGTGACCGGGATCGAAACACCACTTCCCGCTGCTACAGAAGAAGAGGCAGGCAGCCTGGAAGTCCTGCACAACGACCCTGAGGAGAACTTTGCAGCACAGCCACCCATCGACCCAGAGGATTCTGTTCCATCATCTCCGTCAGCCGAGCAGCCCGACGTGGTCATCGAGGGAGAGATCGAGGATGATGACGACGAGACCTACAGCCTCGCTGAGGACCCCTAAACCGGGTTCACCTGGGGTGACACCAAGGATCCTTCTGCCGGGCGATCTGCTCGGGTGCACTGGTCGGGTGCCGCCGCCGCAACATCTTCTCCGGTTCCGTTAAACCGGGCCCCTCTCCAGACTGCCCACCAAGCTCGAGCCGTTCAACAACCAGCACGCCGTAGTGACTTTATCCACACGCCGCACCACTCCGACGAAGAGGTACGTCGTATCCGAAGGGAGGAGTGGCACGCTCGGCTGCACGCCAACATGCAGGCCCGCGCTGAAGCCCGCCGCCAATCTCCATTGCCTGATGAGTTCCGTAAAACCGGACGGGTGAGCACCTTTAACTTATCCACCGGGTGGGAAATCGTAAGGGAGGAGGTGTGAGTACTGAAGTGTTTGTGGGGCGCCGTGATGTGGAATCGCACCTACCGCGAGGGCATCCTTACCGAGACTTATATAAGGGGACATTGTAACCTATGAGCGACATATATGCTGTGACGGGTGGTTCGCTATACGAGTCCGGAACACTGCCCTCCATAAGTGACTTGTTGATTGAACTGTTCACCAAGAGACTTCTTCCTGTTTGCAAATAACACCGCGACTTGGCGGCCACCGCCTGAACTTTTACCTAAGGACAGCCGACCGCCCGCCCTGTCCGCGCAATGTGTTAACCTGTTTATCCTACCATTTCACTTTTATGCATATAATGACCTGTCATTAAAAAAAGTGTTTATTACCTGTTATAAAATATCAAAACCTCTGTAATGTGGGTAGTGTGACGCTTGGGGACAAGCGTATTAAACCAAGGGGGAGTGTGGCGCCCCGCAACGAGTCAATATTCTCTGACACAGCAGTGACCTAGTTAACTTTGAGATCCAACCCTGCATGCATCACCTAGAACAGAGGGCCAATCCAGGGTCCTGGTGGGCGGAGTGCTAGGGAAGTGTGTAGGGAGAACAGACACTTAGTCTGCAGAGAGGAGAAGAGAAGAGACTAGAACAGAGTCTAGAACTTGAACTTGGAGTAGGAGCGGGGGCTCCGCACCCCGTGCAGCCCCCGGGCCGTCACCGGTCGGGTGTCAGCACCTGAGGCCTCAACAACCGGGATCGGGCATCATTACCACGGGTTCCAAAAGACTCCCGTGCCCAAAACTCACAGCCGGTTCACTGGTACCGAAGCTGGCAGCAGTTCACCTCTGCTACGCGAACCAGAAGCGTGGAGGAGCAGCTTCACAGGAGCACCCCACCACCAGCCAACTTCCAGTCGTCTAACCAGCGGTGTACCCACTGAGGGACCCAAGGCTCCCCAAAACATCCACAACGTACATCTTGGATAGGGCATTGAAGCAGCCTCCCCGTACCCGATCTGGTATTCCTGGGCGACAATGGCAAAGCACTTAGCTAGAATGGAGGAACGCTTGCGGATCTCTGAGGAACACTATCACTGCTGAGTCCACCCGGTCCACTACCCGTAACTGTATACCATGTACTGCCTGCTGGTTACAGTAAAGACCCGTTGCAGAGACTTTCTGTGTCCGTGCTTCCTTATGAACTGTCCGTCCGCACTACAAGGTAACCGCAGCTGCCGCACAACATCTTAAGCAGCTCCAGCCTCCGGGGATCACCGCTCAGCCTGTGGGGAGCGTTCCATCTTGCTGCTGTCCATCCCCCGGAGGTTCCGCAGCGTCTGTAACGATTACCGAAACTACTCATAGGTGGCGTCACGAATAAATTAAACCCCTTTAATCTGTTCCTTACAAGACGTCTTCAACTTTTGATCTGCACTCCACCGGGCCCCGCTACCGGCAGGCGCGGCCCACCCGTAACAAGGAGGAAGGAGCTACAGCCTGTCTAAACCGGAGTCCCGGCCACGGTGAGTCACAGACATAAAGATACACAGGGACATACAGACAGACACACACACCCAGACACTATGTCTCCCTCCCCAGCGATTCCGCAGTGACTGATGATTTCTTACTTCAAGATCCTGCGCTCCATCTGACAGCCTGAGTCACATGGTGCAAGGTCCTGGAAGATCGATAAAGACAGCATCTGTAGGGACCAGGAGGAAGAAATCCCTCGCCATGGAGGGTGAGTACTGCTGCGTTTTTGCTAAAAATCCATATGAATTAATTGACATGCTACTTACTTCTTTCCCTGATTAGGTTTTTGCAGCGTAACCTGATCAGAAAAATACACAACCACCGGCAAAGCATTTCAGAAGCCTCATAGACTTTGCTGGCCTGACAAAAATTGATAAAATTTTTTTTGCACAAAAAAGCGCATAAGAAACGCCCAGTGTAGTGTGCACATAGCCTTACACCACTGACATTATTTGGCACCAGTAGAAACATAAAAAATTGGCACCCATAGTATAATTGTAACGCCGGCATCGGTGCCCCTCTTCCTCCGCCTGGCAGGGATGCGGACACACACATGACTATTCTGTGCGGTCCTCTCCTGTGTCCACCACTTTGGATTCTGGTTCTCAGAGACTCAGTGTGACTCACCGTGGCCGGGACTCCGGGGGACAGGCGTTTTGTCTTCCTCCTTGTCACGGGGTGCCGCGCCTGCCGGTAGTGGAGCCCGGTGGTACAGATCAAAAAGAGAGACACTGTAAGTCTCTGTAACGGGTTCTTTACTGTAACCAGCAGGCAGTACATGGCATACAGTCAAGGGTAGTGGACCGGGTGGACTCAGCAATGACCAGTGTTTCTCAGAGATCCGCGGTGTTCCTCCATTCTAACTATCTGTGTTGACGTTGTCGCCCAGGAATGCCAGATCGGGTACAAGGAGGCTGCTTGAATGCCCTATCCGGGGTATACGTTCTGGATGCTTTGGGGAGCCTTGGGTCTTTTGGTGGGTACACCGCTGGCTAGACGACTGTGTGTGGCGGTGGAGGGGTGCTCCTGTAAAGCGTTCCCTCCACTCCTCTGGTTCGCATAGTAGAGCTGAACTACTACTAGCTTCGGTACCAGCAAACCGGCTGTAGGTGGGCACGGGATGATTTTGGACCCGCATGTTGATGCCCGTTAAAGGCACCTGGAATAAGGGTGCTCAACCGGGGTGATGGCCAGGGAAATTGGCCAGGGGCCACACGGAACTATGCAACCCCCTCTCCTAGGTTGCAGAGCTGGAGAACTTGCTTCCTTCTCCTACGTTGCTGTTGCTCCTTCTTCTCACACTCTACCACTACACTCCGCCCACCAGGACCTTATTGGCCCTCTGTGCTAGGTGATGCATGTAGGGTATGGATCTCTGAGTTAACTGTGTCATTGCTTAGTCAGAGAATATTGCTGCTGCTATTTTGGCTGCAATACCCTCCTGTGACGCACTCGTTGCGGGGGCCACAAGTGTCTTAAAGGCACAGTGCACCTAATCTTGAAACCCAGGTAATCTAATTAGCCCAACAGCCAGCGACAAGGCGTTGACATTGTTGAGACCCTTCAATGCCTCTACTTGGACTAAGAGCCTACAATTTAAAGGGCAGGTAGGATCACACCTGCCCATTCTTGGATGTGCTAATCACTTTTTTGATTTTTGTAGCATACTGAATTCTGATGGAGCACCCCACTCACCAGTCAAAGGCGTTTTAATTATCAATATAGCTGGATTTTTCCTGCCCTTTAAATTGTGGACTTTAGCCCACGTAGAAGCATTCAAGGTAGGGTCCCAACAACAGAATATTGTAAGAATATCTCAAGGCAGGAACATTTTTTTTCACACATCCAGTTGTTGAACTTATTTTATTCTAGACACCCCCCATTAAGCCCATCCTTCCCCTTACCCCTTAGGGAATTACCTAAGCAATGTGTGTAATCAGCTTGCCTGTATGTATTGCCAGTTTTCAGGTTCCCGTTATATAGAACCAGTCCTGTACATGATCTTGAACCAGAACCTGTCCTGTGAACTGCTACCTTTGTTTCCTGTTCGTGTCTGCTTGAGCCGTCCTGTCTGATACCGAATCTGCATTCCTGACCCTTGGAGTCAGCTGCCGCAGAACTGCGCCAGGGAAGTG
The DNA here is from genome assembly GCA_033576535.1 of Allobates femoralis. Lineage (NCBI taxonomy): Eukaryota > Metazoa > Chordata > Amphibia > Anura > Aromobatidae > Allobates > Allobates femoralis. The sequence goes on from JARQOC010000003.1 coordinate 835,940,053, forward strand.
GCATCTGGCGACTACCTTCCAGCACGAGCCAAATTCACAATCAGTGGCTCTACTGAAGAACCAGGTAGTTACTTAGCTATGCCTGTGAGGGAAAACACAACAACAGCCACTTTCTTGCGCCAACTTATCATCTGGACAATCAGACTATTAACCAAGGATAAGGAGGGGCCGCAGCTTCCCTGTAAGTGCTGCTTTATTGAGGGTGCTGTATATTTCCAGTCCGTCACTGTCCATCATTCTGCAATAACACAAGCACCAGTTCCTTGTTCAATATAAGCCTAGCCCATTACTAACCCAAAGGCTTCCGCTAAGAGCCACAACTTTTTTATTTTTCTATCAATATAGACATATGAGCTTGTTTTTTTTCGGGACAAGATGTACTTTCATATGCAAATAATTTATTATACCATATAGTGTACAGGGAAATTGCAAAAAAATTCTAAATGCAGTGAAATTGCAAAAAAAGTGCAATAACACGTTTTTTTTTTTGGGTATTTTAGTCACCATGTTCACTATATGGTAAAACCGATGTGACGGGGTGATGCCTCCGGGTCGGTAGAGTTCGAGACACCCAACATGTATACCTTCACTGGTATCTAGGTGGTGAAAAAAATTTCAGAAGTTTGCAAAAAAACAAAAACAGACTTTTTGCCCATATTCTGTGACCCGTAGCGTCCTCATTTTTCGGGATCTGGGGCTGTGTGATGGCTTATTTTTTGTGTCTTGAGCTAATGTATCTGATGATACCATTTCTAGGGGGATCCACAGTTTTGATCGCCCGTTATTGCATATTATAGCAATGTTGTGGCGACCAAAAAACCAGAATTTTGGCGTTTGGACCATTTTTTCCGTTACGGAGTTCACAGCTCTCATTAACGGATTTAATATGATGATAGATCGGGCGATTCTGAACGCAACGATACCAAACGTGTATTTTTTTTTAATCTCTTTAATACTTTTATTGTGATTGGGTGAAAATGGGGGTGATTTGAACTTTTATGGTTTTTTTTTTTTACAGGTTTTTAAAAACTTTATTAATCAATTCATTCTTATTTTTATACTGCCTCTTTAAGAAGCACCTTGCTGCACAGTCCGATCGCTTCTGGGAGATACAGATGAGCTGCAGCTCATCTGTATCTCCCAGAATCGCGGCCGTGTTGCGGTTGGCAGCACCTGCCAACCACTACACGTAACTGCGCTCTGACAGCATCCGGGGTCTAGCCAGGACCCCGGGCTGTCACGTGAGCACCGGAGCTCTTTCACTACTATCGCAGGATCTCTGGAACAGGCGGAGAACAGCGCGTTCCCCGCCGCGGCCGCCTTGGATCCCGCTGTCAGCGATTGACGGCGGGATCCAAGGGGTTAACAGCGCCGATCGGTGCTGTTACCCCGACATCTCAGCTGATGAGATCAGCTGAGATGTCGGAGCTTTGATGTGAGCGCCACGCCGGAGCTCACATCAAAGCCCCCTTACCGGCCCATGACGTTGTACAACGTCCTGTGTCGGCAAGGAGTTAACTAAATTATACCAGGTCAGAAACCAATCAAGGTAGTGTATAATATTAAACAAGAACACAGACATGGGAGATAAAAGAACAACTGAGAATTAAATTATTTATTTAATGGCCGTAAGGGCACACTAGAGTAATAACAATATTTACAGATGTTACAGTCAGTTATGCAAATTAAAGGTAGTAGCACAAAACAAGTATATGCAGACAAATATAATTCAGTTACTGTTTTTCTTGCTGATGGTGACCACACGGAGGCAGTGCAGAGTCAAAGTGGTTTTTTGTGGTTAATGCCCAAAACGTAACGTGACGTGTCCCCCTTGGAATAATGATGCAGAACAATGGCACTTGTCATCCTCATTATCTATGCAGCCCACCACTCTCCACCCCTGGGCTGTCCTGGAATTCCCTCCCCTTTTGCTTTGATTTGAAATACCCCAAATGCTACTACGGATCATAACTTTCCATAGGGAGGCACGGTTCTGGTGCCATTGGATCGAGCTGGCTCCGAACCTTGATTGAAGACCAAATACAGCTTCTCAAGCTGTCTGCTACTCGCCATTCTCTGTATCTCCTCATTGCTATGAATTGAGATGGATGTGCGTGTGCAGGGGGCTGTCGCGATTCCAGTGATATGATTTGTATGTGGTTAGTACATACAGTAAATTCATAATTCGGAATATTATTCTAGAGCACGTCTCGACTGGAGCCAACGTCTTCCAAAAGGACTCGCAGGTTCTCCGCCCCCATTTCATCTTAGAATGTAGCTGTGAGATAACTGTATCTGTTCTTAATTATCACCTGACAGTCCCAAGGATGCCACTGCTCCACCCCCTGTACACATAACTTTTTGTTTCTTACCTGCCAGGTGACTATTTGTACTTGGGGAATGTTAATTAGGTGCAGGAACAGATGTAAGAATACACTTCAGAACTATAATGAGGATTTATGGTTATGGAATATTGGGATTTTGTTTCATTGATAGGCCAGGAGATCCCTTATTCATTACAACACCCTTCCAAGGCAAGCCTGGTCCTATGGAGCAGTGTTCCAAACTCATCAGCGTGACAAAATGTTTTCAGTGGAAGATTAATTGTGTTGTCCAATTTGTGCCATATTTGGCAAGTTTATCGAAATCGTGCATATGGCGTAATGGGTTTATTCGCCAAATTTTCTAGACATTTTTGACACTTTTTACTCTGCCATGCCATGCAATGCACAAAGAGATTGCAGCAATTTTCCCCTTAGATGCTACTGTCAGCAATGATAGCTGCATTTAGGCAGTTAGAAATGGGGGTGTATTTCTGTCGCTTAATTTACCCCCTCAATGACACAGTCTTGGGATTGCCGATTTTATTGTTAACCCAAGCCACGACCTAGTGAAGTCCCCATGTTTGTACACCTTGGGTTGGGTTTCCTAGATCATCAAATTTACAACACAACAGTAGTGCAGAACATTGACAAAGCAATCGAGCAATGGAAGATTATTTCTCCTTGGGAGGAGGAACAATAAAAAAAATGTATAAAAATATATGAAAGATGGACCCCAAAATGGTACCGATAAAAAACAAAACAAGCCCGAATAAAACTGAAAATTCATGGCTCTGATAATATAGATGTTAACCAATCTTTTGTTACATTTATTTAACCCCTTCCTGACCTTTGACGTCGTACAACGTCATGAAAGTTCATGACTTCCCGACCCATGACGTTGTACAACGTCATGGCAGTTACCGCGGCACCCGCCATTGGACCCTGGTGTTTTGGGATTCTTATCACAAAACACTAGGGCTTGACATAGGTGGGAATGGATTTCCCACCCCGCCCCCAGGATCACTATGATTGGCTGTTTGAACAGTTAATCACAGTGATCCTCTCTCCACCTATGGAAGGGGCTGTCATAGCACCTTCTATAGGCTGGAGTGAGCGAGTATCATCCCCTCCATGCTGATGGGGAGTGATCTCATCACTCCCCATCAGCTTCAGCATGTGACGGTGCAGGCATTTCTGCCCGCCTTCTGCCTGCCGCAGCCTTCTTCTCCTGCCGCCGCTTCTCTGCAGCTAGATTCACCAGTAGGGGGAAGCAATTTGACAGGCCAGGCACAGTGATCCAGCTGGGGGGCTGGAATCCTCAGCGTGGAGAGACACAAACATTGTGGACCATCCACGCTGCGAATTGCAACCCACAGCCACCCCAGAAAATAGCGCATTCATTAGAGGCGCGATTTTCTGGTGCTGTACCCAGACTCTTCCAGTTGCCCTTATGCTGGTGGCACATAGGGGCTCTCCATACGCGACATGGTGTCCCTAACAATTTGAATGGAAAATTAGCTCCAATTGTTAGCGGACACCATGTCGCGTATGGAGAGCTCCTGTGTGCCTAAACATTGGAGCTCCCCCACAAGTGACCCCATTTTGGGAACTACACCCCCCAAGGAACGTATCTAGATGCATACTGAACACTTTGAACCCCAGGTGATTCACAAATTGATCCATAAATGAAAAAGTACTTTGTTTTTCACTTTTTCATTTTTATGGATTAATTTGCTAAGCACCTGGAGGTTCAAAGTGCTCAGTATGCATCTAGATAAGTTCCTTGGGGGGTCTAGTTTCCAAAATGGGGTCACTTGTGGGGGAGCTCCAATGTTCAGGCGCACAGGGGCTCTCCATACGCGACAAGGTGTCCGCTAACAATTTGAGCTGATTTTCCATTCAAAAAGTCAAATAGCGCTCCTTCCCTTGTGAGCCCTGTCATGCGCCCAAACAGTGGTTTATGACCACATATGAGATGTCGGTGTACTCAGGAGAAATTGTACAACACATTTTGGGATCCATTTTATCCTGTTGCCCATGTGAAAATGAAAAAATTGAAGCTACAAGAACATTTTTGTTGGAAAAATTAAAATGTCCATTTTTTCCTTCCACGTTGCTTTAGTTCCTGTGAAGCACCTGAAGGGTTAATAATCTTCTTGAATGTAGTCTTGAGTAGCTTGAGGGGTGCAGTTTTTGGAATGGTGGCACTTTTGGGTGTTTTCTGTCATGTACACCCCTCAAAGGGACTTCAAATGTGATGTGGTCACTAAAAATATGGTTTTGTAAATTTTGCTGGAAAAATGAAAAATTGCACATGAAGTTTGAACCCTTATAACTTCCGAACCAAAACATTTTTGTGGGAAATGTTATTTATTAACTAATTTGTGGCACATAACTCTCTGGTTTAACAGAATAAAAATTAAAAATGTGAAAATTGCAAAATTTTCAAAATGTTCAACTTTTTCACAAATAAACGCAAAAATTATCGACCTAAATTTACCACTAACCTGAAGTCCTATATGTCATGAAAAAACATTCTCAGAATCGCTAAGATCCGTTGAAATGTTCCAGAGATATTACCTTATAAAGGGACACTGGCCAGAATTGCAAAAAATGGCAAGGTCATTAAGGCCAAAATAGGCTGGGTCATGAAGGGGTTAAAGCGTAATCGCCATTTACTTTTTTATTAAATAATAACATAGATCAAGCGATTTTAATAAACTTTCTACTATAATTCATTATAAAATTCTGGTTGTAAACCATTTGTAAACTTTCTCAAGGTGTCCCCACTGCACTGTGTGTGAAGCAGACATATGATTATTATCATCAGATTCGTCTTCACACTGAATACGAGGCATGCATCCATATAAGGGAAAGGAGGCGTGGTCTACTCTGTTGACTGCAGCTGGTCAGGAAACAATGTATCAGATTACAGCACAGTGCAGAGCAATGTCAGGATGTAAACTCCTCTGCACAAGCTTCTGATCTGTTATCTGGCTCCACACAGCTCAGTCACAATCTCTGTTAACCCTTTCTCTGCTGTCACACTGCTCACTATCAGCCTGCTCTCAGAAGCTGTGGAAATACACACACAGTGCTGGCAGACGCTGTCACAGGAAAATGTGAGAAAATAAGTACAAAATAGGTACAAAAAAGCATTATCTTATTCTCTATGGGACTTGCAGACATGTGCGGCTTTTGCCACAAACATTTTTTTGACTTGCCGCAAGTGCTGGATTTGCTGGATCGTGGCAAAAACTACCCTTGCCGCACATGTCTGCAAGTCCCATAGAGAACGAATGGGGGCTTGCTGGAGTTGCACCGCAAGTCAGGTGTTATGCGGTAGATGTGGTAAATCTGCCGGATCTGCCGTGAATCAGCAAAAATGCTGATGTGAAGGGGGCCTAAGTTTTTCACTCTTTGTTTCATTGCAGCCATTTGGTAAATTCAGAAAAGTTCATTTTTTCTCATTAATGTACACTCTGCACCACATCTAGACTGAAAAAGTGCAGAAATGTAGAAATTTATGCAAATTTATTTAAAAAGAAAAACTGAAATATCACATGGTCATAAGTATTCAGCCCCTTTCCTTTCCATATTATCTGCATACTTTATAGGACACCCATCTTGGCTTAGATTTTGAGTGATACCAAACTTAGTTTAAATCCTTACATTCCAGTGTAAGGGTGGCTTCACACTTGCGTTCCCTATGTTTAACATGGGGACGCACAGTGTATGCGCTCGGGTGCGGATGGCCGTGGGCACTCATTGCCCGCCGTGTGTGATTTGTACGCATGCGGATGCTTGCGTACAAATCATACATTCTCGTCCGCACCGTGAATGCAATGCGCAGTGCAGGCAAACGCAAATGTGAAGCTACCCTAACTGCCTTTTCTAATGTAAATGATGTCCTATAGGTGGCGCTGTTTTCTGGAAAACTTACAGATGAATGGACATGCAAACTGGATAGGGCTTTTATAAAGTAGATAAACCCAAATTCTTGGGCAATGTAATGTGTAGCTTAGTAAGGGTTAATTAAACATCATCTGCAAATAGAGCAATTTAGAAATTTCTCCTTTTGATGGTGACTCCTGAAATATCAAGATTTTGATGAATATTCACTGCTAATGGTTCATTACATAGAGGGAATAATAGAGGTAAGAATGGACAGCCTTGCCTTGTCCTATATGATATCCTAAAACTAGAGGAAATTTGATATATGAAATTATTGGAGGCCAAAGGGGCTCTACATAGATCTCTCAAGCACGTCAGGAAAGGATCCGGTACTCCTACAGCTATGATCACCTAGAACATAAAGGACCAGTTAACAGTGGCATAAGCTGAAGCTAATGGGCCACGATGCTAAAGCTCCAACGGGGCCACCAATTATTGCAAATCTTTAATAGCATTAGTCTTTTTCTACAGGCCTTTTGGGGCCCCCTAGGCCCAAGGGTCCAGGTTCGATTGCAACCCCCGCAGCTCTTGTAGTTATGGCCTTGCCGGTTAACCCCTTCACGAACAATGATGCCTATGTACAGTATGTCATTGGTTTTGTCCCTACTTTTGATGCCGGTTCACGCGCTGAGCTCGCATCTTTCCCCACACATGTCAGCTGATCTGATCAGCCGACATGTGTTAAACCCCTTCCTGCTCCCACAGATGGCCTCGTCACGGAGCGTCGAAAGGTTTGTCATAACAGCGAGGGGTCAACTGATGACCCCTGTCACTGATACGATGCCGTTTTTGTGAAAGTTGGCTGAGCGCCGGCGTTCTCAGGAGGTGATCATTTCTACTGTACAGACCAGGGCTGACGCTGATGTACTGCTCTGTACAGCACAAGCGATCGGATACTGGGAGCTTCAAAGGGAATAGTAAGAACAATAAAAAGTAAAAAAAAACAAAAAAACTTTGAAAAATATGAAAAAAATTAAAACACAAAAAAGTTCAACTGACCCCCCCTTTTGCCCCATTCAAAATAAAACAATAATAAAAAACACATATTTGGTATCGTCACATTCGGAAATGTCCGATTGATCAAAATATAAAAGGAATTAATACGATCGGTAAACTGAGTAATGGTGAGAAATTTCAAATATCAGAATTAGGTTTCTTTGGTCGGCACAACATTGCAATACAATGCAAAAAGGAGCGATTAAAACATTATATCTACCCCAAAATCGTCTCAAGACACGAAAAATAAGGCATCAGACAGCCCCAGATCCTGAAAAATGAGAACCCTACGGGTCATGGAAAATGGAGACAAATGCGCACTTTTGAATCTCTTTTCACCATCTAGATAGCAGTAATGGTACCTTTACACGCCGCTACCGAGAGGTAGAAACCACCGGGTGTCGCACGTGCACGCGCGCGTTTCAACGGTTCCTAACGGTGCCTGATGCCGCAATTACACGCCGCTACAAGGTGCCCCACAGAAGGTATTTGCGTTCCCTGGAAGTGCCGACGGGTGCCGAAGGTTACCTTCTGTGGAGCACCTTCCCTGATTTACACGCTGCTACCACAAGGGAATCTGGGCGTACATATTGTGCGCCGTAACGACGTAGGCGTGACGGAGTTGTGTGTTATGCGACGCTCGTACGTTGATTGGACATGGACAATGCAATAACATCATGATTGGCTAGCCAGCGCAGGGAGGTTGCCTCATACATGACGCTATAGCAGATGTGTATTGTGACTGGTCAGATTGTTAAATATGCCGCCCTGTGCAGGGACAGCCAATGGGTACACAGTAGCCCCCACCAATAATAGCTGATGGAGCGTGGTATACATGATGCTGTAGCACGCCCCAGGGAACTCAAACACCGTACCTGTGCCCCGATTACACGCCGCTACCATAGGGTTTATACCTGCGTGTTATTGAGCACGGCTGAAAGACAGGTTTCCAAAGAGACAGGGAGCAACAACCTGAATAACACGCCGCCACTGCGCGGTGTTTTGAAGGTAAAAGGTACAATTGTCTCCGACACCTGCCGTTTTCTACCTTTCGGTAGCGGCGTGTAAATGTACCATAAAAGACAAAGAAAACTCGATCGGGGTGAAAGGGTTAAAAAAAGAATTACACTATTTGTCCATATGTGTAAGGTAGTTTCTCTGCAAATATTTTGTAATAGGCAACGTGTGCACAACACCAGAATTCTCATTGACTTTGCTGGGGTGAGGATAGCCATGCAGATATGCGACATCTGCACCAGCAAACACATCAAACATGCCACCTTTGAGATGACTTATTTGGGAGAGTTTTCCGAAGATTCTAAAGTTTCTTATGAAAGTTGAGAATAATATTTGAAATAGTAGATGGACTATATTAATAACCCAACAGTAGAGACATCTTTAATATCAGAATCACACTCACACACTTCAGCTGGTTCGTTATGTAGTCTCCAGTCCTTTTCAATTTTCTCAATACTAAGGGTATGTGCACATGATGAGGCTTCCTCACGTTCTGAACACCGTGTATAATGTCTGTATAGCTCTCGTAACCGTTAATGTCATGAGTGTGCCACGTCCTGTTTTCATCCCTGGGGGACCTGAGGTCAGAAGGTCTCAGGCTTTCTGTAGCGCTCCCTCGATGGGTTTACTGATGTGCTTGCTCTTCCATGCTAATGAGGTTAAGAACATTTTCACTTCTGGATGAGTTTTCTTTTAATCTTCATCTGTAGCCTGTAATTACCCTCCCCTTCAGCTATATATACCCGCCTCATACCTTACTCCATGCCAGTGATAGAACTTGTATACTTGCCTGTGGAGGAGATCTCCGTTAAGCTGTGGTGTCATTGCTTTTGCAGCAGCGGAGCTTCTATTTGGAGATCTTCTGGAACCATGTTATATCCGTTGCTTTTGTGGTGCCCTGTGCTGGTAAGCCACAGAACCAACTAGTACACTAAGGGATTTCCACATCTGGTACTCACAATACACCCAACACCTTCCACTCCAGGCATGTAGGGGGAGCACTACTGGTTGCTGTTAAGCCAGATCCCCTATAAATACAGGAGCTGGGGGTGGAGATAGCCAGAGTGTGCAGTCGCTAGGAGAACTGTGAAGGTCAGCTCAGTGCCTAATGAGTTAACCTGGTCACCGTAGCCTGGTCACTTTAATCCCTGTAAATATACCCCTTTTTATTTTGTCACCAGGAGCACGGACTCGGGCACCGACCACCCGTGACATCCCATTACGCCCAAGATCTGAGTACCCCAATCCCTTGGTACGAGACAAAATCATGGACCGATGTAACCGGATACTGTATGCCTTGTATAAACTGTGCTTGTGATCTGTCAATCTGGGCCGCCATTGCTGCGCCATAGAGCGGGAAATAAAGGGGCATTACAGTTGCAAGGGCTCGAAGATAGGCCCCCGACGCTCTGACAAAAACCGCCGAGTGCAGCAGCTTGATCTGGAAATATCCGAGGTGCTCCACTCCCCGACTGCAGAGACGACTACGTACTTTCGCTTTTCAGAGACTGACAGCGATTCACTAGGGGGGAGCGAGAATGAGGGACCAGGACACAGACGATGCAGCGGCCCCTCAAGTAAACCAGCCCGTCGATGCAAATAGGCCCCAAAATGTACAACCCACTGGCTTGCAGTCGCCAATCCAACTGGTGGCGCAATGCCGCCACCTGCACCAGTAGCCCTGATAATATGATCTCACTGCCATACGTCCCTTATACAGCCTGGTTGCCCACATATGACGGCCAGCCAGGCACCCTGGACACATTTAAGAGAAAGATTTGTACTGTGTTGAACATCTAGGCGATGACCAGTAAACATAGAGCATCTGTAGTGATGGGACAGTTAACAGGTGCAGCGGAGCTGGAAACCCCAAAACTGGTCTGAGGGAGATCAGGGGTCTATTGTCCAAATCTTTGAATAGATGAAGAAGGTCTTTGAACATCATACTGAGACTGAACTGAGAATGTTGTTTTACCACTGCAAACAGGGGGCACAAGAAAGTGTCCTGCAGGAGGCACTGAGAATCCTTAAACAAGTTGATCCAATTGGTATACGTGATGAAAATACAATGCTTATTGAACAGTTCGTAAGGGGGCTCAAGTTACTAGATGACAGCAAGCAAGCGTGCTGGTGGGCTCTCCAAAACCCTGATGCAGAGTTTGGTAACCTGAAAGAACTGACCATTAAGGGACAGCTGCTCCCAGCAGTACCAGACTTAGCCCCACAACCGTGATGGGTTAAAACCCCCTCTTTGCCAAAAGCACCTTCCTCATCCCCTGCAGCAGAGACCAGCATGCAGGCTGTGACCCCTGACCGGTTTGACAGCCTGTGCACCGAGGTGCGCCAGCTGAGCAGAGAGATGGCCAAGCTCCGAGGTGCTAGGCAGCCCAAGACAAAGACACAGCCACAAGGAAAGATACAGCTTGCTGACAGCCTGGAGGACATCCTGTGGATGAGGAAGAGCACACCGCCGCTTCGAGGGAGGACCACAGACCGCTAAAGCTCCAGTGGACAGCCCATCTGTTGCAAGTGCAACAAGGGAGGGCACATCTACCAGTTTTGCCCTTTAAACGAGCAACCCCTGAGGTCGGGGGCCCAACCCCAGGAGTAGACTATCCAGGCCCGCCCAATTGGCATGGGAGATCGTCTGTACCTGTCCATCATCATAGACGGCATCGCTACCACTGCTTTGGTAGACACGGGATCCCAGGTGACCACCATCCCGAGTATCCTTTACAAACGGTTCTGGTCTGAACTTGAGCTTGACCCCCCAAACCCTGACTTGAATATTATTGCTACCAATGGGTTGCCTGTCAATATAGAGGGGCATTGGGAGGTAACCGTAAAGGTGGGGAGGGTGGAATTAAAGAATCAAGGACTCATTGTGGTTGCGACTAATCCTAATGAGAGGGATCCACATGTGATACTTGGTACGAATATAATAGTTAATTGTTTGGATGAAGTGCTATTTTTGCTTCAACAGAGTGCAGATACTGCTACTCCAGGAGAGAGGAGGGTTCTTCAGAAGGAGATCCGAGTCCTCGTGTACCAGCAACAGGTAACACTAACAAGTGGTGAAATTGGTAGTGTACGTGTAACAGACCCAATTCCTATTATAGTGCCACCAAGAAGTGAAATGATGATCTGGTGTCGGGCAGCAGTAGGCCTCAGAGGGCAGGACTACAAGGCAGTAGTGGAGCCGGTGTGTCTGACAGTAGTCCTACACTCCTGACAGCCAGGGGGGTGGTTGATGTACGCAAAGGAAGGGTACCAGTACGTGTATTGAATTATGGTGATGAAGAAATAAAGCTACCAAGATATTCCACTGTTGCTAAACTGTACCATGTAGATAACAACTCCATACACGTAGCTGAATCACTAGCTCAGACAGTGTCAGACGAGCCTCACAACTCCAAGAAGCAGCTAGAGAAATGGTGTCAGGAGCTCCATGTAGGGACTGACAACACACCTTCTCACCAGAAACAGAGTTTATCAGGTAGTTCAAGAGTATGAACAGGTGTTTAGCAAGCATCCAATCGATTTTGGGAGGATTAAAGTGATCCTAAACCCAGAAACTGACCCCCCCGCATCTTTCTACCTGTCCCTGCTCCCCCTCTTATCATTTCCAGCCATCCCTTTTGCAGAAAAAAATCGCTTTTGTAAAGTAGAGAAAAAGTTATATTACTTTGTCCTGTGTGAGTTCTCTCTTTCTGAGGAAGCCGCAATGGGCGGGGCCTGTGTGCTGCTGCCTTGTAATTATGCACGCCCCTCTCTGCTTCTAAGAGCCTGGCCGCGTCATGAAAGGGGCGGGGCTAAATCATGCCGGAGCCCCACCCCCTTTTATGACGCGGCCAGGCTCTTATCAAGGCAGCAACCTGAGAGGGGCGTGCATAATTACAAGGCAGCAGCTGACAGGCACGCCTATTTGCGGCTTGCTCAGAAACAGAGAACTCACACAGGACGGAGGTGAATATAACTTTTTCTCTTACTTTACAAAAGCGATTTTTTCTGCAAAAGGGATGGCTAGAAATGATAAGAGGGGGTGCAGGGACAGGTCTAAAGATACGGGGGGGTCAGTTTCTGGGTTTAGGAACACTTTAAAGGAGTACAACATCACATACCCACAGGAAACCATCCACCCATTAAAGAAAGATACAGGCATATACCACCAGCACACTACCAGAAAGCAAAAGAAATGCTACAGGACATGAAGAAGGCAGGGGTTATCAGAGATAGTTGTAGTCCCTGGGCAGATCCACTGGTCCTGATTAAAAAGAAAGGCTGCTTTCACACTGCAGTTTTTACCTGAAAAGTGTTCATTAGCAGTCGCGTAACGACTGAGATCACAGGAGTCGCGGCTGCGACGGGGCCCGGACATATAAGGGGCCCGCGCCGCCAGCCGCCCCCTACGTTCGCGATCGCAGCGCCGGGCACCCGCTTCACATGGATGTGTGTCCCATGGGACGCACATTCATGTGACGGCGCGGCAGCACAAGCCGCTTTGGGCCCGTGTGTCAGGGAGAGGATAGGAGGGGAGGGAAGCATTCTACTTTCTGCTGCTGTTCCCGTCCCTCCTCTCCTCTGACCTGCCGACTTCCTGACCTGCGTTCCGCTCGGGACCGCATACAACAGGCGGCACCTCCCCCTCCTTCATCTTCAAACTTCAGGAGACCGCCGGAGCAGCGAGGGAACCAGGACAAGCAAGTACAGAATTTTGTTTTTTTTTTAATGAGTGCAGTATGGCCAGAGGGTTATGAGGGGGTCATATAGAAGGCTGGCTATACTGTATACTGCACTGTATGGGAGATTGAAGGCTGGCTATACTGTATGCTGCACTGTATGGGAGCTATAAGGCTGACTATACTGTATACTGCACTGTATGGAAGATAAAAGGCTGGCTATACTGTATACTGCACTGTATGGGAGATATAAGGCTGGATATATAATACTGCACTGTATGGAGAAATATAAGGCTGCATATATAATACTGCACTGTATGGAGAGATATAAGGCTGGATAAGCCTACAACCTGCCATGAGACCCAGGCGACAGCCCCATACCTGACATTCCCCCATCCTACTGTATCCTAACCCGCCCCTCATAGACTGTGAGTCCTCGTGGACAGGGTCCCTGCCCCTCCTGTACCTGTACGTCCTGATCGCCTAGATTTTGTGTACTTGTTCTTGTCTCCCTTATCCTCATGTAAAGCGCCATGGAACCTAATGGCGCTATATAAATAAATAATAATATATAATACTGCACTGTATGGAGAGATATAAGGCTGCATATATAATACTGCACTATATGGAGAAATATGAGGCTGCATATATAAGGCTGCACTATATGAAAAGTTTAGAGGCTGCACTATATGGAGAGTTTTGAGGCTGTATTATACTATATGGAGAGTATTGAGACTGCACTATATGGAGAGCTATGAGGCTGTATTATGCTATATGGAGGGCTATGAGGCTGTGTTATGCTATATGGAGAGGCCATAAGGCTGAATTATACTATATGGAGAGAATATGAGGCTATATTATGATATATGGAGGGATGTGAGACTGCAGTATATTATATGGAGGATAATGGGGATTCATTATAATAATTGAATGACTATGGTGGCTACCTTATGAATGGAGGACTATGGGATGCATCATAATACATAGAGGACTATGGGGGTACATTGTAATATATGGAGGAATATGAGGATGCATAATAAGTGGAGGACTATAGTGACGGGAGGAGGCGGACAATATAAACCAGGATGGGGGACATATATACCACGATAAGGGTCATATTCCAGGAGGAGGACCATATATAGCAGGGTGAGGAACATTAACACATAATGAAGGGGGAGAGGGGTCAATTTGTGAGTCTTTAAAGGATTTAGAACATTACATGGGGTGCAGACATTTCATCAACATGTGGGGGGAGGGGGGGCCCCAGGTCTAAATTTCGCATCGGGGCCCGCCAGACTCTGGTTACGCCATTGTTCATTAGGTTTTGTGTGCCAAATCCAGGAGCAGGGGCGGACTGGCCCAGGTGACAGGGAGGCATTTGCCCCCCAGGCCGGTGGTTGAGTCCTAGTTTAGGGCCGCCCCTTACAGTGATAGTGGCTGCGCGGCAGCGCATTGCAGCCGCAGCTCACCGTGGAACCCGGGAAGCAGCAGGCAGGCAGTGGTTGGCAGCGTGGAGGCTGGTGAGTGAAGCTGCAACCCCCCCCAGTCCTCACTTGGCCTCTCTTCAACAGCAAACTTCCCCCGTTACTTACCTGGCCACGCTCCGACAGCACCCACCCCCCTACTCATTTGGCCACGCTCCGACAGCAATCCCCCCGCCACACACTTGGCCACGCTCGCTCCGACAGTACCCACCCCTCGCTTCTCACTTGGGCGCTGGCTGGAATAAGTGGACTGCCCCCCAGGGCAAGATATGCCAGCCAGCCGCTGAGGAGTGTCTCCAAAACCCAGAACAGGTGTCAATTAGGGATGGGCGAATCTACTCGCTAGGACTCGTTACTCGGCGAGTAGTAAGGGACTCGCAGGACTCGGTACTCTGCGAGTTTCCCAGTGATTACTCGCACGAGTCCAATGCAAATCAATATCAATCCTAGTTTTGTCAGAAACGCTGGATTGCCATTGTTTGCATTAGACTCGGCTACTGTGCCAGTGATAGCAGGGAAACTCGCAAAGAAACAGCTTTGCGAGCCGAGTCCAGCTGTCTTCTCTGTGCAGCTCCAGGGTCCTAGAGCCCTCCTGCTCACAGACATGATGTAGCAGTGCTGAGATTGTTCTCAGTCTGCTCATTCCCTGTGCATAGAGATCTATATCTATGCACAGGGGATGTACCAGAGAGGACATCGCGTTTTGGACTACGTCGGACGGAAGAGGATTTTTTTAATTAAAGATGGAGTCCCTAATGGCTTTTTTTTTATTTCAAATAAAAATTTTTCTCTGTGTTTTTTTAACCCTTTATTGGAGATTCTTAGTGGCTGGGTCAAACGTGGCCTGACATTAAGAATCTCGGGCTTAATACCAGCTTGTATAACAAAGCTGGTATTAACCCCTTTATTACCCAGCATGCTACCGCCACCAGGGCCGCTGGAAGAGCGGGGTTCAGCGCCAGAGGACGCATTTTTTTTTAATTATTTCATGAATTTCAGAGTCAGAATCTCAGAATTTCATGAAACAATTTAAAAAAAATGCGTGGGGCTCCGCGCATTTCTATGTCTAGCCAGGTACAGCTAAGCAGCTGGGGGCTGGAATCCGCAGCGCAGGGATACCCAAGCTTTCTGGGCACCCCCCGCTGCAAATTGCAGCCCGCAGCCGCCCCAGAAGATGGCGCGTTCATTGAAGCGCCATCCTCTGGCGCTGAACCCCGCTCTTCCAGCGGCCCTGGTAGCGGTGGCACGCTGGGTAATAAAGAGGTTAGGGCCAGCTTTGTATTATCAGCTGGCCCTAAGCCCGAAATTTATGGCGGTCACGCCAATATTAGACATGACCGCCATGAATTTCTATTAAATTGTTTTAAAAAAAACACAACACAAAGAAAATTTTTTATTAGAAACAAAAAAAAAAAGCCATTAGGGACTCCATCTTTAATGAAAAAAATCCTCTTCCGTCCGACGCAGTCCAAAACGCGATGTCCTCTCTGCTACATCCCTGTGCATAGATATAGATCTCTATGCACAGGGAATGAGCAGACTGAGAACAATCTCAGTTCTGCTACATCATCTCTGTGCACAGACATTCATGTCTGTACACAGGGAATGAGCAGACTGAGAACAATCTCAGCACTGCTACATCAGGCAGCAGGCGGGCTCTAGGACCCTGGAGCTGGCAGCCAGCACAGAGGAGAAAGCAGGACTCTTATCTGTGCAGTTTCCCAGCATTTACTTACAAAGTAAACGAGCAATGCAAATAAATGACAAAACTAGGATTGCTTCAGGCTGAAGCTTCCGAGACACATCTGCGATTTGTAAATCTCACACTACTCGCTATTACTCGCTTCCCCATTCATTAACATTGGACTCGCTAGACTCGCAACGAGTAGCGAGTCCTGTGCTCGGACTCGCTAGAGTCAAGCGATTCCGAGTAATTTAGGATTCGCCCATCACTACCCTAGTGGCTTTCCATATACCCTCACTTTTAATAGAAGCCATATTCAAAATGTACACCTCACCATCAGCAAAATTGAGAGTCAACAACATGCTTTCAGATCCTTTCCTGATAAAAAACGGTACGAGACAGGGATGCCCCCTTACTATTTTTTCTAGTTATGGAACCATTGCTAAGAAGCATTCAAATGAACGAGGAAATTAAGGGATTTCAATTAAGCAAAATACACCACAAGTCGGCTGCATTTGTGGATGATCTGTTGGTAATCTTATCTGAACTGGATAGGGGCATCCCTGCTTTTGTACAGACTTTAGAGAGATAAGGCCGACTCTCTAACTATAAAATTAATCTGTCCAAGTCAGAAGCCTTAGGCTTAATCGTCCCCAAACCCATTATTGACAAATATAAACATATATATCCTTTTACATGGCCAGAAAAATATATCACATATTTAGGTATCAAGATAGGACACACAGCTAGAGATCTTATTACCCTAAACGTAGAACCAACACTGGAAAAAGCAAAAGAAGCAGTCAAATGATGGAGAGCGCCCTTTCTATCATGGGTTGGAAGGAAAAACTTACTTAAAAGCATCATTTTACCAAAATTTTTATACCTATTCCAAATGCTCACGATTCATATCCCGAAACAAACTTTAAACAAAATCCACACTTTCATTTTAGAATCCAATGCAAATAAATGACAAAACTAGGATTGCTTCAGGCTGAAGCTTCCCAGACACATCTGCGATTTGTAAATCTCACACTACTCGCTATTACTCGCTTCCCCATTCATTAACATTGGACTCGCTAGACTCGCAACGAGTAGCGAGTCCTGGGCTCAGACTCGCTAGAGTCAAGCGATTCCGAGTAATTTAGGATTCGCCCATCACTAGTGTCAATCTTTCAGTTATACTTTTTCTCTGGAAGTTTCACTCCTGGTTTTGGCACACAAAACCTAATGAACATTGATCAGAAAAATCTGCAGTGTGAAAGCAGCCTAAGATGGTAGTATGAGGATGTGTGTAAATTATAGGCAAATCAATAAAGTAACACACAAGGATGCATACCCGTTACCCCATATAGAAGAGTCACTTGCTGCACTAAAGTCTGCCAATTACTTCTCTACCCTAGATCTTACTAGTGGGTACTGGCAGGTCTCCATTGCAGAAGAAGAACGTGAGAAGACAGCCTTCACGACACCGATGGGGTTATGTGAGTTCAACAGCATGCCATTCGGGTTATGCAACGCACCGGGAACATTCCAGAGGCTGATGGAGTGTTGCCTAGGCCACAAAAACTTTGAAACCGTACTGCTATACCTGGACAATGCCATAGTGTACTCCAAAACCTATGAAGACCACCTGCAACACTTGAGTGAAGTGTTTGAATCATTGTCCAAGTATGGTATGAAGTTGAAGCTCTCAAAATGTCACCTGTTAAAACCAAAAGTCCAGAAACTTGGGCATGTGGTCAGTGCAGAAGGCGTATAGCACTGGACCCGGACATGATCACAGTCATCAAGGACTGGCCAGCATCAACTACCTTCAGAGAGGTACGCCAATTCTTAGGACTGCTCTGGTACTACAGGAGGTTCATCAAGGGCTACACGAAGATAGCAGCACCCATGCAAGATCTTATAGTAGGACAATCCAAGAAGGGCAAGATCAGAGGTACTCCATTCCGGTGGGGGCAAGAACAAGAAGAATCTTTCCAAGCAGCTGAAAGATGCCCTGACTGGAGAAGAGATCCTGGCCTACCCTGATTGCAGTCTACCATTCCTGTTATACACCGATGCCAGCAACGAGGGCTTAGGAGCTGTCTTGGCACAGAGACAGAAAGGCAAAGAGAAGGTTATAGCCTACACAAGCAGGAAGCTCCATCCAACAGAGAGGAATCCAGATAATTACAGTTCTTTCAAGCTGGAGTTCCTGGTCTTGGTTCTGGGCAATAACAGAACGGTTCAAGCATTACTTGGCATCCACAAAGTTCACAACTTTCACCGACAACAACTCTCTAACCCATTTAGAGACTGCAAAGCCGGGAGCAATGGAGCAGCATTGGATGGCCAGATTATCCAACTACGACTTCACTGTCAAGTACCGGGCAGGTCATAAAAATGGCAAAGCTGGTGCCCTATCCAGAATGCCTAATCTACCAGACGTGGGAGAAGACGTGGATGAGCTAGAAGAGGTAGAGTTACCAGCCTTCCACAGTACAAGTGCATCCTCATGTCATCAGGCAAGTCAGAGACGTCAAGAGACAACAGCGAACCCATTATCTCACCATAGCTAGAAAGAGACCCAGGACAGTGACCCGGCTGTTAGCTTAGTCAAGGAGCTGATAACCAAAGAGCACTCCTGCCTGAGTCCAGAAGCTCCACAAGAAGCCAAGCGCCTATGGAAGGAGAAGGGAAAATTGTTTGTCTATTAAGGTAAACTGTGTAGACGTCATCTCAAGCCCAGAACTCAGGAACTGATCTGGCAGATCGTACTCCCAAAAGGAGATGTACAAATGGTGCTAGAAGCATATTACAATGATGCTGGACACCTTGGCTGGAAGAAACTGGAGATGTTGCTGAAAGACCGCTTTTATTTGGTTGGCATGAGAAGTTCCATTGAAAGATGGTGTAGAAACTGTGGACCTGTTGAGGAACATGCTCAAATACCTGAAGAGCCAAGAAGACAGGAAGAACCCATTCAAGTACAAGAAGTACAGCCTGTTATACCGGAACCAGAGATTCCTACAATCGGTGAACCTGCTAGTCCTACTGTAAGACTAAAAGGTACCGTTGTGAAGGATGGATTATATCTTATCTATTAATCTTAGCTTTTATACTCATATAGCATTAAATGAAACAATAAGTTTTTTCTGTATTCAGGTACGTATCCAACATCTTCTCTCTTTCTCTTCTTTTTCTCTTCTCTCTTTGTCTCTCTTCCCCCTCCATCTATTTCTTTCTCTCTTTCTTTCCCACTATGAATCTGTGAACAAGGAGCTGTTTTGTAAACAAAGTGTCTCCTCAGATGTGTATGCTGGAAAGAAGATATGGTTGTGCCTCTAGAGTTGCCTTGAAAATGGACAAGCTGATTGGTCCTCGCTGTGCCTACACCAGATTGTACCATGGGAAGCTAGAGATATTCTGCATACCAGAGGCCAAGAGAAGACATCATGACGTGATGAAGGATGGATTCAGCCCAGAAGACAAAAGACTAATTATTACTAACAGAGATAGATGTATTAGCCTAACCCCACCTAACTCCCATCTAATCCCACCTTGTCCTGGCCATTTCACACCTAGCCTTTAGAGTATAAAATGCTGTGTACCCGGAAATAAAGGGCAGTTGCTGTGACCATAGCCTTTGCTTAATAAAGCAACGAACATATTATAAGTTTGAACCAGATTCTCCGTCTGATTGACTCTTATCTGGTACCATATGTTCATAGTCTAATTTGGAATGACTGGTGAAGGAGTGTATTGTCGCTACGACCCCGACACCGTCACAAGCGGCAATATTGCTAGCAATTTCACTGGCAATTTGCTGGTTGCAGTGAAATCATGGACACATTGTTACATTTGTACACGGCAACAAAATAGTACAATGTGTCCATGATTTCACTGCAACCAGCAAATTGCCAGTGAAATTGCAAGCAATATTGCCGCGTGTGACGGGACCGTTAGGCCTCGCAGACAATTACCCGCTTTACCACCTCACGCAGAATTGAGTACACAACATGAGACACCTATTCCACGTAGGTCATGTTGCAGTACCCAAGGTCAGATCCCATCCAGGTATGGTAAATGGGTATAAAATGTAAATTACAAAAATGTGAAGCAGCAGGGTAAACAGTGACTAACAGTGTGTAAATAGACAGTAAATAGTAGTGTATAGAAGGGTGGAGGAACTGGGCCCATGTACATTAAGGGTGGATTCACATTGGCGTTCCCCTCCGCAGCGTTCTGCGGAGGGGAACCGCCAGGTGGGCGCAGGCACCGCAAGTCCCTATGTTTATAATAGGGATGCACGGTGCTGCGCTTGACTGCGCATGACCGTGCGCTCCCATTCATTTGCATATATGATTCGTACGCATGCGCATGCTTGCGTACAAATCATACACTGTCGTCCGCACCAGGAACGCGACATGTCGCGTTCCTGGTGCGGACGAGAGAGTGTGATTTCTACACAAGCATTTGGCGGATGGACTAGCGCTGTAAGGACTGCTTTTTCAAATTTTTACCCATTTTAGATTGTTTTTTGTACATTTGTGAGTTTTGAAACTCTGTAAATAGCTGTTATTGTTTATGTGTTGTTTATGTACAAAAATGTTACACAGTCCGGGAGTACTGAAGTTAACTAGGGGGGAATGTGGCGCCCTGTGCAGGCAGGGCCGGCTCCAGGTTTCTGTGGGCCCCGGGCGAAAAAGTCTCAGTGGGCCCCTTTAGTACATATCGCGGACTATAATATATATATATATATATATATATATATATATATATATATATATAAAATATATATAAATATAAAATATATATATATAAAATATATATATAAAATATATATATATTGGCGCACACTTACCGCAATCCCCATAGACAATGTATAGGGCTTGCCGCAAATGTGCAGCAAGTGCAGCCGCTAGGCGGAAAATGCGGCAGATGTGGGGTTTTTTACTGCAACTGCCACATTCTTCAAAAAACGTCTATGTGAAGGCAGCCTTACAGCAACAGTGACTGCTGAATCCAGTAAGAGCTGTTTCTGACAGTGAGTATATTACACGTTGTTAGGAGCGGGCTAAAATGTGTTTGCGTTCCCTTGCGCTTTTTAAAAGTACCCTTCAAACGCAACATGTTGCATTTTTGTGCATCTGAGGATGCTTGGTATATACGCAAGCATCCTGAAGCGCACAAATAATGCAAACAGCTCAATGGAGCCGCACTGCCATATGGTTGGCACCGCAGCCAAGCGGAGTGTCTGGCCGTCTGGATCTCTCTTTCTCCTCACTTTTCTTCTCGCTGCTCCGGTCTCCTCCGGTCGCTCTGCACATATCAGCACAGTCATGACAACATCGTGCCCCTCCATGCTGAGCTGCAGAATGCAGACAGCGGCAGAAGAGACTCTGGAGAAGAATGCTGCTGGCAAAGGCGACTGGGACTATAGGAGCGGGAGCGGAATCCGCGGGGGGCTACCACTGGTACACATACCTCGTATGCACGCGGCTCCGCTCTATACACCTCGTACGCATGCGGCTCCGCTCCCTACACCTTGTACACATGCAGTTCCACTCCAGACATCTTGTAAGTATTCGGTTCTGCTCCGTACAGCTTGTACACACTCGGCTCCGCTCCGTACACCTCGTACACACTCGGCTCCGCTCCGTACAGCTCGTACACAAACGGCTCTGCTCTATGCACCTCGTACACATGCGGCTCCGCTCCATACACCTCGTACACACGCGGCTCCGCTCCGTACACCTCGTACACACGCGGCTCCGCTCCGTACGCCTCGTACACACGCGGCTTCGCTCCGTACACCTCGTACACACGCGGCTCTGCTCCGTACACCTCGTACACACGCGGCTCTGCTCCGTACACCTCGTACACACGCGGCTCTGCTCCGTACACCTCGTACACACGCGGCTCTGCTCCGTACACCTCGTACACACGCGGCTCCGCTCCGTACACCTCGTACACACGCGGCTCCGCTCCGTACACCTCGTACACACGCGGCTCCGCTCCGTACACCTCGTACACACGCGGCTCCGCTCCGTACACCTCGTACACACGCGGCTCCGCTCCGTACACCTCGTACACACGCGGCTCCGCTCCGTACACCTCGCACACACGCGGCTCCGCTCCGTACACCTCGCACACACGCGGCTCCGCTCCTTTCCCCTCGTACACACGCGGCTCCGCTCCGTACCCCTCGTACACACGCGGCTCCGCTCCGTACCCCTCGTACACACACGGCTCCGCTCCGTACACCTAGTACCCACTCGGCTCCGTTCCATACACCTAGTACACACTCGCCTCTACTACATTCACACTGTAAATCCCTCCTGCCCCCACACATAAACTTCACCTAATTGAGCATCATGATGGCCAGCACAGCAGAGTCCTGCTTACACTGAGGAACTGATCACGTGACCCCTGACTCCTCCCCTCCATTGACATCATCACAGGTCCTGTCAGCACAGTGTGTGGCTCTGTCGGCTCCCACGGAGCGAGATCGCCGGAGCTGCAGGAGGCTGCAAATGACCCCCCAGCTGCCCCCTGGATATGGCCCTGGCTGTGGGGGCAGTGCTCAGGGGCCCCTGACGCTAGGGTCACACTTGTGTTGTGACCCTAGCCTGACGCAAGTATTTTCGGCTGCAGCGCATAGCATTTAATGCTATGCGCTGGAGCCCATAGAAAATCGATGTTTACCTTGCCAACCGCTGGTTGGCAATGTAAACAGCGGGTTTCTATGGGCTCCGTTGCTGGCAGCGCATAGCATTAAACGCTCTGCGCTGCAGCGGACAATACTTGCGTCAGGCTAGGGTCACAACACAAGTGTGACCCTAGCCCTCAGAGGCCCGGTGAGCCCCTTCCAAGCAGTCGGGCCCCGGCACTTGCCCAGGTGCTGACGCCGGGCCTGTGTGCAGGTAAGCCACAGAACCAACTAGTACACTGAGGCCATGTGCACACGTTCAGTATTTGATGAGTTTTTTACCTCAGGATTTGTAGCCAAAACCAGAAGTGGATAATTAAAAACAGAAGTGGTGCAGGTGTTTCTATTAGACTTTTCCTCTGATTGCTCCTCTCCTGGTTTTGGCTACAAATCCTGAGGTAAAAAACTCATCAAATACTCAACGTGTGCACATGGCCTAAGGCAGAGGTTCCCAACTCCAGTCCTCAAGGCACACCAACAGTGCAGGTTTTCAGGATTTCCTTAGTATTGCACAGGTGATAATTGAATCACCTGCACTGGGGATGATTCCAATTTCTAAGGAAATCCTGAAAACCTGCACTGTTGGTGTGCCTTGAGGACTGGAGTTGGGAACCTCTGGCCTAAGGGATTTCCACATCTGGTACTCACAATACACCCAACACCTTCCACTCCAGGCCTGTAGGGGAGCATTACTGGTTGCTGTTAAGCCAGATCCCCTATAAATACAGGTGCTGGGGGCGGAGTTAGCCAGAGTGTGCAGTCGCTAGGAGAACTGTGAAGATCAGTTCAGTGCCTAGTGAGTTAACCTGGTCACCGGAGCCGTGCTAGGCCCGAGATCAGCACACCGCCAGAGCCAGTGTGAGGTCCAGAAAGAGCGAGGACGACAGACAGAGGCGAGGAACAGTACAGCGGGATAAGAGGAGCCATCCCGGCTCACCCCACCAGAACACCGGTCACTGGAGCCTGAGTCTGCAAGGGAGAGAAGTTAGCCCAGCAGAGAATCCAGAACAACGCGGAGGTTTAGCTTCCTGGACACCCGCATCACCCTCATTTGAGAGCCAGGGACCGCAGGAGAGGTAGCGGCAGCCCAGGAGAGAGCCCTCAGTACAGCAACATGGGTGTAACCGACACAGAAAGGTCAGGCCTGGTTTCACACACGCCAGACTCAAGACAAAGGAGCAGGACAAGGAGGCCTATACCTCACTCAGTACTAGTGTCCTCGCCGGCCTACATACTAACCAGGACAAGTGAAGACCAAGACACAGGGATGGGGAGGGGTAGCACCCGTATAGGGACTTTAGGAAGCCTAGGATGTAGACACAGGTCAGTGCCAGGAGGTGACCCCCCCTCTCTCTATTGCCAGGGCCTTCCTTTAGGGGGGGCCCTTGCTTAACAACAGAAGGCCATGGAGGGCCCTGATGTAAGATGGGGGCTTCAGCGTAAGAACGGAGGGGTCTTCCAAATAAGATCAGAGGGGATGTCCAAATGATAACAGAGGCAAATAAACTGTCTCTTTTACATTGTGGGGTGGAAGGACCTGTACCTGTTATAGGTTTGCATAACATGTGGCGGGCGGCGGACTCCTGAAGCCTGACAGCGCCCCCTAGCCTGCTGCGGCCCAGGGCACATGATCCGCCAGCCCCCCCTAGATACGGCCCTGCTGTATAGGGACGCTAGGGACCTTAGGATCTAGATATGTAAAAAATTCAAGAAAATATCAGATTGTCCAGCCGAAACGCAATAAAAATGTACATCCCCTAAGATCTCATCCTTAAAAGTGGACGCATTTTGTACAAATAACAAAACAAACTCCAAGAAAAGCGACTCCTGGAAGAAAAGGGAGAATAAAAGCTAAAAGTCGTCACAGTCACCTATAAATATATAATGTAATCCCCACAGCAGCAGAACACAATGACCCCATGACAACTCTGCTGGTGCACCTGCCCTTCTCCTCCTCCCCTCCAGGGGTCTCTTTATGGATGAAGACCGGCGCAATGCATCATGGGTCTTGTAGTTCTGCCCAGGCCGCGGAAACTGTGCGCCTCACCCTCCCGGACTACGATCCCCGTCATCGTTTGCGAGCGGCCTATGAGCGAGTACCACATGGAGCAGGGGGGGAGCGGGGAGGGGATGCTGGCAGTGGCGGCGCCTCCTCTCCTGCTGCCAGCCTCTGGATAGTGGCAGCAGCTGCCAGCCTCACCCCGGCTCTGACAGCCACAGACATGGACCTGTTCGGGGACCTCCGGAGAATGAACAAGAGGCAGGTGAGTGACTGCAGCCGGGGGCCCCTACAGCGCTGCCAGGCGGGGGCCACACTCACAAAACTTCCCGGGGCTGCTGAAGTGTGGGCGGGGGGCATGGAGGGCAGTGTGAGCCTGTGCCCTGGGGGCAGGAGGCGGCTGTCTGCATGTATTACACTTTTCAGCATGTTTATTTGTATGTATATATGTGTATCCTGTGTGATCATGTGTATCCTGTCTGTATATATGTGTATCCTGTGTGGTGTATACTGTGTGTGTATATGTGTATCCTGTGTGATCATGTGTATACTGTAAGTATATATGTGTATCCTGTGTGATCATGTGTATACTGTAAGTATATATGTGTATCCTGTGTGATAATGTATATACTGTAAGTATATATGTGTATACTGTGTGTGTGTGTATATGTGTATCCTGTGTGATCATGTGTATACTGTCTGTGTATATATGTATATCCTGTGTGATCATGTGTATACTGTCTGTGTATATATGTATATCCTGTGTGATCATGTGTATACTGTCTGTGTATATATGTATATCCTGTGTGATTATGTATATACTGTGTGTGTACGTATGTATGTATGTATGTATGTGTAAAATATATAATATCTCCATCCAATGCCCAGTGTGGCTGGTACCGGCCCTTTAAGTTGCTCCCTGACCGCTGCAGACAGTGACTGGCGGTGGCGCTCACTTGTCCATATGGTTTCTCTGTGTCTTCTATTCTATATTCCTCGTGACTGTGACGTCACCTCCTCAGGGCTGAGACAAGTCTTAGGTTTTGCACTTTCGTTGTTCTTGAGGAGACCCCCTCCGATCTTACATGTAAGTGTGAACCCCCACATACCAGTTCATTATTGCGCTGAGGACCCCTCAGGTCTTGCGCAGGCGGCCCCCATGCCCTCCTGTTCATATGCAGAGATCCTTTCCAGTCTTAAGTAGTGGGCGCCCAGGCCCCTTACTTCTACTGCAGGGAACCTCTCTGTCCTTATGCGGAGGCCCCCATGCCCCTCTGGACTTATTCAAAGGGTCTGGTCTTACATGGAGGCCCCGTCTGTTCTTTTGCAGAGGACCCCAAGTTCTTATGCAGAAGACCCCACCAATGTTAGGTGAGGCTCCCCCAGTGCCCCTCTGATTTTGAGCAGCCCCCCCAAAACGCCGTGTCCCTCCGGTTTTTAGCAGAGGCTTCCCCCCTCACGTGTCCCTCGGGCTTGAGCAGAGGCCGTCCCGCTCACGTGTCCCTCCGGTCTTGAGCAGAGGCATCCCCCTCACGTGTCCCTCCGATCTTGAGCAGAGGCACCCCCCCGCCCCTTACGTGTCCCTCTGGTTTTGAGCAGAGGTCCATGCCCTCCTCAGTCTTGAGCGGAGATCCATTAGCCCCCGTGGTTTTGAGCAGAGGCCCCCTGTGCTTATGAAGGGGTCCTTTCCGATCTTACGCGGAGTCCCCCATGCCCCTCCAATCTTATGAGGCGGTCCTTTCCAGTCTTCCTCCGCAGGTCCCAGGCACCTCTAATCTTATGTGGAAACCCACGTGTTCCTCAGTTTTTACGCGGAGTACCCTTTCAGTCTTTTGCGGTGGCCCCCATCCCCCCTCTGTTATTACGCGGTGGCCTCCATGCCCCTCCGGTCTTACATGGGAGTCCTTTCCAGTCTTGCACAGTGGCCCCATGCGCCTCTGATCTTATGCAGTGGCCCCTGTGCCCCTCCAGTCTTATGCGGTGGTCCTTTTCTGTCTTATGTGGGGGGCCCCATGTGCCTCTGATCATACATGAGAGAAGGCTCATACATTATTTTTTTCATACGAATTTGTAAACTATGACATTGATTTTCCCTTCTCACAGTAAAGCTGTGCTGCTCCGTTCTCCGGGCTGATGGCTCGTTAATAGGAAGCGTTTATCGGCTTTCCTCCCCCGTGCGGTCGCGGTGATGACTGAATATCCTGAATTACACCAGTGTCGGGGCACATTAAATTTCAGTATCATTACGGCGGCTTCCGTGCAGATTTCTCACAGAGACATCATCCCTAATAATTTCACCTCCAATCAATTCCCCATATGCTGCACCATAATAATCAGCATCGGTTATTGGGTGAATTAAGGCGGTAAATTGCATCCATCACTCCCGCAGCGCTCACGTTATTCTGAAAGGGGCCCTCAGCCGTTATTTCCACTATGAGCGGTGTGACTCCGGGCACTGATCTGCATCCAGACATATCTATGCTGGGACTTTACTAACCCATCAAACCCAAAAACAGGACACTGAACGCTCCGTTATTAATGAGCTGTCCCTCGCCACTCCATTCTCTATGGGAACGCCAAAGGTGGCCGATATGGGAAAAAACTTAAGAGCAACTTAAGAGTGTTCCTTTTATTATGCAGCAGGGGACTCTGGATGAACAGTGCTGAGTTCTTGACTGGGTCGATGATGTAGTCCCCTACACAGTGGACGGCCAGGATGGTGAATGAAAAGGATGCAGCAGGTCACCGGGTTTTCAGAATCAGTGAGGGTCCCAGAGAACTGTTTAAAAAGCATGAATATTCTTCATTATTTTTTAAGCTGATGTAAATGCCGCCGTTCTCCTGAATCTGGCAATGTTTTTCTTTTTTTCCTGCGCCTCTCCTATCCTGAGATACGGCTCCTCCCTTCCGGTCTATAAAAGTAGGCGTGGTTGTCTAGAAGACGACCCCAGAGGAGCATCTATGACCACGCCCAATTCTCCCTAATGACCAGATTTACATACAAGGAAGATGGGGTCATATCTCGGGAACAGAGAGGCGCAGGAACAAAAGAAAAACATCACTGGATTCAGGAGAACAGCGGCAATTACACCGAGTAAAAAAAATGACATGTTTATAGCAAGTGACACATCCCCTTTAAGGATGGAAATATCCATATAAATGTCAGGAGATTCAGGCTGTAGAAAGGATGAATGAATGCCTTTCTGCCGTGCCCAAAATCAACAGGCTTGGTATAAAATTGACAACGCGTTTCGCAGGTGTCCCCCTCTTTCTTCTGGACAAAATCATAAATTGTAATTAATGTCAGGAGGGCATAAGTTAAATTATCTGCCAATATATCCACATTTTAGGGCAACCATGTGCAGTGATGATGGGCAATGAGGGTTGTCCTGGGTAGACGACCCCCTTTAATGCTACACAGCTACACATGACATAAACAGCAGCGGCAGCAGCACTGGCTCAGACCTCTGCCGAAAGCTTTGATTAAAGCCTCCGGTGACTTGCCGAGCGCTAAGCAATCTATCACAGCCTTCTTAGCCGTTCCTCAGGTCTCAGCAGGCCGGCGTTTATTTTGTGATGTATTTAGCCGCATTACAATGCAGCGAGCGTCGGAGTGTTTTGTATTGTTTTCGGTGCCTTTTCCACTCGTCCCCCTGCGGCGCGCCTGTAAAGAGCCTTTTAGGCACATAATTCCTGCCTGGTTTCTGCGAAATAAAGAAAGGAGACGTTCTCTGTGTAATAGTGATCAGAATGGGGAGCGCGCGTCCCCGGCTGAGAATTGTGCCGACTATCACTTACAGCCAATCTTTCCAGTTTTATAAAAATTAAACGAAAAAGGTTTTTAGTCATTTTAATTTTAAACACTTTGTACTGTAGAACCTTCCCTTTACGCCGACATTCTGAAGCCAAGCACCCGCTGGATACAATTGTAGCAAATCCTCAGCTGGGAGAGTTATCGGCTCTTGTACCATTTTGACAATGATAAAATGTCATAGGTCCCCCCCAAAAATTGTGAAGTTCTGACCTCTGGGACCGGCACCAATACTAAAAATGAAGGGGCCACGCGGTTAAGGTGCTGCCATGCTGTAGGTCCCAGGGGACCCCAATTTTTTGACTTTGACCCATGACAGCTTAGGTTAGCAACTTGCGGCACTCTAGCTCTTTTGAAACTACAACTCCCAGCATTTCCTGACAATGGAAGGCTATCCACACTTTATGATCAGTGGGGTCTGACTGTTTGGACCAACACCAATACTAAAAATAAAGGGGCCACGCGGTTAAGGTGCTGCTATGCCGTAGGTCCCAGGGGACCCCAATTTTTTGACTTTGACCCATGACAGCTTAGGTTAGCAACTTGCGGCACTCTAGCTCTTTTGAAACTACAACTCCCAGCATTTCCTGACAATGGAAGGCTATCCACATTTTGTGATCAGTGGGGTCTGACTGTTTGGACCAACACCAATACTAAAAATAAAGGGGCCACGCGGTTAAGGTGCTGCTATGCCGTAGGTCCCAGGGGACCCCAATTTTTTTACTTTGACTCATTATAGTTTGGGTTAGCCACCTGCGGCACTCTGGCTCTTTTGAAACTACAACTCCCAGCATTTCTTGACAGTGGAAGGCTGTCCACACTTTATGATCAATGGGGTCTTATCTCTGGGACCAGTACCCATACTAAAAATGAAGGGGCCACACGGTTAGGTGCTGACATGCTGCAGTTACCAAGGGACTCCAATAATTGACTTTCACCCATGTTCAATTAGTCTATAGCCAGGGTCAGCAACCTGCGGCACTCCAGCTCTTTTGGAACTACAACTCACAGCATTACCTGACATTGGAAGGCTGTCCCCACTTTGATCAGTGGGGTCTAACCTCTGGGACCAAGACCAATGCTGGAAATGAAGGGACCATGTGGTTATGGTGCCCCAGTCCTTAAACTTTCATTCATGATAGATTAGCCTATAGCTGGGGCCAGCAAACTGTGGCACTCCGGCTCTTTTGAAATTACAACTCCCAGCATTCCCCGATCAGAAGGTTCTGCCCTTTTTGGACCAACATCAATGCTACAAATTTAGGGGCAACATGACTAGGGTGCCCCAATGCTTTGGCTTTCACCCATAATAGATTGCACTATAGCTGGGGTCTGCAGCACTCCGGCTCTTTTGGTACTACAACTCGCAGCATGACAGTGGAAGGCTATCCAGCTTTATGATCAGTGGGGTCTGACCTCTGGAACCAGCACCAATACTAAAAATGGAGGAGCCACGTGACTAGGGTGCCAGAATCCTTTGACTTTCACCCATGATGGATTAGTCTATAGCCGGAGTCACCGACCTGCAGCGCTCCAGCTGTTTGAGAACTACAACTCTCAGCATTCCCTGACAGCGGAAGGCTATCCCCACTTTACGATCAGTGGGTCTGACTTCTGGTACCCACGGTAATCCTAAAAATGAAGATGTGTCCCCCTCACTGAACTGTGAGTCCTGTGCAGTGGCGTACCAGATGCCCAACTGTGCAACAACATTTTGAAGGGGGTGCAGCCCCCCCACACCAGTGCTGCAGCCCCTTCATTGCAGAAGAGGGAGTACCCCTTTAATAGCTGGTCACCACACAGGGTGGGGTTAGAGAAGCCAGACCTTTATCTGATAAAGATTTGGCGGCCCTGCTTCTGCAGATGTTTAGTGTGGCTTGGCAGTGTAAGGTCGGACACATTAGATCTCCACTCGACAGGATGACAGAATTTTAATGAGGGCGCCTCTCATTAATGGCACAGAGCTGCGCTCCTCCGTCTGCCAGGGAATCAATACATGTATCATTTGTGCATTAACCTGCACCGGAGCTGTAATCCGCCATCATCAGTCACTGTCGGTGTTGGGTCCGCTCTGCAGCCTCCTGGGGATTGGGGGGGCAGCATTATACGGGCCACATCCCGACCATTGGGTCACTGTATCAGTGAGGTTATCGTTATATTTGTTCGGGCAGCCTATTTGTCTTGTACATCTTCTTCCGGTAGGAATTCTCATCCAGCTTTCTCAGACCGGTAACGTGCGGCGGCATTGCTGTTTCCCCAAATCTTACAGCTCCAAAATGAGAAGAGCCCCCCGACCCTCTAAAGTGGAGGCCCCTGTAAGACTCAGGGACCGTTGGCCTCATTAAGGCTTAGCGAGCACCCCTTGCTGTTCCAGCACTTGCATCGGTTGCCCCAAGTTTCCAATGAAGTCGCTTTGATTCCCACAAAAGGAAAAAAAGCAAAGTAGGATAATTTTAGGATGTGACTTGGTGCAGTTTAGGATTTAGGCCCCCAACACAGAGAGGTAAAGCATCTTATACTGGAGCCGACGCATTTCTCAGCCGTGGTCCAGGCCAGACAGCTACAGCGGACACCGCTGGTTATAAATGTCTCCTGCTCCCTCGCCGGACACGTGAAGGTCGGAGATTCGTCATCTGGTACCGGACACAAAGTGCTGTGAAAGGGAACCTGACGGCGGGTTCTTATTTATGAAGCAGTGATACTGCTGTTTGGGCACTTGCCACCCCAATATGGAAGGATTTCTTCTTTCTTGAAGCCTCAAAAGCGGTAGGAGAGGAGCTACCATGGTAGATAGGCAGATATTCCGCAGCAGCAGGGAGGAGAAACTGCAAAGCTGTCACAGGAAAGGTGGGTTAAGAGTCATCAGCGGTGGAGAGGAGGAATACTGAAGAGATGTCAGTTTAGATAGGATGAGATTCAGCAGCAGGGAGGAGGGACACTGAGGAATTGCCAAGCTAGGTGGGCAGTGATGCAGCCGGGAGGAGGGATACTGAGGAACTGTTAGGCATGGTGGGCAGTGGTAGCAGCAGCAGCAGGGCGGAGGGACACTGAGGAGCTGTCAGTTTAGATAGGAAGAGATTCAGCAGCAGGGAGGAGGGACACTGAGGAGCTGTCAGTTTACATAGGATGACATTCAGCAGCAAGGAGGAGGGACACTGAGGAACTGCCAAGCTAGGTGGGCGGTGATGCAGCAGGGAGGAGGGATACTGAGGAACTGTTAGGCGTGGTGGGCAGTGATAGCAGCTGCAGCAGGGAAGAGGGACACTGAGGAGCTGTCAGTTTAGATAGGAAGAGATTCAGCAGCAGGGAGGAGGGACACTGAAGAGCTGTCAGTTTAGATAGGAAGAGATTCAGCAGCAGGGAGGAGGGACACTGAGGAGCTGTCAGTTTATATAGGAAGAGATTCAGCAGCAGGGAGGAGGGACACTGAGGATCTGTCAGTTTAGATAGAGATTCAGCAGCAGGGAGGAGGGACACTGAGAAACTCGGGCTAGGTGAGCGTTAGCATGGAGGAGTGACACTTAGAAAGTGTCTGGCTAGATTGACAGTGATGCAGTTTCAGGGTGGGGGACATTGAGGAACTGTCTAGCTAGGTGGGAAGTGATGCAGCAGCAGGGAAGAGGAACACTGGTGTACTGTCAGGCTAGGTGGGAGGTGATGCAGTTGCAGGGTGGAGGGACACTGAGGAACTGTCTAGTTAGGTGGAAGGTGATGCAGCAGCAGGGAGGAGGGACACTGTTGAGCTGTCCTTCAGGCTGGGTGGTGTAGATTGCATTAAGGGCCACTTTACAGACACCAACTTATCTGTCCAACTTCTGACCAACTTGCTGGTTGCAGTGAAATCATGGACACATTGCTCCATTTTGTGACTGTATACAAATGGAACAATGTGTCCATGATTTCACTGCAACCAGTAAGTTGGTCAGAAGTTGGACAGATAAGTTGGTGTGTGTAAAGTGGCCCTTAAACCTTCAGAAAGGATTATACAGCTATTCTGACTGACTCGTAACTTGGTATGCTATCTGCACAACTGTCGTGACATACACAGTAACAAATAAGATGTGCACCACATTTGCATAATAACTTACTATTTTTATCAGCCTTCACTACTTTTGAAAAGCATCAAACAATATGGGCAGAGTTTAGGGGCAGAGGGGGGGGGGTGCTGTCCAACAACTGTATAATTCAGATGTAGATTTGTTTTACTGGAAAATCTTTTTTTTTTTATTTTTAGAACAGGGGTTAAGGTTTCCTGTGCTTCAGCGACTCCCTTGCAGGCTCTATGGAGCGCTGCGTCCGTCCGGAGCGTCCTGTAAGGCAGAGATGTAAATTGTGGTGGCACAGATGGGCAGTAATGAGCCAGTTTCCTGGGTAACTCTCGAGCTGGCAGCAGCTGAGCCATTTTTTCGTCCGCACATTCGCTACACGATGTTCTCAGAGGAAAAAATAGAAATCTTACTGTACGGAGGAAACGTCTTACACATGGCCCCTTGTACACATCCATTCATCAGCATTGAGCTGGAGGTTCGCCCGCACTTGGTGCCAACGCTCAGTGATTAATTCCAGTGATGATTATTTAATGATTTTTCATGAACAGCAGCGATGGAGGCAGAGGGCACCGTGCCAGCTATACAGAGAAAGAACACCTCCCCATATAGAGCTACAAGGCACCTACACTATCAAACTAGTGCCTGCATTGCTCAGGGGGATTTTGGCCCATTCTTCCACACAAACACTCCTCACATCCTGCAGGTCCTGTGGATCCTTCTATGAACTCGGAGCTTTACTTCCTTCCAGACATTTTCTATTGGATATAGCTCCGGTGATCGGCTCGGCCATTTTCTTGGCTGTGTGTTTTTGTTCAGCAGTGGAGTCTTGTGTGATGAGCGTGCGTTTAGGAGCGTGCGTTTAGGAGCGTGCGTACAGGAGCGTGCGTACAGGAGCGTGCATACAGATCATGGAGAAGGAGCATATTACTTATTATTTTTGTAGAAGGAATTGCACCTGCTGATTCCAGGTCTTCTGCAGCTCTCCAGAGATGTCCTTGGATCTTGGACAACCCTCCTGATATTTCTTTTATATTCCTCTGTCTGAAATCTTGCGGGGAGCACCTGGTTGAGTACGGTTTATGGTACAATGCTGTTCTTTCCAATGCTCACTGGAACCTCCAGTAGTTTAGAAATTATTCTGTAATTAAAATGCCATTAGTATGTTTTACACACAATTTAAGGTTGTGAAGGTCTTGCTAGCTCACTGGTTTTACCCATCATGAGATGTTTCTTGTGTGGCACATTGGTATAAACCTTCAGTTATTTTTCACTTAGTGGCAGAATTGCTTTCTAATTATGTATAGATTTCAGCTATAGTCATGACTTTCTTTGGCTTTTTGCATCTGTCTTTCTTCAGTACTGCTGTGTGAGTGTGTGTGTTATTTCTCAGTATGCATAAATTAAGTTATGGGCATCTATGGTTTGATTTCTTTGCCTGCAAGGATTGGATGGGTTGATGAACAATGATATCTGAAGATTAGGATTTTGGGTGAATAAGTAGTGCCATGGTCAGAAAGCTGGGGGCGTCCAAGGTCATGGGTCTCCAGCAGGACAATGATCCCAAGGATCAAGAAGCCCCAGAAATGGAGGAAACAAAGTGCTGGAGAAATCTGAAGTGGCAGCAATGAGACCAGATCTAAATCCCATTGATCACCTGTGGAGAAATCTGAAGGGGCAGCAATGAGTCTGGATCTAAATCCCATTGATCACCTGTTGAGAGATCTGAAGAGGGAGCAATGAGTCCGGATCTAAATCCCTTGATCACCTGTTGAGAGATCTGAAGGGGCAGCAATGAGTTCAGATCTAAATCCCTTGATCACCTGTTGAGAGATCTGAAAGCAGAATGAGTCTGGATCTAATCCCATGATCAGCTGTGGAGAAATCTGAGGGCAGCAATAAGTCTGGATTTAAATCCCATTGATCACCTGCATTGAAACAATTTTCTTGGAGAAATTCTTCATTTTCTGAAACAAATTTAAGGGTGCCAACTCTTTTGGTCATGATTATACAGTAGTACCTTAAACACCAGTGCCCATGTAATGTGTGTGTATGTACAGTAGTACCTTATCCCACAGTGCGTATAGATAGCATGCAAAGTAAATAATGTAAAATAATGTAAACTATGATGCGCAGAAACCTGTCCGCAGTGTTTGGTTTCCCGTCCCCAGGACTTTCTAGAGAGCTGAACTTGGGAACTTGGGCGAAGGATGATGTTTGAGATTCTGGGTCCTTGCGCACACAGGCGGGGAGGGCTGTTGCTGCAGACAGGTGGGGGGGCTGTTGCTGCAGACAGGGGGGGGGCTGTTGCTGCAGACAGGTGGGGGTGGCTGTTGCTGCAGACAGGCAGGGGGGGCTGTTGCTGC
This sequence comes from Allobates femoralis, assembly GCA_033576535.1. NCBI lineage: Eukaryota > Metazoa > Chordata > Amphibia > Anura > Aromobatidae > Allobates > Allobates femoralis. Next base: position 835,975,110 of record JARQOC010000003.1, read on the forward strand.
AGACGGGGGGGGGCTGTTGCTGCAGACGGGGGGGGGCTGTTGCTGCAGACAGGCGGGGGGGGAGCTGTTGCTTCAGACAGGCGGGGGGGGGCTGTTGCTGCAGACAGGCGGGGGGGGGCTGTTGCTGCAGACAGGCGGGGGGGGCTGTTGCTGCAGACAGGGGCGGGGGGGGGCTGTTGCTGCAGACAGAGCGGGGGGGGGCTGTTGCTGCAGACAGGCGGGGGGGGCTGTTGCTGCAGACAGGCGGGGGGGGCTGTTGCTGCAGACAGGGGGGGGGCTGTTGCTGCAGACAGGCGGGGGGGGGCTGTTGCTGCCAGACAGGGCGGGGGGGGGGCTGTTGCTGCAGACAGGCGGGGGGGGCTGTTGCTGCAGACAGGCGGGGGGGGGCTGTTGCTGCAGACAGGCGGGGGGGGCTGTTGCTGCAGACAGGCGGGGGGGGGGGCTGTTGCTGCAGACAGGCGGGGGGGGGCTGTTGCTGCAGACAGGCGGGGGGGGCTGTTGCTGCAGACAGGCGGGGGGGGGCTGTTGCTGCAGACAGGCGGGGGGGTGTGCTGCAGAGGCGGGGGGCTGTTGCTGCAGACAGGCGGGGGGGGGGCTGTTGCTGCAGACAGGCGGGGGGGGGGCTGTTGCTGCAGACAGGCGGGGGGGGGCTGTTGGCTGTCAGACAGCGGCGGGGGCTGTGCTGCAGACAGACGGGGGGTGGGAGGGTGGGGGGGGGCTACTGCTGCAGACTGTGGCCTTACAGAGAAGGACTCGGTATTTGCAATGTGACATCTTCTGCTATTATTCTTTTTTCTCTCTTTCTGCAGCTTTACTATCAGGTTCTGAACTTTGCCATGATTGTGTCCTCGGCCCTGATGATATGGAAAGGCCTGATCGTGGTGACGGGGAGTGAGAGCCCCATTGTTGTCGTATTGAGGTGGGTCCAGGCTTTGGGTTGTGGACGGGGATTCTGTGTATGGGATGTATAGATATATATCGCCATCTTGAGTATACCTGTTCATAGACAGTTATAATGGTGCATATGGGTGAATAGAGTTCCCTCTCTCTGCACCTGCATCTCCAGTGCACCCATGATTCTACCCTGCAACATCTGTAGAAAATCAAGATATTGGTTGTTCTTGGGTTTTTGTGTGTTTTGTGACCCGTGTGCTCCGTCCACAGTGGCAGCATGGAGCCGGCCTTCCATCGAGGAGATCTACTGTTCCTCACAAACTTCCAGGAAGACCCCATCCGGGCTGGAGAGATTGTGGTCTTCAAAGTGGAAGGCAGAGACATCCCGATAGTGCACAGAGTCATCAAAGTTCATGAAAAGTAATGTATTATTTAGGGACTATGTAATTTAAGCAGAATAGTGAGTGCAGCTCTGGAGTATAATACAGGAGGTAACTCAGGATCAGTAATGTAATGTATGTACACTGACTGCTCCAGCAGAATAGTGAGTGCAGCTCTGGAGTATAATACTGAATGTAACTCAGGATCAGTAATGTAATGTATGTACACAGTGACTGCACCAGCAGAATAGTGAGTGCAGCTCTGGAGTATAATACAGGAGGTAACTCAGGATCAGTAATGTAATGTATGTACACAGTGACTGCACCAGCAGAATAGTGAGTGCAGCTCTGGAGTATAATACAGGAGGTAACGCAGGAGCAGTAATGTAATGTATGTACACAGTGACTGCACCAGCAGAATAGTGAGTGCAGCTCTGGAGAATAATACAGGAGGTAACTCAGGATCAGTAATGTAATGTACGTACACAGTGACTGCACCAGCAGAATAGTGAGCGCAGCTCTGGAGTATAATACAGGATATAACTCGGGATCAGTAATGTAATGTATGTACACAGTTACTGCACCAGCTGAATAGTGAGTGCAGCTCTGGAGTATAATACAGGAGGTAACTCAGGATCAGTACAGGATCAGTAATGTAATGTATGTACACAGTGACTGCACCAGCAGAATAGTGAGTGCAGCTCTGGAGTATAATACAGGAGGTAACTCAGGATCAGTAATGTAATGTATGTATACAGTGACTGCACCAGCAGAATAGTGAATGCAGCTCTGGAGTATAATACAGGAGGTAACTCAGGATCAGTAATGTAATGTATGTACACAGTGACTGCACCAGCAGAATAGTGAGTGCAGCTCTGGAGTATAATACAGGACGTAACTCAGGATCAGTACAGGATCGGTAATGTAATGTATGTACACAGTGACTGCACCAGCAGAATAGTGAGTGCAGCTCTGGAGTATAATACAGGAGGTAACTCAGGATCAGTAATGTAATGTATGTACACAGTGACTGCACCAGCAGAATAGTGAGTGCAACTCTGGAGTAAAATACAGGAGGTAACTCAGGATCAGTAATGTAATGTATGAACACAGTGACTGCACCAGCAGAATAGTGAGTGCAGCTCTGGAGTATAATACAGGAGGTAACTCAGGATCAGTAATGTAATGTATGTACACAGTGACTGCACCAGCAGAATAGTGAGTGCAGCTCTGGAGTATAATACAGGAGGTAACTCAGGATCAGTAATGTAATGTATGTACACAGTGACTGCACCAGCAGAATAGTGAGTGCAGCTCTGGAGTATAATACAGGAGGTAACTCAGGATCAGTAATGTAATGTATGTACACAGTGAGTGCTGCTCTTGAGTATGATACAGGAGGTGACTCTGGATCAGTACAGGATAAGTTATGTCTAGTCGAACTGATTAATTAATACTTGTCATAAATTAATTTTATATATTTAATTTTCAGAGAGAATGGAGATATTAAGTTCCTGACTAAAGGAGACAATAATGAAGTGGACGATCGAGGCCTCTATAAGGAAGGACAGAACTGGCTTGAAAAGAAGGATGTCGTAGGCCGGGCACGCGGGTGAGTTGCTCTCCGCCGCTATATTGCAGGATTTACTACCTGATTTTGTGCAGTCTGTGGTCACAAGGTTTTGAGCCGCAGTTTGGGCTTCTGATTAGACAGGACGGCTGAATTATACAACCTCGGACTCGAATAGACCCTGGAGTCGCTGATCATCCGCGGTGCCTTCTGTGAAGCCGGGTATGGAGAGCACCCAAACATACTTATAATCCCAAATATTCCCAAATGCCATTATTGGGGCCAAGTCATTTCTTCAACCCCTTCCCCACCTGGCGATTTTCTATTTTTCCTTCCCCTTCTTCCAAGAGCCATACCTTTTTTATTTTTCTTTCAATATAGACATATGATGGCTTTTGTTTTTTTTTTGCCTGACAAGTTATACTTTTGAATTCCATAATTTATTTTACTATATAGTGTACTCGAAAATCAAATAAAATTCTAAGTGCAGTGAAATTGCAGAAAAACAATGCAATAAAACATTTGTTTTTTGGGTTTGTTACTCACCATGTTCAATATATGGTAACACTGACATGTTGGGTGATGCCTCGGGTCGGTACGAGTTTGTAGATACCAAACATGTATACTGTTACTGTTATCTAAGTGGTGAAAAAATGATATTGAAGATTGTCAAACAAAGAATTGCACTTTTATGTCATTTTCCGTGACCTGTAGCTTTCTCATAGTTAGGGATCTGAGGCTGGGTGACGGCTTATTTTTGGCGTGTTGAGCTGTTCTTGTGATACCATTCTTGGGTAGATATGATGTTTTGATCACCTTCGATTGCATCTTTATCTTTATTTTACTTGACGCCTCAGCACTGCACAATCCGATCGCTGCTGCAGTATATAGGGCTGCATCAGCACTGCTCTGTACTGCAAAAAAGATCATCTCCTATGAACACCGCTGGCAGCATCAGGCAGCGCTAACAAAAAAGTGAACCATGACAGTGCGAGCCCAGGGGTCATCATCTGTTCCCTCGCTATCATGGCAGCACATCGGCGGTCGCTGATGGAGGCAGGTAATAGTGAGATCCCTGCCGTGAGCTAGATCGCACTGTCAGAGTATGACAGTGTGATCCAACAGGTTAACAGCAGGGCTGTAGAGTCACAGTCAGATTCAGGGAAATTGAGGAGTTGGATGTTTGGCTAAAGGCCCCATTGCAGAGTACGATATCGTTAACTGTGACGGTTTGGTGACGTTGCAGCAACGTCGAAACGACATCGTTGTGTGTGACATGTACCAACGATAAGTTTGTTCATTGTTGGGTAAATGACCCGGACCATTTTTTTTTTATCAGATCAACGAGCGCCGACCGCACAGCACACGCTGGGAGCTGGTACCCAGGGTAAACAGCGGGTAACTAAGTGCACCGCTCTGCTTAGTTACCCGATGTTTACTCTGGATACCAGCATTCTCACTGGTGAGTCTGCCTATGTGACAGCTCACCAGCGATCACATAAAGATGTCCCAGCGACCCCCATCGTTGGGACATCATACTGTGTTACGGGGCCTTTACTGACTCCATAGACGTGGTAGTGGAGTCGGAGTCAGATGTTTACTTTACCGACGCCACAGCCATGGTTAACAAGAGCAGGTTGATTTCCCTGCCCCTATTAGCTGAACATGTCGGCTCATGAGATCAGCTGACATGTGCAGGGAATGATGTGAGCTTTCATCGAAGGGAGGAAGGCCACCAAGGACTATACGTACATCTTAGGTCGTAAAGGTGTTAGGTAATGCTCCTATATTAGAATCCCACCTGGAGGTGTCGGATATATATTTCTATACATCTGTCCAGGTGTTGATATTCATCTTTTCACATTCGCTCGGTTTGGCGCTGTCAGCGCAACAAAGGTCCTGGCAGCTCTTTTTGCATTCCTTGTGGCCGCCATAAAGGTAATTGCATTCTTATGTTATTCAGCCTTGCGTGCCGGCATTATGTAAGCAGAGAAGTCGTTCTGTGCATGAATAGAATAAAACATCATTTCATCTTTAGCGGCTCCTCCAGCTCCGCCGCCGCTCAGCTGAACAATCGGCAACGTCGGCTCCTCATTCCTGAGGCAACTTTGCTTTTATTGCTCTCTAAGTGCCTCTCGTTTCCTTAATGCCTCCTTATAAACTGTTCTTTCCACTCCTTCAAGACTCCAGCAGTTTGCCTACAAACAATATTTTTAGAGAAGGTAAAGTACAAACGTTCTCCGCTCTTACGATTATGGCGTATCTTGGTGCTGACTTTTCACTTTTTACCTTTTTTTCTGTAACCTTTTTGCTCCTGAAATGATTCACATCTGGCAAAACGTTTCTGAAGATCCAGTACTATCAAAGCTTTTCAGCAGGTCTGGAAGTACATGCTGCGAAAAGAAAGTTTTACTTACTTGTAATAATTAGCAAAAAATGCAAAGTATTACTGAAAAAAATTAATTACGTCAATATTTGCCTTCATCAACCACACAGATTTTGAAGAAACTCGGCAGAGAGGTTGTTCCATCCATTGTTTGGGGATGATGCATTCTTGCTTTGCACCATGTTCTCGGCCACTTCAGTGGGGGACACAATAACCGTGGGTAGTCTGCTGCCACCTGGAGGTCAACATGAAGAATAGTTGGTGCTTCCTCAACAGGCTAAATATGTTCTACCAACACCCAGCTATTCAGTTTAGCTTAATGTCACGTAGGAGGCAGACACAGGTGTTGCTCTTGCCGATTCGTCTGCTACTTTAGTTTTCATCCTACATCTCTGCAGAGCTCTTACCTTTGCGTCTTGGCATTAGAGTACGGCAGCAGTGACATGTGTAGCAACATGAGAGATTGTGAGTATTCCCTCCTTAGGGACTGCTTTAGGACTTTCCATGGTTTCTGTGTCCCCCAATCATGCACCCAAGCAAAGAGGATTTTTGGTACTCAAGTCTTTCTCATAGCCTTCATTGATGGACCTGCACCCTCCCTTGTTTGGGTGCTCTGGTTTTGCAACTGCCTTTACACCTACTGAATAGCTGGGTGTCAGCAGGCCATGCATAGTTTGTTGTGGGAGGAGATGTATTGTTAGCATCAGCCTCCATGGGGCAGCATATTACCCATGGTTTCTGTGTCCCCCCATGAAGGCTACAAGAAAGATTTGAGTATCAAAAATCCTCTTTTTTTGGGTGCTTGATTGGGAGACCCTGAAACCATGGAAAAGTCCGAAAGCAGTCCCTGAGGAGGGAACACTAGCAATCTATCATCAGGTTGCTACACAAGTCACTGCTGCAGTACTCTACTGCCAAGACGCATAGGTAAGAGCTGTGCAGAGATGTAGACTGAAAACTAAAGTAGCAACCTTACGGAATAAAAGAAAAGACGAACCAGCAAAAGCAGGACCCCTGTTTTGGGGACTCAGAAGGTATGGAAAGTCCAGAAGCAGCTCCAGAAAGATTGAATGGTGAGTACAAAGAATCCTTTGCTACTGCTGTTAAACCAACTGAATAACTGGGTGTCAGGAGGCCATGCCTAGTTTTATTGGGGGACGAGATGTATTGTTGGTGTCATTCTCAACATGCCTATTACCCAAGGCTTCTGTGTCCCCCAATGAAATCCACAAGAAAGATTTGAGTACCAAAAATCCTCTTTTCTTGGGCGCTTGATTAGGGGAAACAGAAACTATGGAAAGTCCTAAAGCAGTTCCAGAAAGATTTTATGGTGAGTTCCAAAAATCCTCTTTTTTTTTTCCCACGCCTACTTAATTGTCTGACACTTTGTTAAAACTCCACCCTGCTCTTTGGTACTGCTTTTACACTAACTGAATAGCTGGGTGTCAGGAGGCCATGCCTAGTTTGTTTTGGGTGGAGATGTATTGTTAGTATCAGCCTCCATGGGGCAGCTTATTACCCATGGTTTCTGTGTCCCCTAATGACTGCTACAAGAAAGATTTGAGTACCAAAACTCCTCTTTTTTTGGTCTCTAGATTGGGGGACCCAGAAACCATGGAAAGTCCTAAAGCAGCACAAGAAAGATATCATGGAGAGTATCAAAAATCCTCTTTTTTTTTTTTTTCCCACGCCTACTTAATTTTTTGCACAGTCTGACACTTTGTTTAAAACACCACCTCTCTCTTTACCGGCATGGATGCCGTGTTTTTATTCTGCATGGGAGTAAGGTTTGTAAAAAGAAGAACAAAATCGATACTAAGGTTTTGGGGTAACAAAAGGTTTTACTCCAATTAGGTCTTGCACATTATCAGGGTGTCAAGGAGTCCCAGAATTCATTGCCCCGCCAGAAGCCATGCCATATTGGCACACACAAGTGATGGATGTGCCAATACAATGCCCGCTGGCGGCGAAACAGACACCCAATGCCAATGCTCCTCATGATGAACACCTCCTTCTGCCCCTCAGCACCCCACAAGCAGCCTCACTCCGACTTACCAGATGGATAAAGGACCCGTGGTGATGTCATGGTCATGTTATCGGAGCCAGATTTACATGACTGATTACAATGTGACAGTCTCGCGTCACGCTCAGCGCCTGCCGCTCAGGTTTGGAGAGGGAGTGCACAGGAAGGGCGGGGGCAAGAGACAGGCATAGAGGAGAGACAGCATGCAGAGAGGAGAGACAGCGTGCAGAGACCGCCCTCCCGATGCAATAGCATCAGGCCCACATCTATACACAAATACTTTCTAATTGCTAAAATGGGACGATAACCTATAATCCACTAGAAGCCACTGTGCTGACGCATGGTTCACTATTAAACTGTCTTTTCTGTACTTGCTCTCCGCCTCCTTTACACAGATACAGAACCAGGAAGTAAAACTTTTCATCCTGTTCCTCCCTTTAAAGGAATAATCAGAAAATGACCTATTTTTTATTTTTGCCTCCCCCTTTTATTGTATAGTTTGCATTATAGTCTTGCAAAAAACACGACTTGCCAGCCCAATCACCGAGACTCAGAAAGTTCCAGTGCCTGCATTGTCACAGTCGGACTGAAGCACGTTAGCATTGTGTCTTTGTTTCTTAACCTTCTTTATAACGGTCGCCATCTGTAGACAGCCTTCTCCACACATACAGCCAACACCTGCGGCAAACAGCAGATTTGATCGCAGCTTTTAAATCCCCTGATTAGTGGCGGACTTCAACCTAGTCGGATCAATGGTCACTGAAGATGCAGCAACGGCATCGGAAGTCACTAGGAGAAGAGCTATGGGCAAATCAACAATGAAGTCACTGGATGAGATCTTCACATCAAGGCATTCATCACTGGTGATGAAGACACGGCACATAGTCTGGTTTATTCTGTAGTAACATCTGGATGAAAAACCTGGACGATAAAGGAACAAGACAGAAGAATCAACACCTTTCAAAATGTGGAGCTGAAGAAGGATGTTATCAATACCATGGATGGCAAGAAGAACAAACACATTAATGGTGGAACAAATCAAGCCAGACATGTCACTGGAAGCAAAGATTACCAAGCTACGACTTGTGTACACATCATACGAAGAAAGAAAGCACTGGAGAAGGACATCATGGTAGCAAGAAAAGGCAAAAAGGAAGACCAGCTTGATACAATCAAGATAGCAGCGGTAAAGACCCTGGTGGACCCATCTAGGCTTGGAGAAGACCCTGGTGGACCCATCTAGGCTTGGAGAAGACCCTGGTGGACCCATCTAGGCTTGGAGAAGACCCTGGTGGACCCATCTAGGCTTGGAGAAGACCCTGGTGGACCCATCTAGGCTTGGAGAAGACCCTGGTGGACCCATCTAGGCTTGGAGAAGACCCTGGTGGACCCATCTAGGCTTGGAGAAGACCCTGGTGGTCCCATCTAGGCTTGGAGAAGACCCTGGTGGTCCCATCTAGACTTGGAGAAGACCCTGGTGGTCCCATCTAGGCTTGGAGAAGACCCTAGTGGTCCCATCTAGGCTTGGAGAAGACCCTGGTGGTCCCATCTAGGCTTGGAGAAGACCCTGGTGGACCCATCTAGGCTTGGAGAAGACCCTGGTGGTCCCATCTAGATTTGGAGAAGACCCTGGTGGCCCCATCTAGGCTTGGAGAAGACGCTGTTGGCCCCATCTAGGCTTGGAGAAGACCCTGGTGGACTCATCTAGGCTTGGAAAAGGCCCTGGTGGACCCATCTAGGCTTGGAAAAGGCCCTGGTGGACCCACCTAGGCTTGGAAAAAATCGATCTACCTTCATGAACTTGGAATAAATGTGACGTTTGATCAATCCCGATGGTACGCTGATTTGGGTAAGTTAGTAAACTAACGAGCACTGGGGTTAACCCACTTGTGGGATATTTGTTTAAACCTTGGTGTTCCTTGAATGATCTGCTGGCTGTACATAGTCCCTTTCAACCAGGCACGTTGCACTTGGTAAGCATGCCACCACTGAAAGTAGTTCCCTTAATTTTGAGGGTCCAAGCTCCAGAGATTTAAAGGTGGTGTTCTCCTTACAAGGGTCCTTTCTCATTTATGTATCAGACGGATATAAAATATGAACAAGTAACTTACATCTCCCCTATATCCTGCGCCTTTCCTGACTCCAGGCCGCATGCAGATGCCAAGTGAAGAATGTCAGCAGATTCTTCGCCGTCTGTCATGACGTGCATCTGGTTATTGTCATGCAGCATGAGTACGCTGAGGGAAGTCATTGGCCAAAAACAGGGCTGTGGGGTTGGGACTTGGTGTCCATTTTGATGGGGTTGGAGTCATGTTTGGCTTACTGACTTTACAACCATGGATGTGGAGTCTGTGTCCATTTTGGTGGAGTCTAATTCAGGGAAATTGAGGAGTCGAATGTTTGGCTTATCAACTCTACAACACCGTTCAACAGTATGTGCTTGGTGACTTTTATGTTGCAATCCAGGAGCGGAACTACCGTGTTGCAGCTGGTTCAGCTGCACCAGGGCCCTGACCGGCTAGGGGGCCCCTTGAAGGCTGCATGGGGGCCCCCAGCCGACCCCCGTAAGCCGTTGTCAGAGGAGAGGAGGGTCAGGCAAGGGAAGCAGAAAGCTTCCTACTTCTCTTGCCTGATCCCGCCCCTCCTCTCCTCTGCCCCTCCGGCTCCCAGGAGCGCACTCGGCGTGGCTCAGCAGGTAGGAGAGCCGCCGCAAACACCTCTCTGACGGTTGCCTGCACCAAATAGCACACCCCTTCCCCGGACCGCGCCGACGGCCACCAGCACCCCCCCCCCGCTCCTCACCATGGCTGCACCAGGGCCCCCTTGGGTCAAGGTCCGCCACTGTTGCAATCGATGTATATTCTTGAGACGGAGGTGGATGTTTTGGACTCGTGGTGAAGAGTAGATTGTCTGCACCGGAAGACGGCAAACGTTTCCTAATGCACACGTATCCATGAGAAGGCTTTGCCATGTAGAGTAGAGGTCTGCCTCGTCCTTGGACGGTTCACCCGTATTTCTTCTATCCTCTAGTTTGGATCTCAGAGGAGAACAGTAGCCAAGGAAGGATTTTACAAATCTCTTTTAATGGAGACTGCAAAAGAAATAACAGCCCGGTCTCCAGTGACTGTATATAAATCACGGCTGAGCAAACAACTTTTAGAGCTTCGGAAAGGACAGATTTGTGCACATCGAGAATCCAGAGTAAATGACTGAGACGCCGGCGGGGAGGACCCGAGAGAGAACACGAGCAGCTCTGCTCTCAAGAACCTGGTGAAAGGCTTTACATGTTGCACCCGGAGCGGCGCAGATGAACGTCCGTATGATCTAAACAGACAGAATTGTGTAATTCCAGTGCTGTCACCTCCCGTCTGGCTGGGGGAGCCGAGTTCCCGTCCCGCTGCTTAACGCCAGACAGAAGTCTCTTTAGCACATAGATAATTCATAGCAGGTTACATGGAAAATCAAAGCCAATTTTCATTGTTGCGCTTTCGTCTTTCTCCCCCCACCTTTTCTTCCATGAGATATATTGCTCCTATTCTTCCATCCACAGCTTTACAAGGGCTTCTGTTTTTTTGCAGGACGAGTTGCATTTTTGAAATAATTTTGCACAGAATTTACTAAAGAAATGGGAAGAATTGAAATGTTAAAAAAAAAAAATAAAATCCAATTCTGCCATCGTTTCTTGGATTGGGATGTATGATTAGCACGCTCATGGAGTCGGAGTCAGTCTCCATTTTGGTGGAGTCGGATTCAGGGAAATTGAGGAGTCGGATGTTTGGCTTACTGACTTCACAGCCATGGTTGTGGAATCGGTGTCCATTTTAGTGGAGTCGGATGTTTGGCTTACTGACTTGTAGCCATGTTTGTGGAGTCGGAGTCTGTGTCCATTTTGGTGGAGTCGGATGTTTGGCTTACTGACTTTACAGCCATGGTTGTGGAGTGAGATTTGGTGTCCATTTTGATGGAGTCAGTAGTTTGATTTATTGACTTCACAGCCATGTTTGTGAAGTCGGAGTCGGTGTCCATTTTGGTGCAGTCAGAGTCAGATGTTTGGCTTACTGACTCCACAGCCCTGGTGATTAGTTGATTGTTTACACTATATACTGCGATGCTGTCAATTTTGCACATACTGTAAAAATGGCGATCATGGATGTACAAAGATGGCCACAATGGGAGTACAAAGATGGCCGTTATGTTGGAACAGTGGGAAACAATACCCTTCAAGACCATGTAAATACCACCGCCGAGATGCGATCGCGGCGCGCCAATGGGTCGTCATGACAGCCCGGGGGTCTGCGGATGACCACTGTGGCTGTCATTACGATCCTCGCTACAAGCTGACGTTCATGGGAGACTGTAACTTCTGCTATACATAGTAGTGCTGATGCACCGCTGTGTATAGCACAAGCAATCAGACAATCGCAGCTTCAAGTCCCCTAATGGAACAAGTATATCTATCAAAAAGTAAAAAAATAAGTTATTAAAAACAAGAAAAGAAAGACATAAGCTCAAATTGCCCCATTGAATAAAAAACAAAAGAATACACATTTGGTATCGCCGTGTTCAGAAATATCCGATTTTATCCCGGTAAATAACGGGATGAAAAATAAATTAACGCCAGAATTAATTTTTTTGGTCGCCGCAACATTACAATAAAATACAATAAGAAGCAATCAAAACAGTGCATCTACCCAAAAATGGGATCAGTAAAAATGTCCCAAAATCCAGAAAAATAAAAATGTTCCGATCTCGGAAAACGGCGAAAAAATTTCTTTAGAACATTCCAGATTTTGTCTTTTTCCTCCGCTTACTGTAAATAAAACAAAACTCTACATGTTTGGTATCTATGAACTCGCGCTGACCTGGAGAATCATAATATCAGGTCAGGTTTACCATATAGCGAACATCGTAAATAAAAAATCCAAAAAACAATTGGGGAATTGCACTTTTTCTTTACAATCTCACCGCAGTTGGAGTTTTTTCAGTGCACTGTAAGGTAAAATCAATGATGTAGTTAAAAAGTACAACTTGTCCCGCAAAGAAGCAAGTCCTCATATGGCTATACTGACAAAATAATGAAAAAGTTATGGCTTTTGGTAGAAGGAAAGGATTAGATGAAAAAATTATAAATGGCGTGAAGGGATGAAGTAAGAAAATCAGACGGTCAATTTTAGGAGAAAAAAAAAACGCCAAAGGAAAAAGAAATTCCTTTGAACTCCACTTGTATCATTGTAATCTGTTGCCCCGTCATTGAGTAGTCTGAATCTTATTTTTAGGGGATTCAGGCAGAAACCCTGGACTGCAGACATGGTGTAGAAGGGTAGTTTGGGGACATCTAGGACTTTTTTCTTAATTGCTTTTATGTACAAAAACATGACAATTTTGCCAATGTCATCTATATTTCCATTGTTGGGGATCACTTGCATTACCTTATTTTCAGTCTAAGGTCATGGGCAGCATGGTGACTCAGTGGTTAGCACTGTATGGTGACTCAGTGGTTAGCACTGTATGGTGACTCAGTGGTTAGCACTGTACGGTGGCTCAGTGGTTAGTACTGCATATGGTGACTCAGTGGTTAGCACTGTATGGTGACTCAGTGGTTAGCACTGTATGGTGGCTCAGTGGTTAGCACTGTATATGGTGGCTCAGTGGTTAGCACTGTATGGTGGCTCAGTGGTTAGCACTATACAGTGGCTCAGTGGTTAGCACTGTATACGGTGGCTCAGTGGTTAGCACTGTATACGGTGGCTCAGTGGTTAGCACTGTATATGGTGACTCAGTGGTTAGCACTGTATGGTGACTCAGTGCTTAGCACTGTATGGTGACTCAGTGGTTAGCACTGTATGGTGGCTCAGGGGTTGGCACTGTACGGTGGCTCAGGGGTTGGCACTGTACGGTGGCTCATGGGTTGGCACTGTACGGTGGCTCATGGGTTGGCACTGTACGGTGGCTCATGGGTTGGCACTGTACGGTGGCTCAGGGGTTAGCACTGTACGGTGGCTCAGCGGTTGGCACTGTATGGTGGCTCATGGGTTGGCACTGTACGGTGGCTTGGTGGTTAGCACTGTACGGGGACTCAGTGGTTGGCAATGTACGGTGACTCAGGGGTTGGCACTGTACGGTGGCTCGGCGGTTGGCACTGTATGGTGGCTCGGCGGTTGGCACTGTATGGTGGCTCAGTGGTTGGCACTGTATGGTGGCTCAGCGGTTGGCACTGTATGGTGGCTCAGCGGTTGGCACTGTATGGTGGCTCAGCGGTTGGCACTGTACGGTGGCTCAGCGGTTAGCACTGTATAAGGTGGCTCAGCGGTTAGCACTGTATAAGGTGGCTCAGTTGTTAGCACTGTATAAGGTGGCTCAGCGTGTAGCACTGTACGGTGGCTCAGCGGTTAGCACTGTATATGGTGGCTCAGCGGTTAGCACTGTATATGGTGGCTCAGTGGTTAGCACTGTTCGGCAGCTCAGCGGTTAGCACTGTATATGGTGGCTCAGTGGTTAGCATTGTATGGTGGCTCAGCGGTTAGCACTGTATGGTGGCTCAGCCGTTAGAACTGTATATGGTGGCTCAGTGGTTAGCACTGTATACGGTGGCTCAGTGGTTAGCACTGTATATGGTGGCTCAGTGGTTAGCACAGTATATGGTGGCTCAGTGTTTAGCACTGTACAGTGGCTCAGTGGTTAGCATTGTATATGGTGGCTCAGTGGTTAGCACTGTATATGGTGGCTCAGTGGTTAGCACTGTACAGTGGCTCATTGGTTAGCATTGTATATGGTGGCTCAGTGGTTAGCACTGTATATGGTGGCTCAGCGGTTAGCACTGTATATGGTGGCTCAGTGGTTGTCACTGTATGGTGGCTCAGTGGTTAGCACTGCATATGGTGACTCAGTGGTTAGCACTGTATATGGTGGCTCAGTGGTTAGCACTGTATATGGTGGCTCAGTGGTTAGCACTGTATGGTGGCTCAGTTGTTAGTACTGTATACGGTGGGTCAGTGGTTAGCACTGTATACGGTGGCTCAGTGGTTAGCACTGTATGGTGGCTCAGCGGTTAGCACTGTATATGGTGGCTCAGTGGTTGTCACTGTATGGTGGCTCAGTGGTTAGCACTGTATGGTGGCTCAGTGGTTAGCACTGTTCGGTGGCTCAGCAGTTGGAATTAATAGCACTACATAAGTAAGTATTAATAATAATAACACTCTGCGTTTTTGATGTTTTTTTGTGCTGTGATTTTGTAGAATTTTCAGCAGCAAAACTGGATCCATTTTTGGGGAAAAAAGGTCCCAAAACATATTGCGTTTGTGACAAGTTTTTGATGCATTTTTGCTTTTTTTTTCATGTCAGTGGAGAAAACAGATCACTAGTTGACGCTCATTATGAATCAAAAATGCACAGTGTGAGCAAAGTTTTAAGTGTTACCTGTGACATAGACAGGACTCGGCACATTGTTGTTTCATGGAGCAGTGCAGACTAGAAATATTATTTTTTAAAGATTTTTTTCACTGACCGAATCTGCAGGCGAAAAAAAATTGTCGCAAACACAATTGTCCTAGAGAAATCAGAGGAGCCTCGCCCATTCAGCTCTACGGGGGCATGAAAACAAAAATCAGATGCCACAGTGTAGCATTGTTACCGTATTATTACAGTACATTGCATTTCTGTAACAGTAAAGTGTAAAAGATTAATAGGTAAAAAAAATGATTTTATGCATGCAATGTTTCATCTATGTATAAGGACTAGTTTCAGTCTGAAACGCGCGTAAGGTTACATGTTCTCTTATTTTCAATGGTATTGTTTCAATAAACATGATTTCATTTTTCATATAATTCTTCGGCACCAGATAGTGTCCAGCATATGAGCCCACCAGTAACATTGACTGTGGGGGCCACTGATCAACTACATGCAAATATTACATTCACACATTTACCTCTGCTTCTCAAATTGTAAAATGAACGAGGAGATGATTCCATTACCTCTACATAGTGAAACAAGTGTATTGTGCCAACTACTGATCATGTTTGGGGGTAAGTGACAAACTACTGCAAAGAGGCCCACTGAAGGATTGCCCTGTCTACCCGTGGGCCCACTGGAGGATTGCCCTGTCTACCCGTGGGCCCACTGGAGGATTGCCCCGTCCACCCGTGGGCCCACTGGAGGATTGCCCTGTCCACCCGTGGGCCCACTGGAGGATTGCCCTGTCCACCCGTGGGCCCACCGGAGGATTGCCCTGTCCACCCGTGGGCCCACCGGAGGATTGCCCTGTCCACCCGTGGGCCCACCGGAGGATTGCCCTGTCCACCCGTGGGCCCACCGGAGGATTGCCCTGTCCACCCGTGGGCCCACCGGAGGATTGCCCTGTCCACCCGTGGGCCCACCGGAGGATTGCCCTGTCCACCCACCGGAGGATTGCCCTGTTCACCCGGGGGCCCACCGGAGGATTGCCCTGTCCACACGTAGGCCAGACCAAGTCTGGCGCTGGATTTCACCAAGGTTATTCCCTCCTCCCTATCCTTTGCGTTTTTGGTAAAGATCTAATTTGCATCCTGTCATCTTGCCTGTGAAGATAATGAGATAACTGCTAAAAAGTGATCGCTATCAAACTGGGACACTCATGTGAGGCTCACCAGGGTTAGATTTCAGGACATGTTTTTTTCCAGAAAAAAACTCAAATGCAGTATATACATAAAAGAGAGTGCACAATGTAAAAGCTTGTTTTGAACAACTTTATACTTTTACCTTTTTGTTTTAGGTTTTTACCGTATGTCGGCATGGTAACGATTGTGATGAATGATTATCCAAAATTTAAGGTAACTAAATATTATGCATTTATTTCACCATTTCTAGTTTCTGTGCCAATATTTCTTTAGGAAAATGATCTCGAAAGAGATAACGCCTGATATATTGCTATATTTTCCTATTGCGGATGGCCGGAGTTTTTCCCCTGCCTGTTGCCATGCTCCTGCTCATGGTCCAGCCTGTCGCCTCTCCTGTGCCTTTTTCCTTTCTCTGTGTTCCGTACTAGCTTCCTCCTCTTCCTCCTATCACTCCTGACTTTATTTCCCCATTTTTTATTTACAGTATGCAGTTTTGGCCATTATGGGAGCTTTTGTACTATTAAAACGTGAATCTTAAGCCGAGTGAGAAGAAGAGGAAAGTTGGAAAGATTATGATTTGTCATTTTTAATTATCCATCATGAACAGTCATCAGCCGTTACAAATTTCTATCCTCCGAGGAGTCGCCTGTCCAATTTCATATTTATTTTTTTTTCTTGGACCCATCAAGTTATGCATCAAATTTTATGAGGCAATGCATATTTTCTAAAAATTTAACCCAATAAAATGGACACAAAATGGAATGTCTCTGGTTCTTAATCTCATTATCTTTCACCCCTCCTCCACAGGAGTAGTCCGGCTGCTGTATAAACTGTTATGTAATTATGCACTCCCTCTCAGCAGCTCTCTCCTCCCTCCTTTCTCCTCCTTTGCCTCGAGAGTGCAGTGTCAGGTTTCAGTAGCTTCTGTTCTGTTGAGGACACAGAGGGAGAGGGTATTACAGATCTGCCTTATCTAGACTCCATTTGTTTCCCTAAGCAGGTATCCCTGCTGTGACAGTTTCTGTGTTGTATTTGACCTCTTGTGTTGCTGCAAACACAAATACAGAGAGGAGGATACAGCCCCGCTCCAAATCTCTATGCTGTGGTGTGAATATGTGACATGCATATTCATCTATGGGGAGGGGACAGCAGAGAACTAAGTGATCACTCACTGTGATTGACAGATGGAATGAATCTCTTATTTGAAATTTACAGAGGATGTAGGGAGTATAAATAATAGAAATACATCAATAGCGCGAGTTTAGAGGGAGGAAATAGAACATGATAGCTGTTACATATGGAGTTTTGACCTGGCAGTTTTCCTTTTAAGGTCTCCATACACAGTACAAGCAAGTTGGCTGAGCTCACACCAGACAACTGTCTGTCGTTTATAGTGGCCTCCTCACTCTCCATCCCCGACAACCTCCGTTGGGGGAGCGAAACATCAAAGTTCAATGCCCGATCTCCTGTTTTTAGTATTGCGGTGTCTTTCCATTGGCCAGTTTTAGTTCTGTAAGAATACGGATATTTCAACTTTAAGGGTATATTCAGAGTTCCAACTCTTTCCCTCCCTGCCAAAGAAAAAATAACACAGATAAGAGTGACAAAATCTCTTGTAAGAAGGAGCTCACTGACAGATTCCTCAGTTAACTCACCTGCAGCCAGCAATACAGAGCGATACAATGAGGTGATAAAACAACTGCAAAATTCTTATACCAAAATGGAAAAATATTTTTAGCACCAATTGCATGTACTAAAGTAAGAAAGGAAATGTCCCCATAGGTGGACAAACCTTTACATCTTTGAATCATTTTTCATGGCACAATATTGGAAAGTCTCTGCAGCTTTATCAGGATGGCTTCATGACCGTCAATTTGATTTCAATGTGTATAGATGTGTGCCTGTTATAGGGGCTATGTGAGGATTCATACTGTATATGGAGTGTGTGGGCTCATACATTATATGGGGGCTCATACGTAATACTGTTGTTAACACTTCTAAGGGGGGTGTTTGTGGGGGCATGCATTGTATGAGGGGTTATACTGTATATAGCAGGCTATGTGGGGTCCATACTGTATATAGCAGGCTTATGCGGGGGCCCATACTGCATATAGTGGGCTATGTGAGGGCTCATACTGTATATAAGGGCTATGCGGGGGCCCATACTGTATATAATATGGGGGCCCATACTGTATATAGGGGCTATGTGGGGGCTCATACTGTATATAGAGGGCTATGTGGGGTTCATGATGTATATAGGGGGCTTTATGGGGGCTCATAATGTATATAGGGGGCTATATGTATGAATGGACTGTGGGTTCATACTACTAAAGGGGTGTTTGTGGGCTTATACATTTTATGAGATGTTATGTTGTATATAGCGGGCCATGTGGGAGCTCATACTGTAGTATAGCAGGCTATCTGGTGCTTACACTGTATACAGGGTGACTGTGGGTTCAAATGACTAAGGGGGTGTTGTGGGTGCATACATTTATGAGAATGTTATTTTGTATATAGCGGGCTATGTGGGGGCTCATACTGTATATAGGGGGCTATGTGGGGGCTCGTACTGTGTATAGGGGCTATGTGGGGGCTCTACTGTGTATAGGGGGCTATGAGGGGGCTCCTACTGTATATATGGGGCATTATAGGTGTGGGGCTTATGCTGTATATAGGGGGCTATGTGGGCTCATACATTTTATGGAGGGGGGTTATGCTGTATATTTGGGCTATGTGGGGGCTCATACTGTGTATAGGGGGCTATGAGGGGGCTCCTACTGTATATAGGGGCTATGTTGGGGCTCCTACTGTATATAGGGGCTATGTGGGGGCTTATGCTGTATATAGGGGGCTATGTGGGCTCATACATTTTATGGAGGGGGGTTATGCTGTATATTGGGGCTATGTGGGGGCTCATACTGTAAAAGGGGGACAGTGTGGGTTCAGACTGTACTAAGGGAGGTTTGTGGTCTCATACATTTTATGGGGGGCTCATAACGTATCTACTATTTGGCAGTGTTAACTAAAGAAGAAACTTGCCCATGTTTTCTAGAGAAATTTTAGTGCGTTTAAAACACCCCGACCGCCATGTATGAATTTGTGAATTTTCCATTAAAATGATTTGTCACAGAATATGACATTCTTTTGCTGGGGGTTGCATCTTTTTCAATAATTGACCCATGTCAATAGTGGGATCGGAGCCCTGTTACCCCTTATGTCACATGAACGTATCAGTACATCTGCACCAGAAACTAAAAAAAATAAAAGATTTAAAATCTTAAATATATCTATATATTTAAAATAGTTCAAATCATCTACCTTTTTTTTCCATTAAAATAAAAAATTACAGATCTTGGAAATTGGTGACACATGCCAAAATGTTTTTTTTTTCCCCATTTTTTTTATTTATTTACAAACTTATGAATATTTGTTTAACTTTCTAATAAACATTCTATACATCATTGCTCGTGAAGGGGTTAAAACAAATGTTCCTGTCTATATATTCTTCTACATCCTCCCCGGCCCAGGAGATGTGGTACAATTAGACCATGTTCCTGTATGGTCAGACACATCCATTACACCGTACATAGCAGGGACACATATATAAGATGATCTCAGCACAGGCGATGTGGTATGATCAGACCATGTTCCTGTATGGTCAGACACGTCCATTACACAGTACATAGCAGGGACACATATATAAGATGATCTCAGCACAGGAGATGTGGTATGACCAGACCATGTCCCTGTATGGTCAGACACATCCATTACACAGTACATAGCAGAGGCACATATATGCCGTATTTTGCAGATTGTATAACATCCGGCTCCTCACCCTCAGTGTATAACGTGGCCCCTCACCACCCCCCCATCCCCCCCCACTCTCCAGCGTTTAACATTTGACACTTCGTCCATCTTGTGTATAACATCCGGCCCCTCCTCCCCCCCCCCCCCCCCCATGGTATAACATCTGACCCCTCGTGTCACGGTGTACAACATCCGGCCCCTTGCCTCCCACCTAATGCATAACATCCAGCCCCTTAACCCCCATCCCAGTTAATAACATCTGGCCCCTCGCCCCCTGTGTATAACATCTTGGATGTTATAGGGTATGTGCCCACTGGACGGTTCTGCATCATTGCAGACCGTCAGAAAACCGGTGGAGAATTGCAGAAACTGAGTTTTCTGATCTCGGCAGTGTCCATCGTTTTTTTAGCAGTTTTTGAGCAGTTTTTGAGCGGTTTTATAGCGTTTATACAGCGTTTTGTCGGCGGTTTTTCTTAGCGTTTTTAAGACTGTTTTTTGTGCACTTGTAAGCTGGAACCGCTGGAAAAACGACCAAAAGAAGTCACTTGCTCTATCTTTGAAAACCGGTGGAAAACCGTGAAGAAAGTGGAAAGGAGACAAAAAAACCGTTCTAATGTAGACAGCGTTTTCTAAACTCCATTGACTAGCATGTTAATCCAACCGGTGGTTAGGATTAACATAAATTAACATAAAACACAGCGGAAACCGCCGACGGAAAACACTAAAAAACAGCCCACAAAACGTCCAATGGGCACATAGCCATACACCGATGGGCCAGATGTTTTACACAGGGGGCATGGGGGTCGGATGTTATGCACCAGGGAACATCTGGCCCATCGGTGTATAACATCCAGCCTCTTGCCCCCTGGTGCGTAACATCCGGCACCTTGGCCCCCTTCCCCCAGTATAAAACATCCAGCCCCTCACCCCCCTCAGTGTATAACAACCGATCCCTCGTTCTGTAGTGTAAAACATCTTGCACCTTGCCCCCGGTACACAATATCCGACCACCATGCCCCCCCGGTGTATAACGTTTGGCCCCTTGGAGTATAACATTTATTCATGGTACGTAACATCTGGCTCCCTGCCAACCCCCGGGTGTAAAGCATCAGCCCCTTCACTCCTTGGTTTTATAACCACTACCAAGTGAAAGCACAGGAGATGTGGTGGGACAGTGGTGCAGATCTCACTGATACCAGTGCAGTCCTGGCACCACCAGGATAACAAGTCCATTCATGTCATTTCTTCCTCCAGAATCTTCCCCCATCACTTGTCAGTGATATTACAGAAAAAAGGAAGGGACCGCAGCAACTCAGCCATGAAGTTGAGACCCCGTAACGTTACAGAGCTGGGGGCCGAGTGCTGAGGAGGAGAGGACAGAAAAGTCCCCATCGCTCTGTTGACCCCATAACTGCAGAGTCCAGACCTCCTCTGGTAATATTAGCACAAACACTGCGCCCGCCAGGAGCTTCATGGTCGAGCAGCTGCAGTCGTACATCACCAAGCACAGTGCCGAGAATCAGATGGAGCGGTGTAAAGCCGTACATCACCAAGCACAATGCTGAGCGTCAGATGGGGCGGTGTAAAGCCATACATCACCAAGCACAATGCTGAGCTTCAGAGTGGTATAAAGCCACCACCACTGAACTCTGGAGGAGACGTGTTCTGTGCAGAGATGGATCACACTGCTCTAGCTGATGATGGAGTTTGGTGATTTCAAGAAAACGTTCTCCCTGACTGCATTGTGCACCCTGTAAAGATGGTGGAAGAAGATAATGCTTTGGGCTGCTATCAAGAGTCAGTCTCAGTGCCTTAATTCCAGTGAAGGGATAATCTTAATTCCTCAGCATTAGACATTGTGGACAATTGTATCTTCCAGCTTTGTGGGAACAGTTTGAGGGCAACCCTTTTATGGTCCCAATGACTGAGCTCACTCTCCCTACAGACATGGAGAACATGACATCGTACAGAGCCCGGACCTCAGAGCAGAGACTGTGAGCCAGGCATCTCCCCGCATCAGGGTGACATCACAAATGCTTTTCTGGATGAAGGGGCAAAAATTCCCACAGACGCCTCCTAAATCTTGTAGAAAGTCTTCCCAGAAGATTGTAAGCTGTTCTAATGCCTATGGATGTCGAACTGGAGGTCAGAAAAGGGGGATTATTGTGTACTCACCGTAAAATCATTTTCTCTTAGCCTCTAATTGGGGGAGACAGCACTGTGGGTGTTATGCTGCTGTCCACTAGGAGGCGACACTAAGCAGAATCTGAAAAAGAGTTACAGTAGCTCCTCCTCTGCAGCATACACCCCTGGAGCAGGCACTGCCTCCCCAGTTTAGTGCATAAAGCAGTAAAAGAAGAACAAGGTTAACAATACAACAAAGCCTGTAAAGAGGCAGCAATGAAAGAAATAGCTCAAGAGCAACATGAGAAACCAATAAAAGCCCGAAAACGGGCAACAGGGTGTGGTGCGGTGTCCTCCAATAAGAGGCTAAGAGAAAAGGATTTTACGGTGAGTACACAAAAATCTCCTTTTCTCCTTCGCCTCATTGGAGGACACAGGATCGTGGGACGTCCCAAAGCAGTCCCTGAGTGGGAAAGAACAATGGAACTTCAACAGTAAAGACACCTACAGGTGGGCTACTGCTGCCTGGAGGATGCGCCTACTCAGGCTCGCATCTGCTGAGGACTGGGTGTGAACACTATAGTGTTTAGTAAACATGTGTAAGCTCGACCAGGTGGCCGCCTTACACACTTGTAGTGCTGTGGCTTGGTGCCTAATGACTCATGAAGCCCCCATGGCAAGTGTAGAGTGTGCCTTGATACCGGCTGGAAGTGGCAAACTTTTTGTTCAGTATACATCCTGAATAGTGGATCTTATCCACCTAGCCAGCATAGCCTTAGAAGCCGGCGTGCCTTTGCAGCTGCCTTCTGAAAGGATGAAGAGAGAGTGGACATGTAAATGCGAAGTGCCCTGACAAGGTCCAAAGTATGCAGAGCCTTGTCAATCCGATGAACTGATGCTGGGCAAAAGAATGGCAAGGAAATCTCCACATTAAGGTGAAAAGAGGACACCACTTTCGGGAGGTAGGATGGAGCCGAACGGAAGACAACCTTATCCTGATGAAACACTAGGAAGGGCGGCCTGCAAGAGAGTGCTGATAGTTCCGACACTCTGCGGAGAGAAGTGATTGCCACTAGAAAAACCAGTTAGAAAGCGGAGAGAGAAATGTCTCTAAGAGGCTCAAAAGGTGGTTCCTGTAGCGCCGTTAGGACCGGGTTAAGGTCTCATGCATCTGGTGGTCTCCTGTAAGGGGGAGCCAGTCGACAAACTCGCTTGAGAAAGGTCTTCACCTGTGGTTTGATGGCAAGGCGACGCTGAAAAAGAACTGAAAGAGCCGAGACCTGGCCCTTAAGAGAACTTTAGGACAGACTGGACTCCAGCCCCGACTGAAGGAAACCGAGGACTAATGGCAAGGAATAGGGAATGGAGAGGAAGCTCGGGAGGAGCACCAGACAAAGAAGGCCTTCCAGGTGCGATGGTAAATCCGAGCGGAGGCCAGTTTTCGTGCTCTGATCAAAACCCAGGTCTCAAAGGCCACGGCATCAAATTCAGCACTCCTGAATTCTGATGGTAAAATGAACCCTGAGAGAGAATGTCTGTGCGGGCCGGGAGACGCCAGGGCACGTCTGACGTAAGTTGGACGAGGTCGGCATACCATGCGAGTACAGGACCTGAACTCTATATTGTAGCCGGAAGACACCAATTCGCTGACCCAGTTGTCCTCCATAGTGGCGAGCCAGACTTGACGAAAGCGTAAAAGTCAGACGCCTACTTGTAAGGTAAGAAAACCTATGGGATTTTGATCCCTTAGGTTTAGAGTGGCCAGATTGAGACTGCCAGCTCGAGCTGGATTTTTGGGTAGTCTGTGAATGCTCCCGGCGTGGAGAGCGGTTGTCGGTCTGCGCTGGCCTTGAGGCTGACCAGCTGAAAGAATTCCAAAATGACCGGAATCATGTTTGCAGTCGGCGATTGAAGGGCCTCTGTACTCTTACCCCCTGTAGCATCCGAGATTAGTTTGTGTAACTGTTCACCAAAGCGACCGCCACTAAGGTAGGGGAGGCTTGTGAGAGACTTCGTAGAAGCTGTGTCCGCCTTCCATTCCCGTAACCAAAGGGCGCGTCTGATTGTGATAGCGTTAGAAGCTGCTTCTGCTGTACAATTTGTGGAGTCTAGATCTGCATGCATTAAGTAATTCGCAGTGACTGGAATTTGAGCTGCTTGATCCAATAGAGCTGGATCAGCGTCTAAAGATTGTAATGAAGTATGTAAGTTACCGGCCCAAGTCATAATGGCTTAGGCTGCCCAAACTGAGGTAAAATGCTGGGGTCAGTGAGGATCCTGAGGCCTCAAAGACGGATGTAGCAATCTGCTCCACCTGGTAGTCAATTGCGCCTTTGATTGACGAACTGTCTGGTAAGAGAGTCCTTGCAGCAAGTCGTGATATTGGAGGGTCTACTTGGGGCGGATCCACCCAATCCTTGGTTACTTTAGGCAAGAAAGGGTAATGCGCCTCAAGGGTCTTGCGGTTACCAAATCTTTTTTCGGGATGTAACCGATGTTTTTGTTTGTTTTGTTTATGTGGTCTCTTGGCTTTTTTAACCCCTTCAGGACCCAGCCTATTTTGACCCTAAAGACCTTGGCCTTTTTTGCAATTCTGACCAGTGTCCCTTTTATGAGGTTATAACTAGGGAACCCTTCAACTGATCCTAGCGATTCTGAGATTGTTTTTTCGTGACATATTGGGCTTCATGCTAGTATTAAATTTAAGTCGATAATTTTTGCGTTTATTTGTGAAAAAATCAAAAATATGGCAAAAATTTTGAAAATTTTGCAATTTTCACATTAATAATTTTTTTTTCTGATAAACAAGAGAGATATGTGACAGAAAAAAGTTATTAAATAATATTTCCCACATGTCTACTTCACATCAGCACAATTTTGGAAAAAAGAAAAAATTTTGGTAGGACGTTATAAGGGTTCAAAGTTCATGAGCAATATTTCATTTTTCAACCAGAATTTACAAAACCATTTTTTTTAGTGACCACATCACATTTGAAGTCCTTTTGAGGGAGTACATGACAGAAAACACCCAAAAGTGACACCATTCCAAAAACTGCACCCCTCAAGCTACTCAAAACTACATTCAAGAAGATTATTAACCCTTCAGGTGCTTCACAGGAACTAAGGCAAAGTGGAAACAAAAAATGGATATTTTAATTTTTTTATCAAAAATGTTCTTTTAGCCTCAATTCTTTCATTTTCACATGGGCAACAGGATAAAATGAATCTTAAAATGTGTTGTGAAAATTCTCCCGAGTATATCGATACCTCATATGTGGTCATAGACCACTGTTTGGGCGCACGGCAGGGCTCAGAAGGGAAGGAGCGCAATTTGAGTTTTTGAGCTAATTTTACATTCAAAAAGTGAAATGGCGCTCCTTCCCTTCTGAGCCCTGCCGTGCGCCCAAACAGTGGTTTATGACCACATATAAGGTATCGGTGTACTCAGGAGAAATTGCCCAACAAATTTTAGGATGAATTTTATGCTGTAGCCATGTGAAAATGAAAAAATTTAGGCTAAAAATAAAAGTACTATTTCATTTTCACAGATCAATTTGTAAAGCACCTGAGGGTTCAATATGCTCACTACCCATCTAGATATGTTCCCTGGGGGGGTCTAGTTTCCAAAATGGGGTCACTTGTGGGGGAGCTCCAATGTTTAGGCACACAGGGGCCCTCCAAACGCGACATGGTGTCCACTAACAATTTGAATAAAAATCAGCTCAAATTGTTAGCTGTCACCATGTTGCGTTTGGTGAGCCCCTGGGTGCCTAAACATTGGGGCTCCCCCACAAATGACCCCATTTTGGAAACTAGACCCCCCCAGGGAACGTATCTAGATGCATAGTGAGCACTTTGAACCCCCAGGTGCTTCACAAATTTATCCATAAAAATGAAAAAGCCCTTTTTTTTTTTCCACAAAAATTTTCTTTTTTCATTATTACGGATCAATTTGTGAACCACCTGGGGGTTGAAAGTGCTCACTATGCACCTAGATACGTTCCTTTGGGGGTCTAGTTTCCAAAATGGCGTCACTTGTGGGGGAGCTCCAATGTGCAGACGCACAGGGGCTCTCCAAACGCGACATGGTGTCCGCTAACAATTTAAATGCAAAATGAGCTCAAATTGTTAGCGGACACCATGTTGCGTTTGGAGAGCCCCTGTGCGTCTCCACATAGGAGCTCCCCCACAAGTGACCCCATTTTGGAAACTAGACCCCCAAAGGAACATATCTAGATGCATAGTGAGCACTTTCAAACCCCAGGTGCTTCACAAATTGATCTGTAAAAATGAAAAAGTACTTTTTTTCCGCAAAAATCTTTTTTTTTCATTAATTTGTGATGCACCTGGGGCTTCAATATGCTCACTACCCATCTAGATATGTTCCCTGGGGGGTCTAGTTTCCAAAATGGGGTCACTTGTGGGGGAGCTCCAATGTTTAGGCACACAGGGGCTCTCCAAACGCGACATGGTGTCCGCTAACAATTTGAATGGAAATCAGCTCAAATTGTTAGCTGACACCATGTTGCATTTGGTGAGCCCCTGTGTGCCTAAACATTGGTGCTCCCCCACAAGTGACCCGATTTTGGAAACTAGACCCCCCAGGGAACTTATCTAGATGGGTAGTGAGCATATTGAACCCTCAGGTGCTTCACAAATTAATGAAAAAAATAAAAATTTGCGGAAAAAAGTACTTTTTCATTTTTACGGATCAATTTGTGAAGCACCTGGGGGTTGAAAGTGCTCACTATGCATCTAGATACGTTCCTTGGAGGGTCTAGCTTCCAAAATGGGGTCATTTGTGGGGGAGCTCCAATGTTTAGGCACACAGGGGCTCTCCACATGCGACATGGTGTCCACTAACAATTGGAATTGTTAGCGGACACCATGTTGCGTATGGAGAGCCGCTGTGTGACTAAACATTAGAGCTCCCCACAAGTGACCCCATTTTGGAAACTAGACCCCCCAAGGAATGTATATAGATGCATAGTGTGCACTTTGAACCCCCAGGTGCTTCACAAATTGTTCCGTAAAAATGAAAAAATATTTTTTTTGTGGAAAAAAAAGTATTTTTTATTTTTAGGGATCAATTTGTGAAGCACTTGGGGGTTCAAAGTGCTCACTATTCATCTAGATACGTTCCTTGGGGGGTCTAGTTTCCAAAATGGGGTCACTTGTGAGGAAGCTTCAATGTTTAGGCACACAGGGGCTTTCCATACGCAACATGGTGCCCGCTAATAATTGGAGCTAATTTTCCATTCAACTTGTTAACGGACACCATGTCGCGTATGGAGTGCTCCTGTGTGCCACCAGCACAAGGGCAACTGGAAGAGTTGGGGTACAGCATCAGAAAATGGCGCCTCTAATGTGCTATTTTCTGTGGTGGCTGTGAGTTTCAATTTGCAGCCTGGGGGCCACAACATTTGCGTCTCTCCACGATGAGGATTGCAGCCCCCAACTGCCAAGTTGTACCTGGCTGGCAACCAAAAATATGGCAAAGCTCCTTGTCATTTTATTGGTAGAAGTAATAAAAAAATTATATGGGGCTTCGCCATATTTTTGGTCCAGCCAGGTACATCTTGGCAGCTACGGACTGCCAGCAACCCCCAGTTGCCTTGTTATACCTGGCTGGCAACCAAATAATACAGCGAAGCCTTTTTTTTTTTTTCTAGGACTAATTCTAGAAAAAAAAATGGCATGGGGCTCCGCCATATTTTTGGTCCAGCCAGGTACAACTAGGCAGCTGGGGGCTGTGATCCGCAGCATGGAGAGGCCCAAGCGTTCTGGGCCCCCCATGCTGCGAATTGCAGCCCGCAGCCACCCCAGAAAATGGCGCATTCATTGAAGCGCCATTTTTGGCGCTGTACCCAGACTCTTCCAGTTGCCCTGGTGCCGGTGGCAAACTGGGTAATAAAGGGGTTATTGCCAGCTTTTTATTGGCAGCTGGCACTAAGCCCGAGATTCATAATATAGGGCCAATGTTAGACCCGCCATTAGGAATCTCTGGTAAATAGTCAGAAAATACACACAGAGAAAAATCTTTTTATTTGAAAAAAAACACAAACAAAATTCGGACTCCATCTTTATTATAAAGATCCGACGTAGTCCACAACAAAGGTCCCACGACGCTCGATCGCCTCCGACGTAGTCCACAATGAAGGTCCCACGACACTCGATCGCCTCTGCTCAATCCACAGAGACTGCAGCAAGGGATCAAGTGTCCTCTTCTTACAGCCTCTAGGGTCAGAGTTATGGTGCACTGTATGACAATGATCTGTCAAACAATGCACCATGACTATGATCCCAGAGACTACAACAAGAGGACACTTGATCCCTTTTTGCACCCATCCATCCACCTATGCACCCATCATCCACGCACGCACACATCCATGCACGCACACATCCATGCACGCTGACATCCACGCATGCACACATCCACGCACGCTGACATCCACGCACGCTGACATCCACATCCACGCATGCTGACGTCCACATCCACGCACGCTGACATCTACATCCACACATGCACACATCCACGCACGCTGGAATTCACGCACATCCACATATGCACATCCACGCACGCACATCCACGGACGCATGCACACATCCACGCACACATCCACGCACGCTGACATCCACGCATGCACACATCCACGGACGCTGGAATTCATGCACATCCACATACGCACATCCACGCATGCACACATCCACAGACGCACGCACACATCCACGGATGCACGCACACATCCACACATGCTGACATTCACGCACGCTGACATCCACGGACGCACGCACGCTGACATCCACGCACGCTGACATCCATGCACGCTGACATCCACGGATGCACGCACACATCCACGCACGCGGGAATTCACGCACATCCACGCACACACACGCACGCATCCACAGACGCACGCACACATCCACAGACGCACGCACACATCCACGGACGCTGACATTCACACATGCACACATCCACGGACGGACGCACGCACGCTGGAATTCATGCACATCCACATACACACATCCACGCACGCACACATCCACGGACGCACACACACATCCACAGACGCATGCACACATCCACGCACGCTGGAATTCATGCACATCCACATCCACGCACGCACACATCCACGGACGCACACACACATCCATGGACGCACGCACACATCCATAGATGCTGGAATTCACGCACACATCCACGGACGCACACACATCCACGGACGCTGGAATTCACGCACATCCACATACGCACATCCACGCACGCATCCACATACGCACACATCCACGGACACACTAACACACATCCACGGACGCACGCACACATCCAGGGTCGCACACACACATCCACGGACGCACACATCCATCCATCCATTCACCCATCCATCTATTCATTCATTCATTCATACTTACCCATGAGGAGGAGGAGCCCCTGAGAGGAGGAGAGGCCACACCGCAGCTGCAACGGAGGCCGACCGGAATAGGTGAGCGGGGCTGCAGGGGGTGGGGTGGGGGAGAGTGAGCAGGGGAAGGGGTGGGGAGAATGAGCAGGGGAAGGGGGGGGGAGATGAGAAGGGGGAGAGGAGCCTTTGCAGGCTCATCGGCGGGCGCGTGAGCCCGCCGGTCAGATGTATACAGAAGGAGGAGGACGGGTGATTGGCGGGGACGCGGGGGGGCGCAGGCCGGACATAAGGGGGGCTGGAGAGAGGGGGACAAGACACAGGGGGGCCTGGAGAAGGGAGGGGGCGGGGGCGCAGGATGGGATGACGGCGGCTGCAGAAGCGGTGCAGCCGCCGACAGATAAAGATAATCGGAGGGGCGGGGGGGTGGATAGACGACAACGGGGGGCCCCTAATGCTTCCTGGAGCTGGGGGGGCTGAGTAGGGGGAGGGCACCCGCCGATCCGCCCCTCCAGATCTGATTGGAGAGCACCAATCAGATCTGGGAGGGGGGAATCGCTCTGATTTCTCCGATCTGCAGTTTCACTTTTAAACTGCAGATCGGAGGGGCCCTGGACACGGGGGGGTTAATCCACCCCCCGAGGGGTTAACTTCAAGTTGTCACCTTGCAGTAGCAACGGTGACACCTGAGTCACCCCCCTCACACGCGCCGCAGGAGCGCGATCATTTCATGGCCCACCGTTTGGGCCAAGGGTCGGGAATGAACTTGTTTTCATGGCCCAAACGGTGGGCCAAGGGTCGGGTGGGTCTAGGTCTAGGGACGTATCTAAGTCCAAGACGTATCTAAGTCCAAGTCTGAAGCAGGACCATAGGGACCCTCCGACTCCTGAGAATCCACTTTGAGGAATGAGGAGGCCCTAGAGCTGTGAGAGGGTGTTCTCTGGACCCTCTTGCATCCCGAACTAGAGGTAGAATAGAATAGAATAGGGTCAGTAGACCGCCCTTGGTCCGAGGTTTCGCCCTGTGTTGTAGGTGTCTGGGCAGAGCCTGGAGCAATGTCGAGGACAATTTTTCAATGGGTTGCGACATAGATTGGGACATAATAATAGCCCATTGTGGTGCAGTATCAGATGCACTGGTAGATGCCAGGGTAATGGAGGGTTCTGCGACCATATTTTGGGTGCAGTTCTGACAATGTAGAGATGTGCATCCAGTAGGCAGAGAAACCTTGCAAGCTGTGAAGGTGGCATAATAAGTATGAAATGCCCTGGTGGGCTTCTTGCTCTTAAGGTACCGCCACACGTGGCAATTTTGCATGCGATTTCACTGGCAATTTGCTGGTTGCAGTGAATATGGACACATTGTTCTATTTTGTTGCTGTGTACAAATGTAACAATGTGTCCATGATTTCACTGCAACCAGCAAATTGCCAGTGAAATTGCATGCAAAATTGTCGTGTGTGTGACGGTAGAGCCAGGCATTGTGAATAGACCTCCTGTATTGAAAACCTTTTTGAGTACAAACAGATTAGATCCCTTAGATAGAGATCCCCTGTTGTGTGCAGACAGTGCCTGTGCAGAGAAAGTGCAGGGATAAAAGAAACCTCTGCAGAGAAAGCCCTCTGCAGAGGTCTTACCACCAGAAGCGCTCCCAGTAGCAGCTCACGATTCCTGTGTCCCCCGGAAATTCTGAGTAGCCGATGCGGAAAAGGTCTCCACGTGCAGTATAATGGCGGCAGCGCGGGGAGAGGAAGGAGGAGGTGAATCGGTGAAATAGCGCGCTGTATGAGGGCGGCGTAGGGGAGGCGGCATAGGCGCTAGGCCCAAAACCGGGGCCTCGCTTAGATGTGGACCCCAAAAACGGTGGAGGGCCAGTGTGGAGGTATGGTCAAGAGACCGGAATGGACCCGGACCCCGCTAGGCTCTTGGGACCGGGTTCTCTCTGCAACAAACCAGCGGTCCAAGCAATAGGGGCATTCTGTCGGTGCCCTGCAGCCTAGTGCAGCCGAATGTGCTGCTGTTATCTGCGCTGGGGGCATACAGGACAATGAGGTGCCCTGCAGCCTAGTGCAGCCATTTGTGCTGCTGGTACCTGTGGTGCCTCAACCTAAAAACCCAAGTGTGATTAGGGGGATGTCTGCTGGTGGTTTCTTTCCTGCCCAGGACTGTAGAAACTTGCTGCCTGATAAATGACGATGATATGGAGCCTCAACTTCTACCCTGGTTCCCAACATTGGGGAGTTGAGAAGGAGGATGTTATGCTGGGATATCTCAACTTCTACCCAGCACCCCAACAGTGGAATCACGAGGAAGGAGGGCGGCATATGCAAGGATATCTCAACTTCAACCCAGCGCCCCAACATTGGGGAGCTGAGGAAGAAGCATGCCGGGGGTCACACCGGACTCACTTTTCTTCTTCTTTGGAAGAAAAAATTAAAATTAAACATTTAGGTGCGGCAGTGCCTGCTCCGGGGGTGTATACTACAGAGGAGGAGCCACTGTAACTCTTTTGCAGATTATGCTTAGTGTCGCCTCCTAGTGGACAGCAGCATAACACCCACGGTCCTGTGTCCCCCAATGAGACGAAGGAGAAAGCTCATCTAGAAGAATGCGGAGGGCACACAATACTAATGTTTGTAAATATGCATACTTTCATGGGGGCAATAAAAAGTTTAAAGTTACAGCAGTCACAGACCGTCCCCCTCTTTGTTGCATTTCCTTGTGATGTATGGAACACCATCCAATTCTCCATGTTGATAACTCCGTAAACTGTTTTCTGCTAATAGCGATGATATCCTTGTACGTCTTGTCCGTTTTGAACTCTTAAGATGTCAACCATCACCGCTGCCTTGTAACCGCTGAAGAATAATATTTATGTGTAACCATGGGCCGCTCAATGAACATGTCTTTAATAGAGGTTTGCAGCACAATCTTTCACTGCCGTCATTCGATGGTTGATTATGACCGTGATACAATCGTAAAGCTTTCATCTCTAGACCCAATACATCCCTCTCCTCCTCTTTGTCGTGTACAGGACACACTGATGTTTGAGGCAGGTGACAAAACAAGACACGGTAGCTGATTACATCTGTCTGTTAATCATCTACGATCGCATGTTATATATATATAACTGGAAAATATTGTTTAATTCTATGTGTGACAGACGTTATCATAACCGGATATAGGGTCGCGTTCTGCAGAAGTCGGCGTGTTTATTCTGGTCTTTGATATCTCCAGGTGGAGAAGTGAAGGTCATTCATATAGACACGTGACTGAGCAGCCGAAAGGAGGAAAGAAACATTCAATAAGTGGCTTGAAAAAGTATTCATTAATGATGAGCGAACTTTGCTCTAACATGTTCGCCAATTTCAAATTCGGCAAGAACTCGGACGATTCGACGCCTCGAATTCGAACATTTTGCGGAAGAGTCGGGAAATTCAATGAATGTTCAGTAATGCTTCAGATGTGTGTGTAGCTTAAAGGGAACCTGACCCCCCAAATCACCCCAACCCTATTAATACCTGTCCCTGCACCATGGACATATCATTATTAGTGCTCCTTTTCTATAAAAAAATGCGTTCTGTACATTGCAAAAATCAACATTATGAACTTACATATGTGCGACTCCTTGGCTCTGAATAAGTCTCACAGGAGGTCCCTGTGAGACTCTAAGCCCTCCTTAGCTGCTCATTATCGTGATAAGTAATCCTAGTCCTCCTCGCCCTGCTGTAGGGGGTAATAGCCGGTGTGACGCTATTTGCGTCAATCCGGTCTTTGTGACGTCGGTACACCCTCTAGGTGTACGCCGACATCACCATGCGCGGCTTTAGATTTACACCTAAAGGTGTACAGACGTCACAAAGACCGGATGTGACGCAAATAGCGTCACACCGGCTATTGCGCCCCTACAGCAGGGAGAGGAGGACTAGGATTAGTTATATATGTCATGTGCAGGGACAGGTATTATAGGGTTGGGGTGATTTGGAGGGTCATGTTCCCTTTAATGTAGGACAGAAACTATGCGCAAATGCACTAATGCTTGTGTTCTACATTATCCAACACACAGACAGACAAACACAGATCATCTTATCATGTCTCCTGCTGGATTGCTCCAGTCAATATTCCCTTTAACTTCCACATCTGCTGGCGTTGGGTGACGTGCTCGATCAGCTGATCTGATCACCATAGCAATCGCGTCACGTGACCTGATCTGGTCGCCTGACTTGACCAGATGAGCTGCCGTGCACGTCACCACCAGCTCTGCTCAGGCGTGCAGTTACTTGCTGAGGTCACCGTTCAGGTAACCATGGTGTCCGCTAATCGTAATGCTACCATTGTTACCAGACGATGACCTCAGGTTACCTCAGCGAGTAACCGCTTACGGACGGAGCTCACAGCTCATTCATTCAGTGACTGGAGGCTGTTGTGACAGAATGTTGTATACTTCACCATAGCCTTCAATGAAGAAGGTGTCGCAGAGGATTGAGGAGGTGTATGTTGGAGTAATAAAGATGGAGTCCCTAAATGTCATTGTGTTTTTATTTCTAATAAAATGTTTTCTCTCTGTATTGTTTTGTTTACAATTTACTTAAAATTCTTAATGGCCAGCTGTATGATTGGCCCATCATTAAGAATTTCGGGCTTAATACCAGCTGGCCATACAAAGCTGATATTAACCCCTTATTACCCAGTCTGCCACCTCTACATAGCACCTGGAAGAATCGGGTAAAGCCCCAAGAATTGGCGCTTCTTATGAATGTGCCAATTGCTAAAGTGTATGGCAACCCAGCACAATCACCATCCAGATTGAGGAAATGCAGTCTGATTGGAACAGCCAATCACAAACGCTCTTGTAATGTATGGCAACCAACCTGCCACCATAGTGTGTTAAATAAATAAAAAATTTTAAAAAATGTGTGGGGCCTATTTTTTAGTCTAGCACAGATAAAGCAGACGGCTGCGAGCTGCCACCCTCAGTTGCCTGATTTTACCTTGGCTGGCAAAAAAAAATGTGTGTACTTTGGCTGGCAATTAAAAATAGGGCGAAGTCCACACATTTTTTTTTTGCCAGCCAAGATAAAACTAGGCAGCTGAGGGCTGGTATTCTCAGCGTGGCAGGGGCCTTCATTATTAGGCCCTCCCACACTATAGAATAGCAGCCCGCAGCCGCCCCAGAAATTGATGCATTCATAAGAAGTGTCAATTCCTGTGCCTTACAACATTCTGTTACCACAACCTCCAGTCACTGAATGAATGAGCTTGCGAGCTCCGCCTGTAAGCGGTGACTTACTGAGGTAACCTGACCTGAGGTCACCATTCAGGTAACCATGGTACCCGCTATGATTAGCAGCCACCATGGTCAGGTGACGAGATCAGCTGACACTGTCTAGTCATGCGACGTGAATGCTATGGTGATCAGATCAGCTGACCGTGCACATCACTCACCAACAGCGCTGATGCGGAAGTGAGAGGGAGCGTGGTAACATGGACCGGAGCAATCAAGTAGCAGAGAAACAGTAAGATGATATGTGTGTGTCTGTGTCTGGCAGCTTTCAGACACCTTTGAAGGTGTTTTCAAAGCGTTAAAAGTTGCCAGCTATTGACCCTATTGACAGCTATTAAACCCCCTATTGTACAACTGCAGGATGTTTAGGGTGATTGTCCTGCTGGAAGGTGAAGCTACGCCCCAGTCTCAAGTCTTTTATAGCCTCTAACAGGTTTTCCTCCAGGATTGCCCTGTATTTAGCTCCATCCATCTAATCACCTCTGATCAGCTTCCCTGCCCCTGCTGAAGAAAAGCCTCCCAACCGCAGGATGATGCCACCACCATGTGTGACAGTGAGGGGGGTGATGTGCAGTGTCAGTTTTTTTCCACCGGCCGCATCTATTTCCGGTCCTTAGCACTGCACATTCTGAATATGGCAAGTACACCTAACACTCACTGACAATGTGCAGGACCAGAAATAGATGCTGCCGTGTGCATTATACCTTGAAGCATCTCAAACATTTTAGAATCTACCAAGAAGGGACAGCACTTGTAAATTAGGTTATCACGCCCACAGGG
Organism: Allobates femoralis; assembly: GCA_033576535.1. Lineage (NCBI taxonomy): Eukaryota > Metazoa > Chordata > Amphibia > Anura > Aromobatidae > Allobates > Allobates femoralis. The sequence continues at coordinate 836,010,348 of JARQOC010000003.1, forward strand.
GTATGAGAGCCATGGAAGAAAGGCAGGGATGGATACCATAGGAATGCCCCTTCATACCATACCTGTTTGAAGTTCATTAACATAAGAAAGTGTAAGTGTATAAATGCATTTTTTCAACTTTCACATGAAAGTATTAGCTTAGACAGGGATGTTTAGAATACTACTATGAAACTGCAGGTACAAATAGTCATAGCTTGGGGACATAAACGAGCTGACATGTTCCCTTTTATACCTCTGCCGATTGACCTGGAAGAGATGTCAGCAATTTAGCTGTGAGGTTATAGCACATAGTCCAATTGATACATGATCTCTTGGCATGTGTGGTGGCCCACCTGGTCAGGCGTCACAATTGGGGTACTGCACCCATAAATGAGTGTGCGGTAACCCCTGTCACAGTGGGAAGGCAGATGTCTGTGGAGGATCCCAACCCAGCACTCCCACACACCCACCTATAGATGGTTTTGGCCCATACCCTAGGGGGGGGAGTTAGGGGAGGACACACAGTGAGTTTTAGTCGGCACTGAGGAAAGACGGAGAACGGGGAGCCTCCGAGTGAGAAAAGGAGACTTCCAGGGAGGGGGTCTGGAGAGAGACAACAGGCATCCCAGACGGAAGGAGGGGACCCCCCGAGCGCCCATACTCAGGGAGTGAACCCTGGTCCACTTTACCGGAGTACCAGTTCCGAAGACGGTCAGGGAGTCCAGCCCCTGAGACGAGAACACCGGAGGTCGTGAGTCCGTTTACTAGCCCCGACACCCTCTCTGGCTAGATCAGTCACACCAGGTTAACCCACCGGGGTCGAATCCCAGAGCAGGAGAGGGAGAGAGGTGGAAGCCGGGATCATCAGAGCACCTCAATGGGCCTGGTATTAAGCATTCTACCCCAGGACAGGTACGAGCAGTGGACACGGGTTAGATATAGGAAGGCATATCATGGGAGACTTCCAGAGACTCTGCAGCCCACTGTGACTACCCGGCCAGATAAAGACTGTTGTGCCACTGTGAACTGTATCGCCATCTGCATTGTTCCAGTAAAGTAACCGGTAGAGTGACTGAGCCTCCGTGTATCTGTTTCTCCACGATATCGTGCTCCGCTCATCTCATCATCAGCACCTCCATTACCACCGGTGCATCCCTGCCCCGGAGGGCCAGCTCCACCTGCAGGGAGCTGTACCATCTTTGCCGCTATACCAACACCCTCCGGAGGTATGAAGCGGTGCTGGTGCTCAATCACCAGAAGTTGCGGGTGGCGTCAGGATAAACTATTAAACTTTTATTCATACATCAACTACCCCTTTTTAGTTGACCACCAGGGCCACGGGTCTGGGCAGGCCACCAGTGACCTCAATACCGCAGTAGAGGGCCCAGATACCCGAGTCACCATACCCTGGGCCAGGGGCGTAACTACAATAGGTGCAGGGGTTGCGATCGCACCCGGGCCCTGCAGCCTAGGGGGCCCCAAAAGTCCCTTTGGCCTATAGAAAAAGACTAATACTATTAAAGATCTGCAATAATTGGGGGCCCCGTTAGACCTTTCGCATCGGGGCCCCTGGGCCTGAAGTTACGCCACTGCCCTGGGCTAGTCACATGTATGGATGTTCAAGGACAAGCTCCAGATGCATCACCTCCTATCTCACAACTAGTTCACCAATCTGTTTCATTTTTTGCATCCACTTTCTGGGAACCCTCACTTACCTACCCTGTACAGCTCAACTGGAACCCTAAGGCTTCCTGGGACTTTGCCAAACAATCAAGTGAGAACTTCAAACTATGTCTGCAACATCTTCTGTCTGATTGAGCAATATCTTGACTCGCCCAGTAGGGTACTCGGAGCTGGGTCCTGATGATATCATTGCTGGGGATGTCACGGTTGTGTGACCCGGTCCGTGGCCCCGGGGCAGTCAATAAAAAGGGATGAAAAGGAGGATTTTCTTTAGGGATTGATGATGAGGAAAGGAGTTCTTAGGGAGAGAATAACTGGACTTGGGGATTATTGTTCACGTGATGCCACACGCGGGTTGTGGCCACCGCTGCTACACAGTTACTCTGGGGGCGGTGACAAGGCAGCTTGATTAGAAAGCCCTCCACGGGTAGGGCTGACCCCAGTGCGTCAGATGTTACTAAGTGAGTTGGTGCTGATGATCCAGCACAGGTTTGATGGCACAGCAAGAAAGTCACAGACACAGCAGGGTCAAGTCTTAAGATGTTTCCTCACAGCTTTGTCGTTCCCGGTTACAGCAGTCATTAGTGCTGACTCCTTGGAGGTGAAGAAGGGATCCAGCTAACTTCCAGATAACGTGGTGGCACTTAACCAGTACTTCCTCCTGTCTCTGTCCCTTCATGGTCATCTCTTCTTCTGCGCTTGCTTCGCCCTCCTGCCCTGCACCTCATACACAGTGACCCGAGCCAGTGGTCGGGCCTTCGTAAGGTTATTTCAGTGCCAGTCCCTTGACCCTACATGGCCACCTTTTCAACGGGTGTGTGCAGTCTCGGCTGCGGCACTTGGAGATACCGCAGCCTCCAGGTCGCTAACTGAGCCTGGTTGTTCTCCACTAGTCTGGGGCCCGGTACCCCTACTCTGTGGCCTGGTCCCTCCACGTGGTTTCAGCAGGGCCACACCGTCCATTGGACAGTGTGAGCCCTGTCATTCAGGCGGCAGCAGGCAGGGGGAGCGGCAGTGCAGAAGGGGGCGGCGCCTCATGCACACAGCCTCCCCCTGTCATGGCGCCGGCCGCTCACCCTGCGCGCACCGCAGGTAAGCGGCGACCGCCGGGGGAGAGTCACAGCTTCAACAGCACCCCCCCGGCACTCAAGGCCGCGGCCGGCAATCACTGCCGCGGCTCAGGCGGCGGTAGCGAGGCAGAAGGGGCGGCAGTGCTGGGCTCCACTAGCACCCGCCCCACCCCCCACCCCGTAATCGGTGCCGCGGCTCAGGCGGCAGTGGGGCTTGGTGCACCCCTGGGTTTCAGTCACTGTGGATGCGATCGTCCACGGGTGGATTGCTTACTACCTGGTCCCCTGGGATCCCTTCTGTCTTCCGGAGCACCCTCTCTCTCTGCTCCTCTGTCTGGTCTTGCCTCTCCAGGTCTTAGGAGGAACTCCCACTGGCCCCAGTCCCCAGGATGTCTCTTTCTAGATGTTGTCCCTCTCTGACAGAAACTCTGGCCCTCACAGACTCCTTCAGCTCTTGCCAGCCACCCACCAACTGTCTTCTAGATGTTTATCTCTTCCTTTTATACTGCCTGTCACGTGTCCTGCGTCACTAACGTGTGTGCTCCCTGGCTTCACTCCCTCCTGAGTGCTTCCCTAAACTCTGCTTTCCACCCATCCCTTCTACTTTGGTTCCTCCTCTCCAGACAGGATCAGGGACTGTGCTCTCCCTTAGGAGCAATCTAGCCCTAACCCTGACCAGGGGCACCACAATCTCTGCTCTTAGTTTCTCACAGGACCTATTGGTCTTTCACAGGGTCATTGATGAGACGGGCCAGGTTCATTCTACGGTTGATGTCATTTCCTTGAGACCAGGTCCTGCTTTTGTGAACGATTATGCAATCCAGTTTTATATCATGGCTTTGGAGGTTTCTTGTAGAGAAGAGCGGATCAGGCAACATTCTGATTAGCCTGCTCATGCATTTTTTCTTGAGAAATTCGATTCACGGAGAAGTTATTCTCCATGAATTTAATGTCCCTTATTATGATCTGGGGTCTCTCCACACCTCAGAGCATAAAAACCATAATATGTAAAATAACCAAAATATGTTTCAGAAGTACCTCTAAAGGTGAGGATGTTTGGGTCACCATCCTTGCCCTGCACCGACCAGCCATAGTCAACAACCTGATCACCTCCATTCAACAATCAGGATAGTCACAGTATCTCCACCCAGGGAAAGACAGCTTTTGAAAACTCCTACAGAAACTGCACACAGCATAAGACACAGGTCAAAGAGTGAATGAACTCTTTCAGCGACACCAGCTGATGGGTAATGGGATTATTTAAAGGCTGGGAGAGTGGACAACCACGTCACCAGACACACGCAGCAGCCGCCTGGAGAGCCACAGCCAGCTAATACCATGGGCAACAGAAATAAACACATTTTAACTACTGCAGAGCAGTTTGCAGGGACTGCAGAGCATAAAATTTATCACACCGAGAAGGTGTTACTCTGAGTGGCAATTCTTTGTTTTGAGGCCATTTCTTCCGGTGCTTCTAGGATTTTTGTTGTTGAAAAAATATTCAACCATTATTGACTGATCCACCCATTAATTTGTCCAATGGAGTCCTCCCTATTCTCAATGTTATCCTAGGGATATTCCTTGTCCATCCACTATATCACTTCATTCTGTGTCTATTATTCTTTACCAGGATTATATGAATGTATGCTCCAAGCATAACACTGAGACTCTACCACCCAGTGGTGTAACTTGAAGCTCATGGGCCCTGATGCGAAAGCCTCAACGGGACCCCCAATTATTGCAAATCTTTAATAGCATTAGTCTCTTTCTATAGGTCAAAGGGACCTTTGAGGCCCCCCTAGGCCCAAGGCCCAGAAGCAATTGCAACCCCTGCACCTGATGTAGTTACGCCCCTGCTACCACCTCATCATTCCTTTTGCTGTGCAATTTCTCTCCTCTCAGATAGCCTCCAAGAGGTAGTTTCTCTTTCTTTTTTTCTCTGGAAACTTGTTCAGTCTCTATTTCAAGAAGATGTTCTTCATTCGAATGTCCACTTCTCCTTTCGAGTGTGTTCTTATTCAAAAAGAAGATCACGCTATCATATTATGGTCTTCTGCCCCTTGTTTCCAGACTTTTCAAACTCATCAAAGGAGACCATGTTATCACTAAATAGGATCTTTGTGGGTAGCGTCACCATCAGAATGCCCTTCCATCATCCCTGGAGGTGTGCAGCAGCACTGGTGCCATCACCAGACACCGTAGGTGGCGTCACGAACATTACACTTTTATTATTTTATTTTCATCACTTTTCAGCGACCACCAGGGCCACGGACCCGAGCACCGACAACCAGTGACAGCAACCATAATCAACGCCCGGGCTCCGAGTTCCTGAGGCCTTGGGGTGGGTCACCAACACTGATCCCTGCGCCAAACTGTTTAAGGTTTTCTTAAAACTGGTCGAATCACCCATGATAAGTTGGAAGGTTCGATTTGCAATAATTCATTCTTACATGGAATCACCTTCAGAAACTTGTATGGAAGTCCTTCCCTCCACACAGTGTTATATGCGGCAGAAAGATCAGTGAACGCCATTGAGACCTTCTTGCTCTTTTGAAATTCAGCTTCAATGTGAGTTGTCAAGGCTAAAACTTGGTCACTGCAGTTTTGAGCAAGTCTAAAGCCGGCTTGGTCTATGGGTATTGAGTCGAGAATCTTTGAATCTATTTTGTTATAGATTAAGCGTTCTAAAAACTTATATAGGCAACTCAATAAAGCAACGGGTCTATAGCTTGATGGATTATCTTCAGGCTTTCCAGGTTTAACAGTGCAATGATCTTGGCGTGTTTTCATTTACTAGGGACTTGTTTTTGATTTCTTGGCAGCTTTGATAACAGCTTTCAAGAACCGCTGATAGTTTTTATTGATTGGGAATATCCAGCCAATACACTTGTCAAGATTATCTGCAAACTTCTTCCAGTTGGCTTCTTTAGTTGAGTTCTTTGTTCAATCCACCCCAGTATAAACCCAACGAATGTAAACAGAAGTGACCTGTACCTGTGCAATGTTAGCCCGCCTCCACGTGGTGCACCCTGGGTAACGCTAAAGGACTAACAATCTTGACGACCAAACAATTAAACTACATCTGGATCTCCTGCTCAATATATTTAACATAATATTTGATCATTTGTAGGATGTATGAAGTTTTCTGAAGGCTTCTGGATGGATCTTGAGAAGGTCTCAGCAACAAAAGACTGTGCTTCATCCCATGGGCCGTAAGGCTCTTCAGATATTTCTTGACGTTGCTAGTTATTACCGGTGGTTCTTCAAGAATTATTCTTATGGATGTCTCCTCCTTATGTGACCCATACACGTAAGGGTGTAAATTCAAAGAGCTGACCTGATTTCGAACTTTAATCCTTGAGACTTCTCCAGTCTTGCTTCTCTTGTTCTCCTGTTCTCTATCATCCTGATATTAACAATGTCACGCTCGGGAAAGGGAATGCATGGCACAAGACATATGGTACAACAGGAATGAAAAAGGTAGGAAGGCCCTAACGGTTGAGAGAGAGAGGCAGGTCATTTCCTGACACTAACCTGTGTCTGTACCCTGAGCTCGCTAATGTCCCTATACAGGCCGTTCCCCCCATTGCCGTCATGTGCCTAGTAGGGATGGGCGAATCTACTCGCTAGGACTCGTTACTCTGCGAGTAGTAAGGGACTCGCAGGACTCGGTACTCTGCGAGTTTCCCAGCGTTTAATCGCACAGTGACGAGTCCAATGCAAATCAATGGCAATCCTAGTTTTGTCAGAGATTCTGACAAAACTAGGATTGCCATTGACTTGCATTGGACTCGCTACTGTGCCAGTGATAGCAGGGAAACTCGCAGAGTAAGAGCTGTCTGCTCTGTGCAGCTCCAGGGTCCTAGAGCCCGCCTGCTGCCTGATGTAGCAGAGCTGAGATTGTTCTCAGTCTGCTCATTCCCTGTTCATAGACATCTATATCTATGCACAGGGGATGTAGCAGAGAGGACATCGCGTTTTGGACTACGTCGGACGGAAGAGGATTTTTTTAATTAAAGATGGAGTCCCTAATGGCTTTTTTTTTTTATTTCTAATAAAAAATTTTCTCTGTGTGGTGTTTTTTTTAACCCTTATTGGAGATTCTTAGTGGCCGGGTCAAACCTGGCCTGACATTAAGAATCCCGGGCTTAATACCAGCTTGTATAACAAAGGTGGTATTAACCCCTTTATTACCCAGCGTGCCACCGCCACCAGGGCCGCTGGAAGAGCGGGGTTCAGCGCCAGAGGATGGTGCTTCAATGAACGCGCCATCTTCTGGGGCGGCTGCGGGCTGCAATTTGCAGCGGGGGGTGCCCAGAAAGCTTGGGCCTCCCTGCGCTGCGGATTCCAGCCCCCAGCTGCTTAGCTGTACCTGGCTAGACATAGAAATTGTGCGGAGCCCCACGCATTTTTTTTCCCTGCTATCACTGGCACAGTAGCGAGTCCAATGCAAGTTGATTTGCATTGGGCTGGTTACTGTGGAGTAAACGCTGGAAAACTCGCAGAGTAACGAGTCCTAGCAGATAGAGCCTGAAGCTTCCGAGACACATCTGCGATTTGTAAATCGCACATTACTCGCTATTACTCACTTCCCCATTCATTAACATTGGACTCGCTAGACTCGCAACGAGTAGCGAGTCCCGGGCTCGGACTCGCTAGAGTCAAGCGATTCCGAGTAATTTAGGACTCGCCCATCACTAGTGCCTAGTCAATAACTGTCTGTCCACTCACCCTGGCTAATGTGAAGGCTGGTGAGTGCACTACACTTCACCACTGCAATAATAAGACACAGGAGAAGGAAGACAGTCAGGGGAACATAGACAAAAAAGGATAAATGCCAACTCCAAAGTTACAGCTAAACACGGGGCTGTCAACAACAGGACTCCAGCAGTGTCCAGAGGCTTCCTCCCTCCACAAAGGTCAGTTCAGAAATAAAACTCTATAACCGTCGTCCTCTCCCGTCGTGTATCAGCAAGCACTGATTGTTCATATGCACTGTACTTGTCCCTGTTACCCCCACTTATGTAAAGCGCCATGGAACCAATGGCGCTACATATAAATAAATAATAATAATAATAATAACCGCATCATGTGACTATTTAAAGTGGAGGGGAGTGGTTACAAACCTTCTGCACCTGAGATTGGACAAACAAGGAACAACCAGCAAGGAAACTGTCCTTAAAACTGGCTGTACAAAAAGAAAGCATATACATTTAAAACTCAGAGTTTCACAAGGTAATATGAACCTCAGATCCCAGACCAGTCAAAGGTCTCCAAAGGACGGGACACACTAATGACAAAGAAAAGCCATTTATTCTCAAGCTAGACACCAACCCAATAGGAACAAAAGCTATACTTCTGCTGCAGCCCGATGAGAATAAGAACCATGCCTGCTGCCTCTGCTAACATTTATTTTTCTTGCAGAAAAAAATGAATCCACTGGAGTATACCTTGGCATTGATTTTGAGAACTGACATCATCTGTACAGAGCTAAGATTCCTACTAGAAAGTCTTGATTCAATTTTGCTGCATCAATCTTTATCACAGGCTGGTGGAGCAACTGCTTAGGAGAAAAATGCTGTATATTCTTGGTACAGTTGTGGTCAAAATAATAGCAGTGTGTTCAAAAACATGAGTTACCCCAAAATCTTTTCTTTCCATCATTGGGAACATTGCACACTGTTTTCTAAATCAAAACATGAAGAGAAATGTATATAATAACTACCTTACAGAAAATAACAAAAAATGAACATTTGACTGTTAAAAAAAATAGCAGTGTCTGCATTTGTCTTTACGTGTTCCTTTTTTAGGATGTATCATTCCTGTGAATCACTAACCTAATATTTAGATGTATAAGCACAGTTTTTTAGAACTGCTTCTCATCTATGTTGCATGGAGTCTATCAACTTCTGTCACCTGTCACTTGTTATTCCAGCCCAGGATGCTTTGACTACATCCCACAATTGATTTGCATTTGTTGGCTTTGTCTAAGAAACGGCATTTCTGATGTCACCCCACAAGTGTTCTATCAGATTAAGGTCTGGGGATTGGGCTGGCTACTCCATAAGCTCAATTATGTTGGACTGGAACTAAGGTTTTGCTTGTTAACTGGTGTGTTTAGGGTCGTTGTCACATTTGAACGGCATTTCCTCTTCAGCGTAAGGCAACATGACCTCTTCAAGTATCTTGATATCTGCAAACTGGTCCATGACCCCTGGTATGTGATAAATAGGCCCATATCATGCCCATATCATGATGCTTCACCACCAGGCTTCACTGTCTTCAGAGTGGACTGTGGTGAATTCAGAGTTTGGAGGTCGTCTGATGAACTGTCTGTGGCTCTTGGACCCAAAAAGATCCATTTTACTTCCATCAGTCCACAAAATGTTTCTCAGTTTCTGTTTAGGCCAGTTGATGTGTTCTTTCTTCAGTATTTGTCCTTTATTTAACACTGGGACTTTGTGGGAACTTCTCCTGGATCTGATCATTGGCTGAGCCATTGTCATTCAGGTTATTCTTCCATCCATTTGAATGGTCGTCTTCTGGTTTCTTAGATGTCTCTCTGGTTTTGCTTCCATTATAAAGCATTGGAGATCAGTTTAGCTGAACAGCCGATCATTGTCTGCACTTCTTTATATGTTTTACCATCTCCAATCAATTTTTTAATCAAAGTCCGCTGTTGTCTGGAACGACCCATACTTCTCAGGCTTTCAAGGAGAACTTCATGTACAACATGTTTTGGCTTCACCCTTAATAAGGGCCACCTAATTCACACCTGCGTCTTCACAGAATGATTGACCTCACTAAGTGAACTCCACTCTGCTGTTATTGTGAACACACCCCCTTTCGATTAAATATTCAAATACACAGACTCAGAAACCTGCAGATCATGAATGTGGAGTCTGGTGGTTTTCTAAGAATCTACTGCAACAGCTGGTAAATTGTTTGTCGTGGGGTGATATAATTTACTAGATGTGGGCCCGCATCGGGAGGGCAGTGACATCATAATGGGGGCGTGTTCTGTAGCGCTGGGGGCAGCAGCTGCCTCCCCCTTATGTCTCCCCCCATGCATTTAAATAAATGTATTTTCAGTTAAAAAACCTGTTTCTGTGTTTTTTTTAATAATAAAGTTTATAATTTCCTGTTAAAAATTTTTTTTAGGGCTTTGCTGTATTTTCTATTATCAGCACAGGTAAACCAAGCAGCTACTGGCTGCCAACACCCACTGCCTGCTGCTAGCTTTGCTGGCAATGAAAAATACAGGGGAGCCCTATATTTTTTTTTAGTTATTTAAATAAACAACTAAAAAAAGTTGGCATGGGTTTCACCATATTATTATTGCCAGCCAAGGTGACCCGGGCAGATGGGGGATGGAATTCTGAGCGTGGTGAGGCCCAAGCATTGCAGCCAGCAGCCACCCCAGAATTGGCACCTCCATAAGAGACGCCAAAACTGGCAGTTACCTCGATACTCCAGCTGCAGTGTAGTGGTGGCAGACTGGGTAATAAAGGGGTTGATGTCAAATTTTTTTGGCAGCTCACATCAAGCCGTATTGCTAATGTCAGCCATCAGTATGACAACTGGTGATTATCAATACTTTCAGTAAAGAGGAAAAAAACACACACAGAGAGAGAAATCTTTTATTACATACAAAATAGACAGAGACACCTCGTTATCCATTTTATTAGATCCCACCAAGTTCACCTCTGAAATAATCTTGTAATCTTGCGGTCGGGTGTGCGATGTTTCACACGGCTGTCATCGTTGTATACCTTAATGTCCAAAGATGGCGTCCAGCGTGTGTATATGTGTTTGTGTGAGTATGTGTCTGTATGTGCATGTGTGCAAGCGAGTATATGCGTATGTGTGCATGTATGCAGTGTAGGCATATATGTTGATGCGTGTGTGTGTATGTGCATGTGTGTATGTATGCGCATGTGTGTATGTGTATGTATGCGTGTATGCATATGTATGCATGTATGTGCATGTGTGTGTAAGTATGTGTCTGTATGTGTGTATGTGCGTATATGTGTATGCATGTGTGTATGCATGTGTGTGCATGTATGTGCATGTGAGTATGTGCGTGAGTCTGTGTATGCGTGTGCATATTTGTATGCTCGTGTATGTGCCTGTATGTGTGTGTATGCAATTGTGTGTATGCATGTATGTGGGTGTGTGTGAATGGGCATGTGTGTGAATGTGCATGTATATGTACATGTATGTGTGCACATGTGCGTGCGTTGCGCATATGTGCATGTGTATGTGCATGCGTGTATATTTGTGTGTGTGTATACATGTGTATTTGAATGCTTGTGTTTGTATGTACATGTTTGTGTGTGTATGTGCATGTGTGAATGTGCATGAGCGTTTATGTGCATGCGTGTGTGAATGTGCATGTGTGCATGTATGTATGTACGTGCGTGTAAGTGCATGAGTACGTATGTGCATGCATGTGTGTATGTGTGTGTATGTGCATGTGTGTTTATGTGTGTTTGTGTGTATGTGCTGTGTGTATAATGTGTGTGCGGACATTACACTGTGTGTATGTATGTGCGGGGACATAATACTGTGTGTGTACGCATATGTATATGTTTGTGTGTGCATGCATGTGTATGTGTGTGCATGTATGTTTGTATGTATATGTATGTCTGTGTGTTATGTATGTCTGTGTGTATATGTATGTGTGTGCATATATGTGCATGTATTTTTTGAGTGTGTACAAGCTTGTGTGTATATGCGTGTGTATATATATGCATGTGTACATGTATGTGTGTATATATGCATGTGTATATTGCATGTGTATTGTGTGTGTATAAGTATGTGTGTGTATATGTGCACATGTACACTACTGTTCAAAATTTGGGTTCGCTTAGAAATTTCCTTATTTTTGAAAGAAAACCACATTTTTTTTTCAATGAAGCTAACATTAAATGAATCAGAAATACCCTCTATACATTGTTAATGTGGTAAATGACTATTCTAGCTGCAAACGTCTGTTTTTTAATGCAATATCTACATAAGTTATAGAGGCCCATTTCCAACAACACCACTCCAGTGTTTTAACAGTACATTATGTTTGCTAACTGTGTAAGAAGGCTAATGAATGTTTAGAAAACCCTAGAAAACAAGTATGTTAGCACAGCTGAAAACGGTTTGGCTGATTAGAGAAGCTATAAAATTGACCTTCCTTTGAGCTAGTTGAGAATCTGGAGCATTACATTTGTTTGTTCTATGAAACACTCCAAATGGCCAGAAAATGAGAACTTTCATGTGAAACTCAACAGTGTATTCTTGTTCTTAGAAATGATGGTTATTCCATGCGATAAGTTGCCAAAAACTGAAGATTTCCTACAACGATGTGTACTACTCCCTTCAGAGGAGAGCACAAATAGGCTCTAACCAAGTAGAAAGAGAAGTGGGAGGCCCCGCCGCACAACTGAGCAACAAGACAAGTACATTAGAGTCTTTAGTTTGAGAAATCGACACCTCACAGCTCCACAACTGGCAGCTTCATTACATAGTACCCGGAAAACGCCAATGTCAATGTCTGCAGTGAGGAGGCGACTCGGGATGCTAGCCTTCGGGGCCGAGTGGCAAAGAAAAAGCAATATCTGAGACTGGCTAATAAAAGGAAAAGATTAATATGGGCAAAGGGAAAACAGACATTGGACAGAGGAAGATTGGAAAAAGTTTTATGGACAGACAAATCAAAGTTTGAGGTGTTTGGATCACACAGAACATTTGTGAGACGCAGAACAACTGAAAAGAATAAAGTGCCCATCAAGCCAATCCAACTTGTGGAAGGGCCTTAAGAAAGCATGGTGTGAATTTCTCAAGATTACCTAAGCAAATTAACAGCTAGAAGCCAAAGATCTGCAATGCTGGAATTGCTGCAAAGGGAGCAAGGTTTGAAGGAGAAAATTATTATTTCAAATAAAAATCATTATTTCTAAACCTTGTCAATGTCTGGACTATATTTTCTATTCATTTTACAACTTATTTGATAAATAAAAGTATGAGTTTTCAAGGAAAAGCAAAATTGTCGGGTGACCCAAACTTTTGAATGGTAGTGTATGTATGTGTGTGTGTAGAGCCACCTGCACCCACCGGAACCCAGCCACAGCCAGCAGGAAAGTCAAGTGGTTTGCGCCTGTGCTGAGCAAGATGGGGTGCGGCGCCCTCAGTAGTCCAGCAGACGGCACCCGCACACCATCTCCTGCACAGGCCTCACGCCATCAACTTTCTGCCGGTTCTGCGATGTCCGGCAGGGCGATCACCGCAGATGATGTGTGGCGGTGTCTCCGGCAGGGGATTCCTGCGGGGGTCCAGTGGGGTGTCCGGCGGTGTCTCGCTGGTGGTACTGTGCAAGGGGCTGATACCACCAGTGGCTGCCATATTGGGATACCCATCACTTGGGTGTCACAATATGGCTTCCAGCGTCCTTCTGTCAGCACAATGGATTATGGGATTTGGACACATTCAGACGGAAGTGGATGACAGATGGGATTCGATGAGTATTACTAAAGATAACAAAAACAGTGAATAATCTAGTTAATCATATTGGACTGCTATTATTTTGAACACTAGTGTATGTCAATGGTAGCAATAACACAGCTCAGCACAGCACGACTTCACGGTACAGGGGCCAAGTAGAAATGAGCTCTAACTGCGACACCTAGTGGAAGGAAGTGAAGCTATTTGAAGGCTGGGGAGTGGAGAACTGCATATAAGATACACCCCTTCATCTCCACCCAAATGCTATGACTCACCCTCCACCTGCAGAGCTGCAGCATAGCATTGACTAAGGAAAAAACCCTCATAATTAATCAAAGCAGCAGCACAAATGGACTGCATAGCAGTCAACACGTTGACAGCACCTCCCCACCTCCATGAGAGGCATCCGGACTCTAAACCGAACTTGACTGGAAGGGGTCTCATCTCCTAAGAGACAATATGTGGAAGATGTTACAGGTTTTTTTCGCGATAGGGGCAGTTCAAGTTGTTACAACAAAGGGTTCAAGATGGCCAAGACCCTAAATGGACCAATAACTCCAGAATTAGGAACCCCATCTGTACACCTCCTCCTGACGTATCTAGAAATCACCCACACATAATCGCCCACTCTCAGGTCTGGACCTGAACGTTTATTTCCATCATTTGATTACAGACAGTAGGTACAGTTGTAGGAAGGCAAACAGAGGTGTCTACCTGGACCCCAGGACTCCCGCCCTTGGGGTGCACAGTAGGAACGACCGCCTTTCTCCATACCCTCTTCATAGAACAATGTCTAGACCAGGTATGAGCCTGAGGTTAGGTTGAGCTTTACCCTCATAGTTCCCGGTATAGCTCCTGACCACCTCAGCTGGACAATGCAGGTGTCATATGATAATCAATACGGCACAGATTGTGTATTACCTCAACTAAACTACCTCTCTGGCCCGCACAAGTCAATCACCTGAGTTATGCTTCTTCAGCCAAGGAAGGCCCAAAACTAGGGAGTGGAGAGATTATCCAGGAATCAGGATGTGACAAGATCTTAATGACTCCTGGTGAAGAGTTCCTATGCCTAGGTTCACATTATGCACAACTTGGGAAATCACCTTCTGGGTGAGAGGAGCAGTCAATGGCAGAGATGGGAATGGGTCTCGCTAACGCGCTACAACCTAGGCCATGGGCTGGAGCAAAGCAAGAGTCCAAAGATTGACTCCTGCTCCGCTATCAACCAGTCTCGATTTTACCATCAACCTGCACCTTGGCAGACAGTGTGAGCAGAGACTTAGCAAGGAAGGAAACATAGACCATCCAGTCGTCTCCTTCTGAATGACTCGAGGTGCACGGCGTCTGAGACTGCTACTGTCCTAGAGCGTGTGGACAAACCTTAATAAAATGATCAGCTTGTCCACAATAGAAACATACTCCGCCCACTTGATGAACCGCAACCACAGGAGGTTTACATGAGTGCCCATCACCCCCAACTGCATAGGTTCATCACGTGGAGCTTCCACAACAGGAATAGCCACAGGGGACAAGGTTGGTATTGGTCTCTTCCTCAGACATCTGTCCACCTTGTTGGCTAGGGACATAGCAGCCTCCAGTGACTCAGGTGCGGTGTACTGAACCAGGGTGTCTTGTAATCGAGCTGACAGACCAAGCAGAACTGAATCCTGAGGGCAGGGTCGTTCCACTGGGTGTCAGTCACCCCTCAGACATTACCGAAACTCCGAGCAGTACTCCTCCACTGCACGTGTCCCCTGCTTGGTTTATGGTGATTCAATTAAGCAAGAGTCACCCTGTCAGGTTCACCATACACCTGAGCCAAGACAGCAAAAAACCCGTTCACCAACTGCAGAGATGAAGAATCAGTCGGGAAGGAGAAGGCCAGGTCTGTGGATCCCCTTTAAGAAGAGAGATTATAATCCCCAAGTGATGTTCCTCTCTCCCAGATGATCGTGGTCGATGCCTGAAATACAGTTTACAGGATTCTCGAAACACCAATATTTTTCCCCCAGAAAATCTATCAGGAAGAGATATCTTGGGTTCTGGTACGGCTTGGGTGTGAGCCGAAGCAGATACCACACAACTTGCTGCAACTGTTGCACAGCCTGTGACGCTGACCTCAGCAGATATGGTCTGCATCAGGCATATAAAGGCATCAGCAGAGGAAGCCTGAGACATGATGGCTCAGGAAAAAGCGGTATGGGTCGCAGTTAATGTCACGTGGTGGTATAACGGATAGGGAATCAGGAGTCAAGATAAGATGGGCAGTGGCGTTTAGAGGAGCTAGTCTGGCCCTGGACTTGGGTCCTTGACTAGCCCTGCTCCGAAGGTATATCTGAAAGTGAGGAGGTTTGGGCCCCACCTAAGCCCTTTGCTCCTGATCAGCCCTAGGCTAAGAGTCCCTACCTCCATCCACGGACCGGAAAAACCCAGCAGCTTCAAAGGAACTCAATGGCAGCAATAACACAGCACAACACGACTTCACAGCACGGGGTCCAAGTAGAAATGAGCTCTAACTGCGATACCTAGTGGAGGCAAGTGGAGCTATTCAAGGCTGAGGGAGTGGGGATCTGAATACTAACACACACCCCTGCACCTCTATCTAAATCCTATGACTAACCCCTCCACCTGCAGAGCTGCACCACGCTACAAGAAATAACTAGTAAATGAACTGCAACAGTCAACATGTGACGTGTGTAAGAATATAACTACAATAATAATGCCCTATGTACAAGAATATAACTACTATGATATTGTTCCCTATGTACAAGAATATAACTACTGTAATACTGCTCCTATGAGCAAGAGTATAACTACTATAATACTGCTCCTATATACAAGAATATAACTACTATAATACTGTCCTAAGTACAAGAATATACTATATTATGCTCCTATATAAAGAATATAATCCACTTTTATACTGCTCCAATGTGCAAGATAAACGTGCTATTAAATACTGCTCTATGTACGGTATTTTTATAATACTGCCATATGGTAGGAAGAGATATAACTATGTCATACTGTCGGGCTAGCTGCAGACATAGAGGTAAGCGATAATACTGCCCGCTCATTACCCATAATATACTACTGTAATTCCCTGATCTGACTGGCCAAGTATGACAACTAACAGATATTACATTGCTTCTATATACTAATGGCATATCACTCTATATCACTCCCATAGTACAAGAATATAATATTTTTGAATAAAATGCACTTTTTTCCCCCGATGCGCCTCATGGTCCTTCTTACCACATGTGCTGATATCTCGGGAAGGGTGTGGTGGGGCGCAATGATGATGTCACCTGCTGGCGACCTGCTGGCTTCCGAGAATCAGGAAGTGGGCGAGTGGCAAGCAGGAGCCACGGAGGCACTCAGTAAAAGAGCGGTATGTTATTTTATATGGGCAGGCACATGGGGGGCATATAAGTGATGGAGGCCGAAATTCCGCACATGGAGTAGCAAGTGCAGTCACAGGGGCCATTGATCCAGCCACAGGGGAACGTTGTTGGCCATCAATTGTGGGACATATGCTCATCCAATAGAGGACAGTGTGCCAGCACTGAGGGAGAGTGTCATCAATGGGGGATGGTGTTCCATCAATGGGGGATGTGTCCATCACTGGGGAAGTGTACCAGCACTGTGACATGTGCCAGCATGGGGATGTGTGCCATCAATGGGGGAAGTGTGCCATCACATGGGGACCTTTACCGCCGGCCATCACAGGAGGGATACCAACGGCCAACTCATGTGCATCTGAGAGTGTGCCAAAGGTTCACAAGGGGAATGTGTCCCTGCATCAGTTTACACGCGGGGCCATCAAGGTGCCAGCACAAGGCGTGCCATCATTACAGCTAGCTCACGCGGGGCGAGTACCTCCAGGTAGTGCAGCAGGCTATATACCACACGGCAATGAGGACAAGTATATAGGATGGGACCTGGGGCTAGGAGGGGACATATATATAATTTGGAAGACGGATACTGGCATTATTAGATGGACCCCATTTACATAGTAACATAGTAACATAGTTTTTAAGGTTAAAGGAAGACTTTAAGTTCATCTAGTTCAACCCATAGCCTAACATGTTGATCCAGAGGAAGGCAAAAAAAAACCATGTGGCAACACTAAGCTCCACATTGGGGGAAAAAATTCCTTCCTGACTCCAGTACGGCAATCAGACTAATTCCCTGGATCAACGCCCTATCAAAGAATCTAGTATTTATAACTGGTAATATTATAGTTTTCAACATTAAACTATAACTGATAATATTATAGTTTTTAACATTAAAAATTATTTTTTTTTCTCTTTTCCCCCACCAATTTTGGGGGTGCGTCTTATAAAGCGAGAAATATGGTAACTATTATAATACTGTCCACTATGTACAAGAATATAACCACTATAATACTGCCCCTATGTGCAAAAATATAACTACTATAATACTGTCCCCTATGTACAAGAATATAACTACTATAATACTGCTCCTATGTACAAGAATATAACTACTATAATACTGCCCCTATGTACAAGAATATACCTACTATAATACTGCCCCTATGTACAAGAATATAACTACTATAATACTGCTCTATGTACAAGAATTAACTACTATAATACTGCCCCTATGTACAAGAATATACCTACTATAATACTGCCCCTATGTACAAGAATATAACTACTATAATACTGCTCCTATGTACAAGAATATAACTACTATAATACTGCCCTATGTACAAGAATATAACTACTATAATACTGCTCCTATGTACAAGAATATAACTACTATAATACTGTCCTATGTAAAGAATATAACTACTACAATACTGCCCCTATGTACAAATATAACTACTATAATACTGCTCCTATGTACAAGAATATAACTAGTATAATACTGCTCCTATGTCAAGAATATAACTACTATAATACTGCCCTATGTACAAGAATAATACTAATACTGCCTATTACGAATATACTCTAATACTGTCCCTATGTACAAGAATATATATAAAAGCCTATACAAATATATATAAATACTGCTCCTATGTACAAGAATATAACTACTATAATACTGCTCTATTACAAGAATATAACTACTATAATACTGCCCTATGTACAAGAATATAACTTCTATAATACTGCCCCTATATTACAAGAATATAACTACTATAATACTGTCCTATATACAAGAATTAACTACTATAATATTGCTCCTATGTACAAGAATATAACTACTATAATACTGCTCCTAGTGTATAACATAGCCAAGAATATAACTACTATAATACTGCCCTATGTACAAGAATATAACTACTTAATACTGCTCCTATGTACAGAATATAACTACTATAATACTGCTCCTAGGTACAAGAATATAACTACTATAATACTGCCCTATGTACAAGAATATAACTACTATATATACTGCTCCTTCTGTACAAGAATATAACTACTATAATACTGCTCCTATGTATAAAAATATAACTACTATAATACTGCTCTATGTACAAGAATATAACTACTATAATACTGCTCCTATGTACAAGAATATACCATAATACTGCCCTATGTATAAAATATAATTACTACTAATATCTGGCTCCTATGTACAAGAATATAACTACTATAATACTGCCCTATAGTACAAGAATATAACTACTATAATCATCCTATGATACAAGAATATAACTACTATAATACTGCTCTATGTACAAGAATATAACTACTATAATACTGCACTTATTATAAGAATATAAATACTATAATACTGTCCTATATACAAGAATTAACTACTATAATATTGCTCCATGTACATGTAATACAATAATGATATATTAGACATACTATAATATACTGCTCCTAATGTAAAGATATATATACTCTATAATATAATATACTGCTCCTATGTACAAGAATATAACTACTATAATACTGCCCTATGTACAAGAATATAACTACTATAATACTGCCCTATGTACAAGAAGAATCTATAATGCTATTAAGATACTGCTACTCTATGTACAAGAATATAACTACTATAATACTGTCCCTATGTACAAGAATATAACTACTACAATACTGCCCTATGTAACAATAATATAACTACTATAATACTGCTCCTATGTACAAGAATTATAACTAGTATAATACTGCTCCTATGTGCAAGAGAATATAACTACTATAATACTGCCCCTATGAAAACAATAATTAAATACTATAATACTGCACCTATGTACAAGAATATAACTACTATAATACTGCTCCTATGTACAAGAATATAACTACATATATAATACATCTCTTATATACAAGAATATAACTACTATAATACTGCTCCTATGTACAAGAATATAACTTCTATAATACTGCCCCTATATATAAGAATATAACTACTATTATACTGTCCCTATATACAAGAATGTAACTACTATAATATTGCTCCTATGTACAGGAATATAACTACTATAATACTGCCCCTATGTACAAGAATATAACTACTATAATACTGCTCCTATATACAAGAATACAACTACTATAATACTGCTCCTATATACAAGAATATAACTACTATAATACTGCTCCTAGGTACAAAAATATAACTACTATAATACTGCTACTAGGTACAAGAATATAACTACTATAATACTGCTCCTATGTACAAGAATATAACTACTATAATACTGCTCCTATGTACAAGAATATACCATAATACTGCCCTATGTATAAAAATATAACTACTATAATTTGGTCATATGTACAAGAATATAACTACTATAATACTGCCCTATATACAAGAATATAACTACTATAATACTGCCCCTATGTACAGGAATATAACTACTATAATACTGCCCCTATGTACAAGAATATAACTACTATAATACTGCTCCTATATACAAGAATACAACTACTATAATACTGCTCCTATATACAAGAATATAACTACTATAATACTGCTCGTATATACAAGAATATAACTACTATAATACTGCTCCTATATACAAGAATATAACTACTATAATACTGCTCCTATATATAAAAGAATATAACTACTATAATACTGCTCCTATATACAAGAATATAACTACTATAATACTGCCCCTATATACAAGAATATAACTACTATAATACTGCCCCTATATACAAGAATATAACTACTATAATACTGCCCCTATGTACAAGAATATAACTACTACAATACTGCCCTATGTACAAGAATACAACTACTATAATACTGCTCCTATATACAAGAATATAACTACTATAATACTGCCCCTATATACAAGAATATAACTACTATAATACTGCCCTATGTACAAGAATATAACTACTATAATACTGCTCCTATATACAAGAATATAACTATATAATACTGCCCCTATATACAAGAATATAACTACTATAATACTGCCCCTATGTACAAGAATATAACTACTGTAATACTGCCCTTATGTACATGAATATAACTACTATAATCCTGCTCCTATGTACAAGAATATAACTACTGTAATACTGCCCTATGTACAAGAATATAACTACTATAATACTGCCCCTGTGTACAAAATATAACTACTATAATACTGCCCCTATGTACAAGAATATACCTACTATAATACTGCTCCTATGTACAAGAATATAACTACTATAATACTGCCCCTATATACAAGAATATAACTACTATAATACTGCTCCTATGTACAGGAATATAAACTACTATAATACTGCTCCCTATGTACAAGAATATAACTACTATAATACTGCTCCTATGTACAAGAATATAACTACTATAATACTGCCCCTATATACAAGAATACAACTACTATAATACTCCTCTATGTACAAGAATATAACTACTATAATACTGCTCCTATGTACAAGACTATAATTACTATAATACTGCCCCTATATACAAGAATATAACTGCTATAATACTGCTCCTATATACAAGAATATAACTACTATAATACTATACTACACTCCTATGTATAAAAATATAACTACTGTAGTACTGCCCCTATGTACAGTAATATAACTAGTACAGTATAATACTGTTCCTGTGTACAGGAATATATGAACATAACTACTATTGTACACATCATATGTACAAGAATATAACTACTATAATACTGCTCCTATGTGCAGGAACATAACTACTATAATTAGTTTCCTGCCAGCGTCACGTTTTGTTTCGGCGTCAGTTCAGTTCCCCTATTGTGGTGCGGGCAGTTGTGATTTATTTATCTGTGGGATCATTGTGTTTCGTCATAGAACGTTTACAGGCTTCTGTCCTCCCTGATAGAACATTAGAATGTGGAGATAACATTGAGGAATGCAGAGAAAGGGACAGAGAAGTTAATGGGTTGACAAAAAATATTATTTTATTGAATTCTCTTTAAATGGACCAAAAACCATTAAAACACAATGAGGACAATTAATCAACTGATGAATGCGTACAACCTAATTTGCATATAACTTAGGATGAGGTCACTGATTGGCTGCAAATCTGTCAAGGTGACGTCAGCGCTGACAATGACACATTCCAGAATTAGCAATGGACACAGTGATGCAACATGAAGCTCATGGCCCCGATGCGAAAGCTCCAATGGGGCCCCCAATTATTGCTAATCTTTAATAGCAATAGTCATTCTCTTTAAGTCAAAGGGACTTTTGGGGCCCCCTAGGCTCCAGGGCCCACGTGCGATCGCCACCCCTGCACCTGTTGTAGTTAGGCCCCTGGGTGGAGACTCATTGCTGGACCTGGGAGGGGAGTAAACTACAGGTTGGCTTTCATTAAATAAAGTTTAGCTGGTGGACAGGGATATTATTAAATTGAAAAACCTCTTTAAATATAGGTAAATTATTGCTATAGCAAAGGAAGTAGACTTGAACTGTAGCACGACCTATTGAAAGTAGCAATCCTAAGAGTCATACAGCCAGATTAGATCTCATACTTTGCATGGACAAGAAGCAAAATCTCCAAAACACCGTGTCTGCAAGGTGAGGCTGTGATCTGGTGTAAATCCTAAGTCATATGACAAGACTTGTTTAAAGGGTTGCTTTTGACATTTAGGATTGCTACTTGCAGTAAGTGGCACTAGAGTTCAAGTCCTCATCCTCTTTGAAGAGAGATTTGCATACTGTATAAACTTTTAGTCACTCACTGGAATCCCTGGGAGAGAGTTGCTAATGGAGTGCTCCCACAAAGCTTACTTTTTGATTTCAGCAATGTGGAGGTCAGGGGCGGACTGGCCCAAGTGGCAGGGGGGCAAGTGCCCCCCAGGCTGGTGCTTTTGCCCTGATTTAGTGCTGCCCCTTTAATTACATGGGCCAGTGGCCGATGTTGCTTTGCAGTCGCAGCTGCCGCAGTTACACAGCCGGCAGTGCAAGGTGAATATTCCCCCCCCTTCCCGCTCCTCACACGGCCACAACCGAAAGCACCCTCCCCCGCTCCTCACCTGGCCACAACCAATAGCAGAGCTCTGCCAGTCAGCCCCTGGTGGAGCTATAACACTGAGACTAAGGAATAAGAAAGTTGCCTCTTCAGAGAGGAAGAGGACTTGAACTCTAGTGCCACCTATTGGAAGGAGCAAGTCAAGATCAACCCTTTAACGAGCCTTCTCATACGACTTAGGAGAATCTTTATTTGCAGACATGGTGTTTCGAGGTAGTGCAAATGATAAGATTTGATCTGGCTGTATGAGAGACTAAGACTGGAATCTAACGGGTAAGCCTCTCCTTGTGGAGAGTGACATGCCTGACATGTCAGTGTAAGGAAGCTTTTCAGCCATGCAATGCTCCTCTGGGAAATCAAATATGCAAATTGTCTCTTCAGAGAGGAAGAGGACTTGAACTGTAGTTCCACCCCAGGCATGTCACTCTCCACAAGGAAAAACATTACCCCCTTAGATCCCAGTTTTAGCCTTTCATACAGCCAGATTAGAGCTCATACTTTGCACTGACAAGTGGCAACATCTCAAAACAGAGTATCTGCTAATTGAGGTTCTGGTTTGGCTTTTATCCTAAGTCATGTGGTAAGGGTCTTTAAAGGCTCGATATTGGCTTTTATTTAGGAAAGAAGAAAAGAGGGGCGCATGTGAAGTTCCTAATGGTAATTCTATCAGTTCTATGGGGAGGCCGAGGCCACTCGCCTATTGGAGTTGTGCAACTCTGCACAACCCCAGAGAAAGCCTCCTGAGACGTGTGACCTGCTCCGGTAAGGAGCTTCTCCTCCCGGCCGGCGGTATCTTCTCCCGCGCCACTTTCGGTTTGCTATCACGTGACCGCGGTTTCCAGTGATGTCACCACAGGTCCTTAACGCGATGCTGGGGTTTCCTGGGCAATGCCAGGTCCTTCAAAGAGATTTACTGGGCCCAGAAGCTGCTCCTCAGTGAGGGAACATGAAGTAAGGAAAAAATTTTAAGTGGTCTTGTTCGGAGGGCTAGGGCAATGGGAGAAACAGGACACTCACAGGAGTGCAGGTAAACAGACCTTTATTTGCCCTTCACTGGCCCACAACGCGTTTCGACAGAGTACTGCCTTCCTCAGGTAAAGTGAAGGGTATGAATAGAAAAAAAGGCATTTATAGGCATTGGTTCACTGTGATTGGATCTACAAACCAGCACATTAACTCTTAGTATGTCATTTCAATGATCAACCATGGAACACTGATGGTGGGTTTACACGTCCCGATATCGGCCCGATATCGGAGCCAACGACGCGGGAGCGCGCTTTTTGAGCACGCTTTTCCCTGCATCGCATCTCCGATTTAGACAGCCCGATATCGGGATACAACGTCCCGACGATGTGTACGCCCCCCAACCCAGGAACGACCATTTAACATGGTAGTGAATGGGTGACGTGAGCGTACACATCGTAGTTGGGCTGTCACACGGGACGATGCGGCTACAACGGCCATCCGATATCGGGCGGTTGAATAGCACGCTCATTCAACCCCGATATCGTTTTGGCATCGTTCCACCATCGCATTGTATGTTCAAACCGTACAACGCGCGAACGATATCGGGTCCAACTCCCGAACCACGTGACTTTTGGTCGGAGTTGGACGCCGATATCGCGATGTGTAAACCCACCATCAAAGTTAGTGAATTCCATTGCTCATTAAAATTAGATTAACATTACCTTGCCAGATGTTTCCAACAATAAAATTACTCAACATACATATAAAAGTATACATAATAAATACACATTTGTGCAAACATATATAATAAGAGATAGAAAGCATTAAAATATGTACTAAAATATGATGAAAGTATTATTATTACCAATATTAATTGACCTTACTCAGCATATATTGATTATAACAGTAGGCAATTTTCTCATAGGACAACCTTTATTACTATGTGAGATGATATCAATTCCTCTCAATGCCCTATCAGTGTTTAGCCACATTATCAATGGTTAAATTGTGTCCTTCAGGAGCCAGGGTACCCATCTTATAAATCCAAAAGCTCTCTTTTCCTGATCAAAGCACTTACACGATTGGTGCAGTCTGGCTTTTTATTTTGGTGATCTGGTTCCCTTGGCTCTGCTCACCCAAGCGAACCAGAACTTTTGGATCCTAAATGGATCCCTACTACTGTAGGCCAGCCAATTACATTGACAAATGGGCGGGATTTGGTTCGAGTTAGTGGGGTTTTGTCCCATTAACACCGGAGCTTTACGCCCAGTGAGAGCCATTATGAGAATTTAGCGGCTCTGACTGGGGTGTCAGCTCCAGTCATTCACAGCAGAAAGCCAACTCTTTGACTAGGATTGTTCATCAACGACATATCACTAGTTTTTGGTCATCAGGTTCTGCTCCCCCCTGACCTCAGACTCACCTCTCTTAGGAGTCAACAGTCGATGGCTCATAGCTCTCGCTCGGGGTAGCAACACAGGCAACAGCTAGGAACAAGACTGGGTCTCCCTTGGTTTGGCTAGGGTAGGCTACTTGTCCATGAACCATGCTGTGTCATGGGGAATGGTTTTGGGGACCTTCCTCTTGTTGGAGGGTTTCACTTGGTGGTAGGCTCTAAATATATGAGAGCGAAGAGCAGTATATCATCCCCATGTATCACATTCTGGTAGAATCTTGTGGACAAAATCCCACCCACCTATAGCTTAAACCTCCACTCACTTGCAGCCAACCAATTACATTGACAAGTGGGTAGGATTTGGTTCGGGTTGGTGGGGTTTTTGTCACGCTGGGTGTAG
The DNA here is from genome assembly GCA_033576535.1 of Allobates femoralis. Taxonomy (NCBI): domain Eukaryota; kingdom Metazoa; phylum Chordata; class Amphibia; order Anura; family Aromobatidae; genus Allobates; species Allobates femoralis. The sequence continues at coordinate 836,035,789 of JARQOC010000003.1, forward strand.
GGAGACACCCAGTACAGGATGATAAGAGGGGAAAGGTGTCCTTGATGCTAAGGGCAAAAGGGAAGATGGTGACCACTAGATAACCTAGCCCTGATACCTGGCTTTCCTAACGACCCTATACAGTTTCTGCACTAATTAGCCCAGCTACCAACTAAAGATACACACCAGGGAAACAAACAAACAAAGAGGGAAGGGAAGAAACACTTAACTTGAGGAAATCCACACAGCAATCTAACAGAAACTCCAGAATTTACTGCTTGAGCTGAGAAGCTTCCTCAAAACACCTGACAAGCTATCACCAGCAGTGCATCCTGGGAATCAAGGGGTATAAATAGACCCCTCAAGGTAAGGAATCAGCTGGGTTATAGTGACCTCCAGCTTTTACTAAAAGAGAAATTCCTCTTAAAGTGACAGAGGCATTTTTTAGGATTTTGACTGTTTGGCCAAACGCCGCAACCTTCATAAAGTGGCCTCTACAGTCTCATCCGTGCATCCTGACACACCTGTGACAGTTTTGTCCCTGAACACTAGAACTTTACGCAGTGAGAGCCATTATGAGAATTTAGTGGCTCTCACTGGGGTAACACTTCTTGTCATTCACAGCACGGAGCAGGCTCTTTAAACTCAAATTGTTTAGGAAAAACATATCACTAGTTGTGGTCATCACGTTTTCTCCCCCCTTACCTCTGACTGTCCTTCCTTACTCAATGGCTCCTAGCTCTTGCTTGGGGTGGCAGCCTGGGCAGCAGCTAGGAGCAAGTTTGGTTCTCTCTTGGCTTTGGCTAGTGAAGTCTACTTGTCCGTGGCATTCGCTGTTGCCTTCTGGCTCAGAGAAATGGGGAATAGTTTTGGATACCCTTCTCTTGTTGGAGAGGATTTCAAGACACCAGCACTTTTTCGTAACACTATTAGTCACTTTTTTTTAGTGCTCTTGGTGATAGGCTCTAAGTAAATGAGAGTGAAGAGCACTACTAGATCATCCCCAGGTATCACATTTTAGTAGAATCTTGTAGTCAAAACCCCACCCACCTGTGGCTGAAACCTTCACTCACTTGCAGTCAGCCAATTACATTGGCAAGTGGGCAGGATTTGGTTCAGACTGGTGGGGTTTTGTCCCCTGAACACCGGAACTTTACGCCCAGTGAGAGCCAATATGAGAATTTAGTGGCTCTCACTGGGGTACTGGCTCCGGTCGTTCTCAGCAGGGAGCTGTCTCTTTGACTCAGATTGTTTGCAAATGACATATCACTAGTTTTTGGGCATCAGATTCTGCTCCCCCCAACCTCTGACTCTCCTCTCTTAGTCAATGGATTCTAGCTCTCGCTTGGGGTGGCAGCCTTGACAGCAGCTAGGAGCAAGTTTGGGTCTCACTTGGCTTTGGCTAGGGTAGTCTACTTGTCCGTGACCTTTGATGTAGCCCTCTGGCTCGGAGGGATGGGGAAAGGCTTTGGGGACCCTTCTCTTGTTGGAGGGTTTGAAGACACCAGCACTTTTTTGTGACACAGTCACTTGGGTGGAAATACATAAATGATAGTGGAGAGCAGTAGATCGTCTCCATGTATCACTTTCTGGTAGAATCTAGCCAAGTCATTCCTTCCTCATATTACCACTCTCTCCTAGACGATATTACATTGTGGAGATATTGACATGTTTGACATTTCCTACAGACAGAACCCAGAAATGAAGAATGTGCATCCAGAGATAAACCTTTAGGGTTCCAGTGACTCAGCTAAGCTAACTCAATTAAAAAATGTCATCTATCTACGTGGTGTCACCTGGGAAGGTCCATTCATGGGTTGAGCGACTGCAGATCAAACACCTTCATTTTTTTTTCATACGTAATGAAAACTTGGTGAAAGGTGTCAGGTCTTAGATTACAACCGGTAAAGGAAACAGAATAGGAAAAAAAGAAGGATTTATTATTGGAAACAAATAGTAATAAGATTGGAGTGACACGGAGCACAGGTGATATTGGCATCTGTGACTCATTTATGGCCGGTGTTGTAGAGACCGGGTCAGTTGTTGGTTGAGGTCAGTGAGTATCTAGTGCGAGGGAGGTGCTAGACTGATAAATCCTGACACAAGTCCTCCCTTCTTCACTTATAAATGCTGCTCAGTAAGAGAGAGATAGAAGAAGAGCCAGGATTCCCGAGGAGACAGGAGAGTTGACAGCTCTCGGCATCACTACCTTGGACAGCATACTTTTCATCTTCAGCACCCTAGACAGCTCCAATCTTAGGCACAGATCCCTACACAGGTCTAGTTCTCATCCTCAGCACCTTGGACACCTCCCTTATTATAGAAAGCAATGGAAGGAGCATTGATCTTCTGGAGATACCGCACCCTCTTCTCCCTCATACTTTGCACTTTGGTCCTCTTCAAAGTCCATTCCCAGGCGGCTCCTTCCCAGCAGCATCCGGACACAGCTCCTCTCTCCAAAATATACACCAGGGGCAGCCACTGGGCTGTAGGTAAGTGCCAAACATTAGCATCATTTATGGGAACGCTTGCTAAACATTTTGCCTACTTTTTGGAATCAAACTCTTGACAATTATCAAGGGCTGAGAATAAAACCTTACAGAATTAGATTCTTGCAGTTTACAGGATCACAATGACAATTAGATAAAGGATCACAGCTGATCGTGACAGATTGTGATTAGTGATGAGTGAGCACTACCATGCTCAGGTGCTCGAAATGAGCAGGTTAGATGCTTGGACAAGCGCAACTTGAGTACCCGAGTGTAATGGAAGTCAGAGGGTAAGTCAAGCATTTTTCTAAGAACTCTTCTAGGAAACGTGCTCGAGTTCCCCACTGACTTCCATTATACTCTGTAAAGTTGAGCCTGTCCGAGCATCTGACTGATCATTTTGTTAGGACAAGAGCGGGTCAAGTATGGGTGCAACTTGGGTCTGCCGGGTTCATCCAAACTTAGAGAAGTCCGGTTCAGGAACAGGATCCCACCTGAACTTGACCCCGGATCCAGATCCTCATTGAAACACATTGTGACCTGAACCTTTCTGGTGACAAGTCTTTCTGCTTCTCTCATCTCTCTCCCTGCTCTCTTCTGTCTCTCTTTCTACTCTCTCCCACTCTACTCTCTATCTTCTTTTATTTTCTCTCACTGCTCTCTTCTCCTGTCTGCCTGCTATCACTTTCTCTCTCTTCCTCTCACTCTTCCCCTCTCTCCCTGCTCTCTCTCTCTCACTCTTTCTACTCTCTCCCCCTCTACTCTCTATCTTCTTTTTCTTTTCTCTCTCTGCTCTCTTCTCAGTCTTCTCTGTCTCCCTCTCATTTCTCTCTCCTGTCTCTGTTCACTTTCTCTCTCCTCTCTCTCGCCTGCTCTCTTCTCTCTCTCCTCTCTCTTTTCCACTCTTCCCCTTCTACTTTCTCTCCTCTCTTCTCTTTCCCTGCTCTCTCCCTCCTCTCTCTCTGCCCTCCCTCTCCTTCTTTCTCCCTCTCACCCCCTCTCCCTGCTCTACTTTCTCTCTCCTCTCTATTTTTGCTCTCTCGTTTCTCACCCTCTTTTTTTTCTTCTTTTTCTTCTCTCTCCCCCTCTACTCTCCTCTCACTTTGTCTCTCTTCACTATTTGCTCTCTTCTCTCCCTGATCTCTTCTATCTCTCCTCTCTTCTCACACTCTTTTCTCTCTCTCTCCCTATTTCTCTTTTTTTCTCTTCTCTTTCTCCTCTATCTCCCCCTCTACTCTATCTTCTTTTTCTGCTTTCTTTCTCTGTCTTTCCTCTATCTCTTTCTTCTCTCCCTGCTCTCTTCTTTCTCCTCTCAATGTACCCCCTCTCCTTTCTCTCTTGCTCTCTTCTCTGTCCTCTCCCTGTCTCTCCCTCCTCTTTTCTCACTATCCTCACTCTCTTCTCTTCATTCCTCGCACTCTCTCCTCTCTGTTCCTGCTCTCTTTTCTCTGCTTTCTTTCTCTCCCTCTTTCTCCCTGCTCTCTCTCTTCTCTTTCTTCTCTCTCTCTCCCCCTCCCTCCTTTCTATCTCCTCTTTCCCCTGCTATCTTCTCACTCTCCTCACTCTCTTCTCTCATTCCTCGCGCTCTCTCCTCTCTGTTCCTGCTCTCTTCTCTCTGCTCTTTCTTTCTCTACCTATTTCTCCATGCTCTCTCTCTTCTCTTTCCTCTCTGTCCCCCTCTCTCTTTTCTATCTCCCTCTCTCTCCCTGCTCTCTTCTCTCTGTTCTCTCTCTCCCTGTCTCTTCTCTCTGCTCTCTTTCTCTCTTTTCGCTTTCCTCTCTCTCTCCCACCCTCTCCCTTTCTCTCTCCTCTCTCTCCCTGCTCTCTCTCTCTCTGTTCTCTCTTCTCTTTTCTCTCTCTCCTCTCTTTCTCTCCGCCTCTCTCCTTTCTCTCTCCCTGCTCTCCTTCTCTCTCTCCTAACTCTCTTCTCTCACTCTTTGCACTCTCTCCTCTCTCCCTCACTCTCCTTGCTCTCTTCTCTGCTCTTTTTCTTTCTCTCCCTCTCCCTGCTCTCTTCTCTCTATTCTCTTTCTTTCTCTCCCTGCTCTCTCTTCTTTTTCCTCTCTCTCCCCTTTCTCCTTGCTCTCCCTGCTCTCTATCTGCTCTCTCTTCTCTTTCCTCTCTCCTCTCTCTCCTTTCTCCCTGCTCTCTTCTATCTCTTCTCTCTCCTCACTCTCTTCTCTCTCTCCTTGCACTCTCTTCTCTCTTTCCCTCCCTCTCTCATCCTGTTCCTATTCATAGAAGTTCATGCTCGGAGTTCCCCACCGGACGCTTTGTGTACAGTACAAACCCTGAACTCTATAGTTTGGTTTCGCTCATCTGTACATACAATCACTCCTGATTGGATATCTGTGTATTTTGAGAGATGTTACATAATAGCGCAATCACTAGTAAGAAAAGTGCATACAACTTTATAGAAACTTCTACATCCACAATATTCAGGGAGCTCCAGTCTGCGGTCACAAGAATAGAAATAAACTTGAATCATCTGGAAAGTGGCGAAACCAACACATTCTCATCAGCGGTGCGGTTTCAGGTGCCGCCTCTCACTGTATTTCCACATTGGGGCTTGTTCACACATCATTTTTCCTGTGCAAAAAAAAAACTGCAGCATTTTACATCAGCTTTAAATGGAATCATATTAATTCTTTCCATGCTTTTTCTGCATTTTCATTCAATTGAATATATAGGAAAATGCATTAACCTTGTCTTGTATCATAAAATGCATAGGCAATCTGCATGGGGTCACATTGACCCCATGGTACCAGTCAAGGGTTAAAAATTAATTAAAAAATAAATGCTTAAAAAAATGTATATAATGTACACAGCTTTTGGAAAAATATAAAACCGTTAATAAGCACTGAGTGAACATACCCTAAGGGCTTGTTCATACATAGCGTTATTGCTGTTTTTTTCATGTGAAATTGACCATTTTGTTATCAAATAGCAACATAAATCTCATTCACATGGTGCATTTTTTTTCCCTGTGTGCATATTATAAAGGAAAAAAGACTGCCGCATATCCATTTGTGATTTTGCTATGTATTTTCCACCATTCATTTGAATACATTAAAAAAAATCATTATAAAAAAATGCATAAAAGTTTTAAAAGTTCATGAAAAAATGCATTAAAAAATGAAAAAAATGTACAAATTCATAGAAAAGCAAAACAAGCTAATTGAAAATGCAATAAAAAAGCTTCAAAAAATGATTAAAGAAATGCATATAAAATCACTAAAAAATACATAAAAAGTATCAAAAAAGCATAAAAAATGCATCAAAGCAATAAAAAACTCATTAAAGATGCATAAAAAAGCAACAAAAACTCATTAGATATGCATAAAAAAGCATAAAACATTATTAAAAAATGCATTAAAAAATTAACTAATCCACAAAAACTAATTAAAAATGCACAAAAAAGCATATAAAACTCATTAAATAAATGCATAAAAAAGCAACAAAACTCATTAGAAATGCATAAAAAAGATAAAAAATGCATAAATAAAAAGGCAACAAAAACTCATTAAAAATGCATCAAAAATTATTCAAAAATGCATAAAAAAGATTAACAAAAACTAATTGAAAATGCATAAAAAAACTGAAAAGAATGATTAAGAAATGCAAACAAAATCATTAAATAATGCATAAAAAAGCACCAATAACGCATAAAAAAATGCAAAAAAGCAATAAAAACCTCATTTAAAAATGCATAAAAAAGCAAAAAAACTCATAAAACTCATAAAAAAGCATAAAAAAAATAAAAGCACTAAATTATGCATAAAAGGCATAAGAATTGCATAAAAGTAATTAAAAAAACTCATTAAAAATGCATAAAAAAGCAACAAAAACTCATTATAAATGCATAAAAAAGCATAAAAAAATTGCATAAATAAAAAAACAACAAAAACTAATTAAAAATGCATCAAAAATTATTCAAAATGCATAAAAGAGATTAACAAAAAATATAAAAAATGCATAAAAAAGCTGAAAATAATGATTAAAAAATGCATACAAAATCATTAAATAATGCATAAAGAAGCACCAATAACGCATTAAAAAATGCAAAAAAAAAGCAATAAAAATCTCATTTAAAAATGAATAAAAAAGTAACAAAAACTCATTAAAAATGCATAAAAAATTATTAAAAACATGCATAAAAAAGCTTAAAAAAGGATTGAAAAATGCAAACAAAATCATTAAATAATGCATAAAAAGCATCAATAACGCATTAAAAAATGCATAAAAGCAATAAAAATCTCATTTAAAAAATGCATAAAAAAGCAACAAAAACTCATTAAAAAGGCATAAAAAAGCATTGAAAATAAATAATGCATACAAAGCATCACAAACTCATTAAAAATGCATAAAAAAGCATCAAAAAGTGATTAACAAATGCATAAAAAATTAAATAATGCATAAGTAAACATTGAAGACGCCTGTAATGTACAAAGCATTTAGATTTTTGCCAGCTTTGCATTTTTCAAATGGAGAAAAAAAAAGGTGCAAAACAGCACAGTGTGAACAAACCCTAAAAGTGATTTTAAAATACAATTCCCAACAAGCACAGAATATTAATAACACGTTGCCGGTTACTAATAAATAAAGTTGCAGACCATTGGGTGATTTCTATAGCGTTCTTTAGATTCTTTGGATTTTAAGGGGCTAATTATCAAGAATTATATAGAAAAGAGAGATGAATGCATTAGATAATAATTGGGATGACCCCGTCTGACCTGGGAGCCGTCGCCTTTCCTCAATTTTTATTTAATACTGATATGTAGACATTTTTATTAAGTATAATTTATGTTTTTCTCTTTCACGTGATTACTTTATTATTTTTTTATAACATTTTCGGATAAATGATCTCTGGATTCTTTGGCCAAAATTGTAAAAAAATAATTGAATTATGAACTGATAGCAGAAGACGGAACAATCACCGCAACACAAGGAAAATCACATGAATCAATCACCTGTGAGATTCATAAAGAGGAGGAGGAATGAATAGATAGAAAAGAGATTTACAGGACAAGGATTAGATTATAGAAATATACACAGATATATACATAAGGGGCCGTTACACGCTACGATATCTGTAACGATATCGCTGAAACATCACAGGTTTGGAGTCGTTCACACGACATCGTTGGTACGTCGTTGCGTGTAACATCACGAAATCACAGCGAAAAATCGTTGGATCGCAATTGATCGTATGAGGTCTGGTTCTCACATCAGACGATGTCGATCATACAATCTGCTGCATCGTTCTGTGTGACACCGTGATAACGATCTCCTTTATGATTTCGCCTATTCACAACAGTGAGAAGCATCGGTCGCTGGTTGTGTGAGCGATCCCTGCACGTAACATCGCTGCTGTGTCCTGAATAATCTATACATGTGACACCTCACTAACCATGTGTCCACGAGCCGCACCACTGAGATCATAGGTGAGATCACTCACAACATCGTAGTGTGTGACGGCCCCCTGAGGCACAGATTAAAAAAACTGCACAGCACTCACAGACCAGTGTGAACTGGTGCAAGCAGGGACACAGAGATATACATATATAGTAGAAAAAATTCCTTGCAGCACACAGCTATCACCAATGTTGCATAATGCTATAAGCCATGTGGTTGAGAAAAAAGTTTAAAAACTTACGTTTTTCTGAAAAAACTCAAAATCTTATCTTATAATTCTGAAGTTCTTAGTACAAACATTGGCCAAGGTCTGTTTGCTCGTCGACTGCGACAAAGTGACTTCAGGCACGACGAGTCCTATCGCTGACACCCAAGTCCTCCTTGTCCACCCTACCCCACTACTAAGTGGGCGGACACCATCTATACCCTCCATCACCTGTCTACGATGAGGGTGCAATTTGCAGCAGAGTATCTGCAACTCCATGTAATATATAACGAAAAAAACTGCACAGCACTCACAGACCAGTGTGAACTGGTGCAAGCAGGGACACAGAGATATACATATATGGATAGATATGTAGCGCCCCTATGGCTACAGGGAGGTACTGCACCCCGAATAGAAGGTGTACTGCCTCCGTAGCTGTGGGTTTGGGGTTTAACTTATGGAGTCTGTACTAACACACAACACTAGGCCCCTTAGGATAGTGAGACTGGATATTCAGTAAGTCCCAGGGGGGTGGAGCCTAGGATAGAGTGGGAAACTAGGAGAAAGTGAGAGTTTAGTCAGACAGTGCCAGGATGACAGCCGGAGAGGACGTGCCTGACAGCAGTATTGACAGGAAGGCACCTCTCTCTAAGAGGGGGACCCAGGACTGAAGGAGATGATGCAGAAACGGTTGGAGCCAGTTGAAAACGTCTGGGGTTGACACCGGCAACACGGAAGTCGAGGTGGTCAGTGGTCTATCCCTGACCGTAAACCGACGAGCCACGGGACCAATCCATTGGAGCTGTAGCACCACAGAATGGTACCTCCACCTCGGTCCTAATCAGCCCAAGACACTGATAGATAACGGCCCGGATTCCGGTGACTCGAGGGTTCATGTTTCACTGCTCCCGTCCATACCGGTAAAGGGACAAACCGCACCTATCCGTAACAGTCCAGAGGATCGGTGATGAAGCTCTGCCTAAGGGTGGTAAAGAGTATAGAAAGGACTGAGACCCCAAAAGCCACTAAGAGAGAAACATCCTCAGACTCAATGAGGGCACCCTGAACCTGCAGCTACGTCCCCATTGTACCAGACTGTACTGTGTACTATACTACCTGCTGGTACCAGTAAAGGACGTTGAAGTTGAATCGGTGTCTGTCCTTCCTTCCCGCCGGCGCACAGAGGGCCTCAGCATCATCAAGAGGGGTAAGGACAACTACTCCCCTCATCCATCCCTGCTGCCCTGAGGTAAAGCTCCACCTGTGGGGAGCTGTACTATACTAAGCTGCATCCCATCACCTCAGTGGCCGGCTTGCAGCACTGGTATCATCATTACCAAGATTCACATGTGGCGTCACGAACTTTCCCTAAATTCCCTATCCTCCCCAACAATGAGAGCCAGGGCACGGAACCGGGAAACCGACCAGCCGTGATTCCCCGTTACAGCCACAAACTCATCCTGGTATCCGAGTACCCCTCTCCCTGTGCTTATCAGATACATGATAAGGGGCCGTCACACGCTACGATATCAGTAACGATATTGCTGAAACATCAGGGGTTTTCAGTCACTCTAACGACGTCGTTGCGTGTGACACGTGGATCTGACTAGCGATAAGTGATCTGAGCGTTCATCACAGATATGAGATCCGGACCCCACATCAGATGATGTCGATCATCCAATCTGCTGCATCGTTCTGTGTGACACCGCCATAACCGATCTCCTTTATGATTTCTCCTATTCACAACATTGACAAGCATCGGTCGCTGGTTGTGTGAACGATCCCTGCACGTTACATCGCTGCTGCGTCCTGAACGTTATCTATACACATGACACCTCACTACCGATGTTGTCCACAAGCTGCACCCCTGAGATCATAGGTGAGATCGCTCACAACATCATAGTGTGTGACGGCCTCTATAGATGTCAGCAGTTTTCATGTAAAATGAAACATATAAACAGAAACTTGATTATATAGAAAGTTGCACATCATAAATGTTACTCATGGTAACACTGTCTGATTGTCTGAAAAATATCAAAAAGAGGAAATAAATAAAGAAAATAGTAAATGAAACTAAATAAATAAATGTAAATAAAAAAGGAAGGATAATGTTCAGTTTTGCTCAGTTAAAAACAATGAGATTCATAAGTATCTGCTGCTGACATTAGAAAGCTAAAAATCAGTCTTTACATATCTATTATCTATCTTCCTATGTATTTCCATATCTATTATCTATCAAATTCAAATGAGCTTTATTGGCAGGACGAAATATAGAAGACTAATGGTGGGGTTACACGTCCCGATATCGCGGCGATATCGGAGGCAACGGCGCGGGAGCGCGCATTTTTTCAGCCCTTTTCCCGATATCGCATCGGCGGTTTACACGCTGCGATATCGGGAAACAACGTCCCTCCGATGTGTACGCCCACCAACCCAGTAACGACCATTTAACATGGGAATTAATGGGTAGCGTCGGCGTACAGATCGGAGTTGGGCTGTCACACGCTGCGATGCTGCTACAACGGCCATGCGATATCGGGGAGTTGAATAGCTCAGCTATTCAACTCCGATATCGTTTTGGCATCGTTCCAGCATCGCGTTGTACGCTCAAACCGTACAACGCGCAAACGATATCGGGTCCAACTCGCGACCCACGTGACTTTTTGTCGGAGTTGGGTCGGAGTTGGACTCCGATATCGCGGCGTGTAAACCCGCCATAAGGGCCACTTTACACACCAACTTATCTGTCCAACTTCTGAACAACTTACTGGTTGCAGTGAAATCATGGACACATTGTTACATTGTACACAGCCACAAAATGGAACAATGTGTCCATGATTTCACTGCAACCAGTAAGTTGTTCAGAAGTTGGACAGATAAGTTGGTGTGTGTAAAGTGGCCATAAGGCTAGGGTCACATTTAGAAGGCAAAATGCAGTTACCGCATCCAGATCCGGATGTGGTAAACTCATGTCCCTTCAGACTAATTTTGTGCTCCAAGGGTGTCCCTAAATCCGCATGCGGATGCCGGATACAGTAGAGGTTGTGGTGATACAAACGTTCCCTGGCTTCCCAGCATGGTTTGTCTTGTCCGGGTGAATCCGGTTTTGTCCAATTTTTACAAGGGACTACCGGAATCATCCATGATCCTTTTGGTACCGCGGACTGAAAACGGATTCACCCGGATCCACCCGGACATCACAAAACCAGACGCCAATAAACTTCCATCCGAGTGAATCCGGAGCCATAGGTAAAGATTGCGGCAATACTGCCATTCATGTGTGTTGCGGTACCCGATCCGGTTACAGTACCCGGCTCCACTCACATTTGAGGTTTCCAATTGAAATACAGATTAGAAACCTGTCCGATAAACGTTGCTTGCATGATTTTTACCGCACTTCGGAAAACCGGATACGGGAAACGCAACGCTGTTGAGGCGATCCGGTTTTTGTATTGCTGCCTATGGGTGCGGATCCAGATCCAGCTCTGAGCATTTTTCATGCTCAAAACTGGATCAGGATCTGCAATTGCAACCATAAATATGACCCTAGCCTAAGACTAAGTAAGAGGACTAAAGGCCCCGTTACACACAAGGATATCATGAACAATATCGTTGCAACGTCACCATTTTGGTGACGTTGCAGCGATGTCAAAACAAAATCGTTGTGTGTGACACGTATCAACGATCAACAATAAGTCGTTGATCGGAGATTTATGGTCCTGTCCATAAATCTATCGTTGGTTGCGTGTTGCGTGTGACAGCGGGAGACCAAAGATCAGCGAGCTCCCAGCGCCGCACAGAATGCGCTGGGAGCGGGTATCCAAGGTAAACAGCGGGTACTTAGTTACCCACTGTTTACCTTGGATACCAGCGTTCTTGCTGGTCCTGATCGCTGGTGAGTCTGCCTATGTGACAGCTCACCAGCAATCAGCTAATGATATCCCAGCGATCCCACCCACGACGGATCGTTGGTGGGATCGCTGGGACATAGTAACCCGGGCTTTACTCTATCTATCTATCTATCTATCTATCTATCTATCTATCTATCTATCTATCTATCTATCTATCTATCATCTATCTATCCATATTCCTCCAGTGTATGTGAGTCTGTCACTCCCCTGGTCGCAGTGTGTGAACGCGGCTCATCCTGTGGATGTGATCATCATTACGCTCTGATTCACACACAGCAAACACATTTTGTAACTGATGAGACATAGAGACACAATGTAGAGAATGAGGTTTTACATTATTCACATTGTAGGAAAGCTTCTCTGTACTATTTTATGTTCTTTTGACTCTTATAGTATAGTATATTTTTCTTTGCTATATAAAGTCCTTATCTTTTATTTTTTTCGTTTTTTGTTTACAGGAAAACTTGTAATTGTCTTTGCCCTATTAGTACAGTATTAGAACTTCATATCTCCTATATATCCCCTATATATTAGTTATTTCAGTGTAGGGGATGACGTTTTTACTGGGATAATTTTATCTTTTTCCTGTAATAGGGTTACCCAGAATTGGAAAAACATACCTACTTTCTTTAGGAAACAGCGCCACCTGTGATCATGGGATGTGTGCAGTATTGCAGCTCAGCACCATTTACTTCAATGGGGCTGCACTGTATTTACAGACACAATCCACAGTGAGGGGTGACGCTGTTTCTGAAAGAAATAATAATAATCTTTATATAGCGTTTCTCTATTCCTGGTATCCAGTTTAAATGAATGTACTTTTGGCTAAAATTATCTTTGCAGTTGGATTTCATTACAAATGTCTCTACATTGTCCTGGTATATTTACTGTCTTTTACTAAATGTTGAATGAGTTACCTGAAAATCTCTCATGGTACCTTTACACGCCGCGACGGCAGGCTGGATACATCCCGCTACTTCACGTGCACGAGCACGCTCAAACGGTTACAAACGGTCAACGCACCCTCTTCACACGCCGCCACAAGGTGCGCTACGCCACGCTACATCTATAGCTAGCTACATCGCCGGGTGTCTCAAGTAGCCAGCTGTAGCTCATTTACACACCGCTATAACCAGCTACTATGGGCGGACCTGGTGCAGCAGGGACAGCACATAGGCGTGCCACAATTGTGGATTACGAGCCGTCCGTACGCTGATAGGACGAAGCAAAAACATCCTGATTGGGCAGGCATCGCAGGAGGCTGAGTAATACAGCACGCTCGAGCGATTGTGTAGTGTGACTCGTCAGCTCCTTAAATATGCCTCCCTATGCAGCGACTACCAATCGGTCATGCAGTACTTCACCAATGACGCACATGGCCGTAACATGGAGCAGGGTCACGCCTTTGCTACATTGAAGCTACATCGCAGTCTTCGAGTTTCCTTCCGTTGCCTCTTACACGCCGAAGCAGTCGCTACCATCGGCGATGTAGCCATCGTTTTGAGCAGACCTAGGAAAAGATGTATCTTTGCCTGTAGCGTCACGTCTTCAGACGCCGCTAACGACGGCTACATTGGCGCTACAAGTAATTTGTAGCTGTAGCGGATGTATCTAGCTGCCGTCGCGGCGTGTAAGGTTACGACAAATTAGTGAGCTTGTCATGACAGGGAAGCCTGTAAGGGTACCGTCACACGCGGCAATATTGCTAGGCAGTTTCACTATCAATTTGCTGGTTGCAGTGAAATCATGGACACATTGTTACATTTGTACACGGCAACAAAATAGAAAATGTGTCCATGATTTCACTGCAACCAGCAAATTGCCAGTGAAATTGCACAATTGCGCGTGTGACGGTACCGTAACAGATTCTCAGTTTAAAGGGACTCTGTCAGGTCTTTTTTCACTATGATACTAATATTACCCTTGAATAGTGCCTGGGCATACATTTTAAAAATATGTAAAGTCATTATTCTAACTTTTGTAATTTCCTTATTATAAGCATTTTCAGACCCTGCAGAAGCTCCTGGATTAGTCCTCTCCATTATATTCACAGAGGATTACTACTGCTGTGTTATAAACTGTTCAATTATTATGCACTCCCTCTCAGCAGCTCCCTCCTCCCGCTCAGCAGCTTTCTCCTTCCTCCTCCCTCTCAGAAGCTCTTCCTCCATCCTCCTTTTCAGCAGTTCTCTCCTCCCTCCTTCCTCTCAGCAGTTCTCTCCTCTCCTCCCCTCCCTTTCTCAGCAGCTCTATCCTCTCTTCTCCCTCTCAGCAGCTGTCTCCTCCCTCTCAGCAGCTCTCTCTTCCCTTCTCCCACTCAGCAGCTCTCTCCTCCCTCCTCCCTCTCAGCAGCTCTCTCCTCTCTCCTTCCTCTCAGCAGCTCTCTCCTCCCTCTCAGCACTCTATCTCTCTCCTCCCTCTCAGAGCTGTCTCCTCCCTCTCAGCAGCTCTCTCTTCCCTCCTCCCTCTCAGCAGCTCATTCTCTCTCCTCCCTCTCAAAAGCTCTCTCCTCCTTCTCCTCTCAGCAGCCCTCTCTTCCCTCCTCCCTCTCAGCAGCTCTTTCCTCCCTTCTCCCTCTCAGCAGCTCTCTCCTCTCTCCTCCTCTCAAGCTCTCTTCCTCCTCTCCCTCCCAGCAGCCTCTTTCCGCTCTCCTCCCTCTCAGCAGCTCTCTCCTCCCTTCTCCCTCTCAGCAGCTCTCTTCTCCCTCCTCCCTTCAGTAGCTCTTCCATCCTTCTCCCTCTCAGCAGCTCTCTCCTCCCGTCTCAGCCCAGCATCTCTCTTCTCCTCCTCCCTTCAGACTCTCTCCTCCCTCTCCCTTGCTCTGGTTAGGTTTCACTTCAGGAGATTCCTGTCTGTGAGGCATGGAGGAAAGAGCTATTGCAGTCTTCCTTACCCGATCTAGATAAGGTATCTACTCCCTTTGTTTCGGTACCTCTGTGCTGTACAATTCTCTGTTTATGACCTCTGCTTGCTGCAACCAGAGAGCGTTAGGAACAGATCCCACTTACGGTCCTGCAGCAGTGATGTGAATGTGTGACATGAATATTCATCCTATGGGGAGTATGCAGCAGAGAACTAAGTGATCACTCACTGTGATTGAAAGATGAAATGAATATCTTTATTTGAAGTTTATGGAGGATAGGAGAGAAGTATAAATAATAGAAATACATGAATAGAGAGAGCTTAGAGAAAGGAATAAGAAAATGATAGCAGTTACATATGGATTTTTGCCTGACAGGTTCCCTTGAACTCATTCTGCAGCCAGAAACAGACAGAGGCTCAATGCAATAATGCACATGAGGCAGAAAAGTACAGAAAATAGTGGGGATTTTGGATTCCCAACGACTGAAGTGACGTTGACCTCATTGTATCACTGTCTTATTTCCCATGTCCTCAGGCCACTTAATGGGTAAGAAGAGTATAGAGGAATATCCTTACATGTACGACGGAGGGGACCGGACCACGGCCACCGGGTATATGGACGGAGACAAGTCAGCGGAAGGATCGCAGCCATGGAAGGACGCTATGATCAGTTTATTGAAGATGCTGGAGACGAATGATGTCAGAAACTCCCAGTCAATGAGAGACACAAAGTCATATAACAGGAAATTCTGGGACTCTGAGGACAACAATAACTACAAAGAGGTGAGAGAGTGATTAAAGGGATTTATTTATATTTATAGCCCATGATTAAAAACTGGAAAGCATGGTTGCCTTCTTATGAGGTCTTGGGAAAATAGCTATTCTCTTTATGGAGATCAATCTGCCTGTGGGCATGAGGAGACTTACGGTATGTCCACAATGCTCCTCTGGGAAATAGCTATTCCCTTGACCTCATAGACTCTCATATAGCCAGACCAGATCCCATACACTGCACTGATGAGGGTCAGTCACCCCGAAACACAGCAGTCTGCAGATTGGGGCTCTGATCTGGCACAAATTCTAAGTCATATTGAAAAACAAGTTAAAGAGTCAGTTATAACTCTTTCAATAGGTGACACTAAAGTTCGTCTACTTCCTTTGCTTTCTTACAGAGATAGCGCCACCCCTGACTATGGGCTGGGTCTGGTATTACCACTTTTCCCAATTGAGATGCTATATCATGCACAAGTCATGGTCAGGAGAGAAAATTGCATTGCAATTTTGGTGTGTTTTTCCTGCTGGGGAATGCAGATTTGGTGCAGAAATTTCTGCAACCAAATACTCAAAGTGCGCACGTCGCCTTACACACCTATGTGTTGCCATGGTTACAATGTCCACAAAATCCTGTTTGGAATCTGTTCTTTAGCCATATTTTCTTTAATTCTCTCTAATCCCCTCCATCTATGGACTGTAGAAGATGGAGTGGAGTAACACAAGTATTATGGGCTCAACCAGTGAGATAATCCTCAAAACCATTTGTCAGTGTGACAACACAGACTGAGGGCCATGGTGCAGCAGAGCCGGACTTGACAATAAGCACATTGATGAGTGAAGATTAGTGCAACAGGGTAGGAAGAACATCAGATGAGCAAGTGGAGCTGGGAGCACTGGATGCAGCTGAGCCAGATGTGCAAATAGTACAGAAAGAGCAAATATGTGAAGTCAACTGGTATGTTGCTTGCAGAAGTGCAGTGGCCTTCAGGAATAGCAAAAATGCATAGGCATCCTGATATATAGCTAGCAGAAATGTGGTTACTGTTAGGATTAGCAGACATGTATGAGCAAACTGGTATCTTGCTTGCAGAAGTGCAGTTCGCACAGGAATAGCAGAGATTTATAGGCAACCTGATATATACTGTAGCTGGCGGAATAGTGGTCACATAGGAATAGCTGAGATGTATGGGCAAACTGGTATCTTGTTTGCAGAAGTAAAGTTACACCCAGGAATAGCATAAATGCATAGGCAACCTGATATATAGCTAGCAGAAGTGTGGTTAAGGCTGTGGTCACAGTACCATTTTTCACATGCATTTTTGGAGACCTGCGTTTTCAAAAACGCATGTAAAAAACGCACCCATAGGCCCCCATGTTAAAAAACGCATGCCCTAATAGCCAAAAAGCATGTGTGACTGTCCCATGCGTTTTTGGAGCATATCAAAAAACGCATGCGTTTTTTAATAAGGGGCCTTATGGAAAACGCATGCAAAAACGCATGTACAATTAGTGCCATTCAAAAACGCATGCGTTTCCCATAGGAGCCCATGTTAAAAAAAACGCATGCGTTTCCGGAAACGCATGCGTTTTTTTAACATGGGCTCCTATGGGAAACGCATGCGTTTTTGAATGGCACTAATTGTACATGCGTTTTTGCATGCGTTTCCCATAGGAACCCATGTTATAAAAACGCATGCGTTTTTCTACAAAAACGCATGCGTTTTTCAAAACGCTCAAATAAATACTACAAGCACTATTTTTATGTGCAGATTCAAAAACGCAGCCAAAAACGCAGGGAGCCATCAGAGGCTGTGGTCACACATAGAAATCCGTTTTTGGAAGTGATTTTCATCACCAATCCGTTTTTTTCTGGGTGCTTTTTGAGCCTCCTGCACTTCTGAACGTTTTTGGACTTTTCATTAAAAAAACGCATGCGCGAACGCATGCGCAAACGCAAGTGCGCATATGCCATGCGTTCGCGCATGCGTTTCCCATAGGGCCCCATGTTAAAAAAAACGCATGAAAACGCATGCATTTTTTAACTGATGCCAAAAACGTTGCTAGCAACGTTTTTGACTCAAAAACGGACAGGGCAATGTTTGGAGCTCCAGAGAAAAACGGACAGGGTGTTTATTACACCCAATGCGTTTTCTGTCAGTTTTTGGACTTAGAAAAAAAAAATGAGAAAACTGAAGCCAAAAACGGACTGAGGGCTTATGTGGAACCCCAGCCAGAGACCTTAAAAAACTCTTGCTGACATGGAAAACGCATGTAAAAAAGCATGCGTTTTTAAAAGGCACTAAAAAAACTGTGACCACAGCCTAAGGCCACTTTACACGCGGCTACATTTCTAGCTTATCCACAGGTAACTTACTGGCTGCAGTAAAATCATGGAGACATGGTTCTATCTTGTTGCTGTGTACAAATGGAATAATGTCTCCATGATTTCACTGCAGCCAGTACGTTACCTGTGGATAAGCTAGAAATGTAGCCGCGTGTAAAGTGGTCATTACTGGCTATGTTCACACACAATTTGCGTTTTTTTTAGCACTCTTAAAAGCACTTGCGTTTTTTAAGAGTGCTAAAAAATGTCCCTTGTGTGTCTGAAAGGATTTGCCACGTTTTTTGACTTAGTCATTTTTTCACCAAAAACGCAGGCAAAAACGCAAGCGTTAACGCAGGGTGCATAAATGTGCCTTTTAAAAACGCATGTGTTTCCCATAGGGCCCCCATGTTAAAAAAACGCATGTGCGTTTTTTCAAAAACGCATGCGTTTTTTTTAACATGGGCCCCTATGGGAAACGCATGCGTTTTTGAATGGCACTAAAAGGTACTAATGTACCATGCGTTTTTGAATGCGTTTCCCATAGGGCCCCATGTTAAAAAAACGCATGCGTTTTTGGAAAAACGCACATGCGTTTTTTTACAGCACCCAAAAACGCTGCATGCAGCGTTTTTTGGACTAGGGGTAAAAAACGCAAATGGAGCTGAAAAACGCAGCTACACTCAAATGTACCCTGCGTTAACGCACCTGCGTTTTTTTTAACAGCCCAAAAACGCAGAGATGGTCAAAAAAACGCATGTGTGTGAACATGGCCACTGATAGGAATAGCAGAGATGCATGGGCAAACTGGTATCTTGCTTGCAGAAGTGCAGTTCACATAGGAATATCAGGCATGCATAGGTAACCTGATATATATCTTGCAGAAGTGTGGTTACATATAGTATTAGCAGAGATGTATGAGCAAACTGGTATCTTGCTTGCAGAGGTGCAGTTCACACAGGAATAGCAGAGATGTAAGGCTGGGGTTACACATAAGCCCTCAGTCCGTTTTTGGCTTCAGTTTTGTTAAAAGTCCAAAAACTGACAGAAAAACGCATTGGGTGTAATAAACACCCTGTGCGTTTTTCTCTGGAGCTCAAAACATTGCCCTGTCCGTTTTTGAGCCAAAAACGCAGTAAACAGCGTTTTTGGCATCAGTTAAAAAACGCATGCGTTTTTATGCTTTTTTTTTAACATGGGGCCCTATGGGAAACGCATGCGTTAACGCATGGCATATATAGGCACTTGCGTTTGCGCATGCGTTAACGCATATGCGTTTTTCATGAAAAAATGACTAAGGGTAGGGTCACATCGGCGT